>MVNT01000002.1:0-1215492 GCA_002109505.1 Yamadazyma laniorum | reverse complement strand
CATTTTTTACCTTTTTAATTGGAGTCAAACCAAAAAGCTTCCTATCATCGCACTTGGATAAGAATAACTGACTTCCAGGACCGTATTTTCTTGGACGATCCTTTGAAGCCAGAGGCGTGCTCTCAGTGCAATCATCCAGTTGCAACCTTGAATTAGTTATGGCATTGATCTTCGCAATCCTTAGCTGGCAATTCAATCTACAATCTTCAACATCGAAGGCGTCAGCCGAAGAGTTGGTAATTTTATGGCTACCTCTAGCTGAAGTTGGCTTAGTAGAAGCAGTAGCGTGGCTCTCAGCAGATGTTGAAGTGGTTGCAAAATTCTCATTTTCACTCTCAATTGAACTTTCACTCTCAATTGAACTTTCACTCTCAATTGAAGTTTCACTTTCAGAAAGAGAAGAAACCAAAGATTCAGACTCATCCTCCAGTGAAATATCTGTATCAAAGTCTCTGTTCGCTAAGATACTATCAATACTAGGGAATTCTTTATCATTTACGAGGCGAATGTATAACTTTGGTGGTGGGGAGTTGCAAATTTCCTTTTCTGAAGTATAAGAAAATTGAAAATCGTTTTCGGCGATTTTTTCGCAGACCATTTTTTCGCGGACCATTTTTTCGCGATCAATTTCCTCGCACTGCATGCAATCAGAGTCGATTAAAAAGCCAGATCTAGAACTTAATGGTGAAACTGCCATGGAGTCTGAAGAGTCCCCAATTAATTCTTCAAATGACTCTATGGACAATTCTGAAGACACATTTAAAAGCTTTACGACCGGAGAAGCAGCAATAGGTGCTCTGCATGAAGCGGCAATCAATGAGAAGTATGGTGTGATGAGGGCGACGAAGGTTGGAGCGACAATTAGGGCGAAATCTGGTGCGAAAAAGGTAGTGGCGGTGGTGATAATTGGTGCGAAGCAGGGCGAAGATGGGTCGAAAAATGGTGCGGATGGTGCAAAATATGGTGCGAAATATGGTGCACCAGGGATGAAAAATGAAGTTCCATTGGCTGCGAAAGTTGCATAGTATGAAGCAAATAGAGCCATATAGGGGGCGAATGAAGCGTAGAACCGAGTAAATGTAGAGTTGAATGGAGAAGCAGCTGAACCAATGTCTGAAATGAAGTATGCAGCAGCACTGGTGGCATATGGAGCGACTTGAGCGACTTGTGCAACTTGGGTTTGTGTTTCAGATTCTGCACAACAACCACTGAAGCGGGATTCGAGTTTATTCCGTTTAAACACTGACTTGAACTGTAACTTGAGCTGGTTAACCTTATTAGAGACCTTACTCTTCTTGACAATGTATTTTGTCTTGGCATTCATCTTCTTGACTTCATAAATTGACTTAATTCTTAAACTTTTGTTTTTTGGTAAGAAATGATTCTTTTCGAACTTCTTGACTTTTGACTTGGATTTACCTGACTTTTTGGGGGAGAAAGTTCTTTTGATGGCTGACAAGACCATCTGGAACTTGGAAGTTGACTTTGACTTTGGGGAGGTGTTGAATTGGATATCAATTTTGATATCGGCATCAGATGCTGTTGCGGGTACAGGACCCACAGGTGAGGCCTGAACTCTGGAGATTTTGGGCTTCCAGTGCATCAGCGAGATCGTTGGGGAACTATCTATGTAATTCCAGGTTCTTTCAGTGTTTTTTCTCAAAGTCTATGAACTTTTAAGAACGAACTTGGAAAGAAAAGTGTGGGAAGAAGGGAAATATTTTTGCGGTTGGTGGAACAAATAATACTTTTTTCGCAGCCAAATAGTTTGGGCAAAATGTCTACTAACTAACATTATACAATCTCTGAAACCCAAGTTACTCTAATGCAACAGCTACAAACTTTAGATTGACTATATACCCAATGGTATTGTTCATTTGCTTTTCTCCTTATCAAATTAGGTTTATATCACCAGCCTTCCTAGTAAACAGAGGAAACAATTGTGTTCATCTTTACCTGAAGACTACGTAATAGTCGGATGCCACCTTTCTTTTCCTTTTTGGGAACAAATGTCGTACCTGAATAGCTGAACTTCGAAATGACCTACCCTAGAATATTGTCGTGATGACTAGTGTAAGCCTGCGAAGATACTAGCTTAGATTTTCCGAAATGCTGAAATTGTCCCGAGAAAAGGTCGTCTATACTCAGTGGGTGAATAATATGAAGGAGACTAATGCACCGCGCTGAAGTGAAGCCAACGAAGGACCACAGTGTTGAGATGGGGATCTGCAATTACCCTGGAAAGCACTAACGTGCGCTTAATGGTTCGCACTTGCCCAATGTGGAGAAACGGCTTGCCCAGTTGCAGCAAAGAGGTACAAATTAGTTTCCACTTGCATATCATGGCTTTGTGTTGGAAATAGGCTCTTCCGTGAATAGATTAGAGTGCTGAAGTATCCAACTTCTCCATGTGTACATTTGGAGCGTGAAGTACGATTTTCGTTGGGTAGTCGTGCGTTGGAGCCACAAGTGTGTCACTTTCGTTTCAATCAATCAAACAATATGCCACACTAAAATCACGTTCCCCTGATACAAATGTCGACCTTCGAATGTGCATCCACACCTATATGACATAGAATACATTTAGCCACAATGAACCACACTCTAGAACTATAAATGCCTCAAGAATACCTCGAGTGAAGAGGCGTACCGAAAAATGGCTAAAAAGCACATTATCCTTAATGCCTTCGATATGGGCAGCAGTGGCCACCAAGCCCCTGGTTTATGGAAGCACCCACAAGATAAGTCCAATGATTATGACAAGTTAGATTATTGGATCCATTTAGCAAAGTTATTGGAGAAGGGAAAGTTCAATGCTCTATTTATTGCTGATGTTCTTGGTGGATATGACGTCTATAATGGGAATTTGGATGCAGCTTTGAAGTCAGGGGCCCAGGTTCCCTTGATAGAACCAGCTTCGCTAATTTCCAGCATGGCTGCTGTCACTAAAAATTTGGGATTTGCCGTTACCTTTTCGACTATCAGTGAGGCTCCCTTCCACTTTGCTAGGAGATTGGCTACAATAGATCAGCTTTCTAAAGGAAGAGTGGGATGGAACATCGTATCGAGTTACTTAGATAGTGCAGCTACTAACTTACTCAATGGCGAACCTTTACCCCCTCACGATGAGCGATACGAGAGAGCAGAAGAATACGTAAATGTCATCTATAAACTCTTTTTGTCTTCATGGAGAGATGATGCTGTTGTCTTAGACAAAGAGAAAGGAATCTTTGCCGATCCCGAAAGAGTCAGGAAAATCGATCACGAAGGAAAATGGTTTAAGGTTCCAGGGCCCAATATATTTAGGCCATCGGAGTATCAAAGACTACCAGTAATTCTTCAAGCTGGAACTTCAAGGGCAGGAAAAGAGTTTGCTGCCAAGCATGCAGAAGCAGTGTTTATCAATTCTTTTACCCCAGAAGACTTAAAGCTGAAGATTGACGATATAAAAGATTTAGCCGAAAAAAAGTTTGGCCGGGAAAGAGACTCTATCAAATTCCTTAACTTACTCACTGTGATTGTTGGCGAAACTGAAGCTGAAGCATTTGAGAAGTTCAAGGACTACCAAAGGTATGGGGATCTTGATGGAGCTCAAGCATTGTTCGGAGGTTGGACAGGCATCGATCTTAGTACTTATGATTATGACCAAGAATTGGCCTCAGTGGAATCGAATGCTATAAGGGCGGCAGTGAATAACTGGACTAAACGATCTCCAGGAGATCCAGAGGATCTAAAAAAAACAAGGAAGTACGTGGCCGAAAAGATCACTATTGGGGGCTTGGGACCAGTAGTAATTGGCGATGCAAAGTCAGTCGCAGATGAATTAGAAAGATGGGTTGAAATCTCTGGAGTTGATGGGTTTAATTTGACTTACGCAGTGGCCCCAAAGACATTCGAGGATATTGTGGACTTATTAGTACCTGAGTTGCAAAGAAGGGGTCTCGTCTGGGAAGACTATCCTAAGGAACATTTAACTTACAGAGAGAGCTTATTCGGCTCTGACCAGCCCGATCCTACGTTTGTTAGACCTAGTCACCCAGCCCATAAGTTGAGATGGAAAGCAGATGTTTCTAAAAAGGAGTTTGAGAGTCTGCTTAAGCAATAGGTAGGTAAATATTAGAGTAGCTAATATATTTGTCTTTGTTGATTATTAGGACTTATGCTATAGAGACCACATGCTTTTTAGTCTTGATATTGAAAGTCTGCTTACTAAATAGGTAAGTAGATAGAGTAATCGGTAGAACTGAGATTGCCTTTATTGTATATTGTGGCTTATGCTATAGAAACCACATATTTTTCAGCTTTCGCTCCCCTTTCTTCAAGAGTAGTTAATGCCTCCGGAAGTGATGCTAGACCATTGAAAACTCTGATTCTGGTGGGTTGCACCCTCTTAGTTTCAAGGTACCTCGATGTAATACTGATTAACGTAGAGCCGAAGGTGACCTCTTCGTGAAACTTCTTTATTAAAGGAGACAATACCTTTGCCTTGGTTTCAACTTTAGGGATTTTAACGATTCCAGCGAATTTTGACTCATTGTGGCTTTCTAACACTTCAATCAATGCTTTTGATGTCTGCTCACCAACACAGTCTACTGCAAACAATATAGTCTTGTCTTTTACCAAGTCTTTTATCTTATTAATTTCCTCATCTTTATCAATGAGAATGTCAACCCCGTTTGCTTTCAAGTACTCCTTATAGATGGGATTAGCAATTCCAATTACGTTAAGTCCATGCACTTTGGCAAGCTGTGACAAATACAACCCAACTACGGAAGAAGCACCCCATATGATGATTGACTTTTTCTCGAAGTAAACGTCAAAGCTGATTTCGAAACTATCATAGAATATCATGGCGGATGTAAGAAGACCTACACCTATACTAGCTCCCTCTTCAAAACTCATGAAAGGGGGAAGTTTCCATACCAACCTGTAGTCAATGACGCTATAATTTTGGAAAGTACTGGTTCTCAAGTCCCTATAACTCGTACTAACTAGAATAACGTGGTCCCCTTCTTGTATTTCCTTCACATCAGAGCCAGCTTTGACTACTGTCCCACAACTCTCTCTTCCATTAATCCACGGCAAACTGTGGATTGCAAAATTGTACTTCTTGCTTTTCCAATCAATTGGATTAAGGCCAACAGCTCTATTTTTTACTAAGATTTCCGTTGAGCCTATTTTTGGAATGTCAATAGTTTCAAGAGCTAAAGGAGACTTGACATCATGAATAAGTACAGCTTCTTGTTTTCCAATCATCTTGTAATTTGTTTCTGATTAGGATTTCCAATGCCTTTTATCTCGAACCTTTCGGATTCTGTGGCTGCGAAATATATCTTTGGATGCAGTCAATATTGTGTAGGAGACAAGACTGTGTTGAAAACATTGTTTCCATGGCTAATCCAGCGTGAGAGTTCTTACATTAGAAGAATGATGACGTGATTGAATGGGTTGATGGGTTAACTTTAGTATTTAAACGATTGGTCCTACTTTTTTTTCGAAATCTGCAAAAATGAGCGATTCGTCAACTGTTCAACTTCTTAATCAAGCCAGTGGATATGGTATTTTGATTGGTTTCGGGGCATTTTTTGCACTTATGATCTTGGTATCAACCAAGCTTATGTATAGGTACTTACATGAAGACTCCAAATCCACCGAAATGTTTATGGTTGCTAATAGATCTATCGGATTAGGGCTCACTGCTCTGGCAATCTACAGTTCGTGGACTTGGCCAACTGAATTATTGTGGGTATGTACCATGGTTTTCAACTACGGTATAATGGCTTCCTTCTGGTACGGGGCTGGTTTGTCTGTACAGATTTGCTTGATGTCCGTGTTGGGTATTGAGGCTAAGAAGAAAATTCCCAGTTGTCATACTTCCCTTGAGATTGTCAATTTGAGATACGGAAAGACTGTCCATATCCTTTACATGTTTTTATGCTTGGTCACCAATTTAATGAGCTGCTCTTCTATGATTGTAGGTGCATCGGGGGCAGTGTCAATTATAGCTGGTAATTTACATATTGTGGCTAGTACTATGTTGATACCCTTTGGAGTTTTGTTGTACACTACAGTAGGGGGTTTGAAAGCTACGTTTTTGACAGATTTTGTTCACTCCTTCATAGTTGTAATAATCTTGTGCTTTATTAACACCAAGGTTATAACCTCAGACGAAATCGGAGGATTGGAAGGCCTTTACAATCTTATTGTTGATTTTGACGGCCTGAGATACATAGAGGGCAATTACAATGGATCCATTCTCACTGGTAAAAGTCAAGGTGCTATAATTTTTGGTATCATCTTAACTATAGGAAATTTTGGTTTAACAGTAATGGATAGTTCCTTTTGGCAAAAAAGTTTCAGTGCTGATGTAAGGGCTTCTGTTCCTGGATACTTGTTGGCGGCTTTAACTATATTTTCAAATGTGTGGCCTATTGGAGCAATAGCTGGTATGGCTGCAATAGTTTTGGAAAAAACAGAATCATTCCCAACATATCCCAGGTTGATGACACAATTTGAAATTGACAGTGGGTTTGTTTTACCCTACGTTTTGAAAGGTGTAATTGGAAATGGTGGATTGGGCGCCCTATTGCTAGTGATATACTTAGCAGTTACCTCAACCGTATCTGCTCAGTTGATATCGGTATCAAGCATCATATCCTTTGATATTTACAAGACTTACATTAAAAAAAATGCCAACAACAGTCAGGTTTTGAATGTTTCCCATTATGGAGTTGTCTTCTTTGGCTTATTCTCAGCCGCTTTCTCTGTGATGCTTCACTACGCAAATGTCAACATGACGTGGCTAGGGTATGTTATTACAATGATCATAGGACCAGGGGTTATACCTTTAGTTCTTACAATCATATGGAGTAAACAGACTCGTGTAGCTGCTTTCATATCACCTCTTTCCGGTTTGATATTTGGTTTCGTCGTTTGGGGATCCGTTACTAAAAAATTATATGGGGTGGTCAATGTCACTACTTTGGGAAATCAGATCCCTTGTCTTTATGGAGGACTCACAGCTCTATTTTTGCCAGGTGTTGTAAGTGTTTTATTGAGTTTAACTTACAAGCCTTATACTTTTGATTGGGAAGAGTTGAAAAAGGCACAAATACTTATCGATGATGAAGATGAGTCTGAAGTAAATAACAGCCCCGCTACATCTGCTGAGCTGGAACATAAAGCTTTTGGTATTGTTGAGGTTAAGCAAGATGATTCTAACTTCTCTGAGCTGTCGATTGAAACACATAGCACTGAGAGGTTGATCTCTAAATATACGAAACTAGCTTATGGCAGTTTCATCTTTGTCTTTCTTTTAACTTGGATCGTTTGGCCTTTGCCTTTATACAGAGATTGGATTTGGTCAAAATCATATTTCAAGGGTTACGTTACAGTGGGTCTTATCTGGATATACTTGACATTGATAATAATTGGGTTCTTCCCTATTTATGATGGTCGTCATGCTTTGAAGAAGGTAATTACCGGTCTTTATCGAGATTTGGCGACCAAAAAGTGGAAAATCATTACTAAAGACAATGGTTTGTAGTACATAGATTTATTAAGTCCCATGATTAAAACTATAGAGAGCCAAGGTATACACGTTATTCATTTTCCCTAGATTACACAGATTATATATATACACATATATATACATCAATATCAGTAGGATCTCCACGAGCTTTCTACCTCATCAAACTTTCTTTTACCAGTTCCTCCCTTCAAGTTTTCTCTATTTTTTCTTCTGGAACTTCTCTGTCTTTCGACTTCACGCCTTGTGATTTCCTCTGGGGTCAAAATTTCTACAATAGGTTCCCAACGATCATTTCCATTATTGACACTACTTTCTGTGGAAATTCTTATTCCTCTTTCGAAAATTAGCCCACTCAATTGTTGGTATTTTTCAATTTCATGGTTCTTACCTTCAACGATTTCCCGCTTCAACCTCAAGATAACCTCGTGTAACGAGGTTGCAATGGCAGGCTTAAACTCCAAGGACAATCCCATATCCGCCACCACTATATCGGCAAACATCTCGGGGCTGACTTCGTTTTGAGTCAAATCCCACTCAAATCTGTCCTCGTATAACACTTTGCCCAAGCTAACAGCCAAGTTAATGATTACATGATATTCCATGTTTGCTGGAAGTTGCAAATTGGAGTACTGCCTGTATTCCTCAATTTGCTTCTTTATTGATTCAATCATTCCAGAGTGAACAGTAGTAGGAAGTTCGAGGTCTGTGGCCACAATACTGGCAAATTCTTCGGGCAGGACCAATGTCTGATTCAAGTTCCACATAAAACAATCCTGGTATTTGGAATTGCCCCCATTATACTCTATGCTTAACTTTATAGGAACCAAGACATCATCGAGGTTTTTAAGCTCGTTCAAAGCCTCTTCACTATCAAGTCCGGAGGGATATTTGGGGACTCTGACAGGCTTCAATATGATTTTGTTGGCACTTTCATTTGCTTGGATATTGGCTTGTGGATTTGTAGACAGCGATGGGGTAAAGTCGTCGTCGAAATCATCTTCGCCTCTGTCGTACTCAGAATAGTTTACTTGTCTTCGGTTTCTAGTGGTTGGAACAGTAGTGGTAATCAAAGCATTATCCAGGTCTTTGTTTATTCTGGATGCCAAACCACTGGCCAACGCTTGGGGTATGTATGCCCTGTTGTTGATGCTCATGGTGCTCATATCTGTGAGTGAAGAGTTTGGAAAGTTGTTGATTATTCAACGCGCATTTTTCATAGGACTGTTTTGAAGAAGCACCTCACATGTCTATATAGTTGGAGAAGCAAATAGGGATTGTTGGCGAAAGTGACTAAAAGACAAGAGTTATGGAAGCATGTACGATTCTAGAGAAGTTTTTTGACTCTCGAGCCGGTGTTGATGAGGTTATAAATCCCCATCAATTGAGGAAATGGTTTTCCAAATCTACTAGTTCTACAACTCTACAGATTTTGTACGAGTTTTTGCATGAAGACAGAAAGAGAATACTAGACAGGGTAAAGGACAACATCAAACAAGAGTTCAATATACCTTTGGACCTTACCAATGACAGGGTGTACGCACAGAGTGACGACACTAACATTCCTTTGACTAGCAAATACAGCATGTCCCTGTTTTTAGAACACTTGTCAGACATCGAGTCTGTGTCAGTGAGGCAACAGGCCATTCTTGATGAGAAAATACTAGCGTACACTAAGGATATTGAGACACTTGTGGATTTTATCAACGAAATTGGTGATAAACTCGAGCGACATGACAGTGTTCCTGTTAGCTCTTCTATAGAGGCAGTCAATACGCTTGAAGCAGTGGTCAACAACACCACCTAATGAGGAACGAAATTTTAAATCGTTAATAAATCCATGCCTGTCGTTGGATATTATAAATAAGTATATAGACACATAAACGTTATACATTAAGCTCTTGGGAGAATCCTTTACAACCCAGCTCTATCCTATGTAACCTTTTCAAGTCATCCTCATCTAACCATCTCCAGGTTTCGAATTTCCAGTTTAAATCATCACGATCACCCAACTGGTAATTGGTTTCAACGCCTCCAGCCTTCATTGGCTGTAAAAATATCATTCTTTTAATACGAGAATGAACCAACCCCATAGAACACATCACACATGGTTCGTGCGTAGTGTAGACAACCAAGCCATTCAATAGGTATCCATGGTCCGCATCAACTCCAGAGATTTTATCTGCATTTTGTATTCTTCTTGCCTTTTCTTTCTGAGCAACTTGTTCAATGGCCACCATCACACTGTGATGCAAAGGGTGCTCCAAACGACAATCGAAACTGGTGGCCACAATCTCATCATTTTCCGGGTTCACAATAATTGTAGCCACTGGAAGGCGACCCTCCAAGCTATTTTCCGTAGCGTTTTCGAGAACATCCAAGAGCTTCTTAATATGTTTCTTTTCTTTGGTTATATCAAACCCTGCCAGTTTAAGGAATTGGGCATTTGGGTCTCCCTTCCAGGAAATGGGCCAAAACTTAGCAGACCATTCTAAGGAAAGTTCACGAGTTGCTGGCGTGTTTCTAGGCACTTGTGTCTCATAAAGTAGGTCTGGTGACAACTCTCGAATTTCGGGGTCTGAATATTCACGTAAGAGTCGTAATATTTGATCCTTTGAGCTGAAAAGGGACGAAGAGCATATTATTCCATCCAAATAAAAACTCTTACCGGAGCCCACCTTCTTCAACCGTTTGACGTGGGTTAGAGGTTGAGCTTCGTAGGGAGTGATATACTCTTTGATGAACTTGATAAATGCTTTCGTTTGCTGAGGTTTGAGCAGGCAGTACCACACATTTGTGAGCTGGGGAATATTCTTATCCACATTGTTGATTTCAGAGTACCGAATTTGCTTCAATTTCCCATATATGATGGCTTTTTCGAAGTCGATGTGTGGATGCTCCACATCTTTGATTTTCGCCATTTTTTTTGAATTTTTGATGATACGAAGTGACTCTCTTATACTTGATGCTAACAGATTGGGTATGAGTGACCTAAAGAGCGTCTTATATTGCATCAAAACTTTCAAATATATCCCTACCCAACTTTCGTATTCATGGGATTATACTGGGACCGTCTTGGCTTAAATGCTTCAAAATGAAAATCACTTGCGAAAGCCCGGGGTAAGAAAAACCACACGATCTCACACAAGTATATGGAAAAGAGGTTGCACTATCGATTGATCGATTATCTCGAGGAGTTAGGCCACAGGAAAGATGTTATTGAACAACGTGTAAGTAAGTTCACCACCATCAAGAATGAAATTGAAGAAATGCTAGAAACCACGGTGGTGGTTCCCGATAAAAGGGAAAATGATATTGAACTTCACCTTAAAATAATCCCCGGGACCGAATCGTACACGGAGTTTATTGATGGGGTTTTGAAATACCTATTGTCCAAGAAAATACAAAACTGTTTGTGTGACGGGTTTGAAGATCCCATGAGGAAGGTGTCGTATTCCGATTACACGAATCCTTATGGGAGCTTCAAGGTGAACGTTTTAAAGGCTAAAGTCTGGCAAAGTATCTATACTGTCACCGGCAGGCGAACGTTTTTGAAGCTCTTATTGGGGACTAAAGTCTACATGAGAGCCAAAAACGGCGTACACTTTCAGCTCTGTGGAAACGAGGTACCGTACACCTTCAAAGAAGGATTTGAGCCCAAAATATCACGATTTCTACCTAATTACGAGGTATTCCCAAACTCTGCGGACGAGCTTGTCTCTGAAATACTAGAGGAGGCTGGTATAGATCTTAGAAGGGTGCCAAAGAAGCTTCGTGGATTGAAGGAGCTTTGCATCAAAATACATTCGAATCACGGCAAGTGTCAATATGAGCAAATCTATCGTAATCTAAGGACAAAAAAAGAAGCGCTTCCAATGAGTCCTACTACTGTATCAAGGGATGATGTTGGCATAGTGATTAAGTATGTACTAATCATCATGGGGAAAGTCTTTGGTTCGTTTACTTGGGGAGGTAAAAAGAACAAGTCTTTGATCACAAAATTAACTATGAGTTACGTAAAATTCGGAGACAAATCGTTTCCTTCAAAATTCCAGTTAATTAGGTCTTTTTCTATCAAAGGAGTTGCATGGGCTGGCTCTCAATCGAAAATCGCCAATGTCGAGGATTTAGAGAAGAGAACGTCCTTATTGTCGAAATTCATCAATTGGTATTTCAGAACGTTTCTTGAAAGGTTACTTTCTAAGTTTTGGAAGAGGATTCCAAAAAGTACACCCGGAGGGAAACTTCATATGGATCACTATCCACTTCAGCAGTGGTTCAGAAGCACTCGAAGATGGTTGGATGACTATATTGATCAGTTCTTATACTTGCTGAATGATGAGCTAACCAAGTCTAGTAAAGTAGGAAACACTTTCATTGGTTCCACAAAACTACTTCCCAAACCTGACGGATTTAGGATGCTTTGTATTCCTTTAAGGTCACGCCCCCTAGAAGTCAACAGACACGAGGAGGAGATCAGATATTATTTCTATCTAAAAATGTTTTTGAAACCATTGCAATTCTTACTATTGTCAAAGGATAGAGAATTTTCAAGTTCAAGGAAGTTTTCTCATCCTCGATGCAATTCTACCCAAGATGTAGCTAACCAGATTAACAAATTTAAGTTGAAATTGAAGGAAAATGGCAAAGGGGACAAGTTCCACATGCTAAAATTTGATATAAAACATTGTTATGATAATATGAACCATGAACGTATTCTTGAAAGTATTGAAAAACTATTTGAAGCTGATGAGGATACCAAAACTTACTTCATCAGGATGTATGGTGAAAGACTCATGCTAGCTAATGATAGAAGTAAGCAAAAATTTTTCGTCACTGATGATGAAAATATCGACTCTTTTGACGTCAATACATGGGATGACTCTATGAAGCTACGATGCACCGAACACAAGGCCATAGTCGACAAATGTGTCACAACAAAAATCACCAAGCGTGAAGTCATGGAGGCTCTGAGTGATTATATAAAAAATTCAGCTATATTCATTGGAAATGTTTCACTCGAATTGTACAAAAGAAAGAAAGGTGTATTTCAAGGGTTTCCGCTACTGGCAACTCTTTGCAATATATTTTACAATCAATTAGTAGATGAAAAATTGAGCTTCACGTTCTATGATGACAGCAATATGTCGATTCTTATACGAATGGTAGATGATTTTCTTTTCATTTCAACAAGTGAGGAGCAATGCAAAGAATTGTATTCAAAAGTTTCCAGTGATGAGTTCAAATCAATTGGTGCAGAACTAAGTGAAAAGAAGACTTCCTGGCTCGAAGGAGGCCTCTTATCACAGGCGACAGAGTCTACTGAGCTTCGAGAAGGTAATCGACCAGGTCTATCATTCGTTGGACTTCGTATAGATCCAAGGACCTTGAACACAGTCCCTTTGGATACTTTCAATCCAACGAGACTAGCGACAGAAAAGTGCAGAACTTTTGATGACCTATACTCTCTTCTTCTTTGGTGGTATAAGGCCCAGCTCAAGCCACATGTAATGAGCTTACAATATGGTCCTTTTGATCAACAACTTAATAATCTCAAAAGAATTTGGAAAGTATTGGTGAACTCATTGACGTATTTAACCAACAATTTCTTGATGGAAGGACACACTGTGTCGATGCACAATCATGCACAGTTTATGCTAACAATTACAGAGTTTACTTTAAGCAGATGGAATTCCTTGAACAGCTGCAAGCAAAGCAACCATATTGCTGATAACTTGATAAGACTTTTCACAAATCAAGCACTAATTGATAAGCACATCAACGATGCTTGTTGTATATTGAATTACACTTAGATCATGTACATTAATAAACAGGTTACAAGATGATATACTACAAGGGTTGGTCTTGTAACCTAAACGACGCCACCTAGAGAACTCTTGAGATTTTCCGAATCCTTGAGTTGTCTTTGTCGTTCAACCTCATCTATACCCCCAGATTTTCGAAGCTTTGAGTCATCAATAAAGCTTCCGAGCTCTTCTTGAAACTCAGTCATGTTCATCATTTGTCTATTTTTCTCTCTAAGTCTCTCGGCCTTATTGATTGCATCAAGTCTGCTTTCGTGATCGGGAGTCAAAGAAGCAACCTCGTTCAAAACAGCATCTTTGATGCTATGAAAATTCTCACCAGGCTCAGGTATTGGTAGATTGGCGACAACCTTATTCCTTCGGTAACCACTCTGCTTACTTTGCTCCACAGAGCACTGCTCCACAAGCTCAAATGTTTCACGTATCTTGGAAAGATCTTCTTTCAAATCCTTGGTTAAGTCATCTTGAAGATTGAAGAACTGTTGTTCTTCACACACTCTATCTAATTCCGCCTCCCAGATCCTTTTCCAAACAGTCTTCTCTTTATTTATGAACTCAGACATCTGCTCGAGGGAGTTGTCAGCTGTCACAATATCTTTCATAGTGGCCTTCAACTGTTGTGCACTCACCCTCACACCACGCTGAGCTACATCTTTGCGGAGACCCTCCATTATGTCTTGCAAATCATCTACTTTAGTCAATAAACCATCTGACTCCTCTGATAATCTTGCATGACACTTTTCCATGTAAATTCTGTTCGAAGATTTGGTAGCATCAATTCCACTTTCTTGAAGTTGTTTGACTTTGCTATTTACGTTTTTAACAAATGACAGAACAACAGATTTATTGGCTCCTTGAAGTTGTCGAATTACCTTCAATTCATTTTCAATCGAAGAGATTTCCTTAACCAACTCAGGAGAGACTTTGTCGCTCTTTTCCACTTTGGCGAAGGAATTATCTTCCTTCGTTTTGTTTGGTTCTACCCGATCAATTGTTGAAGAAGATGTACCAGCAGGCTGTTGCACATGTATTGTGGGTAATTCAATTGATTTTATAGAGTCCTTTATTGTCCTGACTATTAAATCATCCAAAGAATCAAGCTTGTTCTTAAGATCACTAACAGTTTGTTCAAGCTCCTTGACGGCCTTATTATTATCAGGATTCTGAGTCAAACTCAACTTGGTACCACCAACATTATCGGATGGCTTTTCCTTTGCATTTGATTTAGCATCGTTCAATCTGAGCAAAGTTCCAGTCTTCACATCGGCCAAGTGCTGGTCCTCCAACTCATACGAGACGCCTGTTTTAGGATCTACAACGTAAATTTCAGGGAAGTCTGAGGTCCCGGGAGAATATGCAAATTTTTCAACGAAAAGGAGTCTCAAGGAGGCAAAGCTGACAGGCATCTTTACGGGAACCTTTTTTGTTTGATTGTCCATCTTCAAGAAAATGTGAGTGTCTTCGTGTTCATCGATTTTAACATTTTCAGATTTGGAGGTATCACCTTCACGCATGGATTCTCTCAAAGATTGTACCAGAACTGACCTGTTGCTCGAGGGGTTAACTTTGGGTAATGCATTCGTAGGGTTTATATTGGCCAACTTCGCATACTGATAAGCGCTAAAACGCTTGGATGCCCTTCTCTGTAAGAAACTTTCATTCTGGAGCTGAGAAAGAGCGTCATTTTCAGTCTTTGGTTCTTTGGAAGTTCTGCCTATTTGGATGTCTCTAGTGGATTTCAGCACCATTTGGGATTCTATATTTGGAGGAGGTTGAGAAGGTGGTCCCCCTTGACTTTGACTTCTGCTATGACTGGCTACCCAGGAGGAGGAATCTTCGGGAAGAGAATCTGTTGAATCTGGTGGTTTCTGTCTTCTTTTTTCTACCTTTATTTGGTCCCTTTGTTCTTGCAAGGGACTAGTTGATTTTTCTCTGTCTTGTACCATTAGTTTGGCCCTATTCTGCTTTGTCTTCAAGTTTTGGAGCAAAGACACAATGATGTTCTTTATGTTCGGTAAAAACCTGTTGAGGTTTTCCTGGCTAGGGGATTCGCTCAAAGCACTTTCCAAGATTACCCTCAAGGCTTGAGGGACATCACCGATATCACTCACATCAACTCCCGCATGGGTGAATGCCCGGCTGGCAGCTCTGAAATCGTTGCCCAACTTGACATAAGCATCTGATACATATTTGTCATCAACCTCCTTGATAGCCCACTGTGTCAAACTCTCGAGTAAATGCTTGGTTGACACCAATAACCTGGTAACGCTCGATTCGATAGAATTGGTCGAATGTCTTTTGCTTGAGTTCTTAGATCCTTGGGAAACATTCACTGGATTAGTCATTTTCCATTGATTAGTATCAGCAGTTCTCTAGTTTCCTAACGTGGATCTCCGAGTTGTTTCCTGCCAATGTTTATGTTGGGTATTACAATATTTTGATCTCAGGTTGAAGAGTGTGAATCTTTTGCGCGTTTTTTTCAATGTTAAAAGTTGCAAAACTTGGTGATGTTCGTAGTTAGCTACATTATAATACAAATACCAGGTGGTGTTCATAGTTCGCTACTTGGGAATACTTGATAATGTTCATTAAATAGCTACATAATCCAAATCATTGGGATCCATGTAGTTGAACCAACCGATCCTTTATGTCGGACTTGATCTCCCAGTTGGAAGAGCTCTTGTTATAGCTGGCGATGCCTTGGATGGTGTGTTTCAAAGTCGCTTTAGTGAACGCTTCGAATTCTTGTTTGTTTTTTGAAAGCTCTGTCAAAGTGCCAATAGAGAACTTGTTGTTGTCCTCTACGAACTGCATGAGTTGGTAAACAATTTTCTCGTCTTTGATTGTTGGCTTTTGAGGCGTGAGGATGTTGGCTTTCGACGTCGGATTGGTAGAAGATGTTGGCTTTAGTGGAGATGATACAGGGTTGTGATTTCGAGACAGGAGTGCCTGTATTTGGGCTTGGGCAGCGGCAGATGGCTTGACATTGAAGTAGTTGCAGGTCGGGTCAATCCCGAATTCAATATTAACGTAAAGCTTTTCATATTTCATATCGTTGAAGATGGGGTTTCTTTCATCGTTCCATTGGCAGACAGGTACCAAAGGTCCCATGAATTTCTTCTTTCTTTTAGCATCATTGTCGACAAAATCATCCATATCGTCGTCAGCTTCCATCTCATCATCATCATCGTCGTCATCTTCCTCGTCATCATCATCAATGTCTTCACCTTCGCCCTCTTCTTCTCCGTTCCACTCCAAGTCGGAGTCGTAGTCGTAGTCATATTTTGTGGTGGATGTATTGAATGGATCAAAAATCGGAAAGTTCATTTCCAAGTGCTCCTTGGAACACCAGGTTCCAACATATGGAGGTTTCGAGTTCTCGTAGAATTGTAGATATTTTATTGGAGGAATACTCTGGAGCATTTGGTAGATCTCATGTTCTGTCACATCTGAAGAGTTGAGGGCATTGACTACGTCATCCGGAGAAACAACCTTGGAAGTCGAGTGATCACATCTTCGTGCTTTAAAAAAGCTCTTCGATTCTTGAGTGGAAATTGGAGACAGTGCACTCAAGAGATTGTCGAAGCTTTCTGCTGTTTTTAGCAATTCGTTAGACGCTAGTTGAAGGTGATTTGCCATGATGACAGTTTTCTTTTGAAAGAAGGGTAAAAAGGTTTGGCTATAAGGAGACTCTATCTCCTGAGCAGGAGTTGAATCCATCTCCTTCTTGATTGGACTACTCGCTTGTGATTTGGAAGCATTCGTAAAGAAGCTGGAGATTTTCCTTTGCCCCCTGGCTTTCTCCTCTTCGAGCCTTCGTTTCTCTTCCTCTTTCTTGCGTTCCCTCTCTAGCCTCTCCTCTTCTTTCTTCTTCTCTCTTTCGAGTCTTTCCTCTTCTTTCTTTTTCTCTCTTTCGAGTCTTTCCTCCTCCTTCTTTCTTTCTCTTTCTAGTCTTTCCTCCTCCTTCTTTCTCTCTTTCTCAAGCCTCTCTTCTTCTTTTCTTCTTTCCTTCATCAATTTCTCTTCCTCTTTTTTGCGTTCTCTTTCGAGCCTTTCTTCTTCTTTCTTTCGTTCTCTCTCAGCTCTTTCCTCTTCCTTTTTCCTTTCCTTTCCTATCCTTTCCTGCTCTTTTTTGAGCTCTTTAGCCAACTTCTCAGCCTCTCTCTGCTTTTGTTTAGCCAACTTCTCTTCTTCTTTCTTCTTCAATTTCTTGAGGCGAAGCTCTTCTCTTCGCTGCTCTCTTGCCAAGTTATCCATTTCGTTCTCCTGTTGATCCTCCTTATTGAGAATGTCTTTCTTATCTTCCTGGATTTCATTTTCATCTTGGACTTGCAGTTCCTCGCCTACGGCAATAGTCACTTCAGGGCTTGAGCACTTCTTTTTAGATGGCAAAAGTTCCTGGACACCTTTGCCGCCATCAAACAGATCTCTTCTTTCAACATCAACAGACATACTTGGACCTTTGCTGGGTGTTACAGGCGATGTAGTCTAATTAAAGCTGCCTACTTTGGACATCAAATCTGAAAAAAACTAAACGCGTTTTTGTGGTACGCGATATTGTGGATGAGTACAAAGTGGCTGCAAAATCTAATACATTAGAGGCTTCCGAAGGTTCCAACATGGAAGGAAGACCCCGAGAGACAATCTGAGCCAGTCTTAAAGCTATGGGGGATGAGCTGGCATTGTCTACAAGCGGTTCGCTACGGTAACTACCAATTTTATTGCAAAAGTTTCTCGATGTACGTAATGAATCATGTATAAAGTCGTTAAAAGAACTAAAATGCCCGTTTTCCTTACCACATGCGAATGAGATTCGACATGTACTAATATGATTGTTCTAGTAGTCTGGAATATCCAAGTGGAAAAATGGGGTATCTGTGGCAACAGCTGAATAATATTCAGTATCCACATTTGATTCCAAATCTTGATCAGCAGCAATGTTCACGTAGGTAGTGTTGCTTACCAACACATTATTATCGTAGGATCCAAATCCGCCATTGAGCAAAGCTCTTCTGATCCAAGGAGAAAGGATTCCTGAAAAGTGGAACTCCACTTCTCTATCAGCGTAGATATTTAATGACTTTCTCAAGTCCACTAAAGTTTGAATTCCAGTGACATCAGTAGAAGCAACGGTACTGAAGTCGAAGTGTAGTATTCTCAAAATTGGTCTTTCATCAACAACCTCTTCGGTATCTCTGTTCTCCTTGGACCAAGGTAATTTGAAACTCAAAGGTCCAGGATCATTCCAAGGTCTGGCTCCGTTGCTTTTAGGGTATGGCTTACCACGTCTAGTATGTGTCTTCACGTAGTCCAATATCTTATCTATTTGACGGGAAGCATTGGGGTAGGTGAAACTCTCAACTGGTTTGAAGACAACAACACCTGGGGGAGGTAGCTGAACATTCAAGTTATGGTTTACGTTTTTCGCTGACAAAGGAACCCATCTGGTGTGGAACTTGAGGTTAGGGTTGTTGGAGAGTAAGTTTTGAGTGGACGAATCAATTTGATTGACTTGCTTTTTCTTGTTGATGTCCGAGTTGTTAGATAACACCTGATAGATTTCCACATCACGAGCAGAATCAGCGGAAGAGGAACCACTACCATCGTACTCCTTGTTTTCGAAAGAGTTGGACTCGATGATCGGGTTAACAACTTCAGCAACCTGAATCTTACCCAAGAATTGACCATTTGGAATAGCCACTCTGAATAACAATACGGCACCAGAAGCAGCAATGGCAAAGTAAATACCGTCTTCAATAGAAGCAAAAACTGTAATGATCACTGCGATAATGAAGATGCCAGCATCAATAGGAGCAATCTTCCAGAAGTTCCAAGTGGTCTTGTAATGAGCCATCAAGTCTGAGACAGCATGTATGATGACAGCCGACAAGGTGGCCTTAGGAATATAGTAGAAAGTCTCAGTCAAAGTGTATAATGCCAACAAGACAACAGCACCAGTGAAGATACCAGCCAAAGGAGTCCGCACACCACACTTGTTCTTCAAAGCAGATCTAGAAAAAGAACCAGTGGCAGGGTAAGCAGAGAAAAAGGTACCAATCAAGTTGTTAACACCAATAGCGATCAATTCTTGATCAGGGACGATCTTGTAGTCGTTGACTCTTCCGAATGATTTGGCAATAGCAACGTGCTCCAATAACAAAATGATGGTGGAAACAGGGATTTCTGAAGCCATATCATTGATGATTCCATTGGGAATAGTCATGACTCCAGTATGTCTTAAACCAGAAGGAACGGTACCTAAAATTTTTATAGAAGGAACAAAATCACTGGCTGCACCAGACCACCTCTTCAATTCAGGATGAACAACGCCCCAACAAATGGCGGTAGAAACGATCAACACAATGGCATTTCTTAAACATTGGACATAAAAGAAATACAATTTGTATTTAGGCCATCTCTTTTGACCAAATTCAGTGAACCATTTCCAAAAGTACAACACGAATAATCCCACAAGACCAAAGGCAGCATCCACAGTAGTGGAAGGTAAAAGTTTCAATGTGTGGATGACAACTTGGTAAGTTGCAGCTCTAGTATTGACTTTAGAACCATATCCCATCAACGCTGGAATTTGTCCAGTTAAAATATTGAAAGCAGAACCAGTCATGAAACCCATAACAGCAGGAATAGAGATGAACTCCAAGATAAATCCTAATCTCAAGATACCAAGACCAGCAGCAATACCACCACATATCAAAGACAAGAAAGTTGCTATTTCTGGTGCCGAATATTCATTTCCAGATTTGTCCTGAACTCGGGCAACAACCTTACCCACTTGCATAGACATGACAGCCACAGGTCCGATACTGACATCTTTAGAAGTGGCAAAAAAAGAATAAATGAAAACCCCCACAAACGAAGAATATAAACCATATTCAGCTGGTAAGCCGGCCAACTGAGCATAAGACATAGATTGCGGAACCAAAACAATACCCACTGTGATACCGGCAACCAAGTCACCATATAACCATCTACCATTATAGTGTGGGAGCCAGCTGGCAATAGGAAATAAAGAAATCAAGTAGTGTATTGCTTTCTGAGCAGGATTACCAACTATTGATTTTCCATAGTCTATTACTGTCACTTCATCTTCAGTATACTCGGGCACCACTACATTGGAGCTTCCATATTGGTGTTCTTCGACCTCATATTGGTGGTTTCCTGGGTTGGATACCACTTTACTGACATGAGATGCAACCGAGAACAACTCTGGTTCACGGTCTATATTGTCATTATTACTAATATGATTATCGTGCCCCATTGTGTTGAACTAATAGTGAAACACTTAGATGTATTCTTAGGCAATATAATTGTCTATTGTTCAGATTCTAGCTTGTTCACTAGTTTTTATACAATATTAATCAGATGACTGTGGTACAAGTTCAAACTGAATCGCCGCTACTTTGATTGCAAAGTATAAAAAATTTTTGCATCCACAATTTGTACAGGTCATGTGACCAAAATCCACAGTGGTGGCCAGAGACAATCAGGTCGGAACAGCTTCAAACCAGACCGGCAATATTAACGAAAGGCAATGCAGAGATCTACAGAACAAGCTGAGTGTACTATATCCATTTATTTCAAGTTTGTTAGTGGTAATACCAGCATACCTATCTGTTATAAGGATGTTTTCAGCGTCCCGCACAATGTAGGCCCTGAATTGATCTATTTCACGTGACTTACAACAATGCTGCGAAATTCAAGACAAGCTGAATTGGGGTCCTCATGGGCCACAGAATATGCTGTCTCTGAATATCAGATTTACATCTGTGGACCACAGATATACCCCATTTGGTCTGTCTTAAAATTTGACATTTGTGGCGGTACGGCGTTTACCGTGGATCAACTTAGAAAATAAAGTTTTGAGAGAAACTACAGAAAAGCACGTCAACTTGATCTACGAAACGCAATCAATATAATTTCTCTAATCTAGTAGTGAATTATGAACGAATGAGCGGACTGGCGGAGGACCTTCAAACTAATCTCAATGATTTGGAGTTCTCCTCCTCGACCAAGTCAACTATTTTTCTATACTCTTGTTGCTTGTAACACTGATCCAAGAATACCTTGTACTTGGCATTCAACAACTTTCTATCTGGATGATTTTCGTCACTTGGCATGATTACCTTACCGGGACCAGTCATCTTATCCATGACTTTCCATAATTTACTTCCCGGTGAATTATCTTCTTTTTTGGAGTCAAGCTTGCTTAATGGCTTCAAGTTTAAAGCGTTGAGCTTTTGGGACAATCCCTGTTGAACCTTTTGCTTAGAACCAAATGATAAGGTTTGTTCATCTTCCGAGTCGTCTTCATCTTCATCCGAAAATGGCTTGTTTGATGAAGCATTTTCAGTGGGTTGGTTGAAATAATCGACCTTCTCTTCTGCCATTGGGGTCATTGAAGGAATCTGATGATGAGAGCCTGATTGGGTAGAGGCATAGGCCAAAGTTGCCATGTTTGTAGTGGAAGCAGTTGCAGTTGGGGCCGTGTAAGGAGAGTGTACTCCACCAGATGATTTATTCAAAGATGTTTGGGACCTTTGAGAGTCCAAGATCGATGATCTTCTGGAAATCTTGCCTCTAGTATTGACGTGCTCTTTAACAGCATCTTCAGCTGCGACAGCACCCAAGAGGGCAGATCCAAAAACTACAGCAGCATCAATATACCTTGGAATAATGATGGGCAAACCAGTACAGTCGGCCAATAATCTCATTAACAAACCGTTTCTACATTGACCACCACTCATAAAGATACAGTCGATTTCGTGACCAGCTTTCTCCATTTCCTCAACGATTTGCCTTGTTTGTTGAGCAATAAACTCACAAGCACCGAAGTACTGAACAGCCAAGTCATTCACAGAAGAATCCATGGATTGACCGATGATGGAAGCTCTCATTCTTGGATCAGCAATAGGAGATCTGTTACCATGGAAGTCACCGTAGAAGAACATGTGCTTAGCCAAGCTAACAACGGACCTAGCATTGTTTTCGACCACCAAGTTTTCTAAAACTAGGTTCAAGTAGTCGAACTTGGACAAGTTGGAAGATTCCGCCAAGTGGTTTAGCTCATTGGAGGCAGGATGAATGGATAAAACATGGGCCAATAATGCACCAGTACAAGATTGTCCACCTTCAGCACACCAGTAGTCCTTAGCCATCACATCCTTATAAGGACCCCAAACTCCTTGAACAAAACAAGGATCTCTGGTCATGGCAATATGACAGGTGGATGTACCAGCAACGGCTGCCAATCTACCACAACTGGTCGCAATGGAACCATCACTTTTCTTTTCCAAGAGGTGGGCCACTTGAGGGTGGTCAACTTTGGCAGCCACAGTTCCTATCCATCCAGCATAAGCATCAATAACTCCTGATCCTACAATACATTCAGTGGTCAATCCCAAATCTTGAGCAGCATCGGCGGTTAATTTACCAACCTTGTCACCTGCACTCAAGAAGGTCCCGTTTTTATGGGGGGCCCCACCTAATCTCCTAAAATCATCTTCCACCAACTCTTCTAAGTCCATGGAAAGTAAAAACTCTTTCGACCAACCATCAGTAGAACCGTCAACACCAGGAGGAACCAAACCTTGCTTACAGACAGTAGAACAGTATGATCTGGCTTCCGAGCCGGTAGCTTTATGCGTCAAGTAATCGGCCAAATCGTAGAATTTGCATCGATTGATTCCACCGGGTAAGTTATGTTTCAACCACTTCATCTTTGGCAATTCCATTTCAATCGACATTTGTCCACCCACATACTTTAAACTCTTATCACCCGAAGAATTGATAGTCAAAGTTTCGTCTTCAGCTCTGTGATCCATCCACAAAATGATGTTCTCCTTGTTGTCGGTGAAATCGGGGCCAACACCAATTGGTTGGTCAGACTTCTCGTCAATCACCACCAAGGAACAGGTGGCATCGAACCCAATACCGAACACATCGCCTGGATCGATCCCGCTATCTCTTATACAGCTGTTGACACAGAAGCAAATGGCATTCCAGATCTCAGTGGAGTTCTGGGTAATGAAATTGGCCTTTAACTCGTGTCTGGTGATTGGCCGTTCACACATTCCAAGAATAATCCCGTTTGTGTCAATAATACATGCTCTAGCAGAACCAGTACCAACGTCAACTCCGACGTAGTACACATCCGGCTGAGGAGGTTGCTGGACGAAGTTGAATACTGAGGACTTTCTGGAGCCTAACGAGGTGTGGGATTTGGAAAAGGTGGGAGGCATGTTTGGGTGAATTGTTTGATGTCGAAGATTTCAATAATGATTCAATTGTTCAACAGTGTCTCGAAAGCAATTATGTTCAACGGTGTCTCGAAAGCAATTGGTGTTCACAGTTGTAGGAAAGCAACTAAGTTTCAAAACCAGGTCTGTATAGATCTACGTCTAATTCGCGGGGCGACTATATACGTAGTGGTTAAATATGGAACAATTAATGGGTGAAAATATCGGGGCGACGCCGAACACGACTTTGTGCCTGCATCTGTCAAGAAGCATAAAGCAGCAGAGATAAGATGCAGGGCCGGGGTATAAGGCATACTCGGCGAGGTGAAAGCAGTACTGGCGAATGTAAACTATGTATGCAAGGGGCTAATGTCGGGTAAAAGTATAGGGTCGTAGATGCGAGAGATGGAATTGCAATGATTGGCAGCAAACGCTTGGCCAGTAGCATTGCTCGTACGTGACTTGTGGAGGTGAAGGGTAGTTGTAGATGAAATCAACTTGCGAGCTTTTGGCAAGATAACGTAACTGCCCGCTTGCTGAAGAAAAATGTCGCAACTTGAAGAGTTTGGGTGCAAGGGGAAATTTGGTATTCAGCCGAGCCAAGAGATGTCATAGAAGTCATGCAAAGGATACTATAGACATAGAATAGGGGAACGGAGAATTCCGGCCAGTGACTAAGCATCAAGAGGCTGTTCGCCACAAGGTTGTGAAACGTTAGCTCTTAGGTTCACTGTGTCCCTCTTTTCCACGGAAGTGAAACGTATTTGTATACTCTTGTTGTTAATAGTTTACACTGTGTAAAGGCAGGAACTAGACCAAAACCTAATGTTAAGGTCAGGGCTGTATTAGTTTACATAGCAGAAAAGCGGAAAGCCCAACCAATCTTAGTGGCATAGTCATGGCGTTGTATTTGTTTACATAGTAAAGGGAAAGCCAAAACCAAAAATGTGAAAAATTAATTGGGGGTCGTACAGTTCATAAAGGAGACGGACGTTAGTTCTTCAAGGGAGGATACTTTTCGACAGCATCGATGAGAAAGTCAAACTGCTCAGTATTTTCCACAGCTGCTCGAATGTGGGAGGAGCTAATCCGCTTGGAACCGGTTTTTTTTGCTTCTTTGATGGATATTATCAAGAGATTAGCCATGAATATCTCTAAAGCACGCCCCACAACAACGGGAGTGGCCTGGGCAACCTTGCCGATATCCTCGTCACTCTGCATGATTTTTTTGATTCTGGCTGCCGGGAAATGTGTCTTTATTTTGTCAAAGTTCTTGATGATATCGTCGTTTTGGTCTTGTTCTTGAGGCTCATCTTGCAGTTTGTGCACCTGGCCTTCGGTTTCCTGTTCTTCGTCCTCTACTGGATCGTATGTATAGCTGGCATCGTCATCCGACGTGGGGTTCATGAGGTTGGTGAGATCCGCCATGCTTCTTTTGCGCCTAAATGGGTATTTCGTGCTCCTAAGTGATGGTGTGTTGTTTTGCGAGATACTCACAGGCTTTTATAGTGCGACTCATCGGTCCACCGTATGAGCGCGAGCCCGCAGCTCTCGGTGTTTGGGCCTCGCTTCCAGTGTTCGCGCCAAAAATTTTCCTAGAAGAATCCCTAATCATACCTTCAATCGGAATTTGGCGACAAAACCGCAGGCCTAATTGCGACGTGAAGCTCTATCCTTTGAGTTTGACAGACTTGTTATTGTCACTGTGCCACGTGATAATTTGCGTGGTTTTTTTATCGATTATTAGTCTGGCAGCCATCGATTTTTGCTTTTGAGAGACTATTGGCTGTGAAGACAATTGTAACTTTAGCATGTCTCATTTGATGGACGAAATCGCCCCCGACGTGGTAACACCCGCTGACATTCATCAAAAGGAATACGACCAGCCGTTGAAACCTCTCGATACTGTCATTGCCCTTTATGACTTTCCTGGTACCCAGCCGTCACATCTTCCATTGAACCTTGGTGATACAATTTATGTGCTTTCAAAGAGTGAAAGCGGCTGGTGGGATGGAGTTATAGTGAACACAAGTAATGGAGATCTCATGCGAGGCTGGTTCCCAAACAATTACGTGAGATCGGTCAATTACGTCCAGCCGGTTCTTAACCAGTTGAAGTCCAATAAGGAATTGAACTCGATCACGGCAGCCAACACTGCAGCCAATGTGTTGATTCCATCTTTTACCAACCTACTAAAGAAGAGCCTTTTTGATTCGGAGAAGAACACCCCAACCAATTCCACCAGGAAAAACTCAGTGGTCAGTTTCGCTAGTTCTGATGCCTCTGAAAGTAAGTCTGACAAAGAAAGGGAAGACAGACCGAGTGACAGAAGAGAAGAGATAGATAAACCCGTTTCGTTGAAAGAGGGAGTCCAGGCTCAAGCTCATCTTCAACCCACGACTGCTTTAACTTCCCAAACTAAGTACACCTCCGTAAGTTCAGAAGCCACCTTCGACGATTCGATCAGTACTTTCCAATCTCCTATGGTGCCCGGAACACCCAGATTTAACCCCAGTTTTGCCGAAAGTAATGATAGTGTTATCAAGTTGACTCCTTCTTCTTTGGCACTGGCAATGGTAGAGAACTATAGGAGGGACGAAAAGAAAACGCCTACATGGATTCATAAACCGACAATCGAGGGAAACTTGATATATTACTGTCCTCAGTTAGAGATCTACTGTGAAAACTTACCGATGATGACTTTGTCGTTACTGGACGTAACCTCCATTAATTTCGAGATCCCCAACTATTCTGTCATCAATGACTTAAATCTAATCAACGACAACACGAATGATAACGCTGGCCAGAGCCACGAGGTTAACACTGACAGCAAGGACATGGGAATGTTCAAAAGAGATTCAAATGCATCAGTGAGCTCGACGAGTTCTTCAGTGTCGTCTATATACCATCATTTCAATCATCCCTTATATTCCATGGATGGTTTATTCTATTACCATTTTACGGATATCAAATCATGGAAGCAATTGAATGAGGATTTCGGCTATATGTTGACTTTGTCGTTCAAGGCAGTGAAGGAGAATAATAAGATGTTGTTCCACAAACACTTTGGGAAGTTGAATAAGTTATTGTCCCTCCTTAGTTCGTCAGTTAGGCTCAGCCAACATGACTTCCAAAACACTCGTTATGAAAGAAAAATCAGAAGAAACACCCGAAGAATCAATTCGAGTTTCAGTCAAATTTACATTAATTCAGTCCTACTGTTGAGTTACTTGCATTACACACCTCGAACGTCCAAACCACAGTTATTCAGTTTCGATTTAACCAAATTGAACAGGTCAACCAGCCAAACTTACAGCAGTGTGTCAACCAACGGATCATCCGTCTCTACCATAGCTCAGTTACCCATCAATGCCATTAGAGAGGACGACTCAGAGAAGGAGTTAACAAGTTTGCAGTTGATTGAATCCGAAATTGAGAATATCAAGAGTAACTTGAACCAATTGACCAAAATCTTCTCCAAGATAACAAAGGACAAAAAATTTCAGGTGAGTGACTACGATGGGTCAAACTCTGAGAATTCTGAGACAGATGACGACTATAAACAAGACGAAACACAATCGAGGGATTTCGAGTTCGAGGGTAAAGATAGGCATAATGTTTTACCCCAAAATTACCCACGTCTAGTGGCAAACGAATTCAATGGAGGGAATTGGTGTAACCCATTTTTTGAGTCGAGTAATCCAATGTTCAACGCAAGTGGAAATGACTTGAAAAATAAGTACCATCAAAAAGTCTTGATTGATAAAAAGGCATACAAAACAGCGAAAAATTTGGCTACGGAAATGACAAATATCACAAACCAAACTTTAGACTACTTAAAACCAGAAAACCAACATTTGTATTACAACTACGATTTAAGGGATGAAAGAAACACTGCTATTTTAAGATTAGCGTACAAGTATCTTCACTTTGCAAGCTCCATGATTGATCTTATCAATAGTTTTGATTTCACCGTTTTCTGTTTGATCAAGAGATTCAGTTCACAAGAAGAACAAGAGGAGGAGGAACTGGTTGCTATTATGAACAAATATAAGGAACAGACGAATAGCGTGACTGATGTTCCAGAAGCTATATCACCGGAGGGCGAGAGAGAAGATGCGGAGGAGGACACAGCAAGCGACAAATTCCTTTCTGATGAGCATATTAACGATGAAAATGTTAATGGTGGTAATGGTGACTTTGACGAAGAAACCAATGTTGGAATGGACCAAAAACCCAGAGACAACGGTAATAGCGATGATGGTAGTGATGAATTTATCTCCAATCTAACTTTTGACTATCCAGTTGTCCTTGAATTTTTCCACAAGAAGCAACAGTTGCATTATTTGGTTACCAACATCATAATGGCTACCCAATCGCTAACGCTAGAGGATCCCGACGTGTTTAAAGGAATGAAGGAGGAAGATAATCCCCTATTTTATAACAGAGACATGATCAAAGACCCCAAACAAAAAGCCACCATACTTTTGACTAACTTGTTGATCAAGCAAATCAATGCAGAGAGGGGCAGCGCCATCTCAGTGAATATGGACACGATGTTATCAAAATTTTTGACTGATGGTATCAATTTCTACAAAGACATACTCAACATAATCAAGAGTTTGATTGAAGAACGTGAAACTATTATGAACTATGCAACAAGGGTCATGCATGATGATTTCAATGTCCAGTTATTGTTTATAGAACAAAATAACACCCTGGGTTCCGATTCAAAAGATGATGTTAATAACTCATTTATAACAGGTAAAAAGAACTCAAAGGATATCCCTTGGTACTTGGAAGGAGACAATGAATTCGATTTGTTAAGTGATGTGAAGGGTAATATTAAAGGAGGTACCAAAGAAGCTTTGGTTTGTCATTTGACACATCATGATTTGTTTGATAGCAACTTTAATACAGCATTCTTATTGACATTTGCTAGTATAATGCCAGCTAACGAACTCATAAACTACTTAATGATCAGGTTCAATTCTGAAGCTCCAGAAGGGTTGAGTTATGATGAATATAATACTTGGGTGAGCAAAAAACAAGGCCCTATACGCTTAAGAGTATTGAACATTATGAAGTTGTTACTTGAAAAATACTGGTCAGATTCTTACTACAACAAGAATTCGATCAACAAGTGGCTACTATTTTTACAATCAAATCCAGTATCGTCGTATTCAATTTCCAAGACTCTCGTCAGCCACTTAAACAAGCTTTTAAGGGGAGAAAAGGTTATGATCGAGAGAGAACCTATAATTACCTCAAGTAGACCACCAGCTCCTTTGATAAAACCGACTTTAGTGGTGAAGAAATTGAAATTGTTGGATATTGATTATGTCGAATTGGCAAGGCAGCTCACCATCAGAGAGTTCAATCTTTATTCTAAAATCACCAAGTTTCAGTGTTTAGCAAAGGTATGGAATAAGAAATCAGGCTTGAATGAGAACATCGACAACATTACCAACTTCATTAAGGCATCAAATCAGTTGACAAATTTCGTTGCTTATATGATTTTGAGGAAACAAGAGATCAAAAAGCGTGTCCAGATTATAAGATTTTTTGTTCAAGTGGCAGAAAGATGCAGGCAGTATAACAACTTCTCATCCATGACTGCCATTATCAGTGCATTGTACTCCTCACCCATTCATAGGTTGAAAAAGACATGGAAGTACGTTTCCAACGATACGCTCAATCATCTTCAAAGTATGAACAAACTAATGAATTCATCCAGAAACTTCAATGAATACAGAGATGTGTTACGATTCATTGGGTCAGAGTCCTGCGTACCTTTTTTCGGTGTGTATCTTAGTGACTTGACGTTTGTCTATCACGGCAATCCCGATACACTCCTCAATAGGACCCGCATGGTGAACTTCAGTAAAAGGGCAAAAACTGCAGATATCTTGTTGGGGCTTGACAGGTTCAAGCTGACAGGATACAATTTACTTCTTGTCCCAGAGATTCAGAAGTACTTGGATGGCTGGTTCGACAAGTGTCCAACTATTGAAGAGCAGTATCAATTATCGTTGAATTTAGAGCCTCGTGAAGGGGGAGGTAACTCGGGATCTACTTCTACCGCTTCGTCAAAGCATAGAGGTGCATTCCCGTTCTCAAGGATATAACATAAGCTGTATAGGATAATATATGCTCGCCCGAATGCAAGAGGACTGGACTTCCCTGTGTAGTTCAGGATAGCGTTTGGGCCCGAACAGCCATAAACAAAGAATTTGTCAACTACGCAAATTTCGAAATTGATGTGTTGTGGAAATAGTTACAAGAATTTCGCTCTACCCTGAACAGTGGTGTTGAGAAACTCTCGGGATAAAACATTCGTTGCCACTTCATGAGTATCTTAAACTACAAACGTACAACTCTTTGGGTGCAAAAAAGAAAGATTGCAGCACGAGAGTTTCGCGTATGGTCTCCCACTACACTACTCGGTCTCGCTCTTAGCAGCTTAACTACAGTTGATCGGACGGGAAACGGTGCTTTCTGCTAGATATGGCCGCAACCGAAATGGTAGTTTTTGGGCTAGTGTATTGCTACCGAATCAGAATGATTCAACTCCATGCCATTCAAAATGTAGGAAGAAGTGGACAATTTTTGTTTGGTTAGACACTGGCATGTGAGAGGACTGTAGGCGCAAAGTATTGACCGACCAAATGGCATGAGTGGTTGTTAGTAAAGTTTGAAAAGTGCGACCGAGAAATTGTGCTGAGTGAATCAAGATCTAAGACCATGTTCAATCGATTAAAGAACTTTTCTGAGGACGTGGCGAAGAGCTTGAACGAGCTAAATGAGCAGCCTAAACAGCAGAGGAGCCAGGGTGTAAATCAATTGAAGGCTAATGCCCGAATCCTAAGAACAGTGGCTCCTGATGAGAAGGAACTCGTTGAGCCCCAAGATGAACGAGCTACCGACACCTCTCTGCCTTCGGCCTCTGGAATACCAGGTTTGGACCTTGATGATGTGGATTTTGATGCGTTGCCTGCAATCGTTAAAGCGAAGCTTCGGAAATTTGTAAAGTATGAAAGCAAGTACCCTGTCCTTTTTGAAGCATTTAAAGTGGAAAAGAAGAAAACAGAGTTGATCAAGATATTCGAGACAGTCTTGAAAGAACATACTCCTATTTCGTCCATCGCAGATTCAGACATGTTGGTGGACTTTATAAAAGGATTGAATGATAAGAACACGTTGTTGAATGACGAATTAAAGGTGCAACTACTGGTGAACTCGGGGTTGAAGCGTGAAAAGAAAAACTTGGCAGAAGAAATCAAAAAACTCAAAGAGATGAAAGAGCCGAAGGAACAGGATGCGTCGTCAGATTCCACAAAAGAACAACAGGCTATCGGCAGTGGTTCCGGGAAAGCACCTCTTGAACCCGAAACTCAAAATTTAGATCTCTTCGCTAAAGTTAAAGCACTCGAGACGGAGTTGGAAAACTTGAAAGCTACTTCTGGGTCATTGAAGAGTCAGAAAGAGGCAATAAAAGACAACCTTGAGAAAGCTGAAGAAAAGAATAAACTGTTGGAGAATCAAACCACTGAAATGAAATTGAAAAGTGAGGAACTTGACCGGCAAATGGAGGATTTAAAAACTAAAAACAAGCAACTCAAGGAGGATATAAATGATTTGAAGGCACAGCTCGAAGTATCCGAGTCTAGTAGAGACAAATTTACCGAAGTCAATCATCAATTGGCTTCAAAAATCGCTGAATGTCAAAAGCTAGAACTGAAGATACAGGAAATGGAAGATGAGCTTAGACGCCTCCGAAAAGACACCGAGATTGAAGTGACACAATTGCCTTCTGAAATCACATCAAATGAAGCAGGCACCAAGAAGAACAATAACAACAAAAAGAAGAAGAAGAACAACAATAGCACTAATATCAAAACTTCTATTCCCGAAACCCTCAACAAGACAGCAAAAACTGCTGAAGGGCCTGATGAGTCAAAGTACAACAATTTACTACAATTATACGACGCAATCAAGAATGAATTGAAGACTAAATCCGAAGAAGTCGAAAATTTGAGAGACCTGTTAAGAGAAATTGGTCACGATCTCACGGAATCTAAGAGCACTATCAAGGAATTGAATGCAAACAGCAGAAGACTTGAAGAATTGTCCAAGGAAAATGAAGACAATTCGATATTAACGAAGGAACTTGCATCCAAGATTGAAAGTTACAAGGAACAGCTAGCTCAATCGAATGAAGAACTCGAAAAGTTGAAGAGCAAGAACGAGGAGCTCTCCAAGGCAAAAAGTAACGACTTATCGTTGAAACTCCAAGTAGAGTCTTTTAAGAGTTCTATAGAACATAAAGACCAATTAATCAAGGAGCACAAAGCGAAAATCAGCGAGTTGGAGAATGAGATTAAGGACTTGAATATGAGGAATGAAAACCTCAACAAGCTCAGTAGAGATTTGACAGTTACTAATAAGGAATTGTCAACTTCCAAAAGTGAAATCACAAGTCAACAAGAATATACCAATGGAAAATTGAATAAAGTCTCTTCTGAGCTTGACAAAGCTACTACGGAGAAATTGAGCTTGAAAAATCAGTTGGACGATATCAAAAGCAAGTTTGATCTGATGTTGATGGACAAAACCAACTCTGTTAACGAGTTCCAATTGATGAAGCAACAGTATGAGGAGTTGAGTATGAAATACAAAGAAGCCAATAGCAGAATAGAGAGCCTTGAAGAAGAATTGATAGAGTCGAACAGGCTCTTACAGAACAGGACCAATGAGTCTAACGCCATTAGACAAATCCTCATAGACAAAGATGAGCTACTTGAAAGTAAGAAGCAAGAGCACGAACTTGAGATTACCCGCTTGAAGAGTAGCCATGAAGAATTGATTAACAACTTGCAAACTTCTATCAAAAAATCCCAAAGAGAAATTGATGAGTTGAAGTCCATCAACCAAAATTACCTTTTGAAGATCAATGACTTGGAAAAGAATTACAATGATTTAAGAAGCAAGGAAACCAAGGATATTCATACTAATGGTGACATTACACCCTCACAAGACAATGACTCGAATGAGTTGATAAAAACATTGAGAATCTCCCTTCAAGAGTATAACAAAAAGATCCAAGAATACGAAAGTATGAACGCGGTGTTGAAGAAGCTCCACGATGAATCTAACCTGAAGTTCGAAAGGCTATCTAAGAACTACAAATTGTTGACTCAACAATATAAGTTACTCGAGTCAAAAAAAGACGTCACTTCTATAACACCAGTAACAAACTCCAGGACCAATTCCATTTCACAATCAAGAACAGGTTCAACAGAGATATCCAGATCCAATTCCGTGAGCTCAAAATCCGAAGAGGCATCAGCCACTAATATTGCATATTTGAAGAACGTGCTACTTGGCTTCTTTGAACATAAAGAGCAAAGAGACCAACTTTTGCCAGTCTTGAAGACCCTTTTCAACTTCACCCCCGAAGATGAACGAAAGCTTCTATTATCTTTAAAGTAGTGAATAATTTCGCGATGAATTTCTAATGCATACAAAACATGTTAGATCCGTTTGAGCAGAAGAAACAACTGATTCTTCAGGAAATCTCAGCGAATAGTGATACAAATAAGGACCTTTCTCCTAAAGGTACTATAGATGAAAAATGCGTCCCTATAATAAACCTCATTAACAGCAGTGGTGACATGGTGACGACCTCATCGTGCTCTGGAAGAGTGAGCGTCTTCATAGAAGGAATTAAAGACCACAGTAAAATTGGGTCAAAAGGTAATGAGGGTAGGTGGCTTTATGTCAGTCATTCCCCAGATATCGAAGATTGGTTTCACAGCTTTGAATACAAGCGGGACTTTGAAACGTTTCCCAGTTCTCCGTTGACAAGGTTCATACTCTACAAATTCGAGCCATTAATTTTGCATGTCAAGTGCCGAGACTTGACCCTGGCACAGGAACTTTACAAGACAGCAATGGGTTGTGGCTTCAGAGAATCTGGGATCAACAACAAAAATATCGTGGCAATAAGAATCTCCATCAAACTCGATGTGCCAATAGGATATTTGGAGGGCAATACACCTATTTTGAATGTCAACGACAACTACTTGAGATTTCTCACAAAATTGTCTATTGACCGATTTAAGGAAAACCTCAAGAAACTTGCACATCTCTACGAGGCCATCGAGGCTTTAATCAAGTCAGTTGGGTCCGAAGCTCAAGAAGAAGCTAAAGAAACGAAAGAAGAAAGAAGACAGAGAAAGATCCAAGAGGGAATGGCTCGTCGAGATGAAGTACGGCTCCTCAAGCAGCAGAAGAAACTCGAAAAGCTAGAGAAGTTAGATATCCAATCCAAGTAGAGTTTTAAATACTTATCAGCAATACAAACCCATTATCGCCAGGATGATTCATAACGTGAGTCAACTCTTGAACTTTTTTAAATGCGAATCTCACCACTGAATTAAAAATTTTCAGTATCCTTTAACGATGTCCGAAGCAGCAGAAAAGCTCGAACAGCTCAATCTCAAAGAACAAACCACCGATGAATCTCAGGAACCAGTCGTTTTGGGTGAAGATGGTCAACCTTTGAGTAAAAAAGCATTGAAAAAATTAGAGAAAGAAAAGGAAAAGGCTCGTAAAAAGGCCGAGAGGGAAGAACAATTAGCTAAGGAAAAAGCTGAAAGAGAAGCCAAGTTGGCCAATGATCCAGCCAAAAATAACTACGGAAAGTTGCCATTGAATAACTCCAGCTCCAGACCTGGAGAGAAAAGAACCCTTTTTGCCAACTTGGGTGCTGAGAACGATGGAGACTCCGTGATTTTCAGAGCAAGATTACACAAGTCGAGACAACAGGGTGCCACCATGACATTTGTTACCTTGAGACAGCAACAAGAGTTGGTTCAGGGATTGGTCAAAGCCAATAATGACAGCATCTCGAAACAAATGGTCAAATGGAGTGGATCCATTAACTTAGAATCGATCGTGTTGGTGTACGGAAAAGTGAAGAAGGTTGACGAGTTGATCAAGAGTGCTACCAAGCAAGATATCGAAATCATTGTCGAGAGAATCTTTACCATCACCGAAACGCCAGAACAATTGCCAATGTTGATCGATGATGCAACCAGAAGTGACAAAGAAGCTGAAGAAGCTGGATTGCCAGTAGTTAACTTGGACACCAGATTGGACTCTAGAGTCATTGACTTGAGAACCCCAACCAACCAAGCTATCTTCAAGATTCAAGCTGGTATTTGCAAATTATTCAGAGAATTCTTGGACTCTAAAGGGTTTACTGAAATTCATACTCCAAAAATTATTGCTGCTCCTTCCGAAGGAGGATCCAATGTGTTTGAAATTTCCTACTTCAAGGGTAAGGCTTACTTGGCTCAATCTCCCCAACTTTACAAGCAACAGTTGATTGCTGGTGACTTTGAAAAGGTTTACGAAGTAGCCCCAGTCTTCAGAGCTGAAAATTCTAACACCCATCGACACATGACCGAATTTACCGGGTTGGACTTGGAAATGGCTTTCGAGGAACACTATCACGAAGTGTTGGATGTATTGGAAGAGCTTTTTATTTTCATTTTCACCAACTTGAAGTCTAGATACGGTAAAGAAATTGCCACCGTTAGAAAGCAATACCCAGTTGAAGACTTCAAATTGCCAGATGATGGTAAGATGGTAAGATTACACTTCAAGGACGGTATTCAGATGTTGAGAGAAGCCGGAAAGGATGTGGGTGAATTTGACGACTTGTCTACTGAAAACGAAAAGTTCTTGGGTAAGTTGATCAGAGAAAAGTACAACACCGACTTCTATATCTTGGACAAATTCCCCTTGGCAATTAGACCTTTCTACACTATGCCAGACCCAGAAGATCCTCGTTACTCTAACTCGTACGATTTCTTCATGAGAGGTGAAGAAATATTGTCAGGAGCTCAGCGTATCCATGATGCCGACATGTTGAAGGACAGAATCAGACAGCATGAGGTTGACCCAAGTGTTCCTGGTATGGCCGAGTATGTTGACGCTTTCAATGCTGGATGTCCACCCCACGCTGGTGGTGGTATTGGTTTAGAAAGAGTGTTGATGTTTTTCTTGGACTTGAAAAACATCAGAAGAGCCTCCTTGTTCCCACGTGACCCTAGAAGATTGAAGCCATAGGCTTTAGATACGTATATAGTTCAATAAAAACAGTATAGTATTTCTCAGGTGTGTCTCCCTCAATTGACATTTCTTATCGCAGACGAATAAATGGTGAAAACTTTCGTACACTCAGCAGCAAAGATTGTTATTTGCAAACATGGAGGGAATGCTATTACCCAATCCGAAGGACCTGAATGCAACCATCTTGTTGATGGGACTAAGAAGAGGCGGGAAGTCGTCCATTTGTAAAGTGGTTTTCCACAACATGCAACCACTCGACACTTTATACCTTGAGCTGACATCTAAGCCAACTACAGAACAGTTTTCATCGTTGATAGACTTAAGTGTGATGGAGTTGCCCGGCCAGTTGAACTACTTCGAACCTAACTATGATAGCGAGAGGCTTTTCCAGAGTATCGGGGCCTTGGTATACGTGATTGACTCCCAAGATGAATATTTGAATGCCATCACCAACCTAAGCATGATTATAGAATACGCCTACAAGGTGAATCCCAAGATAAACATCGAGGTTTTGATTCACAAGATTGACGGGCTAAGTGAGGACTATAGGCTAGATTGCCAGAGAGATATCATGCAGAGAACTGGTGATGAGTTATTGGATTTGGGTTTGGAGGGTGTTCAAGTGTCGTTCTACTTGACATCTATTTTCGACCATTCGATCTATGAAGCATTCAGCAGAATAGTCCAGAAGCTCATCAACGAATTGCCTTCCTTGGAAAACATGTTGGACAACCTTGTAGAACATTCGTCAATTGAAAAGGTGTTTTTGTTTGATATCAATTCCAAAATTTATGTTGCTACCGACTCCTCCCCGGTGGACATCCAGACATACGAAGTGTGTGCCGAGTTCATAGATATAACCATTGATTTGGACAATTTATATATCGATGAGTCTACTACTGAGACAGAAAATGGGCCTGGGACTGAAGCTCTTAAGGCAAAAGAGGTCAAGTCCATTAGTTACCTCAACAACGGATCCATATTGTACTTGAAACAAATGATTCGGGGATTGGCATTGGTTGCATCCATAAATAATGAAGATAATGATGAGTTTAACAACAATTTAACGTTAATCGACTACAATGTGAATTTGTTCAAAAAGTCTTTGAAGAAGATGTGGGACAACTCAAGAATACAAAACTAGCTATGTATATTGATAATGTATCATCCAGTTTTTCTTTGCAACTACTTTGGAAAACGTCTAGAACAATTATTCTTGTCATGTTGGGATCACACATGACCCCAAGACCCTCTCAACTGTTGAGCGCATCATCTCGGACATGTCATATTCAGTTCAGTGTCGGGTCTACATGTAAGCTTATGCGCCGGAAAATTTAATTTCCGACTTAATATGCTGCAAAAATGTTTGACTGATCGAAATGTCATGCCCAGCATTAACTGTTATGCTCCAGTCAGACTTCAAAAGAACTTGATATCACCCGGAGTATGTTTTACAAGAATCAATTCTGCCAAAAATCCCCATGGCTGAACAGTATTCGAATTATATATCTGATGAAGAGTTCGCTGAGCTCTTACGGTGCCCGGAACTCGAAGCCTTCAATGGAGTTCTAGCCGAGCAGACGTACGAAGAGAGTTCAGTGATTGGAAATCAAGGTACTGATACCCTGATGTTCAATGATGGTGATGTTTTCATGGGTGAATGCACTTATCAAAATCCTACTCTCTATCAAAACTCAGATTTAGAAGAAATATCTAAACTTTTGGTTGAAATTGTTAGCAAAAGTAACTGCAACACACAAACAGAATGTTTCTTTTCAAATGATGTAGTGGCAGAAGAAGAAGGGCTTCTATTGGGATTGGAGACGACTCCACCGACAGAATCTGGAGGTGATGCCTTTTTGAATGATGCTGAACAAGAACAAGAGGAAGAAGAAGAAGAAGAAGAAGAAGAAGAAGAAGAAGAAGTTTCACTCCGGGAAGAATTCGAGCAAAAAGTCGAATCTTACATAGCTTGTGGAGGGTATAAAGAGGTGGAAATGGAATTTTTGAGGTCAATCTTATCATTTAGTAACTTCGGATGTTTCTTGGATGAAGTCCATGGTTACTTTTTTTCAGATGAACAAGTGAATAATTCAGACCCTCTACTCACTGGAATAATCAAATGCTTAGAGAACAATGAAATTATTTTCAAAGTCATTGAAGCGTTGAAGAACTTGTCATTGAGTGAAACAGATTTTTCCGAGACCCTGTCGAACGATATAAATCAAAACCAACTGTTGTTTTACACATCAGAAGATTTCACAGAGGAAGGAAATGTTGACACATCAGCTATATCTCATCCTATTACACCCAATCCAAATCGAGGTAGTTTGCGGCCAAATAGTAGAAGAGCAAGATATCTAGTATGCAATACTTTACCGGTAGCCCAACTTGGTAGATTCGAAAGGCAGAAGCCCAGCCGTGTGACACCAACAATTAAACAGTGCTTCTCTGTTGATAGATTGGAAGCACACCTTTCTATGATCCTTTCGTTTGGGTTGGAGTTCAAAGACAAATACTTTATTGATCCGGTGCTCGACATCTTGACAGACGTTGTAGTGGAAGATACGCGTGTAGAAGCATTCCCAGACCCCAGGTTCAATCGGGTGCGTTATCTCAGAGGAAACAAAGAAAATTGTGGAGGTGAGTATGGTGTTCCGTTTGGGCAGCAAGAATTTGCGGTGGTGGTGAATAATGACCAATTCAAGTATATTGATTGGTATTCTCCAGAATTCCACAGAATACTAGGAAAAAATGATACTTTGAACTCCAACAAATACGGCTTGTGTCCTTATTGTCCCGAGATTAGGTTCATCTACATGAAAACCAGTGAGTATGGGCAACACATGTGCAAATACCACGGAATTTTGGCATCCAAGATCATACCCACACCCCTCAATCATGGAATTTACGAGATTCTGAAAAAAAATAGTCGAAACACTAGAAGGCGTCCTGGAGTTGTTTGTCCTGTATGTACAGAGGTTGTGGAACTCCAGTGCAGCCGGACCACTCGAAGTCAAGTTTTCCTTTCTTACTTCGAACACTTCACCAACCACAGATAGTACTGAGAGAAATTTAATGAGTAAAGATCGTTCCTTGAAGACTATCGCTAAAAATTGTATAAGATAATGAAATATTAATAGCCTAATTTTACTAGTAGTCGACATTAATATCAAAACACGATCCCTCCAACAAACGAAAGGCAACTGTGCGGAGGTTTGTTTCCGTTGTTCTGCCGGGACGCCGATCAGAGTAATGAGATTGATATGTTGAAAACTCCGGCATGAAATGTCGCGCCCTCCATGTCGTAACCTGCCGTCTTATGCGGCGGTAGCCCGATGTGGAAAGCATCAACATTATCGTACCCCGGATTAACATCGGCGAGTTAATCGGTATCTTCATATCTACGAGCCAAATTGTCTTTGAGCCAGGTTGTCTTTAAGACCATCTTTGAGCCAGACAATGTTTGAGCAGGAGGCCATTTGCACTGTCGGAGGACTCTCTACCAAGAGTAGGCTTCTTCGCACCCGGAGAGGAAGTCAACAGGCAAGTAAATGTTGATCATTAAGAAAATCCCGGGCCCGTTTTGTTGGAACTCTTTATCTACTATCAAAATATACTCATTATTTATTATCGTTATCGAAAGTTGTTGCTACACAGAAACCACACGGTTATTCCTTCTCTCCCTAGCATATTGAGGGTTGCACTTTTACACTAGATTACCAGCATTCGTAACCACCATCGGCCACCAAGTTGTGGCCAGTGGTGTAACTACTAGCAGATTCGCTTGCCAAGTACAATATACTTCCCACAAACTCTTTTGGCTCGGCCATCCTCTTCATGGGGATCTTGGACTCCCAAGCATCCTTCATCTCAGTGTGGCCCGAGATAACGTTTCTAGTCAATGGTGTCAAAATGTATCCAGGACTCAAAGTGTTCACTCTGATGTTGTATTTGGCCCACTCACAAGCCAACGATCTGGCCAAGTGGATGACTCCGGCCTTGGACATGTTGTACATGCATTGGGGTTGAGGGTCGTTGACGATGGTTCCACTCATAGAACCAATCAAGATGACAGATCCCCTCAAGTTGTTCTGAATCAATGGTTTGGCGAAGGCTTGAGCGACATAGAACGATCCCAACCCGTTGACCTTCATAAGAGCTTCGGCATTTTGAGCTGGGTACTCTTCGGCTGGGAAGTTTTCACAGTAACCGGCAGTGTTAATCAACAAGTCGGCAATCTTACCGTGCTTGGTGTTGATGGCTTCAAAGGTTTCTTCAACGCTGGCGAAGTCACCGATGTTACAAGACCAGGCACTGACTTGGCCGATAGGGAAGTCGGCACCCTTCATTTCTTCTTCACCCCATTTAACCACCTCTTTAGCCGCTTGTGCGGTTCTTTCTAAGTTCATGTCCACCAAGGCGATTTCAGCACCTTGAGCCAATAAAGCTCTGGAGATAACAGAGGCCAAACCTCCGGATCCTCCTGTGATGATGGCGACTCTGCCGTCCAATCTGAAGCTGGGAACGACGTTGTTGTAAGAAAAGTCCATTGTTATGCTATGTGTATCAGAAATTGATGGATTTTTGAGGATGGGGGATATGTGTTGAGTTTATATAGTAGAGGTGATGACGCCTGTATGTAAGGGGCAGCACAGCAGAGCTAAAGAATTTCGGAGGAAATTTTTAAGAAAAAGAAAATAGGGTCGTGAGGCGGGCGGTTGAATGTCGTCGGCGAGAGCACGACTGAGGGAGCACGATGGCGGGATTGTTCGGATTATCTATGGGGTGCAGCTTGCCCCACTGCAGCACAAGACGGGCAGGACAGCCTCTCCCGCGTGTATTTTCTCCAGCGTAGGTCCCCTTCAGCGTGGGGGTTGGCAAGACAGCTTTGTGTTACGGTGCTAGATTCTTCAGGTGCTGTTCATTACAACTGGTAGTGGGGGAGCTTTCTTTTTCCCCAGATCAATGGCTGGCCGTGGTCACGGCGGTACTGAGATGTATCACTAGCAACCAAACGTCACCCAGGCTGGGCTGCGTTGACACAACGAGGAGCATTCACTCCATCGTGGTAGTGGGTTTGTGAACCGACGACATAGGTCGACACCTGGCTCCCAATTGACCGTTAGTAATGATCTCATTATGATGTAATTAATAAATGCAAAATTTTCATTATCGATACACACACACAAACTACACAGGAAATGCTAAGGGCCCCTAGACCAAAATACCTTAGTTGAGTAACAAGATATTCCACGGTTTTCCATTTATGGAAGGGACCAGAAGGGTTCGGGTTATCTACTCGGACTTTTCTTTGGTTATTCCTTTTTTGATGAATCTGAGAAAACGGTCGCCATACTCTGCAGCGGGCAACGACAGAATTGTATCTCTTGAGTGATTAAGCGATCTCCAGAAAGTTTCAAGTCGCTTTCTGAGCGAGTAGTTGGTCAAAAAGTCAATAATGCCGAGGTAGTAGATTTCACACTCTGGCTCGTTATTGAGATTTGTCGATCGAATACCGCCATCGTGCCCGTAGAAGATGAACTTGGACCGACCGGGATAAACATCTGTCGGAAGGTCTGTGGGGCCGATGAACCGCGGGTTGGTTTTGAACACCTCTTGAATATCGTGGGACTTCGGATCGAAAATACTGAGCTTCGTCTTCGTGACAGACCCCGAAGTTTTATTCTTTGTATCGTGAATACCCATGAGTAAAGAATAATCCATGACATTGATCTTCTTTAAAAGTGCCACATCCTTTTGTAGCTGCTCTAAAAATGCTTTTCGCTTATGAGGACCAAATTTGATGGTTTCGTGGTTCTCGAGCCAATTCAAGTCCTTCAAAGGTTTGGTTTCCGTATCCTCTTTCTTTGTGTATCTACCCCAAGTCGACCCTTTGAGATCGTACTTGATATGGATATCTCTGTGAGGTGGGAACAAGTTGTTCATGACGATGAAATGAACTTTCCGTTTGACACCATTACGCAAAGGCATTTTCAATCTATGCAATCCATAAATTTGGGAGATTAACGTATTGGGGTTCGATTTGACATGGTTGTAGTAGTCTTTAAGAATATGTCTGAGCTGCTTGTGCTCTGAATGGTGAATAGTTTTGATGATGAACCGAAAATCTCTTGAATAATAAAAGAACGACCCACTTTTTCCCGGCGATCCTAGTTCGGAAAGAATATACTTACCGGTAATACTTATCAAATAGTCCGCCTGGTCCAAGCCGAAAATACCACGTAAGTCACGGAAAACTTCGGGACAGTAGTCCTTGAATTTGAAGTCGTATTTGGAAGACGGGGTCATTTCGCTTCCCTGGATGTCGAAAGTGAGCTTCTTGCAGGACTTAAAGTCTTCGTCCTGGAGTTTCTTCATAACACCAGAACACCTGGAGACAGCAACTCGTATACCAGTGAGCATGTTATAGGCCATCACGAAGTTTTCGTGGCCTTCGCTGATTTTATTGCCGATTAGCACCTTATCGTCATCATAGAACTTTTGTTTGTTTTGGAACTTCTTCAATGTCAAGTTCCGCTTCACAAGAATGGACCCTCTCATACGACTCACTTCGGTGTTTGCCGAATCGACGCTGCCTCTGGCGGCACGTAATTGGCCGTTGGTGTTGGTCACCACAAGATTGTTATCGAAACTCTGCCTCTTTTTAAACTTTGACATAAACGTATTGGTGGAGCTTATGGATTGGTTTTCAAGCCTGTAGTTGAAAAGGTCGTTCGTGGTGTGACGCCTGATGAAGTTGGGGGCATTCAGCTTGCTTTGTACTGGGTGGAGCTCTATAAGTTGATCATGTTCCGAATCGTTCTGGTTCTCGCTCCGATGCAGTTCATCGTCGCCTGGAGCGTGGTGCGCTATCGGGTGTAGCGGGTCCACCTCGTACAAGTGTGCAGGGGTTTTTATGGTATTATTGGAGTTGTTATGGGTTATGACTTGTTCGTTAGTCGATGAGGGAGAAGTATCGTTACTGAGGACATCATTGTTCAAGTTCTTGAATGAGCTGGGAGTCGACGGTGGGACATTATTTTCTGAAGAAGATATGGAGTATTTTTTGCCCAGGCCAGTGGGCTTTTCGTCGAGATGTGTCGAACTTCGGCTAGGTGTTCGGCCTAGTAGAGGGCTCTCGAGTTCCATCATCGCGTGTATTGAGGGGTTCGGGCAGTGGAAATCGAGTATGATGCTCGAGGTGTCTATATGAATGCTTTGTGAATGTTTGCCTTGCAATACAGCGGGTTGGATTCTTCTTTGGTGGTTTCGAAACTCTCCCTTGTGGTTTGCGGATGGTTTTTTCTTGTGTGGAATTTATGAGCTTGTAAATCTATGCGCGCATTCAAAAGTCACTTGGCAGGAGTAGGTGATGGAGATGAAAGATCGAGAGAGACAAGAGGGAGAAAAGAGGAAAGAGGAAAGAGAGGGCCGGGCCGGGTGATATTTGTAGAGCTGTGTGATAGTATTTAGTGCGGTACACGAGCTGTCATTCCTTCGCTGGTGTACTTCATCTTGCTCTTGTCTCGAATGGTTACGAATCTTGATATACTTCTTTTTTTTCGAAACTTGCAGGACGATTTTTAGGTTGTTCGGTTGAAGCTTAATGTGCTATGTATTGAGTGGGACTAACACGAGCAGTTGTGTAGTTAGAGATCAATTAGGGTGAAGGATTGTTACTTGCGGAATGGCCCAAGCTGATTCCGACTTCCTTGCTATCATAGTCACTCTTTTAGAGTTTACCCTAGAATAGTAGTACTTAGATAGGTCTTGCATCGAGACTAATTCTGTAGATGAGCCAAAGTCGGAGTAGTCCTCTCTTGTTGTAAAGCGTCTAGGGTTTTTTCAAGGTCGTCGTCTTTGGAGGGGCTTAATACTGCCTTGGGCCACCATAATAAAAAACTATACAACGATATTATGAGTTTATCAATACCAAAAAAAAGTACTTATGACCCACACAATACCGTTGATATGAATTGTTAATGCTTTGTAGCTGTTGGAGCGCTTATATCAAGTAACCGCACCTGTACTACTCTCTTACTAGAATATATGCCCTTTCAAATACCCTGGTCTTTCAGGATTACTTGATCAGCTTCTAAAAACCTCTACTACGACATACCTATGATATTCCTCTTCCAAGCAACACAAACTTCCTGTTTCTGTTGCAGATATCGCTCTCTTATCACCTAAGGTGGCCCTATTGTGTTGATATGCTCTCGTGTCGAGGCTAATCGTGCACTATATTTTGGCTGCAAATTTCCCTCCATATGACGAATGTATTTGTATACATATGGAGACCGATGAACAATTCCAGCTTTTCCAAAAAGTCACCACTCAGAGGCCTATACCCGAACGTCACTACAAAGACAGCTACACAAACACTCAGGGAAGCGTCGTACACTTCCCCCGAACCAGTTTTCGTGGCTCTCGTGCAATTTCCCTGCATGGCCACGGCATGTCGCGAGAAGCCTTGCGGTAAGACGCCGTTTGTTGGGCCCAGAGATATGACCAACTCCTGAACCAATTTTCGGTCCATTTTCTCATATCTATTCCCCAAGCCGCATCCGGTCGCGCGGCCCGCGTGCCGATCGCCTGCCCATCGCATCCGTAAGCAGATAAAGGTGCACAACGCTTATTTATAAGCCTTGCATTTGGCTCTCCTACTGGACTTCAGTCACCAACTAGCTCACACAAACAAATCATTCTTCACTAGCTGGAACACCTTTTCTACATTTATTTATTCATCCTCCTTCATTTTCTAAAACCTACACAGTAACATAATGAGCTTCTTGAAGAAGTTTCTAGGAACCTCAGACACCAACATCCAAGAAGAGATAGCAGAAAAGGGATTTGAAGAAAGTGATTGTCCCATCGACTGTGGCAGTTGTCACCACAAATACCCGTCTTCTGTGAAGATAGAGGCGTCAGCAAAGCTATGGAACTCTTCCTCACCATACGATCTCCATATTTTGATTCCCACTAATAAGGCTAACTGGGAACACAACGCTTTGGAAGACGGTTCGGTGCCGTTCGTGGGGAAGTTCAACCTGTGGATCGTCTCGAATTCTAGCAAAATCTCCGGTTTACCGAAGCTGGAGATCAAAGTGAACGTTTGTTCTTTAAGCTCAGATGGCTTGGAGAACGATCCAGCCTATACAGATGGCCGTAAGGGAGATTTATTGGTGTTACCACAGTTTGTGTGGATTCGTAATGTTGACACGTCCAATCTAGACGAGTTGATCCCTGTTTTGAGCAACTTGGCCGAAGCTACGACAAAACTGGAGCTCAAATTGGGTCGTGTCGGAGATCTTGACGTATCGGTGGACCCTAATCAGTCCTGGATCTTTTTGTGTTCTCACAGGACCCGTGACAAGAGATGTGGAATCACGGCACCAATCATCAAGAAGGAAATAGACACCTACACCCGTGACTTGGGATTCTACAGAGACCTTGGTGACGACCGTCCGGAGGGTATACAAGTTGCGTACGTCAACCATGTTGGTGGTCATAAGTATGTTGCTAATGTTATCATATATTTGAAGAGTAGTGGGAAAATGGTATGGTTTGCTCGGATCAACCCTACGCATGTCAAGTCTATTGTTGATGAATGTGTTCTAGGTGGAGGGAAGATTTGGGCCGACAACGTAAGACTCATTCAAAAGTTCAAACCAGTCGATTGGTAAAACTCAAGAATATTCAAACGTTTAGAAATATTGTCCCGTTGTTGTCCATGAATGTGCTCGGATTGAGAGGCCAACTTTTTGAGCCTTTCGATCTCCGTTTTTATATCCTTAGCCCCAATATGTAGATCCGTGGTGTTGGCTAATTTATGTAATATCTTAATATAATAGTTGAGCTCGAAAGAGGCCACTTCTTGTTCAAGAGAAAGGGCCAATTCAACAGCTTCCGAAGAGCTTTTGAGCTTCTTGATTTGGGCCTCAAGACTAGGTATTCTTCCTGCCGTCTTGTCGAGGCTTCCGTCTATGTTTCTGCTCAATCCTGTTTCCTTGTTGAGGAAATTAACCACATCTGATAACCGTCTCTTACCTGTGTATTTAATAGGACGTTTCAAACCATCTGAGCCTGTTCTGCTGGGATCAAAAAACAAGATAGCAGGAACAGTATTGATTCCGAACTGTGTCTTGATCTTGTCCGTGGTGTGGTGGGTGTTATCGAGATTGACCATTGCCAATTGAAGTTTGGGGTCGTTTTCGAATACCTGATTAATTGTATCGAAAACAGGCAAAAACTCTTTGCAATGGTTACACCAATGACCAGTTACCAAGAGAAGCGTTTTTTTGTCAGAATCCAAAACCAGCGATCTTATGTTATTGTCATTTATCGCCAATACATCTCTGCTTTGTACGGTGGCCTCCTTGATTTCGGGGTTTTCAACTGCTTTCACCCCGGTGGCCAATGTCAAAAAGTTGTTGATTGATTCAAAGTCTCTTGCACCTTCATAGAAGATGGGCTCGTCGGTTCCATGGTAAAGACCAAGAGCAGGAAATCCATCTACATCATATTTGAGCACCAGCTTACGACCTGACCTTTCTCCTCCGTTCAATTTGACAATTTTCACACCTGGTACGTTTTCGTAAGCCTCGGACAATCTTTCGATAGTAGGCATTAGTTTTTGGCAATGACGACACCAATCGGCATAAAAGTCTACAAGCACATAGTCACCAGATTTCCGAACAACCTTGTCGAAGTTATAGTCATTCACTCGTTCTAGAGCAAGCGTGAATGGCAAAAATATCCACCACAATCTCATCGATATGATTAGAAATGGAACTTGATTTTGCGCGAGAAGCGTCTGATTTATTGAAACTATTTCATCTATAATTATTTTGCAATTATGCATTCAGTCCCAATTTGTAGCCAAAGTCGTCATGAAACCACCGGAACTTAACGCTGGTGAGCTTTCAACCATGGTAAAGGAATGACTCGAGGTCTGAAGTACGAGTTCTGGGGGGTTGCGGCACCAATGAAGGCGTTATACCAGCCTATGAATGAACAGATGATACCCATTACACCAGCACCCTTGGTACAGCCTGTGCTTGCGGTAAGCTTTGCAATAGACAAGAGTAAAAATGTCAAGAACAACGAGAAGAATAACGAAAAGAATGCCAAAGTAGATTTCACAGTGCACATTACTAACATGAAGGTGAATAAGGTCCAACCAATGAAAAAGAAACCCAAAGCATTGTCTAATTGTTCCAAGTCATCACCGTAAGCTTTAATGATTCCAAAACTCTCAATATTAATTGCAGTAAACGACAACCAAAATGCACCGTAAGAACATAAAGCAGTACCACCGAATGTGTTCCCCAATATGAGGTCCCAAATACCGGCAAGCAACTGGACAGCACCTCCGTAGAAGCATGACGACCCAATAACACCGTTAGCAACGTGAACACCTTGGGCACCGGCATTGTACATGGACAACACAAATGTAGTGAAGGAGAATGCACATAAACCCAAAGGAACCGGATTGGCAAAGTCGTAAGCTGGAGGAGGAGAGAGACCGGGGACCAAGCTACCTCCAAAGGCACTTACCAATTCATCTCTGTAGTATTTTCGTTTGCCGATAACTATGAATTCGTTTGATTGACCGGACACAGTGATTTTGCCCAATGGTAAATCGTTAAGGGTTAAGATTTCACTATCTATGGAGGACATTCCGGATTATCTTGTGGTTGCAAAATCCTGATACTGTTTCCAGGTTCCCGAAACCGAATCTTACGGGTATTGAAGTTAGCTAGGTTTTTATTTTTCTGAATATTAGCAGCTTTTCGAAGATAATCCGGTGGTCGGACTTTAGATCCCAAGAAATGAAGATGCGATTTTTTTCAACGGTGCACACTGATGGGCTTTTGTTGGCCGATTGGTGGCTCCAGCCAGTAAGGGTCCTTGGCAAGCCGAGGAAGCACTTGTTCGAATAACGACTGTCCGTCTCTTTTGCATCAAGAGTCACTTCATCTAAGTTTAGCAGCTATCAACCGGGTCTCTCTTTACTTCATCCCCGGGTGGAAGGTAACCGACTGCCGGACAAGTATCCATCCGACAACGCAAACTTTGGTTCCCCTCGAGGATTTTGAGGAAGCATTCTCTGTAACCGACGATTAACCGTTCGGGAGCTCTACGACATTGTACGACATCGTCTACGACACGGGTCTGGAACCATGGTCGCGGTGCCCGTCGCGGCCGTCGGGCTTTTTGGTCCAAAGCCGGCTTGGTGGGCCCCTATTGTCTAGCGGAGATACGCCTAATTCAGATAAATTATTTTATTGAAGTGTATATGTACATAACTCTTTTGACGGTCGCGTATCTCTTGTGCAAACCTGTTGCTCAAGCAGTTCCTTCTTATGGACAAAGATGGTATTTCTGGTCTATTTCCGGAACAGCCTTCAAGAGTCTCTTGGAGCCACTGTTGGACTTCGTGCTACAACTGTAACCTCGATTGGCACTGGTCACAGTGGTGGAGTGGCCTTTGTAAAATGTATGGTTGCCTCTATTTATAGGTTTAGCGGACTTACTGGTTTTCATTTGTGACGACGACTAGATTATTCTTGCGAGGGATGTGGTGGGTTTATATAGTAGATTCCCAGAGAAGTTCTATCGACTGTAATCTGTCTTCTTTGTTCAAAGAACAATTGGTCGTGTACACCCAAATGCTTACCCTCTGATCTTTACTTTTTGGGGAACAATAGGGCCTAATATGTGCGGTTTAAGCAGGGAATTTATTATTGGGAAATATCCCTACCCATTTAACAAATTACCTGCATGTATGATTCCATTTCATTGTCTTATTGGAGCCTATGGATAGCCCGATGCGTCACAGCTGCGAGCCTGTGAAAATAGCCATTTGAAGACTTTGCTTTTATCATTGTGAATTAATAATTGAGCAAATGATGAAGATGAATTCGAATGAGTGGTGGTTCCATGAGTTCTGGGGTTTGAACTAGATTTTGTTATTTGCGAAAGGTCCATGGCGAATTATCAAGATTTCGTTTAGAGGCATCAACCAGTAAATGCATTCTTCTTCCAAACATAACAATTACTGCAAATTTTGTAATTTACTCTAAGATTCTTTGAATTTGGTAAATAGACTATCTAATAAATACCATACAGAGATCCTGGATAAATTCACCTCTGCAATCTAATTGGGCCGAGATTCAGGCCCGCGGTTACGGATGGGATATAGAGAACGAGCGTGGCAGGATAAAGATCCCTTTGATTGCTCCTCCACAATCAGCTGCCAACAAAGAAAATGGTTGTTCGCACGTTTTGTTAAAGGATGGTCGGATTAACCGACTGATACAATTGCCAAGTGTAGTCACTTCTTATTGTAGTGCTTCGTCAGACTCGTTCTGCACAGCTCAAGACCAGGCGACCAAGTATCAATTTGTAGAATAATTTTACAAACAAGGTTACGGAATTACGGTCACTAGAATATTTGCACCCTAAATATTCTAGATTTCCTACGCTGCAGTTGCAACAGAGTTTGCAGCCTCTGTTACATACTAAGGAGCTTGGTCACAGAATTGAAAAGAGCACAAGGACCTCGCTGCTGGTACATAATGATAGCACAGAAGTCACTTCACGTAACATAGTACAGGGTCATACGTATAAGTCCAGTTCTCATTTCCTGTTCTACGCATCACAGCCTATAGAATAGATTTACATTCTATAGAATTTCGATTATATTTTTCCTTTGTTCCCAACTTGAAAATTAAGGAAACTCAAGGCTGAAGGGCAATCACCTACGCTCGGTGGAGAATGTGTGTATTTCTACCATAATTGGTCGTAGTTAACCTACAAGAAGAAAAGTGGACCCGTAGAAGAATATTTCCGAGCACTGCGAATCAAACTATTCTAACGTCGATATGATTGCAACAAGAAGTCTTAAGGTTGGCCGAGTGCAGGCCTTTGGACTCACCGTACCCCTTAAATATAGAGCATATTCCACACAAGCAGTTGCAGTAAAGTTAAGATTCTTTACCAAAGAAAATTGCATGCTCTGCCACACAGCTAAAGAAACGATGAAAAATGCTGTCAACGAGTCAAATGTGCCAGTGGCTGTGGAAATGGTTGATATCACACAGAATGAGAATGTGGAGTGGTGGGATAAATATTGCTATGATATCCCGGTGTTGCACGTGATAAATGGAGACAAGAGTGTAGTTTTCATGCATAAACTTTTCAAAAACAAGATAGTCGAAGCTATAAATGAGGTGTCAGAGCAGCCGTGTGGGACTCTGTAGACGATGGAGGGGTCGACATACTCCGCAATCCGATCGTTTCTAGGATCACCCAGGTGGTCTAAAGTATTCGTAAGCTGGCATGAGAAATCATAAGCTGGCACGAGAAACCATTAGTTGGTATAGATAGAGGTATATAAGCCTGCAGCAAGTGCTAGTGTGATACGCTCTCATTTCATGAGTCACGTTACCAAATTACTTACCCGAAGTCTTGTCAGGTAGCCCTGTAGTGTTGTCAGCATCCAATACATATTTGGCGTACTGTCTCATGAGAAAAATGATTGTGAGGTTAAAAGAAATTAACTGCTCAGTTTTATAGGGACTCCCGTTTTTTTGTCTTAATAATTAATAACATGTCCACACTTAAGGGAACGGTCGTCGTTACAGGATGCTCATCCGGCATAGGATTAGCTGCCGCAAAGCAGTTTGCTTCTAGAGGCTACAGTGTTATTGCTGGTGCCAGAAGATTGGAGCCCATGGAGGAATTGAAAAAATATGGGGTAAGAATTGTGTCACTAGATGTCACTTCTCTTGAGTCAGTACGGGAATTGAAAAAGTTGATCGAATTGGAGTACAACGGGGAAGTGAAGTACTTGTTTAATAATGCAGGTCAGTCATGTACTTTCCCTGCAATTGATGTTTCTGATGAACAAGTAGAGCAGTGTTATGCTGTCAATGTTTTCGGTCAAGTGAGAATGACAAGGGAGTTGATTCCATATTTAATCAAGACAAAGGGAACCATTGGGTTCACGGGCAGTGTTTCAGGGATTCTTCCGTTTCCATTCTCCTCTATCTATTCAAGTACTAAGGCAGCTATTCACGAATTTGCTACCACTTTGGCTTTCGAGTTAGAGCCTTTTGACGTCAAGGTAATCAACATTGTTACCGGTGGCGTAGAAAGCGAAATTGCAGACAAGAGACCATTGCCTGACGACTCCTGGTATTCGGACGAAGGTATAGATGATATTGTTTCCAAGCGTAGAGAAATGGCCAAGAGAAATACTCCAATGCCGGCTGATGTTTACTCACTGAAAGTAGTTTCTGACTTTGAAAACTCTCAAATTGGTAAAATTAACTACTACAGAGGAAGCAAGGCCACCAGTTTACATATTTTGCTGTTCTTTCCTCGCTGGTTTATAACCTTGAGTTTCAAAAGGGTGTTTGGAATGCACCTTTTGTGGGACAACTTGAAGAAGAGATATAGCAGTAAATCATGAAATTTTACATTAACAACATACAAGAACATAAAAAGAGTTACTTTCAACTAATGGAACTAATTTCTGGGACGAATTCAGGCTTGCCAGACTGGACACTTTTTAAAACAGTTTCAATGCACAACAAGGCATTCAAAGCATCCTCTCCAGTACATTTGCTCTGACGTTCCGCACCTGTTATCAAGTTAACAAAGTGTTTCAACTGTAAGTCAAAGGGTTTGAGAGGAAGTTTCATGAATTCACCCAGATTGGAAGGTGAAGGAGTGGGAGTTCTCAATCCAAAATCATTCAATTCATGTTCTAATTTGTAATTCTCTTCGAAACCAGCTTTCGAAACATTGCTCACCTCAACAGGCTCAAGCCATGATCCATGTTGTGAATCATTTATAGCTTCGTTGGCTGTTTTCGAAGAGTTTTGGTGATACAAATTCATATCGGGCACGGATAAAGTCCCCCTTGAGCCAAAAATCCGATAGAACCCATTTAAATCGGTCATATGAGGAACATTAGGATTCTCCCCTGTACCATTTTCGAAATTGAACGGAGAAATGACGTTATCAGAGCAAATGAAAGTTCCTTTGCATCCATTTTTGAAGGACAACGTCAAGATGGCCCCTTCGTCCACATCGAATTCTCTTTGGCTCATCAACAATTCAGCGTAGATCTTAGTTATAGGCCCCATCAAGTATAGCAATAAGTCCAAATCGTGAACCAAGTTGATCAATAAGGTCCCACCACCAGATGCCCGGTCGATTCGCCAATTTTTCTCCAAATAATAAGAGTAGTTCTTCTTAATACACCACGACCCTTGGATAGCAATGGGACGGCCGATCAAATCAAGATTTTTCTTTGTGTTCAAGATGTAGGGATTGAATCTTCTGTGGTGTCCAATAAGTAACTTTACATTCTGACGGTAGCAGTATTCAATCAATTTTTTACACTCAAGTGGGTTTGAATGAAGAGGTTTCTCGATCAACAAGTGGATACCTTTGGAGGCCAAAATCATTCCCAAATCCACATGGGTGTGGTTGGGAGTGGCGATAATAGCCCCATCTGGATAAGGTAAGTTATTGGATTCAACGTACTCCAAATATTCATCTACCGATTGGAACAAAGTAGTATCAAATTGAGCAGCACATTCCGGACCCTTGGCCGAATGATCAACCAAGGCCACAAGCTTACAGTCCAGACGATTATATATGTGTTGACAATGACGAGGGCCAATTAGGCCCGCTCCTACCACAATTAAATGGATGACATCATGGGAAGATTCAGGTGAGGAAGCTGAGGTTAGAGTATTCAATGATGGTGCAGATGGTTCGTTTACTGGTCTAGGAGAAGAGAATTGTGTCATATACTAAGGGGAAACTAACAGACCACAATAAACTTCAAATAGGGGATCGAAAAACACTCGTGGTTATAGTGTGCCGCGTTTTATAGGCATTTGTTTAGATAGCGATAAGGAACATGTGGGCATTGATAAGAGGCCGCACGATAACAGCCGCCGTGGCGGTGGGATTTGCACGGGCACAGCGGTGTTCACGCTGGTTACGCAATAAAAGTAACTGTGCACGACTGCACCACAACCTCCCATGGTTGGCGCACGCAGAGCTATGTGGGTCGTGTGGAGGCTGCTGATCCACCGAGCGCTTACATAAGAACGATTACATAAGGGAATGGCTTACCAAAGCCTGGGCCCTGTTTGGCTGCTCATCCTAGGTCATTGGCTGCGAGAGGGGTACTGACTCTAAGCCAAGCATCACAATTACCAAGCTGTCTGAGGATTGCCGAAAGTTAGTGCTATTTTTGGTTTCCAAATTGCACATGGTGCTAATGTGCTGCTCAAAAAAGCAAATAGTGTGCTAAAAAGAGCATGTCTGCGCAGCTATGCAAACTGCAGTCCCTCAGATCTCCATTTCTGAATTTATTCTGCCAATCTGATCAACTATAAAGCCAGCTGGCCTTGCTCTCATATCGGCCCATCAGCACATTTTCTCTTTCGAACTTGTCTTATCAACACGTTTGTCTCTGAAGATGTTTCTTATTTTGTATGTGCTTGCAGTATACGTGATTTTCCGCATCACCAAGAACTTATATCATATCCACTTAGCTAAGCAGAGAGGATGCGGAACAATCTATAAGTTTGACTACAAGTATTATTATAACTTTTTGGGTTTTGGAAGCGTCAAGAGAAGTCTCCGGGAGTTCAAGGCTGGTGTCTTGCTCTACAATGAGATCGAGCTCTTCGATACACTTGAAACAAGCACGTACGACACTATGGTTTTGGGAAAGTACACTGTCGTAACAGCTAGCCCCGAGAATGCTAAGGCAATGATGGCTACTCAGGTCAATGACTTTAGTATCGGAATAAGAGCTGACCTTTTCAAAGACCTCCTTGGCGACGGGATATTTACAGTCGAAGGTCATAAATGGAAGACTGCAAGAGAGTTGATCAGGCCTCTGTTCGCAAAGAATGAAATCAGCCACATGGCTCAATTGGAGCCCCACTTGCAGAACTTTATAAAAGCAATCGAATTCCATGGGAATGAGACGTTCGATATGCAACTTCTTTTTTCCCGTCTTACGTGGGATGCTAGTTCCGAACTTCTCTTTGGAGAGTCTGTGGGAAGCTTGGAGATGGAGGACGGAAAATTTCATGATGATGATTTTGATGCTTGTTTCTTGAAGTTCCAAAGTTACACTCGTTTCAGATTTCTTCTTGGTAAGTACTGTTGGCTTGCCAACCCCCCTGGCCGTAGGGCAGCACTCAAGAAAATCCAATCATTTTGTCAATCATATGTGCAGAAAGCGTTGAGTCTCTCAGAAGAAGACCTCAAAGAGAAGCTGAAGAAAGATAGTACGTTTTTATATGAACTTGTGAAGGTTTCGAGAGATGCCAAGTTTCTTCAAGATGAAATCCTCACCATAATGTTAGCAGGAAGAGGGACCACTTCTTCGCTTCTTTCGTTCCTCTTCTTTGAGCTTTCACGTAACCCTGAAGTCTGGAGAAAACTAACTCACGAGATCAACAAGGAGTTTGGAGATGGCTCTGACTTGACCCGTATCACATTCGACTCGATCAAAAGAAGCAAATACTTGAGGCACTGTCTCAACGAAAGTCTAAGACTCAATCCTCCCATATCTACTACCGTCAGAAAAACAGTAGCTCATACTGTTTTGCCCAATGGAGGTGGACCACAAGGAAAGGAACCAATTTTCATCCCCAAAGACACCGATGTGGTTTTCCGTATAATTGCCCTTCACAGGTCGAAAAAAATCTACGGTGAAAATGCCAACGATTTCGTTCCTGAAAGATGGGAGACAATCCGTCCTGGATGGGGCTACATCCCGTTTCTTGGTGGCCCCCGCATTTGTCTTGGGCAGCAGTTGGCACTTACCGAGGCCAGCTATATCACCATTCGGTTGGCCCAAACGTTTGCGGAGTTCGTCAACATGGATCCCGTGTATCCTCCTCCTTTACTGATGGGAGCCATCTCCAAGCTCACAAGAGGCCTCAAGGTGCACGCCAAGCCTCTCTAATGATTCTATAGCCCCTTAGCCACCCATATAGTAACTGAACAAATTTGGCAACAGTAGTGCAAGCACCAGAACTTCCTAATGTCGTTTCGCTCGAATCGCAAGGAGCGTCGATTTTTCACAATCGAATAACACGTCAAACGGTTTAAAGTTCAACTAACTATACACGATGTGGATCTTTGAATGGTGTATGTAACCCGATCATGTGGTCCAGAACTGGATGCATATCCTTGCTTCCTTTTTGTAGCCACTTTCCCTATTTTCAGGCTTAGTACTAACAGCTGTCTAGTTCAGGATGTTTTATCGTCCTTAGGATTGTGGAATAAGCATGCCAAATTATTATTTTTGGGATTGGACAACGCTGGTAAAACCACGTTGTTGCATATGTTGAAGAATGACAGATTGGCCACGTTGCAACCAACTTTGCATCCAACTTCAGAAGAATTGGCTATTGGTACCGTCAGATTCACCACTTTCGATTTGGGTGGACATTTACAAGCCAGAAGATTGTGGAAAGACTATTTCCCTGAAGTCAACGGTATTGTGTTTTTGGTGGATGCTGCAGATCCCGACAGATTTGCCGAATCTAGAGCCGAGTTGGAGTCTTTGTTCAAGATCGAAGAGTTGAAGGATGTGCCATTTTTGGTTTTGGGTAACAAAATCGATTCCCACAACGCATGCCCAGAGATGGAATTGAAGAGTGCCTTGGGATTATTTGGCACTACCGGCAAAGAAGGAGGAAAGTTGCCAGAGGGCCAAAGACCTATTGAGGTTTTCATGTGTTCGGTGGTGATGAGACTGGGATACGGAGAAGGTTTCAAGTGGTTGTCCCAATACATCTAACTGAACTCTCTATACCTGTAGAAGCTAGTGCTGTGTAGTTGAGTAGCAACATTTAATAACTTACTTGTAATGCCATGTTAGTGTACGACACTGTGCCCGATGAACCGCGACATCGCGCGACATTCACCGACTGCAATTTTTTTCTCAGTTGCGAGAAGAGCTTCAGTATTCTTTATAAGCAGCTTGTTAAAGTTTGATTAGTGGCCATGAATAAAGGAGAATTACACCCCGAGAAGAAGAAGTGGAAAGCCCCTAAGGGGCCAAAGCCTATCCAGCGTAAACACAAAAATACCATTGGGTTGGGTAGGAGTATTGCTAACCAGAGAAGGTTGGAGAATGAGATTCAAATATTGCCAGATGGTGAAATGAGGTTCACCACGGATAAAAGGGAGGCTGACTGGGTGAAGTTGAGATCAGTCACTCAGGAAAGTTCTCTTGATGAGTTTTTGAATACAGCCCAGTTGGCCGACACCGATTTTACTGCTGATAAAGGCTCCCAAATCAAGATAATTAAAGTGGGAAACACCTCCATTGTGAACCAGAGTGGTTTATTGAGCCCGGAAGAAATGGAGCAGATTAGAATCAAGCATCAGATTTTCGAAAATAAGTTAACTATACCCAGAAGACCTAAGTGGACGAAGGATATGCTGAAATTACAGATTGAAAGGCAAGAGAGTTTAGCATTTTTGGAATGGAGAAGAGAAGTTGCTCAGTTGACGGAAAACAACGACTTGATTCTTACTCCTTTTGAGAGAAACTTGGAAGTGTGGAGACAATTATGGAGAGTTGTGGAAAGATGTGACTTGGTAGTACAAATTGTAGATGCAAGAGCCCCCTTATTTTTCCGATCTGTCGATTTGGTAAACTATGTTAATGACTTGAATGACCCAGAGAGCAATAAGACCAAGAACAACTTGTTATTGGTGAATAAATCAGACTTGTTGTCGGTAGAACAGAGAGTTGAATGGGCCCGTTTTTTCATCAAAAAGAACATCAATTTCGTATTCTTCTCTGCTGCTAAAGCCAACGAGCAGTTGGAGAGAGAAAATGAACAATTGGATAATCTTATAGAAGAAGAAGAAGAGAACCACAGTCATTTAAATCTAGACAAAGATTTCGTTGAAAAAATCAGAATCTTGAAGATCGATGAGTTGGAAGAATTGTTTATTCTGGAAGCACCAAAACTTGAAGTCGATCCTGATTTCCCAGACAGGAAGCTTCAAATCGGTTTGGTTGGGTACCCGAATGTGGGTAAATCTTCCACCATTAATGCCTTAGTAGGGTCCAAGAAGGTTTCTGTTTCCGCCACTCCGGGTAAAACTAAACATTTCCAGACTATCCATTTGACACCCAGTATATTGTTGTGTGATTGTCCAGGTTTAGTCTTCCCTAATTTCGCATATACCAACGGAGAGCTAGTGTGTAATGGTGTCTTGCCCATCGATCAATTGAGAGAACATATTCCTCCTGTATCATTGGTTTGTCAAAGGATCCCCAAATTCTTCTTAGAAGCTTTATATGGTATTCACATTGAAATCAAGAAAGTCGAAGATGGAGGTAATGGTGAATATCCAACTGCCAGTGAGTTATTGAATGCTTATGCGAGATCCAGAGGTTATATGACTCAAGGTTTCGGAAGTGCTGATGAGCCAAGAGCTGCTAGGTACATCTTGAAAGATTACATCAATGGTAAGTTGTTGTTCGTAAATCCACCACCAAAGTTTTTAGAAAACGGCGATTTGACGTTTTCAACCATTGAAGAACAAAGAGAGTTCAATCACGGAATTTATAGCCTTGCAAATTTGCCTGAGAACAGAAGGACTCAAATTGAACATGCCGCAAAGGACAAAAACATCAGTTTGGATGAGTTTGAGTTGGCCAAAGATTTGTCAAAGTTGAATTTCTCAATGCATGTGGGTGCAACTGAATCACACGAACCATCAGCAAAACCCCAGGCTGCTAAGACACTTTTTTACGGTGGTAAGCAAGCTAGGTTGGAGAGTGCTGGTGACGAATTGGATAAAGAGTTCTTCGGAATGGAAGATGTAAAAGGTAATGTGAACAAGCCATTTCATTTGCAAGAAGAAGCGTCCGGCGGTAAGAAGCACAACAAGAAGAATAAGAAGTCTGCAAAGAAGCATAGAGTAGTTAATTATTAAGAGCTTAGTATGTACATTAGCAATATTTTCATGCACACCTGATCATGTCGTCTCATAGTTTGAATCCCAACCCGTATAACTCGTAGAAGAACAGGGGATTAACAGGATTATTGAATAGTGCTAAATCAGGCTTAAATAGATAATAAAGCTATATATGATACTCGAGTAAATATGGTAAATAGCAGATTTGGACATTGTGGAGCTTATTGTTTTCCATTGATACTTGCTTTAATTAATTTTGTATTATTTGCTAATTTAATATTATATTTACGTTGGATAAATAAATATATATAGATTAAAGATTATTTATAAGATAAGAAATAGATAAATATAAGGAATAGACCAATGTACCCTTGGTGCTAGTCATCCCATGTAGCTTCTAAGAGAAGATTGAAAAAGGCGTGATAGAGCTCTGATGGTACCTTACAACACCTATCCAATAGGGTAAAATTTGGCTCAGAATGAAGATGTGGTATTTTGAGACATGAAAGCGAAGACATATTTTCTCTTGATCTACCATTAAAACCTTAATATAAACTACAAAGTTCAAGTCCTTTACATCATACCACTGAGCTGGCATACAGTCAAAGTTCCATCTTAGGTCTTACCTAGTAGTTTAAATTGAGGGTAAAATGTGACTAATTAAATGATTAACAAAATGCTCTAATCCCCACTATTGAGTCCTGCTTACCAAATATGTCACTCATCTCTCAGGTGACTAACAACAAAATTGAGTAAGAATGGCAACCCAGTTTAGTTAGAACTGGCTCAACTGATTCCTGGGAAGAAAATGGCGTTTTAACGCCTTTTACGGCTATCACCGCACCAAACTCCTATTACCTCCATAATACGATTAATTCCTACAGTTGACCACCAATTCCACTGGCAAGATGCATGTTATGCCGCATGTGCCAAAACTGATATGATAGACAGGGGAAAATAAGTGACCAATTTGAAAAGCTCCTAAATGAAAAGGGAATTAGCATCTGGAAATGGAAGTATATGGATTTCGTCTCTCCGAAGATGCACCGAGTCAACCTACGAACATCACTTCGGAGATTACTCCTCAGATCTAGACTGTATTACAGAAACTTAACCAAATCTTGAAGAACTATAAATAGGAGGTCATTTAGTCTTTCCTAGCCATGTCAACCAAAAGAATTACTCACCACCTTTTGCTAAACATGATAGTTCAAAGGTTCGCATCTGCTTTCGTCTTGCTATTCACAATCTTGGCTGCTGCCGCCGAAATTGACATACGCTTGAAGCCTGATATTGGCCAGGAAGGCAACCAAGGTATCTATGGGGGTAGGTTCACGACTGCTACAAGTTCAATGCTTTCTCCCAATGTTGCAACTACTTCCACGAGCACATCAGTTGCTCTGCCCACTGGTTCAACTACTGCGACAGAGTCCACTGGTGTCCCCAAGGCTTACTTGGGTTTTGCAACTCTCTTAATCGGGTTTTTTATCGGGCTAGTGGCTGCCTGATATTGTGCAGACTATTGCCGCATTAGGTATTATCCCGGAACGTCATCAAGATTCTCTTCATATTTGAATCAAAAACCCCGGGAAAACGTGGAGTATGCGCATGGTTTCGATAATTTACCGTAGTATGTGGAGTACATACGTTGTTTCACTGTATATAACCTATTAAATATGGTAAATTGATGTGTCAGATTTTTGCACCCGCCTTTCATCACTGTAACGTCACATTTTGATTAAAATGCTTGTTTTTGTAAATGCGGCTACCGAAGTTTTCTTTTTTTTCCCTGTTTCGATCATTTTCATGCTGGTATTTTGATTTTCGTACGTCTTGCCGCCAGTTTGCCATCAACTGTTTTATTACATTTATTACCTTTCAATACGCTTACCACACAACACATTTCAATGATGGGAGGCAAAACCATGGGCAAAAGTTTCATTAGTGATTTCCAAGTCTTTAATTACCTGGAGCTCAGTGCTGTTAACGTCGTAACCGCCATATCGCTTTTGTTTGCAGTCAACCAGCTCATCGCAGAGATTGAAAGGCTTCAAAGGAACAGGAGAATGTTTAATGCAAGCAACCTGTCAACGGGAAGTTCTAGGTCTGGCAACATCGTAATTGCTGACGGTGAGGTAGAGGAGCTTGATATGAGTATTCTTATAAGGTTAATTGCCATTATTGGGTCTTTCTTCACCTAACGTTGAGAGGCTCAAAGAGTGGAATATACGGGGAAAGGTTTCAAACGATCATCACGAAAAAGACAGGTATAGTTAAAGCCAGGAGAGAAACACAACAATGAGTCAGACTCAAAGGTTAGACAGATGACACTTACTCAGATTTTAATTCACATCAAACCCAAAGTAATTAGTGCTACGAACTTCATAATTCAGACCGAGATGTCATATTGCTATTTTCATATATATATATACATACTTAGTACAATCTGAAAGATGGACCCATGGTAGACTTGATGACCAAAGATCCAACGTTTTGCCAGTGCTTCTTCAACAAAGAAACCAAGAAGTTGGTGGACATCAAGATTTGGTTGACCAAGTCGTCTTCGGACATTTCAACGTGTCCAACGGCAACAGCCAAACACAAGACCTTCTTCAATTGGAACTTGATGGTGGACTTAACGTCTTGGACCTTTTGGTACAAATCGTCAGAGTGAGAAACTGGGGTTGGGAACTTACCAGCCTTAGACAATTGAGGACCCAATAATCTTGGAACTTGCTTGATCAAAACTTCGGAAGCAACGAAAGCGTTGTACTTCTTGGCCAATTTCTTGATCAACTTCTTGTTCTTGTTCAACTTCTTCAAGTCATCAACAGACATGGCATCGACACCAATAGACTTAGCTCTGTCAACATCGAAAGCATCACCAAAGATACAGATGGTCATGTTTGGTCTTGGGACGATTGGCAACTTCAAAGTACCAGAGAAACGCTTGTCTCTTTGAGGGTCGTAGTTCTTCAAACCAACTTGCAATTCAACGGTTTCCAAGAAGTTTCTCTTCTTGGTTTCAGTAGAGTTCTGCAACAACTTTTGAACGTTTTCACGAACGTGAGTGGTAGTAAGCTTAGACATGTTTACTAGTATTCGTCTCCCAAAAAAGTATTTGGTAAATTAACTGATTCGACGAGGATGCTTTTAAAAGTAAATTTTTCACAGATTTTGTAGTAGGTGCATCGAGAGGGAGAAAAAAAAGTATAGTGTGCATACCACAGTATGCGACGTGCTGTAATGTTGATCATGTGCAACAAGGGCACAAGCCCTTTTCGGATAATATTATCACCAGAATGGACCGCGCGTCAGTATCTAAGGTTGCAAAGGTTTTGTTACGGCAATGAAGATCGAATTAGGAGCTGTACGTGTCTCCCGGTACTGGGGTAGTCTTGTCTCTGCAAGGAGATTGCATAACAGTTGCCTTTCAATGGCCAAGTCTTCAAGCGTGAATGGGAAAATTAAAAGACCAGATCTGCAGCGTCTCACTAGACAAGACAAGATAGACAAATCGAATATGGAGTCACAAGGAAAATTGTATCATATAAACGAAGAATTCCATATTTTCAATAAGAGAGTAACTAAAATATTAGATTTAGGTTCTGCTCCCGGAAATTGGTTAGAGTTTGCTAAGCTAAAAATGTGTGAAGTTCATGGTTTGGAAGAGGAGGAAATAAATAAAAAATGCAATTTCATAGGGTTTGATATACTCATGGGTAATCCACCTTCGAACACAACTTCAGTTCAAGGAAATATATTCTCGAAAGCTGCACATCAAAGGATCATTGATCACTTCAAAGAGTTCACTTTAAGAAAAAACCAAGATGCTGATGACGATCAGCAGAACTCGTACTTCCTTAAGGAACAGAAGGAGTCCCTTATCAATGAAGAGTTGGGAAATTTGGAGACAGACTTCAGTTCTTTGAGTGTTAAAGAAAGTGAAGCTTTTGCTTATAAACCTGAACTTATACTCAGCGATTTATCAACACCATTTATTCAGGATAAAGGCTTCTACCAGAATACTAGGTCTAAACCTCACATGCGCCTCAGTAACAATCTTGGTTTGAACGGGCCCTTCTTTGACAAGAACAAGAGTTCGATTGATATGGCAGATGTTTCGCTTTTGTTAAGTTGTGATCTTCTAAGGAAACACGGGAACACTGTGATCAGAATGGCTTCAGTAGACATTGAGGATCCTGAGTTGGATGTATTGTACCAGAGGTTGAAACGAGTCTTCGCTCGAGTAGAGGAGCGCCAGCTCAACTTCACCGGATCAGAGTTGTTCTTCATATGCTTGGATAAGAAAGAGGAATTCGTTGACAAGAGGGAGGTATTTGCAAAGTAAGAGACTTCAACGAATCATTTTTTGTATTTTAGTGTAACAATATTTAAATGTATTTTATTCATACCTTTTGTTTGCAAGTCAAGACCTTACTCATGTATCATTACCTAGGCTTCAGCCTCAACTTCACCACTAGCTCCAACTTTCTCGGGCTCATTTGTAGATTCGTCCAAGTCGATCAAAGTTTCTGATGGCTTTTGGCTGTCAAAGTCAACGATCAACCTATCGCTGATCTTTGGTTTATTTATAGACACCAACTTAGATTTCCAACTCTCAACTGCCTCTTGCGCCACATCCGAAAGTCCGTAGTTTTTTCCTAAGAATGCAGCTTCGGCGTACCTCTCACTCTTTTGCAACAATCTGAAACTTTTTTCCTTATTACCAATGATCCACCAGCACTGGAAGGCTATGTTATACTTACCCTTGACTTCACAATCTTCGGCTAATTTAGCCAAGCCTTCGGCGTCGTTTGAAGATGACAACAACAATAACAAAGAAGCATGGTCATTAGCTAACCAGAAACAGTCATGAGCCAATTTGATTTTCCATTGGCTCAATGCTAAGTCTCCTAATTTTTTCCATTTAGATGCATTACCGAGTTTGCTAGAGGGATTTTCGTTTTGACTCTCTAATAAAAGATTGTATGCTTGAGACAAATCGTTTTTAATTAAACAAATTTGAAATTTGGAGTCAAAATCTTGCGATAATGAATAGGATAAGGATAAGTATCCCAATTTTTCAAAGAATCTGGACAATTGGTTCATTTCAGTTTTGTTGAAACCTTTCATCAAAGTGGTATATTCATCAGACAATTGTTCTTGAGAGATGGTGGAAACATCAGGGATAAGGTCACCAGTTTCATCGTCCTTTATCTCTTCAGTTGCAAATTGTTCCAAGTCACCTCTCATCACCAAAGTTTGTAATTCCAAGACGTCTGAGTTGACAAACCAAGAGATTACATTGAAAGATTTGTCGATCAAGTACAATTTGCCCTCAGAGCCCGGTTTATAGCCGATTATGTAGTACTTGTGGTCAAAATGTCCCAAGTTTATCACCTCACCACCGACAAAGTAGTTCAATCTGTTTGTAGAAGAGGTGGTATATATGAACACATCTCCAATAAACTTACCTGACAAGATAGCTTCGGAGGTTGGCAAAGTAGATGAAACTTCGAAAGAGGATTCAGCTCCTTCTTCTGGATCCAATTGGTTGTTTTCCAAGGCTTCTTGGAAGATTTCGTGATTGTAAGTCAAGAAGTATGTTTCCTTGGTGTTCTTCGTGGCACCAGAGTTGGATTCTGAGTTTGCAGCACCACCACTCGAACTAGGAGCAGTGATAACAGACAACAATTCACCGTTATCGGCCCAAACCACGTCCAAGATCTCATCGTCAATGTCGACTCTTCTTACTAGCTTACCGCTTTCCCAATCGTAAAAGGTAATACAACCATCAGATTTGATACCCAACAAAAACCCAGGAAATATCTTGTCAGCTTGATAGATCAATTCAAGGGTTATTTCTTCTTGGAAGTTATTGTAAATCTTCACCGACAAAGGGCTTTCTCTTATAGCAAAAGCACTGTTGTTGGTGAAATCATGGGTATTCCAGACTAATTCCAAAGCCTTACCGTATGTCTTTGATCTCCAAGCCAAAGCCGTGTAGATGATGTACTCACCATCTCCCACCACAGCAACATATCTACCGTTAGGAGAATGTGTTAACGACTGAGGATAGATTTCGATGGAACCCAACTCTCTTTGCTGTAAAGGTAAGGAGTCACCATCCTTCAAACCCTCCGTAATAGTTGGCTTCAAAATCGATTGATAAACCTCTGAGTTCTTAGCATAGATTAACTTATTGTTGGAATCCATAGAATACAAAGGTTCTTCGTTACCCAACTTCGAAATGACACAACCAGAGTCACCACCAACAGCCAACAAGTTTGACTTGGCTAATAACGATGTACACCAGATTCTTTCCAAGCTGTAGTTGATGGACTTTTCCAACTTGAAAGTGTTGGAATTCCAGAATTTGATTGTACCATCTTCGGAACCAGACACAATGATGGGCAATTCTGGATGGAACATGGCGAACGACACGTTCGATAAATGGCCCTCCAAAGTAGCGATACAAGACTTTGTTTGATAATCCCAGATTTTGATGGTTTTATCGTCAGAACAGGTGATCAAATACGGCTTGTCCGATTGAGGATAGTAGTCGGCATAGTTGACTCCCTTGTCACCGTGAGCCACCAAGGTGAAGTTCGGAGTCGGAGACCCCAACGACCAGATTTTCACGGTTCTGTCCAAACAAGCACTTGCAAACGTATTTGGGTCTTTGGGATTGAAGTTCACCGACATAATGTAGTGCTGATGGCCCTCAAACACCTGCTCCAACTTCCAGTTGTTTTCCCAGTTCCACAAGCGAATGGTCAAGTCGTCAGAACATGTCAACACGTAAGGCTTGGAAGGATGGACTGCAAGGTATCGAACATAGTCAGGATGGGCTTCGAACTGGGTGACTCTTTCACCGGTGTTGTAGTTGTAAACCCGGAGCTGGAAATCGTCTCCACCAACCACGATCCAGTTCTTCCTGGCAATGAATCTTCCGGTTCTAATAGGAAGGTCTGTGACCTGGATCGACTTGACCAACGAGTTTGTTGCGTAGGACCAGATTTCGACTTTTCCGTTGTAAAGGGTCGTCAAAACCCATGGCTCCGTGGGATGGAGGTCAATGCCCTTGACTCTCTCCGAGCGGATGGAAAATTGCTTGACAACGTCCAATTTCATGTTGAGTGATTTGATAGGCAAAGAAACACGGTGGACACAGTTTGTTGATTTGTTCAATGTGAGAAATGCTTTGGTGAGGTGGAGTGCGAAAACCAGAGAGGTAGGAAGTGGCAGTGGCAGGGACGGTGACAGCGACAGAGGAAGAGTGGAAGGGTGGGCGAGACTGGGGCGAGACTGGGGAGAGACTGGGAGGCGAGTCGGGAGGGCGAGAGAAAAGTGGTTCTCTTGAAGGAAGCCGTTTTTTAATTAGTAAAGGTTCTAGGATCTTCAATTTACGATTCTCAGTAGTTGAGGTTCTAGCGAATCCTCCTTCTCTTAGCTGGTGGCGTTCTACAGGCTGCATAATTGCTAGTTCGTGAGCTCTTTGGATTGTCTATTTTCTACGGTTAAAACGTTTTAGGGCACAATTATAGACATCAGTGTACCTCTTCAATGCCATCTCTTCTGCTCTCTCGGTAAAGCATCTCCAACAGCAACAACCCACGAGTGTATTTCATCCACTCCGTATTGAACGTTTTGTTAGAGAACCGTGAAATCACCATGTTGAACCCTAACTGTCTCATTGATGCCAACAGCTCAGACGATACCAATGAAGGTTCCAATATAAACAACTTCATCAAAAGTACAGAGAATGCTGGATAATCCACCAGTTGTTCGCCCTCCTTGAAAGTAAGAGCTGGGTATCGGTTGTCCTGAATCGAAATCAAAGGTGTGCTCTTTTGCAACGCTGGATCAAAGTCTGGGTCGGTAGCACTTTTGAAGAAGAAGCCAGTATCGGACTTCCAGCATTTGGCAGGCTCCAGCGACTTGTTCAACACGATATCGAGCATGGGACCGGCTGAAGCATGCACAATAGGAATAACTCCATGGTTCATATACTCTACCACTCCAATTCCAAAGTGCTCGTTCCACATACCGTTGAGACCAAACTTCACCTTGGACAACTGTTTAAGAATCTCTGTGTAGGAACAGTCCACAATAAACTCTACGTGATTCTCCAAGTTGAACTTTTCTGTCAAGTTCTTTATCTCGGCCAAAGTCTCCGTATCGTCTTGAGTACGGCAAGAACCCAAAAACACAATGGTAGGGAGATTTTTTATTGGCTGTTTCGATTTGTTAAACACTTTCAAAAACTCGTTGTACTCGTGCAAAAGGAGAGCATGCCTCTTTTCGGGTCTGAATTGAGCAATATAAATCATCTTGTTATCTCTTTGAGCGGTCATGGAGGCTTCGAACCGGCCATTCTCTGTACCGCAGGGTGGATACAAAATTTCCATCAGGTGGTTGGGGCTGTTGTTCAAAAACCAGATACTTTTCATGTGATTGAATGTCCATGTTCCGTTAGCCAACGTGAAGTCTACCAAAAATCCCAAGTAGACATACAAGTAATACAAGGTGTTCCAGTAAAACAATTTAAAAGCATCTTTCACATCTCCCAAAGATGGCCTGAATCTTACCAACTGCTTAATGCTTTTGAACCTCAACTTGTTGAACATGTCCTGCTGAAGGATTGGATAATGAACGTACGCCAAAATCGGAATTTTCAATGACACAGACACCAAAAAATAACTTCCAGGGAGTCCAATTGTATCGATCCATACGTCGGGAGATAGCTCAAGCATTGCCTCTATAGATAGCATCAACGACCCAAAAAGTTGACCCACCAAAGTGAAATGCTTCCAGTAGTCATTGGCAATGAGGTGGCCGTATTTCCTCAAGTAAATGAACACAACTCTGTCACCATCAACCTCGATATCGAACTTTTCTTGTACCTTTCTGATGATCTTTGCAGGCTCTTCGGAGTTTACTGTATATATAACCGCAATGTTTGTATCTTTGGCCAAAAGACTGGAGTGTACCGCTTGCCACAATACCCTTTCACCTCCACCACCATTGTTAGCGTAGGGATGGAAAAACCCAAACAACACACGCCGGCTGGGGTCGTCGATGCCCCGATGCTTCATGCCATCAAGGAAATAGTTGTCTTTGTTCTCGCAGTCTTGCGGGGAGATCTTCAACTTGTTGTTGTTGAAGTTGTTGTAGTACGACGGATGTGCCGATGCGGTGACCAACCGTCTTCGGAAACTGGATCTCTTGAGACCGACCTTCAAGTAAATGGGCGTAGGATAATTGACAACAAATTCGATCTTGTCTCTCCAGTTCTGAGTAGGCACTAGGAAGAACCGAGGCAAGGCTGTAGATAGTGTCTTGAAAAACGCATACACCACCACCACCACTATAAACACAAAAGTCAACATGTCGATCTATACTCGGGGCACCGATGGAATCTGGGCTCCTTATATGCTTTATAAATCGTTATCTTGGACTGAAAAATAACCAGAATCCAAAGCCAATGGGTTCGCACCGGCTACGGCGAGCACCGCCCCACATACTAGGAATGCTGCGCGCGCACCCACCGCGAAAGCTTCGACCAGGAGCTCGCCGAGCAGCGATCGGATAACTCCACGTCGTGCCAACCCACAGTTCAAGGCAATTTGCACATTAGCCTCAATTTGACAATATTTCTCAAACAGGCAAAATCATCGTTTAATTGAACGCGTCAATTTTTTCCTTAATTTTTTCTATATAAGTTTCACCCAAAGCTTCTAACAGCAAAAAATCCCATTTTTTCCCGTTTAAACACCTTGAAAGCCCCCAGCAAATCGGTTCCATAGCTAAAGAGCCCAATACTTTAACTATTGAACAACATCTGCATCGCCAGTTCGTAGAATCCCTGGCCCTCCCATTTTCCCGCTTCATTCCAACTTGTCTGGACCTGCTTCGGACCTATCACATACTCGGCATACCAAAACTTTGTGATGAACGTTTTGAAAGACACAAACACTTCGTTGACTTCCCCCGTCGTATCACCCAATAACAGCAATTCCATCGTTTCAAATATGGAGTTGGACGCCTCTTCCACCAAGAGCTCAGAGAAGACCAATAAGGCCCCTTTAAAGAAGGAAGATTTGGAGAAAATCGCCAAAGAATTGAAGAAAAAGTTGTCCAAGGCATCCATCACCGCCATGAAACAACACCAGCAACAACAACAAAACGGCAACAACAACAAAATTCACAAGTCCACCTCCCAATCCCATATCAGCCCAGTGAAGGAGTATGTGTCGAAGAAAACATTGGAAAGCCCTGATGGAACCTACAACTACCTCTTGAGCTCTTCTCCTTTGTACTCCCCTAACAATAAGCTGCCCACCCATATGAGAACATCAGCTGCTGCATCTTTGTTGTCGTCTTCTCCCATCATGGACACTCCAATTAAAAAGGCGAAAAACCCTTCCCCTTTGAAGACAAACTCCACCATGATCTTGCAATCGGTGACCAGTACCCCCACAAAGTCTCTGACATTGAAGCCTTCGCCTCCGTTAAGCAGCCAGAAGAGCAAGGACGCTAATCAGCAAGCTGACCCACAGACAACTCCAACTTTGCCCAAGAGGCAGTTGAGCGTCAACACGTCTTCCCACCCAGACCCCATGTTGACAACCCCCACACAGCCTTCTCTGAAGAACGGCAATTTCCATGATGACGAAGGTGCGGACTTGTTGATGTATTTGGCAACATCCCCTTCGCCAGCCAAGACATACTTCCCCAACACTCCGAAGTTGAGTGCCAAGCAACCCATTAAACCATCATCTTCGCATGCTCATCCTCATGCTCCAGTGCCTTCACATCCAGGTGATTCCACTACGAATCCCTCTGGAGCCTTTTCCCTTCATAAACACACTTCTTCCAATTCTTCTGCCAACTCGTTTATTGCCCCACCACCTCCATTGACACCTAAACGTCACATCAACCCTGGCTTGAATAGCAAAACACCACAGAACTCTTTAACTCCTTCCGTCAACTTGTTCAACAACTTGAACAACAACGGGTCTTCGGGTCTTCCCTCTTCGGGGTTGGCATTGACCCCTGCTGGGTTCAACATGAACGATTACGTGAACTTCTTCTCTCCTTCGCCAGGAGGTGCCAATTTGAGTAAGAACTTCCTCAAGACCCCCGACTTCAATAACTTGTTGGCCAATTCTGCACATGCCAACCAACCTCAGTCCAAGGTCGTCGATGGTAAAATGATTAATTTCGATAAAGTCGGACTTTTCAAAAACTCCGAATCCAGGGACTGAATTTTTTGTCTTCTCCATACATATCTCTTCCTTCTTCATTCAGTTCTTGGTGTACATTAGCGTTTGTTTCCTTAGTATATATTTTAATTCATTGCAGCCAAATTGATTCTCTGTGCGAGTGAAAAATTGTCAATTTTTAAACTCATTAGAAATGGACACTGAAGTTAAAGAACTCGAGCTGAAGGTGGGAGCCTTAGCAGTCCAAGAACCACATGAAGAGGAATTCGAAGTCGAAGACGGGACTGGCGAAGAAGCCGGGGCCGACAAGAAAAAGAAAAAAAAGAAGAACAACAAAAAGAAGAAAAAGAAGTTAACTGCAATTGACAACTCTTATCCAGATGGAGTGTTCCCCGAGGGACAGTGGATGGAATATCCTCTTGAGGTCAACAGTTACAGAACCACCGACGAAGAAAAACGGTACTTGGATCGTCAAAGCGACGACAAATGGCAGGACTTCAGAAAGGGTGCCGAGATCCATAGAAGAGTCAGGCACAAGGCCCAATCCTCGATCAAGCCGGGCATGACAATGACGGAAATCGCCAACTTGATCGAGGACTCGGTGCGGTCTTATGCCAATGCCGACTCATTGCTTGCTGGAGGTATTGGGTTTCCTACTGGGTTGTCTGTGAACCACGTAGCAGCCCATTATACACCAAATGCCGGAGACAAGGTGGTTTTGAAGTACGAAGATGTCATGAAGGTCGACATAGGAGTCCACGTCAACGGCCGCATTGTCGACTCGGCCTTCACCTTCACAATGGATGACAAGTACGACAATTTACTTGCGGCCGTTAAAGATGCTACCAACACTGGAATCAGAGAAGCAGGGATTGATGTGCGGTTGACGGACATAGGTTCAGCTATCCAGGAAGCCATGGAGAGTTACGAGCTCGAATTGAACGGCAAGTCGTACCCCATCAAGTGCATTCGTAACTTAAACGGCCACAACATCTTTCCTTACTCGATCCATGGTGATAAGTCGGTTCCTATCGTCCCCAACGGTGACCAGACGAAGATGGAGGAAGGCGAAACTTTCGCTATCGAGACATTTGGTACCACCGGGGCCGGGTACGTTGTGTCCGAAGGTGAGTGCTCTCACTACTCATTGAATGCCGAGGTGGAAACCACCTCATTGCCTGAACTGGCTCGCCAGCTCAGAGATGTCATCAACAACAACTTCGGTACGTTGCCATGGTGCAGAAGATACTTGGACCGTTTGGGCCAGGAAAAGTACTTGTTGGCATTGAACCAGTTGGTGAGAGCTGGAGTCGTCAACGACTATCCACCATTGGTAGACGTCAAGGGAAGCTACACTGCCCAGTTCGAGCACACTATTCTCTTACATCCCCACAAAAAGGAGGTGGTGAGCCGTGGTGACGACTACTGATTGCGTCGTCTATAGTTTGTGTATCTACATATCAACATGATTGAGCCGGCCGGTGTCTATATATGTGTGTATTTATACGAAGCTTGTGGGCACCGTTGTGGTGGTGTCAGCCAGGCTACCGCAGTACTGCTGCTGTCACTGCCGCGCCGTCGTGCCGCCGCATCGGCAGAAATTTCACAAGTTCGCACTTTTGTAGACAATCTGAATCAACGAAACTCCTTTTCACTTAAGCAACAAACAACAAACAGAATGGAAGTCTCTCCCAACACTTTAGAATTCAAAGGTATGTACTACGTCGGCCGTATAGAAACATGTTGATGCTGATCACTGCTCTGTGCTGTTTTTCGCCTCGAAAATCGCTCGGCAAACCGTTTTTCGCCAGCGGGCTAAGCGAAACTACACAGTTGGCATTGACGTCAAAACATCATGCGAAACAATTCTGTTACTAACTGGTAAACAGGCGATTTTCTTTCCCCAAACACTGAGCACTTGACTATAAGCAATCCCTCCAGCGGTCCTTTGGCATTCAAGGTCAAAACAACTGCCCCAAAATTGTACAGTGTCAGGCCAAATGCCAGCATCATCGCTCCAGGTGAAAGTGTTAAAGTGGCCATTATTTTGCAGGCATTCTCCCAGCCTTTATCCAAGCATTACAAGTGCAAGGACAAGTTCTTGATAGTGTCGTTGCCTTGTTCTGCTGACACCGAAGCTTCTAAAGTGGGTGAGCTCTGGCCAGAATTGGAAAAACAAGGCAAAGCTTCCTTGGTGAGCAAGAAGTTGAGAGTCAACTATGTGATTGAATCCTCCAATGACGACGACATTTTGGAAGAGAGATCTGAGATAAACGAAAAGCCTGATACCTCTTCAATTGGTGTTAGTTCTGCCGCTGCTGGTGCTGCCGGTGGAGCTTCTGGTGCTGCAGTTGCTTCGGTTGCGGGTGCTGCTACTGCTGGCACTTCCAAGAACATCATCGACCCTTCCAAGGCCCACGACGAAGCCATAACTGAATCCTACAACCAAATCGACAAATTGAACGAAAAGTTTGACCAGACTGAACAAGAAAAGGCTGCTCCCGCTTCTGATGCACCTTCAACCTTTTCGAAAATTAGTGAACCTTTCAGCGGTGTTTCTTTGCCCATGACCATCATCTTGATGCTCGTGGCCTTCATCATCGGTTGGTTGATCTTTTGAATGTAGCTGCGAATAATTGTAATTTATAGTGTTTATAAGATATATACCGTCACTATTACCAGTCGACTTTAGTCATCCTCTAATCTTCTTAATAAGTACTCTACCTCCACTTTCTTGGTCAATGGAATAATGAAGTCTTTGTACAATTGAGCAATCACTTTAGGGTCCACCTTACTCTGCTTATTCTGACTGTACCTCAAGCTGGGGTCTGTTCCGTAGCCCTCTGCTTTCACTACCAAACGCTCCAAGATCTTCTCCTCTACGGCCTTGTTAGTGATAGAAGCATCTATACCTTCTACGTCCTGGTCTTTTATTAACTTCGTGTATGTTTCTTTGTCGTTTTGAAACTTCGACTCGGCCACAAACTTCCCAAAGTGAATTCTTCTGGAAATCACCTGTAAGCAATCTATATCAGCACAGCAGACAGACCCCAAGTTTTCTCTTTGTTCTCCCTCCTTACACGACACACGAGGGACGATATCCTGGATGTAGAACTTCTTGATCTCGTCGTTCACATTGATTTCGTCGGAGTATTTAGCCAAGATCTTGGGATATTGTATGGATGGAAGAATCACCGGCATTAACTGGTCGGGGAAAAAAGGACATTCGTCAGGAGCCTCGTATCTTCTGACTTGTGAGTGGGTCTTCTCCATTTGAATCAAGAACCAATCCAACATCGTCCCGTCGAAATTGGGAATGTACTTGTTGGGTTCGTAAACCGACGGAGTGGAATAGAATTGAGACCTTTCGATTAAGGCAAACACAATCGACTCCTCCATACGCACCAAGGCGTTCCGAATGTTGTTGAGGTCAAGCACCGTCTTTGGCTTCATAAAATCCATCCTGTTTTTCAGTTTTCAATATATTGCCCATTTTTTTCCTATTCGCTCGCTATTTGCCGATAAGCCAAACTACAGGATATGAACAGAAACAAACGAAGAAAAGAGAATATGTATTGGTATGCGGGGCTGTCGTTGGTTAACATCATGATTGGGGTTCGGGAAGAAGGCGTGGTTCATTCGTATTTGGCCACCTTCTTCCTCGCATAGTCTGTCAACACTTTTGCGTCTTGGAGCTCCATTTCTCTTAGAGTATCGATATCATCTACGTTGGCCCTTCTGCTCAATAGGAACAGCCTGATAGTAGAGAACCGGTTGATGTCGTCGTTGTGCTGTTTCATTTTCTCCGTTTCCTTCATGAGTTGGAGGTTCTGGAGATGGATCTGGTACTGTGCTGAGTTGGAGTTTTCAAAGGCCATAATCAACTGGATGGTGGTGGAAATGGCCATGATGGAAATAACTCCCACTAGAATCTTGTACTTGTTCTTATCGAATTCTTCTTGAGTGGGAGGAGGCCGGTTGTGTCTCATTCTGTAGTAGTCCTCCCAATTTGCAGCCCTCCAGAATTCTTCGTTGTTGTGGAAATCGTATCGTTTTCTATGGGCATTGGCCATTCTGTAGGCATCAAAACTCGACAGACCCGCGGAATATTGACTCCAATCCGTGGTGACCGATCGGCCGTACGCCAACCTTCTTTTGGGATCCTTCAACACCTCGTATGCAGTTTGAATCATATCGAACCGTGCCCTCTTCATTTCAGGAGTCATTAGCAGGTCCTTCTCGTTATAGACCTCCATGGATCCCAAGATATCGGGGTGGTAAACCTTGAGGTATTTGTTGTACTTGGACTTGAGAAGTTTACTGAACTCCAATTGCGATAAAGCAAACTCGCTGTTGCTAAGGCCAAAGATTTGTTGTGGGGTGGGCTCCTTGTTTGTGGGCCAAGGCTCCAATTGGTGTTTGTTGTGGAAGTCCAGGATCTTGCTCAGGGTGGCATAGCACCGACAGTCGTTCAAGCTGGTGCTTTTTACAGCACTTATGAAACGCATCTTGTGGTCCTTAATCGAGTTCGCATTTGGAGATTTGGATGCGGAGTTTTATTTGCCAGTAGTGCTGCAATCGTAGTACTGGTCTCTGTATTGATGGGCATGACGGTGTGGGACTGGTACAGGGCTTTGGTTGGTATGGAGGTGGATGTAGAGAAATACTGGGTGAGAACGGAGCGGTGCACAGCAAGTTGAGTGCCACTGTTGTCCCAGATAGACCATCTCGAGTATTGAGGTCTCTAGGCTGTAGTATCATTATTGAAGCCTGACGTTATAATAGCTTTGATTGAAGTCTGTAGGTTGTGGTATCTTTGATTGATGTCTCTACGCCGATCTCTTTATAATTGAGTCTCTACACGTTGTACTATCTCGATTATTGTAGTCTGTACGTCGTACTATCTTCATTAGTGAAGAATGTGATATCTATGTTTAAAGTCTGTACGTCGATCTCTACATTTGAAGTTATATGAATCTCTTTACTATGAATGAGAGTTCAGTTTAACTCTCTATGAATCAGTGTATTTATTTATCTCTTTACTATGAATTGTATTACGTCGTTGAATTCTCCGACTCCAGAAATGTCCTATCATCTTTTGCATCTCTGGACTGTGAAAAAAATGTCTCTCTTAGGTGCTGGTCTCTTTACGATGAATGAAAGTCCGTAACTTACAACGATGCAATCAATTTGGCGGGCTGACTGTGGTCGTTCACCCTAATTGGCCTTCCCAACTTGTAGATCAGTTGGATGAATGCCCTGTTGTCCAATACAACCAAATCAGCATCGCATCCCTCATTCAAGAACCCCTTTTCATTTTCAATGCCCAAGGACTTGGCTGGGTTGTTGGTAGCAGCCTTAACCGCCTCGGCCAATGATATGTTTGTCCACTTGATTACATTCCTCACGCACTGGATAAGCGAAGTGCCAGACCCTGCCAAAGTCTTTGTGCCCTCCAACATCAACTTGAACCCATCTTTGACTATGTGTCTGGTGTCCCATTTGTATTTGCCGTCAGGCAAGCCGAATAAAAAGATTGCGTCCGTCACCAAGACACACTTATCTGGGTGTGACTTGTAAGCCAAAGCAGCCATCGAAGGATCCACATGAATTCCATCGCAAATTATCCCAAAATATGGAGTATTGTCGGTGATGGGATTGTTTATCAACCCCAAAACCCCAGCATCTCTATGGTGGGGCTGTGGCATCGCATTGTATAAGTGTGTGATCATCGTGCACCCGTTCTCTACGGCCTTCAATCCCGTTTCGTAATCTGCGTTGGTGTGTCCGATCGAGTAAATGACATTTTTCAGTCTCAAGTATGGGATAACCTCCAAAACCCCATCGATTTCTGGAGCTGCCGTCACAATGCATACGTTCTCCAACAAATTCTCAGCTCCATAAACCTTTTCGAGCTTGGTACTTCCCTCTTTAGCATCCACAAATGTTTCGGTAGGATGACACCCTTTCTTGATCAAGCTGATAAAGGGACCCTCACAATGAGCTCCCAAGCTGTCACACTTATCAGCCGACCGAGACCTTTTGTACATGGGCAACACCATCAGATACACCTCGGGGAAGTTAGACGTCACGGTGGGACACACAGATGTCACACCTGTTTGTAAAAATTTGGTCATAACATCTTCGTAAAACCTCTTAAACATGCCGATTTCCTCCTTGGTGCTGTTGGCACTCAAATTGGAGAAGTTGAGTCCGAAAACCCCATTGTTTTGAATATCAATCAATCCGGGTGCAAGAAAATTGCTGTTCAAATCGACCACTTTGGTGTTGGATTCGTCATGGGGATTTCTGCATATCTTGCCAGTCTCATTATCGACATAAAGGTCCGTATCGTAGTAGGTTATTCCGTTATCAAGAAGATGACAATTAGTGAATCTAGTGTACTTCATCCTTTGTAGTTTCCGTTGTTTTCACTGGTTTAGCCGGTATTTAGGGATCTTGGATTTCAGCCGTTATTTATATGGAGCAGGAAGAGATGGAGGCCCAACCAGGTTGCAAATGTAACCCACAGTGCACTGCAACCTGGAAAGGTGCGTGCCCAAGAGCCAGCGGGCGTGCACCCACACTACAGATAAGGGTTTCCATTGCAACGTGAGAGGTCGCTGCAACCTAGAATTGAGGGTTACGAAATCCCCCGGCCGGCGCTCGCACTGGGTTTAGCGAAAGCCTGCCTGGGGCTGGTGCGGTGCTGGGCCAACTTCAAAATGTAACACTATTGTCCTTCGAAACATATAAATACTACTCCAACTGACCTGGGTTTAACAATATCTTCGATCCCTAGTGACTTGCAACTTCCTGATCGAATAATGAGACAAGCCTTTTTCTCCAGTGCCGACGATGCGTCTGCGTATGTTGCTTCCTACATTGCCAACAAAATCAATTCTTTCAAGCCCTCCGCTTCTAAGCCATTTGTGTTGGGCTTGCCCACAGGTTCCTCTCCTGAAGGTATCTACAAGAGGTTGATCGAGCTCAACAAACAAGGAAAAGTCACTTTCAAGAATGTGGTGACTTTCAATATGGACGAGTATGTCAATTTGGCTCCTTCTGACGATCAAAGCTACCATTATTTCATGTACAATAAATTTTTCAATCACATTGACATTCCCAGAGAAAACATACATATCTTGAATGGATTGGCTGCTGACGTGGATAAGGAGTGTGCTGAATATGAGGCCAAGATCAAGAAGTTCGGAAGAATCCATTTATTCCTAGGAGGAATGGGTGTTGAGGGCCATTTGGCTTTCAATGAGTCTGGTTCTAGCAGAGACTCCAAGACTCGCAAAGTGTCTTTGGTCCAATCTACAATCGAGGCTAACTCTAGATTCTTCGGAAACAATTTATCCAAAGTTCCAAGGCACGCATTGACTGTGGGAATTTCCACCATTTTAGACAACTCGGATGAAATCATCGTTATAGTTTTGGGTAAGGCCAAGAAATTGGCTTTAGAGAAAACTATCAACGGTCCTAAAAACGATGCTTCTTTTCCAGCTTCTTACTTACAAGACCATACGAATGCTTTGATTGTTAGTGATTTTGATGCTGCTGGTATCAAGTATAAGTTGTAGATAGTGAACTAAGTTACGAATTAATAATACACAATGAAAGCATAGGAATACCTGAGAGCGAAGCAATACCTGAGAGTGAAGTGAAGGCGGAAACAATCCAAACAATTGAACTACTGATCGGCTTGTTTTTGAAGCATCATGTCTCACCCATATATTTACTCTACAATTAAGCTTTAAAAGTTCAGTTTTTTAATATGTTAATAATGCAGTCTATGCAACTCATGCAATTCATGTAACTATAATTCCGAGTAATCCAGTTTGCTCTCTTACTTTTTAAAGTAAGCAGCTCCAACTGCTGCGCCCACTATGGAACTGTCATCAATCGACATCAAGTCGACGGTTGTGCCCATATCTTTTATGTAAGGGCTTTCGTTTATGTACTTCAAAATCAAGTTTCGATAACTATGAAAGTAAACCAATATGGATCCCACGTATCCAATGATCACTTTCTTGTCAGCAAAATCTTCGTGGTTATGCAATGCAATTAGCTTGATGAAGGAAATGACAACGAGGGCGATGCTGTAACTTCCCCTCTGGATCACCGAATCGACCAATCTTTTGACCTTCAAGGTGTCATGAAGTGATATATTTACGCCAAATTCTGCCACAAATTTAGTCCTGATCGAGTTTATGTCCGTATGCTCAGATATATAACACAACAACTCACTTGAGAAACCATCGTATTTCGTGAAGATCTTGTTGGAAGGTAAAATCTCCAAATTCTGGAAGATCTCGTGATTATCGAGCAACTTGACTATAGCCAACCTGGTCAATTCTGGCAAATACCTGCCACTGGTCATGATTTCAGATGGCTGGAAAATGGTCTTTGTAGGGCCATGTGTTGTCATATGGGACTTGAAAGGTCTTTCTGTCTGACAAAAATGACTGTCAATCGAATGGTCAAACTCGTTGAACAAGTTGAAAAGACTAGATCCGAATAACGATGTTTCACTGTTCACCAATATAGCTTCTTGGTTCAAAGTCTTCTCAAGATGCATCTTATCAGAGGTGCTTAAAGAGCAGCAGATGTTGAACCCTGTGCCCAACACCATAGCCAATTTCAAGTCCGAAGTCAAGAACTTTCCGGCTGCAAAAACTGCCAAAGAATCATTTATAATCACCTTGACGTCAATGTTCAAATGGTAGTTGTCCTTCAAGGTGGCTTCCAAGATAGTCTTCAAGTCTTTGTCGTAAATTTCGTCGCTAATAATCCACCCTTTACCAGCATGAACTATTCTCCCGGAGTTATGGGAATCCTGGGTCAACGGAAAGGACCAAGTGATACCCACATTAATCACATCATCGCTGAGTGTGATAGTATCCTGATCTTTGATGGTTTCTATGATTTTCGAGCCCATGAATTTGAAGAAGTTATTGTCAATGAGTTTGTCCTGGTTATTCATTATCCACTTTTTCTCGTTGACAATGTTGACTCTATTTGCTCTAGTATGCTCAGTGTGTTCAGTAGCAGGCTTGATCTCTACCACGGAAATTCTTAAGGTCAGTCCACCCAAGTCAATGACAAGATACTTCCCGTGTTCCTCTCCAGTGGGGTCAATGTTGAAGTTAGGCAACATAGACATGCTAGAATTCTCTGCCAAAGCTTCATTCAAGTCTTCAAGAACTCCATCCGCATAACTCTGAATATCACGCACTTCTAGTTTCCCCGAGAACTGGTTGAGGATGTTCAAGAAAACCTCGTCACACGACGAAGAGCTAGAGCTGTTGCTCTCATCTTCATCCAGTGACTGTAGCTCATCGACAAAGTTTGTCGATATGGGGGAGCATTGGATATCGATTTCAGACTTTAGTTGCAAGTGGCCCTCAGGGGGAATTTTGGAGACAACCCCGATATGGCTCGATTTGGTGATTTCCGAAGTGTGAATCATAGCACAAGAATTCACTGGTAAAAAACTCTCTCTTTCAGGGACAGAAAATGCTTCCTCAAATGCTGTTTGATGATTCTACCGGTCTTTTATCTTTTTTTTTGTTACTTGCGCAGTAGCTGTTGTAATCGTGTTTTTGGGGGTTGTATTACACAAATGTTACCTTGGGTATGTACACACAAAGGAAACGACGCTACGGAAAAAAACAACTGGAATTTCGATGTTGCAGTAACAATTTCGCCTAACATCAATTATCGCACTGCTTCCTTTCTATGCAACATCCAAAACTGGATGGAGAAAGGCTTGGGTAAACGGGAAAGATCGGGGGAAACGGCAACTGTAACAGTAAAGTGCAGTTGTGCCCAAGATTATTAGAGATTTTCCAGCTCACTCAATGCACTGGGAGCACATACTTGTTACTTATGATGGCACCCCAACATAATAGCCGCTTCTCCAAGGTTACATTTTGGGTGCGAGTTCCATTTTGCCCGAGCAGGTTACATTTTTAGTGCAGAGTGCAAAAGATGGGGATGTCTTATCGCAGAGTTCTTACCCAAAAGGCACACGTGAGGATGCTATAGGAGACCGGCGGAGAGGTAGGGCAGGGGCTTGGGTGTCGGAATGTTGTAGTTCTGGGCCTCAATTGTATTTAGCTGAAACTCTTTTCTTTTGGTAGACGACACTACTTGAAACTGTATTTGACTATATCATATTCGATTATACTGTGAACTTGGCTGTCATGTTGGGACCTCTATTACAACCCACGGATCTCGGTAGGCCAGCACTACTTTTTTCAACAGACATGACTACTGTTATGTTGTATTAACTGCATTTATATATCGTTGTTCGAAGACAAATCGTCCATTTCGATTTCCTCTCCCTCACCTTGCATCTTCTTGAGGTTCCGGTGATGGAAGTCGTTATCGTCAATCAAGAACTCCTTCAATTTCTGTTTGCCTAGACTAATCGCCTCTTCTACCATTCTTTGTCCCACTTGTATAGCGGGCTTGATCAAGTTCAATTGGTATAATATGTAAGTGGCTGCTCCCAATAAAAGTGCAAGAGTAAAGAAGACAGGACTCCTGATTACCGCCAAAAACTCGTTCCACCCCAACACCACGATAATGATATAAATGTAGTATGGAATGGACGTCACGTGCAGAACGATCGATCTTTTTGTCTCGATATATTTGGCATCAACTTCTTTCTTGAATTTACTCAAAACCTCTGCCTTGTCCAGCTCGCTAATAACATGGCTGAATTTATTAGAATCACCGTCGTCGTCAATTTCATCCTCATCCTCTAACTCTATTGGCTCTTCGTACTTCTTTCTGAGATCATCTTTGAAGATGTCAAACTCGGGAATGATCTCGCTAGAGTCCAATAATCGAATGGTTGTCAAATACGGAGCTAATTCTAATGCTTCAGATTTTGCTTTATTGAAATTGGCATCCAACTCAAACTCATTGTTATAGAGCTTTGGGATTCCGTTTTCGTCGTACCTGAAGCTTTCATCGAATTTGTCTTTCAAGATATTGAAAACGTTGTTCTTAGAGAAGTTTTTCTTCACGTTCTGATAGAACTTACACCAGGCTTTGAACTTGAACTTGGTGACGGCCTCTTTGTTCGACTGTTTACCTATGCCTAGGTGGAAGTCACTCTCACCATTGGCATCCGTGTAGTTAACCAACGCATCGTCAATCAAAGTCAAGAACTTCTTATGAATCTTATCCCAGGAGCCAGGACCCATGGAACTAGCTTCGAACACGATGAATTTGTTCAATTGCGTGCCCAACCTCTTGAGAAGTTTAGCAATGAGGGAATTCAATTCCAAGACCTGTTGCTTGGAGATCAACTCATTTAATTCCTCGATAAATGCACTTGTGTTGTCATCAAAATTGATCTCCCCAATGGATATCAACACCAAGTTGTCGTTCAACTTCGACATTGCGTTCAATTTGAGCCTGTTGGCTTTGTCGATGAACTTTTCTTTCGAATCAGCGTCATCTTCCAAGTCATGTTTGAACTCTTTCAAGATCAAATTGCTCAATTTCTTGCAGTAAACGTTAAATAACTCATTGTATTTATTCACAATCTTTTCATTGAGTGTAACTCGCTTTTGTTCATACACTAGAGGGTTGTACTTGGAGGCCATGAGATCAAATTGTTGAAGATAATCGCTTTTTAGGTCTTTCATCAATAAACTTGTCTCCTTGAAATCAATGTCGTCAGTTTTCTTGTACTCTTTGACAGAATCTTTGATCAACAACTCTTTGTACTTGACCAAAAACTCTTCGTAAAGGTTATTGACTATTTCGTCACATTTGAATTTGGCGACTAAAATCTGTTGAGTTGGCAAATCCAAGTCTTTATTAGAATCAATTTGCTCCCAACAGTTCGAAGCGTACATGGTCCAGCCATCAATAGGCAAATTGTGATGGTAATTTGGCTTCCAGAGGTATCCCTCATTGGATGTGTTAACAAATTTGTCACCCAATGACTTAATGTCATCGTGAAACTTGTCTTCTTGCAAAATCTTGTGGCCCAAAGCATGGAATTGGGTGTCAAAGAAGTCTTCGAATCTCAAGCTTTCTAGCTCAATGGGTTTGTTCAAGCTGTTCCACATCTTCACTAAATCCTGGGTCACAGTGCCAGCCAAATTCTCGATCGGTGTTACGCCAACGTGGTCTCTTATAACAAACAATAACAAAACCTTGTGGTTGTCACTTTTATTGGACAACTTGTTCTTACCAAACAAGGACAAGTTGACTTCAAAAACCGTTTTCAACAATCCCATATTGGCACCTTGGTACAATCCAATTTGGGTCTCCCAGATATTGATGATCAAGATCTCACTTGTGGACAACGCAAACAATGCAGACTTCCTTTCGAAGTCCTGGTCTTCTCCTCTCTCCCTTCCATCTGTTCCTTCAACATCCATGACAAATACATTCTCCACATTTCCCTTGCCAGGCCTTTTGTTACTGTTGATGACAGGAGAATATGCTAACCAGATACCCTTAGTGGTTTGCTGTCTTCTAGTTTCGTCCATCACATCAAAGTTAGTGTTAAACAACTTGTTCAACAAGGTGGATTTTCCAGTGGACTGGGATCCAAACACAGATATGATGTGGTAGTTGTCACCAATGGAAGCAACGGGGACGGTTTTTTCAATGTACTGAATCAAGTCGTCATTGAACTTTTTATCCTCATTAATCACCTGAATTGCGTCGACTATTTGCTGTTTGTCAATGGGGACAAACGAGGAGTCCGACGAACTGTTCGACGAGTTCGAAGGCGTGGTGGCGAGATCAGGATCTGGTAACATTTGCAATTATTACTCGACCTTTAGTTCGCTATCAATGTCACTTACTGTAAGCTTCAGTAATTTCTTCTGATTTTTCGCGATCGAATTGTTGGTTAATGTTAGTTACTTACAAGTTACTTATGTATTTACAGGTTCGGTTGAACAACGCTTAGCTGAAGTCCTTGGTTAAAGTGTTCAATCTAGCACGTACCACTCTCCTCATGCCCAAGTAGGACATATCAAAGGTGCTCCTTCCCTTGGTTATGGATCTCAATTTGCTCAAGTAGCCCATCATCTCCCGTAATGGGGTCTCTGCAACTACGATTTTTTTGTTCTTGATATCAGTGCTGGAAGATTCGTTGGCTTGCATTGTGTAGTCATCGGGCAAGTAGATTTTACGGGCTTCCTCGATCGCCCAGTTGATCATCTCCACGTTTTCGTTCCCTTCATCTTCAATGCTCAAGATACTAGCTTGGCATCTCTGAGTTAAATCGTGGGTGACATCACCTAGCTTATCTGAAGTTATATAAACCTTGGTCTCCATGATAGGTTCAAGTAGTGTGAAGCTTTCGGTGTCTAGTGAGTTGACTGCCTTCAACAACGCTCTTCTGGTGATATCCAATAACTTAGACAAGTTTACAGACTTATCATCGATGGGGAAGTCCCACAGCTTCACCCGAATAACAGTAGAGTGTAGAGAGAATCCCAAAATTGGGCCTCCTATCTGGAGACCTATCTGAAAGCCTTGGACTATTGTGTCCTGAAGATTATCCAAGGTGAATTCCGACTTCCACCGCCTTTCTTCAATAGCCTCATACATGTACTCAGGGGTACAACCAGGTTCGAAAATGACAATATTGTTGTCCTGGTCTAATAGTTCGGCCCCTTCCTCTTCTGTGAATGCAGATTCGCTAGCTTCTCCTTCGAAAGTATCCAAACTTATCTCTATACTTAGCTTCAACTCGTCATCTTGGAGCTTTATTGTCTCATAACTTGGCTTGGAGATAGTCTCCTTGTACGAGACGGCCACGTCTCTCAACTTGACTTTGGCTTTCATGTCGTTAACAAGTCTCTCTCTGACGATCTCCAAGTGAAGCTCTCCCATTCCGCTAATGATTGTTTGGCCCATCTCTTGGTCCTGGAAAACTGTTAAAGAAGGATCTTCTCGGAGCAAAGACTGGATGCATTCGTTCATGTAACGCTCATCCCCAGCCGTCAACGGTTCGATGGAAGAATTGAAGAGGGGAGGAGGAATGTCTATTGGCATCAACTTCAAGTTAGCCTCCAAATTGCTGAAACTCTTTGTACTACCTGGTCCGTGGGATACCAAAGTGTCACCAGTCATGATCTCTTCATTGCCAGCTATGACACCTATGTTCCCGGATGATATCGAAGGAACGAGTTGTGGTTCATCACCGTGCATTAACAACAAGTTGCGAACCGTATGCTTCTTTCCTGTTCTTGAATTGATGAAAGTGGTGTTGTTGGTAAGTTTCCCACTGTAAACTCTGAAAAATACCATTACTCCTCTTATTTTATCGGTGATGACTTTGAATGCAAGAGCTACAGTTAACTTGGGGTCATTGTTAATCACGATTCCCAAATTATTGTCCATTTTGACTGGAACTTCTAAGTTTACACTGCCCTCTTTGTTTTCCTTCAACTTTTTGGACTTTAAAGCTCTTCTGTGAGAGCTTATTTCGGGTAGTTGAATCTGTAGGGGCGACGGCAAGTAGTTTGTAATCCCGTCCATTAACGGCTGGACGCCTATATTCTTGAAGGCCGATCCACAAAAGACTGGGGTGATATCATTAGAAACGCAAGCAGATCTTATGGCCTCATTGAGAAGAACTGCAGGTATAGCCATGCAATCTTCGTCGTGCTCCAAGAACGCATCCACAATGTCCTCATTGAACTCGCACAATGTCTCTACCGTCGATTCTCGTGCCTTCTGGATCATCTCGAGCACTTTTGGTCGCTCATTAGCATCTATAACGTTGATCTTTCTACCATTTGCATCTGCTTCGAGATCCCACATTAGGAGTTTCTGATTTATAACATCTACGACCCCCCTGAACTCGGGAAAGTTGTCTTCTCCAGTTTCGAAATAGGGTAAAGTGCAAAGAACCACTCTGGTTTGCAACTTTTCAATCATCTCTCTAACGGTTCTACTGAAACCTGCCCCATCTCTATCCATTTTGTTAATAAAAGCTATTTTAGGCAACAGGAGTTCCTGTGCCTGTCTCCACACTTTTTCTGTTTGTGCCTCAACCCCTTCCACAGCATCCAATATCGTAACAGCTCCATCCAAAACTCGCAAAGATCTCACCACTTCAAAGGTGAAATCAGCATGCCCTGGGGTGTCAATGATATTGATTTTGTTGTTGTTCCAGGGAATTGTGATGGCTGCCAGCTGAATGGTGATGCCTCTTTCTCTTTCGCTGTCGAGATAATCTGTTACTGTGTCACCCTGATCAACATTTCCAATTCGTTTAGTTTTCCCACTGAAAAATAGCATCCTCTCGGTGGTGGTGGTTTTACCCGCATCGATATGGGCGATAATCCCTATATCTCGGGTCCGGTTTATCGGTATTGAGTTGAACTTCTCATTGCGGAGCACGGAAGCTGAACTAAGGCTTCGCTTGAAGCTCTTCAATCCAAATCGAATCATACTCTAACCTCTTTCACTTGAGATGCTCGCGAACTAACAAAAGTGAAGTTCTCAGTTAAAGGAAGATAATCCATACACAAATAGAAGCTTGGAGTTCGGTTCTTGTGCTCATATAAGAGCCTTCTCAGAAAGAGAACCGAATTGAATATCACTCTTTCATGGGGACAGCATAGAAGGAACTGTAACGAAGCTTCGAAAATGTTGTCTAAGAGGTTGGTGTGGGGTAGAAAGTTGGAGTTTAACGCAACAATATGACGTGTGGACCAGGAGTCTGAGACTTGTAGTCCATACGTAAAGACGATTTTCCGCACCAACTCGGGGCGGTAAATTAGCACGGGCGTGTGGTCTAGTGGTATGATTCTTCCTTAGGGTTGCCGTAAACCGGTCTCAGTTTTCTCTAGCCTGGAAGAGGTACCGGGTTCGATTCCCGGCTCGCCCCGTTTTTTTTAAAAAAATCTTGAACAAGGTAATAAGAAGTATCTGGTCAACCGGTAAGACAGTACTGACTGACCTAGCTCTCCAATGCACAAAAGCATTACTGTTCTCCTTTTTGTCACTTTGGTGGTTGCACTTTAGGTGATACTATAGAGCGATCTTTCGAAATGGCTGCAAAACGCAAGAATTGTGTTTATAAAAAAATCTTTATAAAATATCTTGAGTAGAAGTCGAGTGCCACTCTTAGATTCAATCTGCAACTGGTATAAGCCTACAAGAATACTCGGATACTCTTTGCTCTTAGAGGCCGAGTACTAGAACTCGTATGATACGAGAAAATTTCATGGAGCCGACTCGCTTTCGGCTCGTTCTGTAATTGAAGCACATACTCGGCTGTCATTCCGGGGCTTCCTCTATGATATGGATCATGTGTAGATTTAGAGATTAGTATAGAGGTTAGTATGGAGAAAATAGCAACAAGCTTCGCATTTTCGTGTTTGATTTCATGGGGAGCGGACCGACTAGCCGGTACCCGCTGAGTCATCTACCACAACTGCTCGTTTTTGTATGTATCTTCTTACTAGTGATCTGTCAAAAAGCGGGCTATAATACCTTCTGTACCGGGGGAATCAAATGATACCCATATTGTGATATTAGCTTGTTCTCATCTGTTGCTAAAAGGTGTAGTAAATTTTTGGGACCAAGCACATTCTTCGGAATATGCGACTTTGTTTCCGCAAAGGGCTACGAACCCCCATCTGTCAAAGCCGTATAAAAATCGGGGCCCTTCGTCCTAATTTTCACATACACCATCCGAAGCAGCTCGAATCTTTCTGGATTCCACAGTTCATGACTAACAATAGACACAGAATTGAAGAACATGACTCTGCTCGGCCGACGGAGTCTGAACAGCTGGTGGCTCTGACAGTGAGTCGCGATGACTCAGAATCGTTACTTAGCGTTCAAGCTGAAGATAAAGGTGAAGAACTACCACAGAAAGATGAACAGGTAGAGGATTTGGTTTACGACAAGGGCTATGCTTGGGTAGTTTGCTTTGCTTGTGCTCTTCTCAATGCCTGTACTTGGGGGATGAATTCAGGTTTTGCTATTTATTTCTCGGTGTACTTGAATAACGACATTTTTGCAGGAGCCTCTAAATTGGACTATGCTGCTATTGGTGGAATAGCCTTTGGTGCTACGCTCATGTTTCAGCCAGTGGTAAACTACATTCAAGGTCTCATTGGTGCGAGGGCCCTTATACTGGTTGGAAATTGCATCCAGTTTACCGCATTGATATTAGCTTCATTCTCCAGGAAATTGTGGCAGTTGTACTTGACTCAGGGTTTGTTGCAAAGTGTGGGCTTGGCCTTCATTTCCGTTCCAGCTTTGACTATTCTACCACAATACTTCAAAAAGAAGAGAATGCTTAGTGGTGGATTAGCAACTGCTGGTTCTGGAGTTGGAGGTGTAGTCTTCAACTTGGGAATGCAGAAAGTTGTACAGACTCGTAGTGTTTGGTGGGCGTTGAGAGCACAGGCAATCATTTCTTTTGGATTGGTGTGGCTAGCTGTGCTTTTGTTCCGTACGAGGTCAAAGCAACATAAAATTGAGTTCACGCTCTTTGACTCTAAGGTCTTGAGGATGTATGCATTCTATATTGGAGCTTTCTACGTGATGACATGTATGTTTGGATACGTGTTGACATTATACACCATAGCCAATTATACCACGTCATTGGGATACTCTGAATACCAAGCATCAATCGCCGCTGCGTTGCTTCAGGTTGGTTCGGCGGTGGGAAGACCTTCTATTGGTATTGTAGCAGATAAATTAGGTGCAACAACAATGGCGGCACATGCCTATCTTCTTTCTACTATCTTCTGTTTGGCTATGTGGATCCCAGCCAGAAATTATGCAACTGTATTAGCCTTTGCATTTATAATTGGTGGTATTATGGGTACTGTGTGGGGATCAATTGCTCCTATTCTTGCCAGTTTAGTAGGAATCAAAAAGATGAATATTACCTTTAGTCAGCTTTGGATCGTGTTGGGAATATCTGGTATTGTGTCTCCTGTCATGGGTGTAGCTTTAGTCAAAGGTTCTGGTGGACATGTTGACCCAACTCAATACATCGATTGTTCGATTTTTGCTGGAGCGAGTTTTGCAGCTAGTAGCATATCACTCTACTTACTAAGAGGATACATGTTAGCTAGGCACACAATTATTCAAGAAAAGTATCTGGGGGTTGGAGAAATCGATGCTTTAGAGCATGATTCTGACCTTCTCATTGCAACTAGAGTGCCTATTGGGCAAATGTTAAAGAACTGTTTCCGGTTTAGAAATGTCAAAATATGAATACTTATGTAGATGTCTCGATCATGAATTACTTGTAAATATGTCCTAGCTAGCTCAGTAATAGTTCTAATCTTATTATCTTGATGTCAATAATCAACTTTTCGCATCTTTTTCGGATGAGATTAGAAAATTCACTCTGTGATAGCGATGAGCGAGTCAAATGAAATTGACAGTGCGATAGGAAGCACTCTTGAAGGCGTAATAGATGTCGAAGCTCACGCTAATGAAGATATTTTCCAGACGGGCGGTCTGAATGGCTTCAAAACCGAGTCAGAAGCACCTGATACAGTCGCTGCTTCTGAAGCCAAACAAATGGCAGAGGACATTGGCATGGAAATATCGAAATCAGCTCCAGAATCTACTGGCCGTCTCATTATTCTATACGATGTTCCAAAATACAAGCATTTGCGGAAACAGGTGGAGCAATTGAAGGCGATGGAGGGCACCAGCATTCTTGAAATCAGTGACTTTGACTCATTTGAGTCGAGTGGCATTAACAAGAATTATCGAAATCTTAACATTTGTATTGAGTACAATGATGAGTTTGAGTCCAACATGAGGAAATTGGTTCAGTTCCTTGAAAACCATAAAGCATTTATATCCCAATTCAAAGAAATAGGGTATCATATCCACTTTGATAATAAGGAATATAGCGAATACAGTGATTTTGAGAGGGAGGAATATACCAAATTCATAGAAAGTTTGAGGGGCCATAAAGAAAAAATAACTCATGTCTCTATCATCAACAAGTATAAGATCAATACCATCTATTTGACAGAAAAAAATCATTTGACTGAGTTAGGGGAAGAGATTCAAGATGATATCAAGAACTGGCCGAACCTCAAGATATTGGACTATGGTGACAACTGCATAAGATTTTTCCCTGGTGTGAAGTTCCCCGATTCGGTGGAAGTGATGAACATAAGTGGCAGTTATTGTATTGAAACCTTAACCGGCTTCAAAATGCCAGATAGCCTCGAAGTCTTAATTGCCAATCAAAACTCCATTACTTCGATAGATAATTTGAAGTTGCCCCTGAACCTCAAGGTTTTGGACTTGGCTGATAACAAGATCTACTTTTTGAACTACACAGAATTCCCCGATAGCCTCAAAACTCTTAATCTTTCCAACAATAGAATCGATAATATTCGTGGAATTGATTTTCCAAGGAACTTGGAAGTCTTATCCTTAGCATTCAATCCCATTGACAATATAAAGGGTTCCAAATTCCCCGACAATTTAAAGTATTTGGACATCTCTTGCATTCCCAATGATTCCATGACGGGATTAAAGTTCCCCGACCTGTTGGAGACGCTTAACCTTCAAGAATCGATGACTAACACCAGAGGGTTGAAATTGCCCAACTATTTGAAGCATTTAAACTTGGGAAATAACGGTGTTAATAGCATAAATCCCTTGAAGCTACCCAATACAATTGAAACCTTGTACATTGGGGGTAACAACATTAAAACTCTCAACAAAGTTCAATTCCCTATGCATCTAAAAGAACTATATTTGGGAAACAATTTGTTGACTACATTGAAGAACGTTGTATTTCCTCCATCTTTAGAGGTGTTGGACATCGAGATGGATCCAGACGTTGAAGATAACGATAAGAGAATAGGCAATTTAAAAGACGTGGTGTTTCCTAATAATTTGAGGGTTTTAAAGCTTGGCTATCAAAGCATAAAGATCTTGGAAAATTTTGAGTTCCCTGTCGGACTAGAAGAGCTTGACTTGAGCTACAATGATTTGAAACTCATAAAAAATATCAGTTTTCATGATAAGTTGAAAATATTGAACATCAGTGGCAATCAGGAATTAATTGAGATTGATCAATTCATACTTCCAAACTCGTTGATTGACTTGAAGATCGCATCACAACTCATTCCAAACCTACCGGGATATATTATCGAGAGAGCCAACAACAAGGAGTTGACCATCACAAAATCCTTGCCATACTAAAAACAGTTGTAAAGACTTTTTGTATACTTAAAATGTATATTATGATTATTAATACAAGAACGGGAAATCAGAACGGAAGGCTTACTCATCATCATCCTCTTCATCAGAAGATTCTTTGTCTTCTTCTTCCTTACTTTCCAACAAAGCTTGTAAAGCAGCATCTTCGGTGGCTGTAACAGCCTTGGGGGCCATGGTGATCTTACAGTTACCACCTGCCTTTTCAATAGATTCTTGAACCTTTTCAATAGCCCTGTTCAACACTTCTATTCCCTGGTTTTTATCTAATGCCTGACATGAAATAACGTACAATGGAGCGGCTACTAACTTTGCCTTGACTTGCATTTGTTCGGTAGAAATGGCTTCTGCTTCTCTCAAAGCATTCTTTATAGCATCGATACCCTCGTAACTGAAACAACTCACTTCCACATCGGCCCTTATCTTTATAGCTTGTGGTGTCAATCTTCTGCTAATGTACAATTTCAACTCTTCCAAAATGTCTTTGGATGGAGGAACAATATCATCCCAGACAGAAGAGTCAGTAATGGAAATCTTAAATGCATCGTAAACATGGCCAAACTTTCTGCTTAAAGGCCAGCCAATGGTCAGGTATAATTCTTCCAAAGATATGTTAAACTTTTCAGCACAATGTCTCAAGATCGAATGAACAGCCTTGGATTTATTGTATCTTTCATCACACTTGACGATATCTTCGGCAGAAACTCTTCTCTTGGATAAATCAATGTAACCCTTCTCTTTATCAACTCTCAACACCACGGCAACTTCATTCTTACCAACTCTGATCAATTTCTGGATCGAACGGATTCTTCTTCTGGATAATTCAGATAATAAAACCATCCCTTCGATATTGTCGTACTCCAACAACTTCACGTAAGCACCCATCTCGGCGATTTCTTGAACGTTGACCATGACGACCTCGTCCACTTCCGGGTACTTGTTTTCATAGAATCTACAATGTGATGAACTCATGTTTTGCAAATGGTTGTAGATAGTTCGTACTCAATTTCTTAATACGCTTTGAAAAACTTTTCACTTCGACTGGTCGTGTGTGCACATTTCTATAGTAAGGCTGTTAGACAGCCATGTCAATCGCGTGTAGAACCCGAGAAGATGTGCTGTATGGCACCTTCGGAGCTGATAATTGATGTAGTCTGTACAGGGTTCTTGATATACTAGGATCTTGGGGTCTTGGGAACCGTCGGTGCATTCCAGGCACCAGAGGCTGTGATTTTATCTTAGCGTCGCATACACTACATTTCCAATACAGCAGCAACGACTAGTAAGCTGTCTTTATCTGGAGCATTTTTCTCTTGACGTAGAATCGACTATTTGAGTTAGCTATTTGGAGATCAATTTGAATCAACCCATGTAGCTTCATGGGTAAGCGATTCAAGCCTTGACCTTGACGTCTTAAAGGAATACAAGAGATATAGTGAATTTCGCAAATATTTAGCAAAAATTAAAGAAATGAAAGAAGCGATTCTATTCTCCTAAGTGGTGGGAACCAAAATGTTACTATGAGCGTACTATCAATTATGCCTTCATACAAAGGAAGTGTGAAGCTTTGTATCTTGACCACACTCTGTATATCAAAAAATTGTTGCGAGTTGAAGACCAATTAGCTTGAACAATATTTTACTCCTAAAGCCCACAAACAGTATTCTTCTCAACTTGATTACACACATATCTCTCTCTTCCCACTAGCTCTCTCTTCCTTTTTAAAGTTAAGCTCAAGTAGGAAACATCTTTGTCTTCTTTTTGCAGCCGCAAACATTTTTAGCAGAAGAAGATTGCAAATCCACAAACGTCTATCGTCATGGAGCAGGGAAGAAAAATGACAGAGGTAAACTTCCTTATCGATGAAAGGTACAAAATTGTGCAGCTACTTGGAAGGGGGTCTTATGGAACCGTTTGCTCTGCAATTGATACCAAATCAGGATCATCAACCTTGATAGCTGTCAAAAGAGTCAACAAAATATTCCGATACCATACGTTGTTGAAAAGAGCTATCAGAGAGTTGAAGCTTATGGTGCATTTCCGGGGACACCCAAATATCGTGTCACTAGTTGATCTCGATATTGTCTACAAGGAACCTTATGAAGGTCTCTACTGCTTCCAGGAGTTGTGCAAACACGATCTTGCAACCGTGATATACTCCCACGTCCAGTTCAGCGAGTTCCACATCCAAAGTTTCATCTACCAGATATTGTGTGGCTTAAAGTATATTCACTCAGCAGATGTGATCCACCGAGATTTGAAACCTGGGAATGTGTTGGTTACGTCAGACGGGTGTTTGAAAATCTGTGACTTTGGGCTTGCTCGGGGATTCAATAGCAAATTCGGAAAGACTAGTAGAGCACCCATCACTAACTACGTGGCAACACGCTCATATAGAGCACCGGAAGTGCTGTTGAGCTCTGGAAGGTACGACAAGTCAATTGACATGTGGTCGGTTGGATGTATTTTGGCAGAGTTATACGGTCGCAAGCCACTCTTCTACGGAGCGGATCAGGTGCTACAAATACACGAGATTGTCAAGGTTCTCGGGAGCCCTCCAATAAAATTGGTCAAGTCACTTAAGTGGAACTTTGGTATGGTAAACCAAAAGTTCGAGGCGGTGCCCTTCAAAAAAATCTTTCCAATTGCTTCGAGTTTGGCAGCTGACATAATGACCGAGATATTGAAGTGGGATTCTCGTCAACGTCTCGATGTTGTACAAGCTCTCAACCACGGGTTTTTTGTGGGGATTAGACAAGAGGAATGTGAAGCTAATTGCGCATCCATTTTTGATTTCCTGTTTGAAAGTGAATGTGAAGATTTCACAAGCCTAAGGGCCAGATTGATTTCTGAAGTTAAAGCTTTTAAATTGTTAAGATCAAGACCTCAAATACAAGCTTCTATTCAATAGCAAAGAATACAACTTTAATGGTTTGCCGGCCGATCGTTATACCCCACAAAACGCATAACGTCTTAGGACATAAATACCGAGGTCCGCAAATAATTCTCTTATATAAATAGACTGCTATTTGGAACTTTTATTTTAGAATTTCCCCAGAAAAACTTGTCGAACACAATCAAACAAAATGGCCTTACCAAAAGCAGAAGAATTTCAAGTGATCAAATTCACCATCAAAATTGAAGGTCAAGATGAAGATTCTGTTGTTCCAGTTGAAGGTGCTGACAAAGTATTCATGCTGATCCCAGAAGGTACAAACTATACCACTACCATCCACTTCAGAGTGAACAAACCAATTAAGAACTTTAAGTACATCCAAATTGGTAAAAAGGCTGGTATTGTTGTCAAGAAAACTGAGAGAGTTTTAGGTGACTCCTTCGAACCAAGTGATGAGCCATACACCGTTACTTTTGAACAAGAAACCACTCCTGCTGGGTTTTTATTTAGAGGTCAAACCCCAATGACTTCCACCTACTATATCGAAGACAAGGAGGTTTTGAATGTCGACTGGACCGTTGAAATCACCAAGAAGTAACTAACTTGTGTATAACCCAATATATGAACCCAAAATATATGCTTTTATTGAATTGTCTCTGTTTCCTTGAAGTCCGAATCACCTCAATTCCTACTGAGCCGACTATCAGAGCTGCTTACTCGAATCTCCGGCGGTGTTCCAGCCCAGCCCAGGCAACCCCACCACTCAGCCAAGCAGCAGTATCACGTGACATCATCATTACTTCAGTCGCACTCCAAGTACCACTCCTGGTATCCTGTAACTCCGAACGTCACCTGTTCCCACCACTATTCTGATCATGTCCGTACGTCCAGCCACCCATTCAGGTTCCTGGTACAGTGGGAGCTCACGTGAGCTTCACTCCCAACTTAGCCGGTTTTTCTCCAACAACTTTGAGCCCATTGCCAATGCCAGGGTTCTCGTGGGACCTCATGCGGGATTCAGCTACAGTGGGGCTAGGTTGGCAGAAACTTTTAGTGCCTGGGACACCTCTAACGTCAAGAGAGTGTTCATCTTAGGACCCAGTCACCACTGCTACTTCAAAAACCATGTCAGGATCAGCCGGTATGGATTCTATGATACCCCCATAGGTAAACTACCTGTGGATAGATCAGTGAATGCCCATCTTGCCAAGATATTGCACCATGGAAAACAAGTGTTCCAGTACATGGACTCAGAGACGGACGATGACGAGCACTCATTTGAGATGCACTGTCCGTTCATCAAGTATAGGCTAGACGTCGATAAAATATCAAATGAGCAGGTAACAATTGTGCCCATAATGATCAGTGCAATGGACAGGAGTTCTGCCGAGGCTCTAGTGGCGGGTTTGGCACCATACTTCACCGACCCTGTCAACACGTTTGTAGTTAGTTCTGATTTTTGTCATTGGGGCTCCCGGTTTCGGTATACGCAGTATTTGCCGAAACCGATGGACTTTAGAGTCGATGCCGTCGGTCCAAAGACAGCAGTAGAGAAAATTCTAGCCGATATCAAACCTTTGAAGTCGGATAGTAAACTTGGATGTAACAAGATCTATGAGAGCATAGAGATATTAGACAGATTGGCCATGAGCATTGCTAGCCACGGAACTTGGAAAGATTGGAATCGATATATAGAAAAGATCGGAAACACTATTTGCGGCGAAAAGCCCTTGATGATAGTCATGAAGCTTTTGCAAGAGACTGGCTCGGGGGCTTCGGAGCCATCTTTAAGCCGGCACGAAAATGGGTCGGTTTTTTCTGAAGACGGACCAGCGACTCAAAACAGGCCAAATTCCGGGTTCCATTGGTTAGGCTACAGCCAGAGTTCCTCGGTCACGAGTGTCCACGATAGCAGTGTCAGCTATGCATCTGGTTATGCATTGGCCTAGATTATAATTTACGCATGCGTATATGCATACATACATACATAGTATACATGTTGGTTGTTTTAACAGTTCGTCGAATTCAGCTGGATTCTTAACGCGGGCATCCTGTAATCACAAGATAAGAGTGGTATGCATGACGATGATTGCTAACAGTCCCAGCATTTTTCTGCTTTGAGTGCCCCTGGCTGGGAACGACTCATTAAACGCCATCGATGTCCGAACGGCTGATACGGGATCCGCTGAATCCGCACCTAATTTGGAATCCACACCGAGCCTAAACCCAAATAGGCTATACACCCGGCATATGTCACTCAAACACCGACTGAAATTAAGTAAGCGTCGTTAGTGCCGGAACTTGGAGTAACAATTAAACCCGATCCCTACTTCATTTTGCCTCCGTTCATATGCCAAGCATATTTCTTTTCGCAGCCGTATATATAAGGCAACCAATACCTAGCTAAGTTTTTGTTTGCTTTTAGATTTACTCATCCCCAATAACCAACATCCAAGTGTAAAACAGCAATGGACGTGCTTCGCTACCTCACGGCATTGAACATTTGTGGTAAAAGAAAAGATACAAGCAGAAGCTCTAGTATGATAGTGACAAGATCACAGGCCAAGAGGCCCCTTTTATAATCCAAATGATGATCCAGTTGACGATCCAGTTGACGACCCAGTTGACGACCCAGTTGACGATCCAGTTGACGATCCAGTTGATCGAACCTTTTGATTTGGTTCTAGATCAATGAAGCCTTTTAACGTATCCATAACTAAGGAGAGATATGGGTTAGGTATAGAGTTGATTCACAGCACTTGTATATACATCTTCGTTACGAAAATATACTTTACTACAGAAGCTTATATACATTTAACAATTCTTAGGAGGCAGGCTCCTCCCACTTCATTTTTCTTTACTACCGTCCCAGGCTACTTACATCCTTGAACTATACCGAACCGAAGACGACGGCCAGCTTGAAATCTACCTGGTTCAAACAACCAATTAGTTGTGCCAAAGCCCTATGTATTTATGGATTTGCTGTATCGTGTGCGAAGTATCGTATGCTGTAGCTATTATTAGCGCATGAGAATTTTGGATTTCAGAGCAATAAGTATTAGGGACGAAACGCAACAGGAAAAGTGCACTTGCGTACTGGGTGAACGAGAAATTGAGTCTAGTAGACCAGTAGTGTAGTGCAGGTGAATCTAGGACTCGCCAAACTAAGCATACCACCGCACCCAAGCATTGTTTCGGTGTTTTCTTCAGAATCAAGCACTGCCTATGCATTGCCTGTATGTGCACAAGCGAATAATCTGTAAACAGCAAAATCCCAACACCATACCGCGTTGGCCCGCCAAGGCCCACCGCCACAAGCGCGCCAGGTGGTGCTAGGTTTACCCTAACTGGTCTTGAACCCGTGTCCTCCACGCTGTTGCTCAATCTCAAATTCCAACCTCAAAAAAAAAAAACAGTTTTCTTCTTCAGCTATTAGAAATAACTGGTTTTGAAAAGACGTCGAACTACCTGGTATTCCACCTATTTGTGTCTTTAATTTCTACAAGCAGCACTACCCTTATTCATCGGTCCTACAGCCGGAAAATCCATTTTTTTCACCACATTTGCATTTCGTTATTCCCGTTGCTTCATGAAGCTTTTAATACTAATCATCACATTGCTCGTACGGGTAATGGCAGATGTTGAAATCACATCTCCAGATTCAGAGAAGACGTACAGTGCATCAGGAAGTTCGGTCAGTGTGCCTTTGGCCTGGAAAGACGACGGTTCCGATGACTGGTCGTTGTCCAAGGCCGTCTCCTACTCAGTTTTGTTATGTACTGGTAGTGGAAATTATCCTCTCGAGTGTTTCACATATCTTGTCAAGAACCAAGACTACACTCTCGGCAAGAAAAAGTTTTCGAAGGATCTCAGTATTGACGCTGATGCCTGTGACGATGGGTACTACTTTTTCCAAGTTTACGTTTCCTGGGACTCCAAGGGTGCCAAGGCTACCATTCATTACAGTGACAAGTTCGAATTGAAGGGAATGACAGGTTCGACGAAGACGTTGACCGTTCAAAACACATACGATGATGGTGCACCTCCTGCCCAGACCATTGGTGGCGGAGGCGATCCAGATCTCTGGACCAAGTCTCATACCGTAACCTACTCCTTACAAACCGGAAAGACCAGATATGCCCCTATGCAAATGCAACCGGGTAAAAAGGTCACCAAAACTACCTGGGAAATGAAATACCCGACAAGTGCCGTGTCTTATTTCAAGTCGCTTGGTTCATCACCTAGTTGTTTATCGACCATTACCGCTGGTTGGTCTTACACTTTTAAATCTGTTCCCAACTGGGCTGCTGCGGCCCCTACTCCTTCGGTCAAATATAATCCTCTGGATAGAGTCACAGCTGCTTCGTTAAGTACGGCTTCCAAACGTAAAAGATGGTTGGACTAAAACGAAGTAAAGAACTATTTACTGTCATTGAATGTATTTTTTTATAGATTATGTGAGCTTGTAGAGTACAAAGAACCAGGAGTGTTAGAAGACTATATAACCACGCTTCGGCTAAGTTTGGGTGCCTGGTCTTCCAGCAACTTGTCCAGCCAAGACACGACTCCTGAACGCGTCAACGAACAAACAAAAACCCAAATACCTAGACGAAAAATAATAGACAACTAATCAATGTCGTTCTTTCAAGATCCCAATGCGTCGTCGGCCGCTTTACGTAAGAGGAAAACCCTCAAGAAGCTGATCAATTTCTCTATCATGGTCATTGGAGAAAGTGGAATCGGAAGGTCCACCTTCATCAATTCCTTGTGTGGAGGCAATTCCATCGTGCCAACATCTTCCACCGTTGACCAAGACCCCTTTTCCAAGAAATTGACTTTAAGACATGAAAATGTGGAATTAGAGGATAACGAGGGGCATAAGATCCTGTTGAACATTATCGACACTCCGAACTTTGCCAACTCCATCAACTGTGATGATGATTTCAAAGTGATTGTAGATTTCATCAGACACCAGTACGATGAAGTATTGTTGGAAGAAAGCAGAGTCAAGAGAAACCCCCGTTTCAAAGACGGAAGAATCCATGTGCTACTTTATATGATCAATCCAACCAGCCATGGTTTATCAGAGGTGGACGTCAAGTTCCTTCTTCACGTCAATAACTTGGTCAACTTGATACCTGTGATTGCGAAGAGTGATTCTTTGACCCCCGATGAATTAAAGTTGAATAAAAGGTTGATTTTGGAGGACTTGGAAACCAGCGGAATCAAGTACTATAAGTTTAATGAATACGAATATGAACAAGATTACATTGATGACGAGATCATTGAGTACAACAAATATTTAAACTCCTTGTTACCATTTGCCATTATCGGAGCCAACGAATTCAAGCCTTCCAGCACCGAAGAAGATGAGTTGTTGAAATTGAGAGTATTAAACCCTTCCAACACCAAACCGATCAACATTGAGATGCCAGAATATAATGACTTTACCATATTGAAAAACGTCTTGTTAATTACACATTTGAACGAATTCAAAGAGCTCACTCATGAGGTTATCTACGAAAATTATAGAACTGAAGCCTTATCCGGTAAAGAATTCCAATACATAAATGGTGAAAGAGTTACCCAACCTGCTGCTATCAAGTCTACCGACGACGAGTCTGTTTCCAAGTCAGAAACAACCAACGGAGATGACTACTTGGTGAAAGAGGAACAAATAAAGTTGGAAGAAGAAAGGTTGAAGAAATTTGAAGAAAGAGTCCATCAAGATTTGATCAACAAACGTAACGAATTATTGCAACGTGAAAAAGAATTGAAGGAAATCGAAAAGAGATTATTAGCAGAAGGGTTGAAGTTGAATGAAGATGGTGATATTGTAAAGATCGACGAGGAGACCTAAAATTATATAGTATTCATCCATAAACAATCGTATATACACCTTTGTATTCAATCGTCCAACAGAGGCTCATCTAAATTTTGTACTTGTTGACTATTTCAGTGAACTTACTGTTCTTGGAATCATGGTCCACGATATATGAATGGTCAGGATTTAACGTTTTCAACTTGTTGATCAACTCTTCATTATCTTCGGCCTTGCCAGTCAAGTAGTTCAAGGTGATCTGGTTGGCAAGTAGATCGTCATTTTCCTTGACATCCAAAGTGTTGATTTGTTTCAACAATTCCACGGCTTCTGGGTAGTGCTTCAACTTGATAGTCAAAACTAACAAGATACTCAAGATCCTAAATTTACCATATTCATCATTGTCAAAGTCACTAGACAAGATTTCGTCATAGAAATAATAAGCATTGTTGATGTTTTCGGTTTCCCCTTTGATGGAAGAAATCCAACTCTCCAACACCTGGTAGATAATACTATCTCTGGCACTTTCAGGGAAGTTCTTGAAGTTGTTGAAAATCTTATTGGCAGCATTGAAGTTACCTTGAATCAAGTGTAGTTGGATCAACACCAAGTAAGGCTCCAACTCATTGATTTTCAACATGTTAGAGTCATCGATATACTTGGTCAACAAGCTTATGGCTCCATCAACATCCTTGACAAACTTGACAAGGTAGAGCGACGTCAAGATCGCTTGCAATTCGAATTCAGGTTCTTTGACGTCTTCGAAATAAGTGGAGTCGTCCACACCAAAGCTATGCAAATCGTTCCAGGCACTCAACAAGTGGAACAACGGCTCGTTATCTGGGAATTGCCCTCTACCTTCATCAATTAACTTGGAACCATCTTTGCCCAAAGTAACGGTTGATCTAATTTGGAATTCCAACAACTTCAATTGACTTTCGTCGCTGAACAGGTCCAAAGAATAGTCTAATACTTTAGAGTATTGGCCCGTATAAAACTGAGTCACCACCGTGTATAACTCTCCAGAATCTCCGAAATCCATTGTATATTCGTAGTGGCTGAAGTGTTTAGTTTACGTGTTGAACGCTCGCTCGATTTTTTCGGTTTCTCAAAAGATTTGGCTTTACATTTGGCAGTATCTATTTACAGTGGCTTGGAGTTATCTTTACGTATTCTTTCCCAGGCCGAAGTAGGGGTTGGCTCGGGAGTGGCTGTATGTGTATCCGTCTCAAAACCAAATTCGTCCTCGGGGACTGTGGTTGAAGCCTGCGGAGGTTTTGGATCGGGTGTACCGAATCCATTCGCTTCTCTAATTCGCTCCCACACAGTGAGATCATTTGTGTTGGGATCAACTATCTGCCTGTCGTCAGGTCTTCTGAACACCTTGCTGTCCTTGACCTTTCCCGGGGGACTGTAGTGAACCTCGTGTAGCAGTTGGTCTGTGAATTTGCGGGGATCTTTCAAGATATATGTAGGGTCTTCTATGGTCTTTTTGTAGTAGAAGTAGAACAAGGATGACTGGTGTCTTTCGATTGCCCTCCAGACATCTAACTGCCTCTCTTTTCCAGGTGTACTTGCAAGGCGGCTCATCTGGCCGTCGAACTGCTGTCTTCCAGCAATCTCGCCTCCTATGAGCAACCCGGTGATCCCACAGATAACCGAAAGAAATGGTTTATGGAGGAAAGCTCGTGGTTTTAAAGAATTCAGGTTGGCAGTCAAGTCCTTGACAGGATCACGCAACCGCTTGTATACTGTCAAACTAAAGAAGCCCATGAGAGAGGCAACGTTACTGGCAATCGATATTCTGGGGAGTATTCTCTCGAAATCGTTCTTGATTTCAACTCTGTCTTCAGGTGTCAATCGTTGGTCTGCTTCGTAAAAACGCACACTGGCTTTGAATTGGGCAGGCGTGAGCATCTTGGTCAAGGGATTGTCATCGTGCAATGGAACCAGGATCTGGGCGTCTCCATCCGAGCGTGAGGTGGAGTCTTCACTGGCATTCATTGTATGGTTCTAAATGAAATTTACGGTCGCGAAGCAAGCATTATAAAGAGTGGATTGGTGCTATATTTATATATTAGGTACCCTGGAGACCATCTACACTAACTTATTGTCTCTTCTCTTTTCGTCTCTCAAAGCGATCAACTGCTTAACCACGGTTTCGAAAGAAACTGTTTCGTTCTTTCCTTGTTCTTCTTGAATGTCTCTGTTTCTGACATTAACACTTTGTTCTTGCTGTTCCTGTTCACCAACAATAAAAATGAAATTATACTTGTACATTTGACCGGTTCTCACCTTCTTCTGTAAAGTGTTACCGGTGACATCAACGTCAGCATAGAAGCCGTATTTCTTGGACAATTCTTCCTTCAATGACTCAGCATACTCGTTATACTTTACACCGACTGGAACCACCAAAACTTGTCTTGGTGACAACCAGAATGGCCACTTACCCTTGAAATGCTCGATCAAAATGGCAGTCATTCTTTCAATGGAACCCAAGATGGCTCTGTGAATCATAACTGGTCTTGAAACACTATTTTGCTTGTCGTTGGTCTCAGATTTGAATTCCAACTCAAATCTGGCTGGCAATTGGAAATCTAATTGGATGGTAGCACACTGGAACCATCTGTTCAAGGCATCACTGATCATGATGTCAATTTTTGGACCATAGAAAGCACCATCACCTGGGTTTAATTCCCAATTACCTTTACCCATGAATACGTTCAACTGGTTTTCCAATTTGGCTTCAGCCTTGTTCCAAGTTTCCAACTCACCAACGTATTTGTCAGGTCTGGTACTCAATTTCATTTCGAACTCGAAACCGAAAATACCGTAGACCTTCTGTAAGAAGTCGAAACATCCTTTGATTTCCTCTTCGATTTGATCTTCAGTACAGAAAATATGAGCATCATCTTGTTGGAAACGACGAACTCTAGTTAATCCAGACAATGCACCACTGAATTCGTTTCTATGAATAACACCGAAATCAGCAACACGCCAAGGTAACTCTCTGTACGATCTTTCTCTGGATTTGAACATAAGACAGTGTCCAGGACAATTCATTGGCTTCAAACCAAAGTGGTCCTTCTCCACATCGAAAGTAAACATATTTTCCTTGTAATTGGCCCAGTGACCGGAAGTTTCCCATAATTTGGAGTTGTACATGTTTGGGGTTATGACTTCTTCGAAGCCTCTTTGTCTATATTCGGATCTCATCAACTCACACAAGCTGTTGTAGATTCTGGCACCATGAGGCAACCAGAAAGCACTACCAGGAGACATTTCGTGGAACAAGAACAACTCTTGTTCCTTACCAATTTTCCTGTGATCTCTCTCACTTGCTTCCTTCAAAAATTTCAAGTGTTCGTCCATCAATTTCTTGTCTGGGAAAGAAACACCGTAAACTCTTTGTAAAGAGTCGTTAGCAGCATCACCCAAAAAGTAAGAAGATGAGGTTTTCAACACTTTGAAAGCCTTGATTCTTCCAGTGTGGGGAATATGTGGACCCAAACACAAATCGATTAATGGACCACATCTGTAAACAGTAGTGGAGGTTCCATCTGGGACTTTTTCCAGAATAAACTGAACCTTGTACTTGTTGTAAGAGAACATCTCCAATAATTGTTCCTTGGTCATTTCCAATCTAACAAACTTCTGCTTTTCTTTGATACCTTTGGTAGCAACCTTCTCTAAGTTACCGAAGTCAGATTGAGATACGACTCCTTCACCATCGCTGATAGACATATCGTAGAAAAATCCATCACTAGTTGGTGGCCCATATGACAAGTGGCAGCCAAAGTGACATTCACAAGCTTCTCCCAATACGTGAGCAGACGAGTGCCAGAAAACTTGCTTACCTTCAGGGTGGTCGAAGTCTAAGAACTCCAAAGTGGCGTCGTTTTCCAAAGGTCTGGTCAAATCCCATAATTGGTCGTTGACCTTAGAGATTACTTGTCTTTCACTAAAAGACTTTCCAATGTCATTGGCAATGTCGAAAGGACTGGTTTGGAAAGCCTTACCGATTCTGGTGGAACCATCTTTCAAGGTGATCTTGATTTCTTTGTGTTCTTTCTTGTTGATTTCCTCGTCATATTTAGCTTTCAACTCATCGAACATTTTGATACGTGAGTCAATGAAAGCTGGTTGAGGATCCAACAACAAAGGATTCTTAACGTCCTTTTTCTTCTCCTTCTTTTCTTTCTTAGGAGCTTCAGCCTTTATAGCTTCGGACTTGTTGTCCTTCACAGACAAGTCTTCTACCTTCTTTTCAAGTTCACTGGACATTGGTGTACAATCCGATAGACGTGGTGAATTTTTTTTTGAAGAGTCTGAGACTCTAAACAGTACGTGTGGGCTCAAAAGTACCGCATTGGGCTGATAGTTACGTCCAAATGCAGCGCGAGAAATTGTGCGGTGATTTGGTGGTGCAAGCGATTTAAATCGCGCCCCAGGAAGTCTCTATAGATAGAGCCTTAATCTAGATTCAGGATGGAGTTGAAGCAGAAAGAGCAGAAGGAGCTGATGAGGCACAATGCCGGCACAATAAGACACTTAGTAAGTGAGAATAATCGGATTCTATCCAACAAGGCCATGAATCTTGACAGACTCGAGGCAAATTTGAATATGCTTCAATCGACCCGAGTTATTGAAGATTCACTCAATAGCATTTCCAGACAATTGAATTCCTTACTCCACGAGATGAAACAAAGAACTGCCCCCATAGATGAGAGTGCCGTATATAAGCAAGAGGCAGAGCGTCGCCAGTCAACCGCTGTTGAAGACGATTTACTAGATCCAGAGGAGGACGAATTTGAAGATGCAGGATACAGTCAAGACGACGAAGAAGGCACCGTGGCAGACAACTACATGGACGATGATCCCATGGACCAAATTGACCAATTGAATGGTTATTTGAAGACCTCCAGTCTGTCAAATAAGAAACATGAACTAAACGATATATTGCATAGCACTTACGATTTGGTGCTGATCCTACCAGATTACGGTAGAGGAAACAAACAGTTGAACGAGTTTATATCCAGTTTGGAGCCATGTATCGGGGCTTTCACCAATTAGGCTGGAAATCACCATTTTTTGTTCCATTTGATATTTATATGTATATTACGATACCAGTCTATTTACATGAACCATTTCTACTCAAAAGGTCTTGGGTGCCAAGGTAGCAATCTTAGTATACTTGGAGTTTCTCAACTCTTGTGCTACCACAGAAGACACCCTTGTCCCCAAAGGGTCTCCATTTTTGTTGATTAAAACACATGCATTGTCGTCGAAGCGGATGGTTGAGCCGTCAGGCCTTCTGAAAGGAGCCTTGGTTCTGACAACCACAGCACGACAAATGTCTCTTCTCTTGACTCGGTTGTTAGCTGACAGCCCAGTAATCTCAGCAGTTAAAGGTTTAGCTTGTTTGACTACAACGGTGATTTCGTCGCCAACTTTAGCAAAGTTTCTAGGGCCATGACGCAAAACCTTAATACACTCCACCACTTGAGCTCCACTGTTATCTATCACATTCAATAACGACTTCAAGTAAATCATCTTAGGTCTATTGAGCTGAAAATTTTTTGTATGAGTGCGAAAAGATATCAACAGTTTTCTTTCGTACTTAGATCTATCAATGAAGAGTCTATGGAGAATACACACAATAACTCCATTAATGAGGCTTAAAAGCCACCAGAGTTTTGGAATCCCCTGTAAATATTCAGTGGCATTTAACCCATTGGAAGAGGATTCTAAAGATCTCGAGAATATTCAAATGCAATCTGGAGGATCTACGGACGACTCCATAACAGAAAAGAAAACCCTGTCTGGTCTGAAGTCACCATTGGAAGACCCCCAGACAGAGAAGGAGTTCGTGTGGTACCCCTCGGAGGTATTCAAATATCGAAGTTCCCACTTCCAAGGAAGACACATCCAAGTACATACTGTAGAGAGCGTAAAAGCAGGCCTTCGACAGTTTCAAAAAGACCATAAGCTGATTATGAAGAAAGCGTCACACCCCAACATATATGCCTATAGAATTGGGAAGAAAGTGCCAAAGACAGAAGAAGAATTCGAACAAGAGTTAAAGGAGTGGAAACGAGCGGTTGAGGCTGGGACCAAGAAAGCGAAGGGCAAAAAAGTCATAATGAATGCACCGGAGCCATTCAAGTACATAAACACTGAAACGGGATACTTCGATGGCGGCGAAAGAGGTTCTGGGGCAGACTTATACAGACGAGTAATCAGCAGATACAATCTTCACAATGTGCTCGTAATAGTCACCCGATGGATGAGAGGCGGCAGCGTGGGGCCAAGTCGGTTTAAGCTCATCGGCGAGGCCGGAACCGATTCAGTTCGAAAAGGAGGGTTGATAAAATAATGTATATACCTAGTTGTCAGACAGACTCCACAATTTGCATATATGACTCAAATTGCACGACTCAAAATCAGAAAATTTTCTGTGGATGAAAATTTTATAGAGGACATAGACAAATCCTTTTGTAATAAATACATATATCACGGGTTGGTGATTTTTATTCATTCATTGATACCTGGCCATGATTGGATTCAGAAGATTGTTAACGGTTTCCCGTTGTTTGAGTTCCCAAATTGTTAAAACTGGGGCTGTTTCCAAACCTTTATATCACCTCAACAGAGTCAATTATTACTCCAGTAAATCCGTCCAATTAACTGCTGAAACCTACAAAGATAAGGTTAGCAGATTCCCAGATTTCAAGAAGTTAGAAGAGTCTGACATCGAGTTCTTCAAAGGTGTGTTAAGCGACAACAATAGTTTAATCACAGATGAAGATGATTTACTCTTCTTTAATGAAGATTGGATGAGAAAATATAGAGGACAGTCCAAACTTGTTTTAAAACCCAAAAATGCTGAACAACTTAGCCAAATATTGAAATACTGTAATGAAAATAAGTTGGCTGTCGTGCCGCAAGGTGGTAACACTGGTTTGGTAGGAGGTTCCATTCCGATTTTTGACGAAATTATTATTTCGGTCGCTAGTATGAACAAGATTAGATCTTTTGACAACGTCAGTGGGATCTTAAAATGTGATGCTGGATTGATCTTAGAGAATGCCGATAACTACTTGAGTGAACAAGGTTACATCTTCCCTCTTGATTTAGGTGCCAAAGGCTCTTGTCATGTCGGGGGTGTTGTAGCTACCAATGCCGGTGGCTTAAGATTATTGAGATATGGGTCCCTTCATGGAAGTGTTTTGGGATTGGAGGTTGTGTTACCTGATGGAACCATCTATAATTCTTTGAATTCCTTGAGAAAAGACAATACTGGGTTCGATTTGAAACAGTTGTTCATTGGATCTGAAGGTACAATCGGTATTATCACCGGAGTTTCCATTTTGTGTCCTGCCAGACCTAACTCCTTCAATGTTGCATTGCTAGGTGTCTCAAGTTATGAAGCAGTCCAAAAAGTGTTTGTCGAGTCTAGAAAAGAATTAGGAGAAATCTTATCTGCGTTCGAGTTCATGGATGGTAAGTCACAGACCTTGACTGGTAGATACTTGAAGCTTGACCACCCTATCGAGAGTACCGAATTTCCTTTCTACATCCTCATAGAAACAAGTGGTTCTAATAAGGAACATGATGATGAAAAATTGGAAAATTTCTTGGGTAATCAAATGGAATCAGGGCTTGTCGAAGATGGAATCATTGCACAAGATGAAACCCAGGTGAAGAGCTTATGGGCTTGGAGAGAATCGATTCCTGAAGCAAGTACCTCAGCCGGTGGTGTATACAAGTACGATGTCTCCTTACCTTTGAAGGATTTGTATGGATTGGTTGACGCCGCAAGTGAAAAGTTGGCAGAAGCTGGCTTGGTTAGTATGGACGATGATTCAAAACCAGTTGTGGAAGCTATTGGGTATGGTCATATTGGAGATGGGAACTTGCATTTGAATGTTTGTGTCCGGGAATACTCTAAACAAATTGAGCAAGTGTTAGAGCCATTTGTGTACGAATGGATCCAACAACACAAGGGATCTATTTCAGCTGAACATGGTTTGGGATTCCAAAAAAAGAATTACATTGGATATACCAAAAATGAAAATGAAATTCTCTTGATGAAACAGTTGAAGAAGCATTTTGATCCAAATGGGATTATGAATCCATACAAGTACATATAAACGATATACATTTGAATGAATTATTTATACACTCTACAACTTGCTGTCCGAGCTCTTTGTAATAATAGAACCTTCTTTGTACAACTCAGCCAATGTATCCTTGAAAAATTTCTTGGCTAAAGGTCTCTTGATCTTCATTGTTGGTGTGATAATATCATCTTCAAGTTTCAAGGGTTCAAATTTAATAACGATGTTATGGAGTTTTTCGAAGCCTTGCAACAAGTTCTTGGTTGAAGCATTCATTTGTTTCAAGACTTCGGTCTTGATTGGCTTTTCGTTCATCTTAGCCAACAATTCTTCAATTGAGGCGACATCAATGTTGAAATTCTTCTTCAACCAAGGTTTGGATGTCTCCAACTCTATACCAACAATACCAACCAAGTACGATTCTGTTGATTCACCATGAACAAAAGCTTGGGCAGCCAATGGGAAGCATGACAAGTATGTGTTTTCTATCTTTTCTGGAGTGATGTATTCACCTTGAGCCAATTTGAAGAAGTTCTTGACTCTGTCAATGATGTAGACTCTTCCTGTTTCTTTGTTTATTTCAGCAATATCACCAGTGGAAAACCAGCCGTCTTCCGACAAAGCCTTTGCAGTTTCTTCAGGATTCTTGTAGTATTCTTTGAAAATTTGTGGGCCTCTTAATTGCAACTCACCTCTTGGACCATTCTGATCGCTGGCATAGTAGTTCATTTCAGGAACTTCTCTAACTCTCATTTCACAGGTGATAGATGGAGCGCCACAAGAACCAGGTTCACTATCGTAATTGGGGGAAGCACAGACACCAGCAAAAGACTCAGTTAATCCATAACCTTGACCAATACCGATGTTCAAAATAGCTTTCAAAAATTTGATAGTATCAGGAGAAATTGGAGCCGAACCTGAACTGAAAGATCGGATATTCTCGAAACCAATTTTCTTACGGACTATGCCAATCAATTTGTCATAGAAGAAGTGCCTTCCTTCGTTACCATCCTTTGCAGACTGTTGCTTGATCTTATAGTCAACTGCATTCCTGAACAATTTCTGCAAGAAAGGCTTCTCAGAATTGTTGACGGTTTGATTCTTCAAAGCAGCTTCTAATTTGGTCAAAACTCTAGGGACCAACATCAATGCATGCGGCTTCAAGTACTTCACATCGTCCAATAAAGAAAGCGGAGAAGGTGTTGAAGGGAATCCGATTTCGTATCCTCTAAACATACCGAAATTGAGATTCATTCTCTCATAGATGTGAGCCAAAGGCAAGAAGTTGTAGTATCTTACCTTTTCTCCTTTATCGTCATAGCAAGAAAGAATCTTTGAGAGACAGAAAGTAGCTGATGCTACACCATTTTTATGGGTCAAAACAACACCCTTGGGATTAGCACCCGTTGTACCAGAGGTAAAACTGATCATGTAAATGTTATCTGGTTTTGGGGGGACATCAGGTTTCCAATTGAGTTCACCTAACTTCAAAACTTGATTGAAGTCGTAGAGCATGATTTTGTTGTCCCTAGCATACTTCAAAAGAGTTCTATCGTTTGAAGAAGGGTTTTGCAAATCAAGAGGATCCATTGAGATCAAAGTGATCAAATCGACCAACTCTTCAGGATTTTCGTTTTTCAAATCAATCAACAATTTCAACTTGTCTTTAGAACAGACAATAACTGGGGACCTGGTCAAACCCAAGATATACTTGGTAGTAGTTGGGCCCAATGTATCATACAAGGCGGTGTTACAAATGGAGTAGTTAACACAAGCCAAGTCAGTCAAAGCCCACTCTCTTCTATTGGCAGAGAAAATGGATACAAAAAACGTTTCTTGTAAGTTGGCGACATACTTTTCGTGGTTCTCGATTTTATCTTGCACTTCTTCACTTGGAGAGAACGGGCTGTTGTTCAATACATAGAAAATACCAGCTCCAAATTGTTTTTTTAACTCATTGACTTGATTATAAGTTTCCCACTCGTAATCTCCCCTAGTGCCGTCTTCCAAATACTTTCTTACACCAAAGGCAATCTCATTGCCGTGAAGTGCAAGAGCATGTTCAAACAAGGCATAGTAAGTGTTCAAGCTTGGGTGTGGAGTTTCTAATACTTTGCCACCAAAGTTGTTCTTGACGAAATCGTTGACATAGATCGGCGAAAAGCCTGGCTCTTCTGTGTGAGGTAACGGATGGGACAGGGCGAATCCAAGCTCACCCGGTGGGATGGATGCTTGCACCAATGACTCCACGTATTTGGCTTCGTCCAATGTAAGCGACATGTTTGGCAATGGACAGGAAATTAAGGAACAGTAAGGGTAAACCTGGGGAAGCTCGAATTTATATGGATGTTGATTCTCACCTCGGTTCAAACTTGATTAATCTTTTGTCCATCGGCAGATGAAATGTGGAGAAGCGATTTTTCGTTGCTGCTTAAAACGTACATTAATATACTTGACCATTACATAGGCTGTTGGCAACGGTACGCTTCAGTCATCCTCAGATGATCATATTGAGCTCATCATCTCTGAAACGCGGTTGGTAATATACTTCAATTGAAATGTATTCTATTGTTTCGACTTCTACACTCTAGCCGAGAATGCTCGACTGTCCCCGTTTCTGAATTTTATTTTACAAAGAAAATTGAAAAAATCACTATATACAAATAACTAGATATTTAGCTATGTAGATAGTTGTTGGATCGTCGATAGAAACCCACATCCAGTCTGTGCACATATCAAATAATGGAACAGGTAAATAGACTAGAAAGGGGGCGACTGAAGGTCAGCTTTTCTAGTGTTCCATGCAAGCATATAATTACGGTGAGGATATGTTTTGCAGAATGGTGCAACACAGTTTACACGAAGCAGGACGTTACATTGTTGAGTGAACGTACTTAAATTCTTCGGTTGTTACATATACATCCAACAATGTAATCAAGCTCTTGTGGTTGTTGCTTTACTATGTTAGAACCAGAGTTCCATATCGAGCGCCAAGCGGTCTAACTACGTTCGTAACCTCTTAGAATTATACTACTGCATGAGACTTTGAAACCTTAAGTTGTGGAGCATTTGTCCAAGATGGATTCTAATCGATAGCATGACTACTTATCAGCACGATACTTAGAGCTCTACAGAACCATCGCATCACCTTTATAGGTCCTGGAGAGTTTGTAAATAGGCAAAACTGTCGTATATCTGAGGACGATATTTATTGTATCCTACGTTTGTGCCTGCGAGATTCGCATGTTATAGGAATGTGTCAATGTTGTCTAATTATGGACCTTGAGGTATTCTAATCTTTTGCTTGCCGGAGAACCACGGGGCTTCCACGGAGAACCACGGGGATGCCACGGAGACACATTAATAAGCATTAATAAGAATGCGTCGTTGCACATCTTCTACTGTGCGATTCTTGTGCATAAATTTGGGGTATAAAATGGGAACATATATTTAACTCACACTTAAGGTTCTCCTGTAATCTGATGACAAACGTTGTTATTATTGGTGCCAGCTTTGCTGGTCTTGCCACCGCCAGAATGATTGCCAAAGTGGACAAATCAATTGACATTACTATAATTTCTCCCAATGATCGTTTTTACCCAATCCCCCTCACCCCTAGGTTGGCTACCGAAGCCTCGTCTGCTGAAGACGCTTTCGTTCCAATCCGTGATACTATTTTGAAGGATACCCCATATAATCATGTAAAAGGATTGGCCGTTGAGATTCACCCCGCCCAAAACCAGGTGATTACCAACGCAGAAGAAAAAGTTGTCAAGTATGACTTTCTTTTCATCACATCCGGAACTAAAACCAACAACCCTGCCTGGAAATCCGCCAACTCAATAGAAGAGAGTACTGAAGCATTGAAGGCAATAAATGAGCTGTTGAATAATGCAAAGAGTGTGGCAGTTATAGGCGCAGGTCCTACAGGCGTTGAGATGGCAGCCGAAGCTATTGACAAGTATCCGCAGCTCAAGGTTGATCTCTACACTGGTGAAAAACATCCAACCATGTTTTTTGGAGAGAGAAGAATCCGAGCCGTTGAGGCCAAATTAGCCTCTATTGGAGTTAATGTAATCAACAATGTTAGAGCTGATAGATTTGACCTTACTTCAATACACTTTGGTGATGAAGTCAAAACTTACGATTTGGTAATCGACGCTACTGGCTCAAAGCCAAACTCAGGGTTTATTCCAGCTGAACTTCTTGATGACAAGGGTTTTTTGGAAACTGATGAGTACTTCAAGACCAAGTATGACAACATTTTTGGAATAGGTGATATCGTGTCATTTACCGTGAAGAACATTTCTGATATTTTGATGTATCAAAAAGGTACAATTAAGCTGATTATTGAGGTTGACATTTTGAAGCGGTCAGTTAAAAGAGCGGCTTATACCAATCGAAAGCGCAAATTTGCAGTGTTGATGCTTATTACTGACAAGATGGGTGTGGGAGAGTTTTTGGGTTACCCTGTTCCTTCTTGGATCATAACTTGGTACAAGGGAGGACACACTATGCAACAGAGTGTCCAAAATTTGACTGAATTCTTCAATAGATTCTAGTTTGAGGACTATAAGATCATGATAGTGTAGATTTCAATAATCAGGGATTTGGGGGTGAGAAGCTTTTAGGTGGGTTGTACCTTCTAGAGCGGACTAGTAATTGAAGGGTCTTTACTCACAAAACCGAATGCACCACAATATCTATGCACATATGGAACAGATAAAGATATACCTATGACTCGATGGAGATGGCAGAAATAGCTCACATATTGCAAATCATTGCAGTGTAGCCATGTGTGTGTGTGGGGGGAGGCTCTTCGAGTATACCCGACCAAATGCAACCAGCGAGTAAATTGTCAAGGTCTCGGGGATATAATGTGCTCTGAATGGTGAGTCACTAATGGTAGACTACCCAGGCAGGCATTTAAGAAATAACTTGAAACTACTGACTACTGACTCATACATAGAGAGGCTAATGGCCAGTCAAGGAACAACTTGCTAGACTAAAAACCAAGAAAACCACCAGAGAACAAATTCTTTATACTTCACAAACACTATAGATTAATACTCTACAATAGTCACTGCTTTATCAGCCGTGTTCCTGTAATCGCCTTATCGGATGGCTTGTTTGTTTTCCCCCACGATGTTTTGTTTTGCAGTCATAATAGTCGCAATGCGCATGCGATAAGGATCGTACTCAATATACCAAACGTGCCTATACAGTAAATTACCACTTGATATAAAAGCAACCCATTCCCCATCCTGTTTTCAAAGTCCAATATGATAACTTCACTAAGAAAGTTTACAACCACTAAAGCACCCACCATGTCGCTATCCACAATAATACCAATTGAAAGCTACATGTCTAGATCGTGGCTACGCCAGCATTTATACTACATGGGATTAGATATAATCCGGTTACAGTCGTACCAGAAGTTGAGTGACCGTGTTGGAGCTAGTGGTGGCTTCATCAAGTCGCTAGTCTCCGACATTTCCACCTTCGTTAACACAGAGTTGAACGAGTCGGCTGCAAACAGCGTAGCAGCAAATAAGCTTAAGGAGTTGATGTATTTGTATCACGGCCATCCCATTTCCAAGTTGGAGGCAGCAAACATCTCCGAATGTAGGTTGTTCTTTATGGTAGTGGGCTACATGCTTTTGAACCAGACAACAGACCAGGTGGACGAGTTCACTGATCGGTTGATCTCCATCTACATGGAGTCGAAGCTGTCGACTTTTACCAGATACATTGGCTCGCCTGATCCGCTCACAGAGCAGATAAGACTGTTGGTCAATGCATACTATGAGGGTTGTGTGGTCAACTATGATTTATTGTATCACAGGAGACCAAGGTCTTTGTCATTGTTTGTGGCTAAGCATATAACGATTGAGTTACCACCCTTACCCAAAATCTACAACAAGAAGCTATTGGTGAAAGCCTTAGTGCACAAAGAGCTTTATCGAGGGTTTGTGGATGAGTCTCACAGTTTCAGAAGGATATTGGCTGACAACAATATAGATCCGAGAGAGGCAGCAACCATCATTAGAAACGACCTATCGTTCTTCGACGGATTGGGAGATTACTACTTGTCACAGGAGTCTTCCAATCTATTGTACCAGTTCAAGCACTCGTATCCCTACATGAAGGAAAAGTCTTTTGGTAAGAAATCCTACACTTTGTTGAAGACGATACTTGCAACTAATACTTTATTTTCCAGGTTGGCTTTGGCCTACAATTTGCATGAAGGCTTAAATGACCCTGTGGTTAACGGGTTGTTTAGAGATACATATGTTTCTAGTTTGAACGAGTGGAAAGATTTGGACTTTGACACATTGCAGGAATCAAAGAGCTATAGGTATGAACAGGAGTTTGTTGCTGACTACTTTGAGCAGTATGTTGGTACGTTGTTTCTAGAGCAGCCTAATGTTGCCCAGATTTGGATCAACCAGATATACGAGAACATTTTGTTTCTGATACGTGACGAACACAGGGTGCCGTCTAAGTCCCTACATCAGTATGATTATCACTCCTGGGGAGTCGATGTTATTGGAAGGAGATTAAGGTGAATTGAATTGATATTTGCTCAAAGAGTGTTTTTATACAATTTACATCAATATACAGAGTATCATTTTTTGGCATCTCTCAACAATGCTGCAAACCCACTTCTCTTTTGTTTCCGTTTCTTGGAGATGAACTTTTGCTTGTCACTATCATTATCATCACTTGAGTCGTCCTCACTATCGCTGTCACTATTACTATCACTTTCCTCCTCACTGTCACTACTGCTTTCTGATTCCTCATCTTTAGTTTTACTTAAAGTGGACGACCTGGAAGGTGCTGATGACTTGCTGTCTCTTACGTCAGGAATCCCCATTTTAGCCAAGTCACTCAAGGAGCTCAATATAGGCTTCTTTAGCACATTCATGTATGACTTCTTCTCTTCGTTGGACTTGGGTTTGTGGGGCAGAATCTTGATCTCAACACCACTGGCAGTTTCACTTTGGACATCTGATTTCTGTGAAGCAGGAGTTACCTTTTGTGTGCTCTGAGTGGCTGTGGATTTCTTTTTTAAAGCCTCAGGTGCTGGTGGTTTTGACGCTTCCCCGTCCTCTGAGTCTGAACTAGATCCAGAATCGGAGTTTGAAGCGGATGAGTCAGAGGCAGAGCCCGAATCAGAACCAGAACCGGAGTCAGAGTCTGAATCAGAATCTGAATCGGAACTCGAGCTGGAACCTGAGCCAGAGCTTGAGTCGGAGTTTGAATCAGAATCAGAGCTCGATGCTTTTGTTGTTGAAGAAACACTCTTAGACTGCAACTTCTTCAGCTTTTGTGGAGAGCTGGGGGGTTGGGGCAAGAGTGTGATAGGCAGATTGGTTATCAGCCCCTTCGGAATAGAGACCTGCTGCAGAATTGTTTGAGGCTCGAAGGTAATTCCACTTGAAATAGAACCAAGATCCAGTTCCCCTTCCTTTGGTACCAACGGTTGAGATGCACTTTGTTTCTCTTCCACTTGATCAATCTTACGTGGGCGGCCTGGCTTTCTTTTAGCAACCACAGGCTTTGCAACCTCTCCGTTTGCAATGGGATCTACAACTTTTTTAGGTGGTCTTCCTCTTTTCCTTGGGGCCACAACCGTGGTCGTTGTGGCGGTTGTTGATTGAGTCATATTACCCGCTTGATCTACATCACCCGCTTGTTCCACAGAACTTGGATTGACCTCAGCTGCCTTTTCATTAACACTCGCGGCGAGATTTGGATTGACCTCAGCAGATTCGGTGCTTTGAACAGCATCACTGTCGTCTTGCGATTTTCGCCTGGAAACAGAAGACGAGCTTCTCCGTGTCCTTGACATGCTTGTTGGATATATGCTACTTGCAGCCATATCAATTTGAAGCGCCTTTAGTGTTTTAGTGAGTTTTCCGCCTGATGTGGCATTTAAGGGCTCCAAGGTATCTTTTACCCTGAAGTGGTCGGATGTCTTCGGTTTCTGGGCTGAATGCTGCAGAAGAATCTTCATTATCTGATCCTGGGTCATACTTTCATCTAAGTTTTTGGTCAACTTGTTTGCGGCTCCATTTGGCTGATTTGGAGTAGGACTACTTTGAGGTTGGGACGAAGATGAAGGAGGCTGGAAGGTCTTATTAGCAGCCATATCATCTATGCCATATCGACTGACAATAATCTCTTCACTAGGATTCGGCAGCTTCATATCTGATTTGATAGGTTCTTTGATAGAGACAGTTTTTTTGGCCGTTTTGGTAACCAATTGACTATCTACTTCCCCTGCTAATATCTGAGTAGATTCTTCTTCCTCTCCCAGCTCGATATCGAGGTCCATGCTAGAATTTCCTGCTTCCATGGATCTCTGTGAAGCTCTAGTGACAGCTTCTCGGGTTTCTAATTGAGTGTGGACTGGAACACTTAACATTCCTGAGGTGATTCTTTGTCCAGACGCTCTGGCAGTCTTGTCTTGTCTTTTCGTTGGAATGATTTTGTCTTGCTCAGGACTCCTACTTGGAGGTGGTAATACGAGGGAATTCATGGAAGTATCGATGTGATCTTTAGTAGTGTTGATAGTAGCGTTGGGAGAAACCGATTTCTGGCTCCAGATGGTTCTCCTCAGCTTTATAGGAATATTAGAGTCTGCTGTTTCAAAAAATTCGGCTGTACGCTTTCTACTGCTTTCAGGCATGGAGTTATCAGCTGTTAACACTGGCGCAGCAGGTATCAAAGGTGTGCTCTGGTGGTTGATTCTACTGACGTGGCCGTTGCCACCGATGTTATCCTCTACCTTGCTGACATTAGGGGTTGTATTGTTGTTGCTTGAATTGTAACCTGGGGCTGGATACAATTGGGAATGTGATTGAATTCCACTCAGAGGATATATTACGCTGGCATCATACAATGGGGCCAATATGTTCAGAGTTAGTATTCTGATCACGTCTCCAGAAGTAAAAACATCATCTGCCATGTAGTCCGGATCCAAATCGCACCCATTGCTATCCTGGACCCGTTCAATTTTCAAATATTCATCGTCTGGGTACAACTTGTTGAATCGAGAACAGATATCATTGCACACAGCCGTTAAGTCGGACTCTGGAGCCACCAAATGAAGGAATTTTCGGGCCCTGGATCTCATTGTATCCTTTATGTCTGTGTCAGCCAACATAGCTGGTACTATATGTACCTGTAGCTTCATCTTTGGCATCTTAAGGACAGATTTGTTGTGGTTTGTAGTGAAAAAAAAAATCCTCTGCGCGAATGGAAGAAGTATCACCATCGTAGTCGTAAAATCATTATATAAGGTTGTCTATGTCCGGAAGAGAGCCACCAGCCCCAATGGCCTGTTTCGCCCTCTTGACTAGCGAGTCCTCAACTGCTGGAGAGTTTTCGGCAGCAAATTGCTCGTCGATAATATCGCTTATCTTGGTATTGTTTAGCTTGGGAGAAAATGCGAGGATCTCTCCATCTATGGTCCCACAGTAAACTGTATTCAGAAACGGGGCTCCCATAGCAATTGAGCAAGTTCGTCCGATATTCTTGGAGCCCTTTCGATTGAGTCTCTTGACAAGCTTTCCATCAACAGTTCGAAACACGAAAATGTCGCTGTTATCACTGGGAAAGATCAAATGCTGTAGCTCGCTTTCGTATTTGTAGTTGAGGGAAACGGGAATCGTTTGTAAATACTTATTACGAGTGAGAGGCCCAAAGCTTGTGAGTTTATTCACAGGGGGGAAAGTCGTAGAGATCATGTCCCATACCCGGATCTTGTCGTCATTTCCAGCACTGAAAAGGGTATGTCCCAAAGGGTCCCATACTAATCCATTTACAGGAGCCAGATGCGCCTTCACTGTGTCCCTAGTTAAATTCCCTGTCGCCTGAGCAGAAGAGCTTGTTCGAAGCATGTCCAAGCGACACAAACATGCCTTACTTCTGCGTATGTCCCAAACCTTCACTTCCCCATCAAAGCCTCCAGACGCAAGTATGTTGGGATTTTTGGGATGCCATTTGACGGAGAGAGTCTTCTCTTTGTGTCCTGTTAATGTGTGTGCACTGGATGCGGACCGTAGATCAAGGAGCCGTATGAAGGGCTGATCACTGGCTGTGGCTATCAAAGTGTTTTCGTAGTTGGTATCAAACGAGTAAACACGATTATTTAGATTGAACTCGTAAGCTACTGTCAATTCGTTTGTGTCCCATATCTTTATTGTGTGATCGAACGAGCCCAGCACAAACATTCCCGTATCTATGGGCCACCACTGAATACATGAAATCCCAAAGTCATGGTACGATTTACGAGGAATAGTTGCGATACTCTTGTAAACCCTTACTGGATTATCATAATCATCGAACTCATCATCTACATCATTAAGCAGTAGAAGCAGCAGCTGGGCATGCAAATCCCACAACTTGATAGACGAATCAGCACATCCACTAAGCAAGAATTGAAAGTCCTGCGATTCTAAAGATAAGCTGTTCACAGCTGCGTTGTTGTGACAATTGATCGGAAAGACATTCTCTCTGCAGTTTTGACCCAATGCACTATATCCAGATTCCACTATAGTACGACAAAACTCCAACGGACTGATCTGGCCAGTTTTTCTATCGCTTATAAGGGTCTGCATCTGCCATCGGTTGAACCCACTAATAACTGAAAAGTCGTGGGCCAAAATAAAAATGTTCTTCGCGGGAGATTTTTTCGAACAAATTGTCAAAAAGGAAGTGAAAAAATTACCTGAACCATACGATGTTGGATATAAATCTGTTTTTAGCTGAAAAAGGTGGCAACCCAGAGGAAATTAGAGCCTCTCAAAAGAAAAGAGGCGACTCTGTCGAAGTCGTCGACGAAATTATCGCTGACTACAAGGCATGGACCAAAATCAGATTCGACTTGGATGAGATTAACAAGAAGACTAACAAGTTGCAAAAGGAAATTGGACAAAAATTCAAAAAGAAGGAAGATGCCAGCGAATTATTGAAGGAAAAGGACCAGTTAATCGAAGAAAAGAAGAACTTGGTGGAGGCCGAACAGAAGGCTGATAAGGCTTTGAGAGCCAAGGTGAACAGTGTGGGCAATATCGTTCACGAATCGGTTGTTGTTTCCCAAGATGAAGATAACAACGAGTTAGTCAAACTCTGGAAGCCTGAAGGTTTGGAAGAGATTGCTCAAGTTGCTGCTGCCACCAACAAGCCAGCCAAATTATCCCATCACGAAGTGTTGTTGAGATTAGATGGCTACGATCCTGAAAGAGGTGTAAGAATCGTTGGACATCGTGGATACTTTTTGAGAAACTACGGTGTATTTTTGAACCAAGCTTTGATCAACTATGGTTTGAGTTTCTTGGCCAAGAACGACTACACTCCATTACAAGCACCAGTCATGATGAACAAGGATGTGATGGCTAAGACTGCTCAATTATCTCAGTTTGACGAAGAATTATACAAGGTTTCTGATGGTCCAAGGGAAGAGGACGAAAAGTACTTAATTGCTACTTCCGAACAACCAATCAGTGCATATCACGCCAACGAATGGTTTGAATCTCCTCAAGAGCAATTACCCGTCAGATACGCTGGTTTCTCTTCTTGTTTCAGAAGAGAGGCTGGTTCTCACGGTAAAGATGCATGGGGTATTTTCAGAGTTCATCAATTCGAAAAAGTCGAGCAGTTCGTCTTGGCTGAACCCGAAAAATCCTGGGAAGAATTCGATAGAATGATCAGATTGAGTGAAGAGTTTTATCAATCTTTGAAGTTACCTTATAGAGTGGTTGGCATTGTTTCAGGAGAATTGAACAATGCTGCTGCTAAGAAGTACGACTTGGAAGCTTGGTTCCCATTCCAAAAGGAATATAAGGAACTAGTCTCATGCTCCAACTGTACTGACTACCAATCCAGAAACTTGGAGATCAGATGTGGTATTAAGCAACAAAACCAAATTGAAAAGAAATATGTGCATTGTTTGAACTCCACTTTGACCGCAACTGAGAGAGCTTTATGTTGTATCTTAGAGAACTACCAAACTGAGGACGGATTGGTCGTTCCAGAAGTCTTGAGAAAGTACATTCCTGGCGAACCAGAATTTTTGCCTTTTGTCAAGGAGTTACCAAAGAACTCCACTTCCAACAAAAAGAAGTAAACATGAGAAAAAACAATCTAAGGTTTGTTTGTAGTAGAAATATATTTAATATCTAAAATTTGCTTCGAAGATCTGTTTTGAAAGTAGCCTCTGCATAACGGGGCCCTCTTGACCCAGTGAAATTATCAAATGAGACCTGGACTAACTTAGGCGAAAAGAAGTAGTTCATTGCCCATTTGTTTGTTCATTCACGACTTGATCAAAGGTTATCAAAAAACGAATCGAAATCATTCAATACGGTCCGGTAACGAACATTACCAGCCTTGAGGTTTCTCATTGCTTCACCATAGTTACTCTCGTTCAAAGGCATAATCTCTATCCAAGGACGGATATCGTGTTTGAGTGCAAACTCTAACATTTGTAAGGTTTCCTTCTTGGAACCTACAACCGAACCTCCAATATACTTTCCACTGGAGCTAAATTGAAGAGCGTTGAATTCAATAGTCTCGTGGATATCCGGTAAACCAACCCCAATGATTTTTCCTCCAGGCTTGACAACATTTAAGAAAGATGGAATGTCGAGATCAGAGAAACTTGTAGCACAATTTAAAATCAAGTCAAAAGAATCAGTGTGAATGTCAATCCAGTCTTTGTTTTCTTTCGTAGCGACAAACTCATGAGCCCCTAACTTGAAAGCTTCTTCCTTTTTGGAAGAAGACCGAGAAATGGCAACCACTTCTGCGCCAAGTTTGTTGGCAAATTGAAGAGCCAAATGACCTAAACCTCCAATTCCAATAATACCAACCTTTTGATGGCAATCTGGTTTCAAATTTCTGATCAATGGAGAGAACACTGTTAATCCAGCACAAAACAAAGGAGCTGCATCTTCAGGTGATAAACCATCTGGCACTTGATAAACAAACCTGTCGTTGACGATTATGTGAGAAGCATAACCTCCCTGATTAGCATAGTTATCCGAATGTACATCAATAGAATTATAAGTATCAGCCCTTTGACGACAATACTGCTCATCACCTGTCTTACATAAATTACACTTGCCACAAGTATTGCTAACAGCTCCAACACCAACAACATCCCCAACTTTGAATTCCTGTACTTGTTCACCGATAGCAATCACTTTGCCAACAATTTCATGACCAACAACCTGGTCGTCTCTTTTAGTTTTACCCCAACCTCCAGAGGAAGTATGATGATCGGTTCCACAAACTGAACAAACTTGTATTTTGATCACCACGTCGTTTGGAAATACTTTTTTAGCAGCATACTTTTGAACCACAGGTTCATCCCATTTTTGGGGGTTTGGAATAGTAAATCCGGTTATTTCTTTAGGAATAGGAGAGGCTGACATTTTTTAGAGTCAATGGCAGAAATTAAATTGAAGGCACTTTTTGTTGTCAACAAGCCCTTTAATATATCACACTTAATTGGTAATCCACGATAGATTGAAGCATTTACTGCACATTGGTGTTGGTAGCTATGGAATAGGATTACTAAGCGACGGCATTACATTCGCTTCAGCTTCTCCGTCTTATCTGAATACTAACTCTTCTTTTTCTCTAGGCCAGGAAGTAGTTTTAGTATTTTATACGTACATTGCTGCAGTCCTTCAACGAGTAGTCTGCACGAGTATGAGTAAGATCTTGGGTGTATGGTCACACTTTATTTCCAAGCGTTTCTGAGAACAGCTCCATTAAGTTACATCCTTAGGTGGAGTGCTTGCGTTCGGATTGCAAATTTCTCCTCATTATGCAGTATAGACTTGTTCAAAAATTGGCTGGGCTCTAAAGGTCCATGGTCTTTTATGCATTCGAAGTCCATCAAACAGTACAGGTGCTAAAATTCGCCAGCTGATTAACTGCTAGAAACATATATATTACGGTTCAATAGGTCGGTTTAATTTAGTTTTTTGGGCTGATGATGGGAGTACGAAAGATTAGAAACCAATATACCTAGTTCGTGCTCAAGAGATAGTGAAGCTAGCATAGCGTACCAAGTGAGTATACAACGGAACATGTGGCCTGATTCTTGCTTTATTACTCGAGCTCTGATTCTTTTTTTGCATCCATTTCAGCAAGTTTAGTAAGCACAGCGTTTTGGGAAGTCTCTCGGCAGATTTGAAATTATTTACTACCCTAAGTTCTAAACTTACCTAATCGGACTTGCTTCGTGCACGAATATGCGGCGTGTCTATATTACGCACCCACTTGCCTTTTCCGTCCTAGTGGCTATACACGGAAACTAGCATTTTAGACGTCTTTAAAGATGTTCTCGAAGCAATTGACTCAAATAACACAAAAGCAATAAAGATGGAGAAAGGGTTAAATTTATTCTGAGATGAGTTCGGCCGAAGTTAGTTTCAAAAGGCCAGGCTAAAGTAAGAACGGAATAGGATTGTGTCGACAACAAGCTACGACATTATGAGAACTTGTGAGTGGCGTTTAACACTGAGATCGATGCTAAACCAACAGTTGAATCCCCACATAGATTTAGTCTAGGGCCTAGTAATTCATTAACGAGCGCTCAATGGACTCCATTGGTATTCGAATATTGAATGCAAATACACTCGGAAATCATCGTCTACAGTTCAAAGCAGACATTTCCCCTTCCAAAGGCAATTCCTGTACGCAGTATCGCTCTTCTGCAATGAATTCTGTTATTCGTTGGCTGCACTCGGCGATTACCTAAAACATCCTTAAATGCGATTTAATATTGGTGTATAATTTCACATCAACTCGCAGCACTTACACTGGACTCCGCACCAGGAACAATCTTAATGTGAAGATAGCAAACATCAAGTATAAAAAGCCTGGTCTTTATCTTTAATTTTCGTAGTCTACATCAATTGACTCCCTCAAATAACTCAATTGAATAATAAATCACAATGGCTATCGAACTCTACTCTAAAGACGCCTCAATCGCTGGTAAGACTGCAGTTATCACTGGTGGTACCAAAAATTTGGGTGGACACACTGCGGAGGAATTAGCCAAGTATGGAAGCGACTTGTTTTTACATTATCACTCCGATAAGGAAACCTCTGCTTCCGAAGAATTCGTTAGCAAGTTGCAAAAGACTTACGGTGTCAAGGTCGGATTGTACAAGGGAGCATTGGATGATTCCAAGGATGTTGCAAAATTCTTCGATGCTGCTGAAACTTTCTTCGGTGGTAAAGGTATTGACGTTGCCATCAACAATGTTGGTATGGTTTTGAAAAAAGCATTGACCACCATCAGTCCAGAAGAATTCGAAAGAATGGATACTACTAACAATAAAATTGCTTTCTTCTTTATCCAAGAAGCTTCTAAGAGGGTCAACCAAAACGGTAAGATTGTATCCATCGTCACATCCTTGTTAGCTGCTTACTGTCCTGGTTATGCAGCCTACCAAGGTACCAAAGCTCCGGTTGAGTATTACTCCAAGACGGCTTCCAAGGAGTTGCTTTCGAAGGGTGTTTCTGTCAACTGTGTAGCACCAGGCCCAATGGACACCCCTTTCTTCTATGGACAAGAACAAAAGCAAGATGTTGAATTTTACAAGACTCAATCGATCAAGCAAAGATTGACTGAAGTCACTGATATCGTTCCAATTATCAGATTCTTGGTCACTGAAGGTTACTGGGTCACTGGTCAGACCATTTACTGCTCCGGTGGTTTTACAGCCCACTAAGGACTTGTTTCGTAACTATGTTATCCACTTAGCTAGCTTCAATTCAATAAAACCGAAACTAGTGAGACCTCGTAGTGATAGTAGGAGTACATTGAAAATGGTGTACTGCATAAACACTCGAGATGAGAAGCAGCTGTCTCAGGAGACGGCGTGCTAGAGGTGAGAGGATGCCAAGTAAGTTGCCAAGCTACAGATGCCAAGGCCTATGTGAGAACACCCACCTACAAGAGTCACGAGAACCACAAGAGGCTGAATCGTGTCCTACAACAAATAACACTTGGCGACCTTTTCAAGGATTCTCAGAAACGAGACGACATCTATTTCATTCTATCTAATACATTCACATTCCGAGCATTTCACAGCAGAGAATACCTGCTATCACACCACAGCAACTGGCACAACAAGAGCAGCAGCATCCATCGCAGCATCCATCATTTTTTTTTTGTTGCTGGACATACATAGGTTGTTGTTGTTGGTAGTACCCTTGAGGTGGGCCTTGTTGGTAGTATCCCTGTGGAGGAGGACCTTGTTGATAGTAACCTTGTTGAGGAGGACCTTGATTGTAGGACTAGAAGATGTGGAGTTAGTAACAGAGCACGCACAAATTGGTAACTGTCACCACCGGTATGAAAAAGAAACTTTCAAATCATATACGTCCTAGTCAGACTATGACTAGGTGATTCGGTGGTAGAGTTCAATGCTAGCACATACCATATCTAATATCACTGCTCAGCTGGCAAGGAAAATTGGTATTTATTTTCTGTTTGACAGGAACGGTGCCTACTTATAATGCGTTGTCACGAAGGACGTATGTAGGAAATTTGGATGGATCGGGCAGTTTCAGTCGGGTCAATAACAAAAAGAAAGTTCACAGCCTTAATGTTCTTTTTTTAGTTCATTACATGAGGCTGATATCCTTTATACTTGGTTATTGAGTTTTCTGCAGTGCATGGCACCTCGCAAGTGGAGAGCAAAGATAGGTTGTGTAGACTGGAGATTCGCTATCGTGTGGGTAAAAAATACCCGATCTCCGTCTGACTCCGATTTGTTTACTATATTGAGACAGTCGTGCTCGTCTCGGTTCTACATATTTCGACAAATGACTGGAGCCTTGCCAGCACAGTGTTCTCCAATTGTAGAATGCAGATCCTGGTATCACCCGTGGTTCTGTCACCGTAATTCAGTATTCTTTGTGGATCATTCTGCGGTTTCTGAAAAGCTACATATAAGGATTCGTTCTTCAACAGGTTACGTCATACGTTCGAGCGCAAACCTACTGAATGCAACGTTGACATAAAGCCCAGTAAACACTGTCTATCTCCTCTTGCTCACTACCGATCATTGATACCCAAGCAACACACGTATACGAGCTTGTGCTCGCCCCACCCTCCGTGGTGACTATCGCACTATCGTCAAATTTTATCCGCCGAGCGTCTCGCTCCGTTCGCTGCTGGAGAAATCTCATCTCAAAACTTCGCTTTCAAGTTCACCTACTATCGAATGGATTTGTTTGATCTTCCCACACATTTACCGAATGAAGAGGCAGCCAAACCCAAAGTTCAAACTGCCCTGAAGCCTGTGGGAAATGAGCCATCCTTAGCTACTGCCGAACTCACAGAGTTGGATACAATTGATGGTTCTCTGGTGCTTGCATCGGCTCAGAAGAGCTCCATATTTATTCCAGGAACCACCATTAAACTTGAAACCGATGAAGATATTCAGAAGTGGATTGAAGAAAGGAAGAAGAACTGGCCTTCACGCAAGAATGTCGAAAGGAAGCAACAGCAGAAGCAGAATGAGAGGAAACGTCAACTCGAAGAGGAACCATCTGACAAAAAAAGTAATAAAACCAACGACAATAACCACAAAAAGCCTCGACAGCTATGCAGATTCTATCAAAACAACAAGAGCTGCAGATTTGGTACAAATTGCAAAAATGTCCATGAACAAGAATCTGATTATAAAATCATTAATAACATGAAAGTCAAAGTACCCAAATCATTTGAAAATAATGATTACATCAAAGACAATGCCAGTGAAAATATGTCTTTGTATAAGATGCTAGTCAGAAAAGACCAGTTTGAGCTTGAAAATCAAAATTTCATTGAATTCCTCTATCATCTTGACAAAAAGGGATTAATTAACCACACCTTCAATGATAATGTACGATAACGATAAATTACAAATTAATGAGACATCTAATAAATAACCATAGTGATGAACTATGTCCTGCGCTAAGCTAACTACTGGAACTCTTCGACCTCAAACTTCTTGACAGCATCGGATAGTATACTGCATTGTTTAGCCACATCACCCAATTTACCAATGACTTTTTCATTACCTTCTCCAAACCCATAAATAGAGTATTTCAATCCCACGTCTTTACAAAAATCAAGCACAAATGGCTGGACTCTTCTTAAGTTGTGTCTTGGCAATCTTGGAAACAAATGGTGTATAGCCTGAAATTGCAAACCTCCGTGGAAGAAGTCAAACCATTCTGGACAATCGACATCCATGGTAGTTCTGATTTGCCTCATAGGAAATGATTCGCTGACACCCAAGTCAGAGGTAGACATGGCAAAATGGGAAAGTGTGATTTGCACATGGACGATGAAACTGGCCATGTTACTGAGCATAAGGAATACAAATCTGTCCCACTTCGTATCCAAGTGTTTGTAAACCATCAAATAGAAGTACCAATAACTAAAGAATGAGAGCCCCACAAGCTCAAAATATCTGAACCAGGCAGCTTTGCCTTTCTTCGGTCCTTCCCCAGCAATGATATAAGTCCAAGATAACCTGTACAAATTGAATCTGCCAAAAAGTAAGATTGGGTAATACAAGTAATTCTGAAATTTGATTAAGAACTTACTAGCAGCATCAAAATCAAGCACCTTTTCGTAGTATGTGGAGTAAACATTGTTGAATAATCTTGTACTCACGGCAAAGAAAGGTAAATGCTGGATGTCCGGATCATGGATTGGATCATTGGTGATCAAATGATGAACATTATGATTTTTCTTCCACCAACCCAAGCTTAAACCTCCGAAAAAGTCGGCAATAAACATACCGAAGAGATTATCTATCTGATAATTATGTGTGATGGATATGTGGCCTGCGTCGTGAGCAATGAAAGTACCCTGTTGCCATGCCATACCCAACACAAGGGCACTTATTTTTATGTAGCCGAGCTTATAGAACGACAACGAGTACAAAAACAACGAAGCCAACTTCATCACTTCACGTACGTAATTCCAGTAGTTACATTCGTAGAATCCGTTCTTTATAATAACTTCATGTAATTGGTTGTAGCGATTTCTTAAACGCTTTTGAGTTTCGTAATTGAGATTGGGCAAGCTAAGAACATCTTCTTGAGCTAAACCGTTGTCATATTTCTCCATGAGCATCTTAGGATCTATGATTGTGGAGTCCCTGTATAGGGGGAAGTAGTTATCTTTGTTCTCTTTCGAAATCATGATGTTCTGAGGAACTTTAGGTTGAACATCTCCCTTACTAGTTAAGATAGAGTGATTAGCTAGCTTCTCAGAGGGGCTCGACGCCTTTTCTTTCTCTGCAAAAGATCTGAGAGAACTGGTGCTGGAAGATAAAGACACATCGGCTTCAGAGTTGTCCGAATTATCCAACTTGTTATCCAACTTGGAAATGCCACCTCTCGAATTGGCTTCATATTGGCCTCCTTGGATTGGAGGCAAAAGATTCTCCCAGTCTCCTTCAATCTGCCCAACTCTCCATTTCATAAACACCTTAACGGTTTCTTCTCCATGGTATGCAATCATTTCATCTGTCGCATCTCTTCCCACCATGTGTAATACAGCTTTGTCTCCGCCTGGATGCCTTTGAAGCCAGTTGGTGAGATCCAACACATGGTTCTTATACACCACCACTGCTCTGTCACTGGATATCAAGTCCTTCACGTCCTGTTGTGATAGGATCTTGTTTCGAGACATTGTTACTGGGTATGAACTGAGATTGAGATATAAAACAAACTAAGAGTGTGGGCGAATCCAAAACTGCGGCCGTTAAATATGGTACGAGATTTGGAACAAGGTATTCTATACGATAGGGCGTGTATTGCGACATAGGTACTAAGGTTGGTGTTGTCCTTCTACAAAAGAGGTGGCATCCGATCGGGTGATCTCAGTAACCGTACTGACTTTGTTGTTGAAGGTGACCCCGTAAAACTTATCTGCTACTTGTAACATCTCAGGTCTGAAAGTAGTACAAATAAATTGGGCCTTCGAGCTCAACGATCTGATTAACGATGCAACGGCAGTTCTATACTGGGCATCCAAGTTGGCGTCGATTTCATCGAACAAGTAGAATGGGGCAGGATCACACTTCTGGATGGCTAAGATCAATGCAATTGCACATAATGACTTTTGACCCCCAGACAATTGCTCTATTCTCTGTTGTTCGTCATATTTGGAATTGAAGGAAACCGATATAGACACCCCAACATAATCTTCGATATCTGTTCTAGTGTCCATGCCCAGGCCCAGGCCCTCGCCACTGACGTCTTGTTCATCTATCATTTCTTCGTCGTCGTCTTGGTCTCTGTGCCTCTTTCTCTGCATGATTAACTTACCCTTTCCGTTGGGTGCAAGCTTCTCAAAGATTTCGCTGAAACTCTTTGCTACCATCTTGAAACTGTTGGCAATAGCCTGATCTTTTTGCAACTTCAAATTAGAAACCAAGTTTGCAATAGACTCCTTTGACGCGTCAAGCTCTTGACGTCTCACCTCCAAATCATCGTGTCTGGTATTGAACATGTCGTATTGTTCAATAGCCTTTTTGTTGATGTGGTTGTATTTTTTCAATTCTGTGTTCGCTTCATTGAGTTGGTTCAACAACTGATCTGACTCGAACTTTTCGTATTTCTCCGTATCGAATGCCTCTTCGGGCAAAACACCTATTTCTCTGATTTTCTTGTTGATTTCATCACGCCTTGAACTCAAAATGGCTTTCTTGCTTAGGCTCTTCTCGGCTTGCTTGGTGGCCTTCTCAAGTTTTTCAGTAAGTTTGAGTTGTTTCTCATTAAGTTTCTTTAATTCCGTTTCCTTGGAGTCCAAAGTTTCGGCCAATTTCTCATGTTCACTTGTCACCGACTTGTTTTTTTCTTTGATACCTTGCAATTGGGAATTAAGTCTTCCCAATTCTTGTCTCAATTCATCAATTTCAAAGTCGTTCATTCTTTGCATAGGATTGCTGGATTCACTAAGAAGCTTTTCAAGATGTGGTCTGAAGTTGATGTTGAGTTCTGTTTCAAACTTGGCTAACTTGGTCTCGATTTCAGTAGACTTAGAGACAATTTTGTTCAAGTGATCTTCTTCAGTATCTATTTCACTTGACAAAGACTTCAACATCTTGATTTCCTCGTCACTTAAGCTCTGACTGAACTCCGATGCCAACTCTTCCTTATACTGTTCTAAGTTGGTTGTCAAGTTTTGTTTCAACGAGTTCACAGAGTCCGTGTTTGCATCTAGAGTGTTCAACTCTTGTTCCAACCGGGTTCTCTTGTTTTTCAACTGGGAGATCTCCGATTTAATTGGGCCAATCGACGAATACTTTTCATCCAAACTACGGAGAAGCGATTGCAAGTCGTTGTTCAATTGAGTGAAGGTTTGATTGATTTCAGAAATTTCTTTCTCGACCTCCTTTATGTTCCTCTCGTTTTCAGCCAACTCTTGCTTCTTTTTGGTTTGGATCTTGATGGCATCAATACGAGAGGCTTTATAGTCTCTGTAACCACCGCTCAATGCACCCTTTGTGTCCACTCTATCACCATCTAGGGTGATAGCAGTCAAGTTGAAGGTACGGGATAACTCTGCTCCTTTTGTAAGATCATTACAGACAATAGTTCTACTGAAAACATGTTGAATGGCTTTGGTAATCCTTGAATCAGTGAATTTGATTTTCTTGATCAAAGGAATGCACTGGTTCTCGGTAGAGTCAGGATAGCTGACATTCTGTGGAGGGCTTATTCTGTTCAAAGGAATAAATGTAACTCTGCCCACTTTTCTTCTGATCAACTCTTCCATCATAGTAGAGGCGGTAGCATCGGTATCAACAACCACATGGAATAACGAGTTACCAGCAATCACTTCCACGGCTGTCTTATATTTATCACTGACGTTGAACAAGTTTATCAAAGGCCCAAAAACATGACTTTGCAAATTCAAAGACTCTGCGATCTCTTCCACGGCTTGTAATCCCTGACTCTGTAATCTATCTATAGTTTGATTAACCATGTAGGTGGCATTGTTGAAATCGTTTGATAATGAATCCTTTACGCTTTTGTACCTTATTTCGTCTCTCCATAAAGACTTTCTTTTGTCACTTGCTTCATTGATCTTCATTTTAGTGTTGTTAATGGACTTTTGTAATCCACTCACTTCCTCTTGGAACTTCTCGTCACTGATAAAGCTACCCAACTCATCTGTCTGGTTGTCAATTTCCATGATTTGCTCCTTCCTGTCTATAGTTTGTTCCTTCAACCTTTTTATCTCTACGTCCTTGGTTTTCAAGTCTTTGGAGAGCCTTTTAATTTCTTGTTTCAACCACAGATCTCTTTCTTTCTTAGTGGAGAATTTTTGGAACCGGCTTTGCTTTGAGTATATAGCTCTCTGTTTGGTTGACAATTCAACAAGCTTCTGTTTCACGGTTGTTTCATCATTTCGCAACTCTTTCAACTCCGGCTTCACCTTTGAAATGTTTTCCTTAGTTTTGAACACCAAATCCTGATAATGCTTTATGTTGTTGATCAATGACTCGGTATGAGAATTTGCCTGATCCATATCATTTTTGAGCTCATCCAATTCGACCTCTTTTTGTGAGATGTCAGAAAGAAGTTGTTTGTAATAGAGCTGGTTCTGTTCCTTTTCGAGGTTAATCAACTTCAAACTCGATTTGAGCTGCTTTATCTCGTCCGATACATTTTTCACTACCAATTCACCACTCTCCAACAATTTGAGATCATCAGACGTCTTTTCCAAATGCTCCTGATACTTTAAGTCGATTCTTTCGATCTCGTAGCTTAAATCATTGAGTTCTCTGTCGAACAAGTTGAATTCCAAAATCTTCCTGGTCTTATCTAAATGCTGGAAGTTCTTCAAGTCATTGGACTCGATCTGTAGATCTGACAACCGCTCGTTTATGGACTCTAAGGCCTCGTCGATTCTACGACGCTTCATGTTTGAGTACTCCATCTCCTTCAAAGATTCCTTCAATTTCAGCTCAAACACTTTGGCTCCACTCACATCCTTAAGCAAGTTCAATCTCTCGCTGTCTTTGGAGTTTGTCAACGCAGTAATCTTACCCTGTGGCACAATGTAATATGGATTCGAACGAGAAAATCCCGAGCTCTCCAAAAGATTCATTATGTCAGACCGAGTGGCAGACCTCCCATCTAACGAATAGTCATCTTTCTTCAAGCCTATGGTTCTCCGAATTGAAACCTCGTCTTTTGCTATGGGTAGCCTCCGATCAGCATTATCGAATATGATCTCCACGTACGCTGACATGATGGTTCCCGAACCTTCATGGATCAATCCCTGTCTCTCTTCTCGAGACATATGAGTATACGCATCAGACAACACGAATCTGATGGCCGAAAAAAAATTACTTTTTCCCAGCCCGTTCCGACCAACTACAACATTAAACTCGGGCGACACCAAGTCGATCACCGTCTGGTTTTTGTATGTCTTGAATCCCTGTATCACAATTCGTTTGATATACATCGCTGGCTACTGATCGTTACAAATCACCGTTGCATCTCAGACGCGTTCGCGACGAGTTTGGGTGCGAAAAACAAAATGTGCGTGCGCCACACAGATACATCATGGGTTATAAAGGTTGCCCTGGCTGTCCTTTAGGCCCCCACAGCTGACCTCTTTGCTCCATGGTGTATCATCAGCGGAATACTGCACTGGCGGGAGATGTAGTGGTATTCTTACAGGGTTTGTGTCGGTGGAGAAATCGCTAGTGAACTGAGGGTGAAGAGTCTCGTTGGGTTTGGGTGTAACAAGCACTCCCAATTCGTAGCTGCAAACCTCGTAATTGTTGCTATCTTTCCAGGCACCAAAGCCAGGCCCACCTCCCCATGCTTGCTTAGATAGGTTGTGGCTGCCCATATAGAGCCACTTGAGGGTCTTGAAGTTGTCTCCGTTGTCACACATGTACAACTTAACGTGCGGAGGGTTTTTCTCTCGGCCTGTAGAATTGTATTGGTTGTCCCACTTGCAGAGATAAGGTTTGATATTCTGTTGGTAGTTGTTTACGTTCCTTCTGTTGGTATAGTCGAAGTGAATCAGCCCTCCTATTGCAAATCCAACAGTGCTATTTGCAACATCATTTACACAAGAATACAGGATCCAAGGCTTGTAGTTTAGCTGAGCCTGGTGCTGTTCGGAGGCCCTTTTCCCTGGGGCCAAAAGTGGTTGATCAAATGCCAACGGGCAAAGGAGATGCGTGAATAGAGAAGAAGCGTTGGTTTTTGAAACAGACACTGGACCTGCGATGGAAGAAACTTGAGCCAATATATTGTGCTGCTTATGGAAATCCTTTATAATACAGTCATTTGATCTCAAGGCTTGTAAAAGACGACCGTATCCGTAGATCTCGGAGTCGTCATCCATACCCTTCAAGGAGTAGGATCCAGGGACCGATGCAATCAAATCTACCGTTATAGGCAGAAACGAGTAGTCTGAAACTGACCCGATAAGGTTCTCAAGTTTGACGCTTTTGTACTTCTTCAAATAGTTGACCAAATCTCGTTGGAATCGTTTACCCTTCCGCAGGTCTGTGCTACCTTTTTTGAGGCGGCCTGACCTCCAGAGCATTTGCGTCATTATACAATCCACCTGGGTGATATTGGAAGACAGAATTATGATCTCCATTGAACTATCAGAGAAGAAGTTCACCATCATCTTCGTGTGATGTGAGCCATATTTATGAGGGAGTCTGGTTATCACCTGTGTGATGTTGTATCCATGGGATGGCAGGATCTGCTCCAAATGGTCAAATCCAACCACCAACGTTATTTTATGTTTCTGTTGTATGAACCTCTGAGATAAGCACGAGAAAAGCACCAGTAAGTCAACTGTAAAATTGAATTGATATGTCTCTATAAGGTCCTCAGCTCCCAATAGTGATTGGATGAAAACACTGTCCCTATTGCCTTTGGGATCATCGACTCCCAAGGCGTATTGAAGGTGAATGGGAGATTCATTGATTTGTGTGGTCTTCCCTTTCTTATACTGTCTTTCTTGTAAAGGGTCATTATCTGAGCTGCTGCAATCCTTGCCAGCAGTAGGATTCGGAGAAGAGTTTCTCTCTCTCTTCTTCAGCACGTTAGACCAATGCCTAGCGGCTGCTGCTGCTGCACTTGAACGTTCCATTGCACAGAATACCAATAAATAATGCGCATCTCTTATTCTATGAATATTACTATACAATTTTACATAGTACTAGGTGGTTTTCCAAATTTTGGAAGCATAGTGCTTGACAAAAGCCAACGGATCGTCGATTTTGCCATCTGGAGGGATCTCTACTTCCGATGCAAAGGACTTCTTTGGAAGAACCAACACATCAGAAACCAATTTGGGCATATCTAAATCTGTGAAATCTCTCCAGGTGATTTGGCTATAAATAGATGACTTAATGTAGTCGTTGAAATAGTTCATTATAACGTCAGTCCAAACTCCTGACCCGGTCCATTTAAGAATGGACAATTGTTTTTCGTTGGAGTTACCTTTCAAAGCTAAACTCTCTATGTTTTGTCTGTGTAAGGTTTCTTCCACGATAACACTAATGATTTCTCTCAATATTGGATGTCCAGGTTTAGCTTGTACGACAAACTGGCCAAACTGTAGCCTTCTATGATAGTTCTTAGACCAATTCTTGCTCTTGGAGTCCACCTCCACTGCCACAATCATACCCAACTCATCAGGACTCACATTTTCGGGAATCCAGTTAGGAATGGGTTGCAATGGATATGTGTCGATGTCAGCGTAAATCCCCCCTTTGGCGAATAGAATCAAATACCTGAAAAAGTCCATTCTCAAGATTACTTCTGGAAGTAATTCGAATGCTGTTATCACTTCTGGCACGCTGGCGTATAAGTGTTTCACCACAGAGTAAGAAGTATCATCGTTGAAAAGTTCATGGACAAACCCAGGGTTTTTCATGGCCCACTGTGTCTCTCCCTGTCTGTATAACTTGTTGAACCTCTCATCGTTTAAGCCATGCTTCCAACTTTGCCAAATATAAGCGGGAAACCGGACACTGGAATCATAAGGTACCAAGCTAATTAATTTATCTCTTATAGGTGCTCCAGAGCTATACAACTGTTTTTGATTCAAATTGTTGAGCTTCTCCAAAATAAGATGGTTTTGTTCTTCTAAGCGAGTTAATCGGTCCTCTTGTTGTGCCAAAAGCTGCTTATTAAGCTTGGTCACTTTGTTCAATAGTTCGTCTTGTTTAATATTGTTTTGATTGGAAATGAGCTTGGAAATACCCAACAAGTTATCGTTGGCACTACTCGACATAACCCCATTTTTATTTCCTAGCAACAACCGCACACTCACCATAAGCACTATGCTTATGGAAACAAAGATAATGAGTCCCTTTCTTCTTGCAGCATTCATCTTCGTTCGGGAGTTAACTTGAAAATTGACAGATCAATATCTCGAAATATGGACCTCATTTTCGCATCGAACTTTTCACTGTCCCTTCACAGCTTAGTTAGGAATATGAAGGTGCCTTTATTCGGAGGATCCATAGAGGTGGAATTGCCTGAAGACGTTATAGACGTGTCTAATTTTAGGCAGGTTCCTGATAACCAGGAAGTGTTTTTGTTGGAGAGAGGTAGTGGACCCAAGGAAGACAAATCCATAATTATTGAGCTTCTTGAGCTGCCAGTAGGTGACACGCAAGAAGTGATAAAAATGCACTTGTCAGATTTGTTGGACGTTGACATTGAAGATGTTGGTGACGTTGAGTATTTTGTAGCAAAGAATTCATTGGCAGACCAAAACTACGTAATTGTATACAAAGACCAATCCAAAAGCTTGCTAGTAATAGTTGCATTGGTACGAGTGTCCAAAGTTCTGACTGACATACTTATGAGTTTATTCCTCAGTACTGACACCCCAGCTTACCAGGATTTGAAGGCTAAGAGTGTCAAGGAGATATTCGAAAACTATACTCATTCTAGCATAAAAAACGATGTGGAGGTTGTGCAAAAGATTATAACGTCTGTCAATATCAAGGACTGGCTGTTATTTCAGTGATTATTATATATACATACAACAAAATATAATGCAGGAAGAAAGCAGCAGTATAGTTCTCGCAGCCCAATATGGAGAGCCAAAATGGCATTAAAACTTAAAAACTTGCTAATGACTCAGACCCGATTATCTGCTATTGACTCACATTAAGCCCGATAACAGTCACAGCCGTGTAGACCTTCTGAGATCAGAATTAGCTACCTCCACTTCTCGTCTCCTATCTGTTTGTGTTTGCATTCAGCTGGCTGAACAGTAACACAAAATCTCTGTTGTGCGACGGAAACGAAAAAATGAAAATAAAGAAAACTCACGAATCCAATTCTTCTGATCCGATTATCAACAGCACATGTCGTTGGAGAAAAAGATCAGAAAGTTTCTACAGGGCCCCAGAAAAGGGGAGGCCTTTGAATTGAAGAACGGGTTGGTCAGTCAATTCAAGCACGAGAGAAAGGATGCAATTCAAAGGGTGATTCAGGCTATGACCTTGGGTAAAGACGTTTCATCTTTGTTTCCAGATGTGTTGAAGAACATTGCCACATATGACTTGGAGCAGAAGAAGTTGGTGTACCTCTACTTGATGAACTATGCCAAATCTCATCCCGAGTTGTGTATATTGGCTGTCAATACTTTTGTCCAAGACACTGAAGATCCAAATCCTCTCATTAGAGCTTTGGCCATAAGAACCATGGGATGTATTCGAGTACAAAAGATGATAGATTACATGGAAATTCCTTTGCTGAGAACCTTACAAGATGAAAACCCATACGTGAGAAAGACAGCCGCTATTTGTGTTGCCAAACTTTTCAACTTGAATCCTCAAATGTGTATTGAGTTTGGCTTTTTGGATAACTTGAAGAAGCTTATTTCCGATCCTAATCCACTGGTCATCTCTAACGCATTGAATGCCTTGTACGAGATCAACGACATGTATGTTAGTTCCAACTTGGATAAAGAGTTGCACTTAGACATTTTGGTTTTGGACTATAATTTGATCAAAAACTTGTTGGTATGTCTCAATGAATGTACTGAATGGGGTAGACTCACTATATTGAAGTGTCTTAATGATTATGATAGCGAAAATCCGGAGCAGGCGAATCACATTGTTGAAAGGGTCACTCCCCAGTTGCAGCACATTAACCCTGCTATAGTCTTAGCATCCATCAAGACCATCTTGAAGCATTTAGTTTACTTACAAAAAGCCTCACAAACGGCAATTTTGAAGAAGCTTTCGAGTCCCTTGGTTTCTTTGATCTCAAACCCAATACCCGAAGCACAGTATGTGGGATTGAAGAACATCAGAATCATTTTGGAGAAGTACCCTAACATTTTGTCAAAGGAGTTGAGGGTGTTTTTTGTCAAATACAGTGATCCCTTATATTTGAAACTAGAAAAGTTGGATATAATGATTAGACTATGCAATGAAAACAACTTTAATTTGTTGTTGAACGAATTGAAAGAATACTCAATGGAATTCGAGCCATCTTTGATATCCAAATCCATCAAGTCCATCGGTTCTATTGCAATCAAATTGCCAAGCAGTATAATAAAATGTATCAACTTGATCATTGAGTTAATCGATTTGAAAGGTGACGAATTAATTATTGATGAATCTGTTAGTGTTTTAACAATGATATTGAGGAAGTATCCAGGTAAAAATGACTTGATCACTTTGGTCTTACCTATCATTGCAAATAATTTCAAAAACTTGACTATAGCAAACCAATCTTACTCGAGCTTCATTTGGATTTTGGGAGAATATCCGAACTATTTCACCAATCTATCCAATTTATTGAATGAAGTTTATGAAGACTTCAATGATTTTGGAAGTCAATTGAAGTTGAACTGGCTCAATACCATAGTAAAAGTGAATTTGAACTCTCTGGTTAAGCAGGACTTTTCAAAATTGTTGCAAGATACATTAACAGAAATCACAGAGAATGAAGATGACGTTGATTTGAGAGACAGAGCATATATCTATTGGAGATTGTTGTCTTCTGGTGAACAAGATTTGCCAAAGCAGATCTTATTACCCAAGTTACCACCAATTGACTCTTCTATTGAATCTTATAACCCATCTATTTTGAACGATTTGATGAGTGAATTGTCCACTTTGTCTTCAGTGTACGGTAAGCCCAGCTACACTTTCATTTCCAACCAACCATCTTCTGTATTCAAGTCGATGAATATAGACGAACTCAAAGCTCAAGCGAAGCAAGATATCATTGAAAATGTCAAGAACGAAAATTTGCTTGACTTTGATGATGACTTTGAGGACAACGAAAACGGCTCTGAAGGAGCATCCACCAACTCAAACAACTTGTTGGATGATTTAAATGATTTGTTCAGTAACGCTTCTACATCAGTCTCCACATCGAATACAACGACTTCGAAATCCAACACTGACGATATTTTGAGCCTATTCAATACGTTGAATGTCAATTCCGCTCCAGCGTCACAACCAATCCAGGAGCATTCGTACCAACAACAGTCACAACTGCAGGCCTCCAACAGCAAAGTCAATAATGATTTATTGGATTTGTTTTAGATATGACTTCTATTATACAACTATTATATATCTTTGAATAATCTATATAGAATCTCATTCTTTACTTCTTCAGAGTTTAGAGTATCTGAGCTACTCTCGGACTTCAACAACTTGATTTCACTGGAATCGGTTAGTGTGAGTAGCTTGTCTTTTATTTCCAGCATCTTAACATCAATCAGTGTTATTTCTTCACGCTTCTCACTAATTCTTTGTCTCAACAACATTATCAACAGTTCTCGGGATTGGTGGGGTCTATAACTATTAAGTATATGGTTTGTGTTGATGAGTATCACCTTCAAGTCTTCGATTTTTGTATGAAATTCACTAGGACTGATATGCATAATCCCAAGCAATTCGATGAAATTTACTAGTAAAGACTTCATCAATTTATGCAACTCAGGGATTTTGTTCAGGCCAGTAGAAGAATCTTCGGGCTCCAGATAAAGCTGCGTATATCCCATCTCACTAAGCCCTGGTAATTTATCTTCGAAAGACCATATGTTACCGTATCCTCTATAATGAGTCCCAGGCGGTTGAACCGGTGGTTCGAGAAATTTGAGCTCCCCTTCTATTGATTTTCCATTTACTTTGTGTTCTTTGAGCTTTTCTAAATTTTCTGACGTAAAGTACTTGTAGAATAAGGGTGGTGGTGGGTACAATGCCGATATCAAATCTTCTGACATTTTACTATTGACAATTGCAATCAGAAGATTTCCACTCGCGAAATTTGAAGAGAATCACAACTCTAGCACATTTAGGCTAATCGAGGCCAATGGGCATTTGGGTCGTATGCTATATGCGTAGAGAGGATATGGTGATATGGCCTTCCAAGTGCAACATTTGTATGAAAATTCTGCCATTTCAGCTTACTTCCCAATTTTACATTCGTTTTTCTGTCGTTCTAAAACTCGTTTTGCAATTTTCACAATTTGGCAGGAAAAAATGCCTATGCTCTGCTAACATTTTTTTAAAAATCTCTGGAACGTACATTGGGTAATTTACTGTGTCGTTAATTATCATCCAAAAAAACTACGAGTCTGATTGTTCAGTTGCTCTCGACTGTCTCTAGGACATGACTTGATCTTTGCAATCTTGGTGGAAGCCTACAACTTTAGTATGTTAAAATGTTTCGCGGATCGAATACAAATAAAAATCCATTAATAATCTCGACTTACCATGAGTGAAGATCATATGGACATAGATACTTGTATGTACAAAACGTAGGATTTGAGATAAGAGTGAATGCTCCCCAAGAGACACTCAGTAAACCCAATTGAATACTAACCGAGTTTAAGTGCCTGAAGTTGAGCAATCACAGCCTAAACCTAAGCAAAGGTTTGAGGTAAAAAAATGGACAGCAGTTGCGTTCTGGTCATGGGGTATGTATTAGATGAAGATATCCATTAAGTGAAGTGAGAATACTAACATTCATAATCTAGATATCGTGGTGGACAATTGTGCCATTTGCCGTAACCATTTGATGGAACCTTGTATTGATTGTCAAGGAAACTTGCAAGACAGAGCAGAGGAGTGCAAGGCTGCTTGGGGTCAATGTAATCACGCATTCCACGCACATTGTATTACTAGGTGGTTGAAAACCAGACAGGTTTGCCCATTGGATAGTACCGAATGGGTCTTCCAAAAACTTGGAGTCTAAGAACAAGATTTGCTTTAATGATACATTAGTCCGACTATATTAATGAATATATATACGTATATGTAACTAAACTCTTTCAAACACTCCCAAAGTGACTATTTCGGAGCATTTGGATTCCAATGATTCCAAACTATTTTGTACGTTACTGTCTGTTAAATAATTACCAATAACCTCAACAAAAAAAGCATACAGCCAGTTCTTCTCAGCCGAAGGTCTTGAATTGATGGATATCAAATTAGTGTGATTGTCCTGGAAAGCCATCAAGGCAGAACATAAGGCCCCTGGTTCCAGATCTTGATTGACGGTGAAAATAATGGATGTTACATACTTGGGACTTGAAGCTTTAGTAGGTAACGAAGACTCCCCCAAAACCAAAAATCTAGTGGTGTTACCTCTGTTATCCTCTACATTCGGCTTTATTATAGGCAAGTTGTAGAGCTTCGAGCACATGGCTGAAGAAATACATGCAACTCCTTTCTCATTACTAAGCCTGACAATTTCGGCAGCCTTAGACGTAGACGAACAATCCACCCTCACCACGTTGCGGCCTAGAGTGGATAAGAAGTTCGTTACTTGGCCCCAAACTTGTGGATGTGAATATATCTTAGTAATGTTGTTGACGTCTAATTCTCGGGAGAGTAAATTATGATGGATGAAGACAAACTGCTCTCCAACTATCTTGAATTTGGGAGGAGTTTCTTTGTGCATATACCAGTCCCTTATCAAGTCGTAGGTGAACACAACCTGCCCATTGGTACTATTCTCGAACGGAACAACTGAGAAATCGACCTCCTTTGAGTCTACTGCCTTGAAACAATCTCCAATGCTCGATTGCGGTAGTATTTCGATATCTTCCCCAAATTCTTGTAGAACGGCCTGGGTATCATGTTAGTAATCAATTCCCTTGTATCATACATAATATTCACATACTTGGTGCGTGTAAGTACCCCTTGGGCCTAAGAATGCAACTTTCACCATTGTGCCTAAATATAATCGAAGTTGAAATTGTAGTGCGATTCAAATTTCCTAAACTAGATGTTCGAGACCGACTTTCTGCTTCACGAACGCTTTCACCAGGTTGCAATGAGTCTTAGTAGATCTCACTGCAGACTGTTGAGCTCGTCAACAAAGTAGAAAAGAGAATGTTTCAGGTTATAATAAACAAGTTCAACAAAATTCTTTGACCAGAGAGGAGAGAAAACAAAATCTTGATGTTGAAAATATTATAACCCTGAATCTCATCGCAACCTACAAGTGTGGATCGTTGATGGCTCTTTATTATAGGGAGCACTAATAACGTATCCACAAAAAACTGAGACAGGGAATTGAACCAATGTTTTAACCATTATGAAAAATACTATACCCTGTTAATTATACAAGAATATCCTTGGGGGGGGAAAAAAATAATTTTATTGAGTGGATAAAATTAACAAAAAAACTTGTTTTGTCTTCATCATACCGCTTAAAGATCTTCAACAACGACACCTCTTTCAGAGACGTAGATACCATCCAAAAACTTACGGATATCCTTGTTTCTGACCAAACACATTTGTTGGATAGCAGCAGCGTTTTGGGAAACATCTTCCAAAGAGTTACCGGTCAAAACCAATTCATCCTTTTGAGTGCTAGATTGGGCAACTTCAACACCGTCAACAACCTTAACCTTTCTGACTCTCTTTTCACCCAAAAAGTTTCTGATTTCAACGTATTTTTGACCTTCTTCTTCAATGATGTTGACATTGATTGGGAAATGCGCATAGACGTATCTCATCTTGTACTTGTAACCCTTGGTAACACCGGTGATCAAGTTAGCAATCAAAGACTTGACAGTTCTCAAAGCAGCAACGTGCTTTCTGTCACCGTTGTGAACAATAATCTTGATTTGCTTGTTGTTAATCTTCTTGAAGGTAACATCAATGTGCTTCAAGTCCTTGTTCAAGACACCTCTTGGACCGGTGACCTTGATACTTCTGGCGTTGATTTCCAAAGTAACACCTTCTGGGACTTCTAAGACTTGTTCAGTTTGGACGTATTTCATATTTGTTACTGTGACGAAAGAATGTAAAGAAAAAATTAAACCAGGAAAAATTTTCACTTTATATGGTTTGAGAATTGAAACAAAAAATTTTCAGTCGTGTGCCACCCAAAGACTGCGAAAATTGAAAACTTAACAGCCCAACACGGGATGTAATTTACCCGTACATGATGTGCAGTACTCATCGTATTGGAAAGTATTTGCAACCAAATCAACTACAGTGGACGTTTCATCCTGTTGGTAGATCGGGAAGGGGAATACTTTAAACAATATATAACGTAACTTTACTGACTATCTACTGATCACTCTTCTTGCTCTTCTAAGGTTTTAAACGTTAAATGACGAGAGTTCTTGTCAAACTCAATACCGTTCTCAAGCAACTTTGTAAAGGCAGCTGAGAAGTCGTTGAAGAACAAGTCTTGATCTTCAGCATACATCTTGACGTACTTGAGGAAATAGGATTCTTCTTTCAAGGCTATATCGGTGGGCAACATCATGAATGAATTTGTTTCATCATCCTCATACTGCTTTGGACCGTCCCATCTCCTTACATGCCAGCCTTGCAACAATCTGACGAAAAAGTCGTTGGTGAACATGTTGAATGAAGGACCCCAAGGTCCGTCATAGCCGGTGTTTTGAACGTGGCATCTTCCTAAACAATGTGCACCTATCAATGCTACAGTTTCCCTCTCGTTGAAGCCCATTCTAGTGAAGACATCTCTAACGTACTTTCCGTCTTTGGAAGCATCAGGCAAATTTCCATTGAGTGGAACCTTCGACTTGTCAGCAACATTCTGACGTCCAGGTCTCCATTTTATTTTGGGACCTCCAGCTTCTTGAACAGCCACTACCCCACCTAAAGTCCATAAGTCACCTCTAGATATCCAGGGATATTCCACCAAAAATTCGGCTAAGAAGTCACGGGCTATTTCCAATCCAGTGTTACCAGGATCTGATGATTCAGGAGCATATAACATGGTACCCCCATAGGTACCTCCAGTTTGTTTCTTTTTATCAAAGGTACCTGCTGCGTGCCAGGCCAAACGAGTCAATAAACCATAACGTCCAGCACCATCGTCAGCATCGTCTTGGTCCTGAACCTTCGAGGCAATGGCATTGTATACCTCCTGGTAGTCTTTGTATGATTTACCAGCCACTGAAGCCGCTAACGGGAAACCGGCCAAAAGTGGGTTGACAGATTTGGGACTCAACGGTGTGGGGTGGTTTTTATTATCAAAGTAGTAAAGTCCAGCTAATCCCACACCGGCTGCCACCAAGGCAGTTCTAGGGATTGTGAATCTAGAGGCACTTACAGCAGCTTTAAAAGAAGCAGAAGACATATTTAATAAACAGAAGTTTAGTTCGGGTACTGTCCGGTATTTATACAGAGGGTATTTCATATTGCAGAACTAGGAGGGGTCGAGATTTGCCGGCCGGCGGTCTGATGAGTAAGCTATAAGGTGTTCCACAAATATGGGTGAACCTTAGAGGCTGGGCCCTAGTTAGTTGCACATTGAGTTCTTGAGAGTTTTGGTAGAAGTTCATACCAGTGTGCATGGTGGTAGTTACGAAGCTGCGTTAGTGATACGCTTCAGTGACGTGCAGATGCTCTGCAGGATTAGACATTTGACACAAAATTTAATAATACCATTTGTGTGCGCTTTGATTGGATGATGAGTGGCGTGTTTATTACTTACTATATCTCTAAATACCATTGACTGTGTTTTCTATGGTATCAGCATCGGTGTAAATCCACGAGCCTTCTTCGTTATAAGTTTTGGCATTGCTGCACATGACGAGAAGATCCTGCTTCAACTCATTGATGTCATAATACTTGTTGCCCTTCAAGTTTTTGGTGATTTGATTGATGGACACAGGTTTTTTAATGATTTTGTAGTAGTCAGGATAAAGTTTACGGGATGGGAGTTTCTCAAACACTTCGGTGACCTTATGGCCATCTTCGGCCACGAGTTGGTCTAGTTTTTCGAGGATTTTGGAGCCTTCTGTGAAAAGTGCGTTTTCAACCTCTTCTTCAAACTCCACCTCATCGTCTTCGGGGTCCTCTTTATATGTATTCGGGGTAGCAGACCGGCGAGATCTTCTGACTGAAGAAGTGTGGGGTTCCACGTCATCATCATCCTCCTCCTCCTCCTCCTCATCCTCATCTAGTTCATCAAGATCATAGACCCCATTAAGCTTCTCTTCTGCTTCAATCTCTTCAATGGATCTGCCCAGTCTTTCGGCTTCTCTTCTTCTTCTTTTGGTGGCTCTGGCTTCTTTTCTTTTGATGGCGTCTTCTATCGTGTCATCGTCATCATCAACTGCCATGAGCCACTGCTCTTCTGTCAACCCATCGTCGTATCTGACTCTCTTTTTGACTCTCATTCTACTGAGCTCCTTGGTATCCTTTTCGAAGTGATGGCTCACATCTTCGGTGAAAATCTTTGGAAGTTCAGACGCCTGGATTAGTCTTGTTCCGAGGCCATGCAGCTTATCTTGAGCCATTCTTTCGAGATCCATCTTAGCAAAGTACTCCTTTTCTTCTTCGCTCCTAGCCAAAATCTCATTAAGCTCTTCATCATCCAACATGTTCTTCTCTTCATTCTCCTCGCCTGTAGCTTCAGCTTCTAAGAGCCTCTTCAAAAATTCTTCTTGTTCTTCGGCCGTAGACTTGTTATCGAACTTACCGGCTTGAATGACCTTACCGTCGATCTCCAACTTTTGGTGAGCTCTTTCCAAGATAACTTCTTCAACGGAATCATTTGTGATCAATCTTAAGATTCTGACTTCATTCTTTTGACCAATTCTGTGGGCTCTGTCTTGGGCCTGTAAATCTTGATGAGGATTCCAATCGGTATCGAAAATGATTACTGTGTCGGCAGTTTGCAAGTTCAACCCTAAACCACCAGCTCTAGTAGACAACAAGAAACAGAAATACTCGGAATTGGGAGCGTTGAAAACCTTCAACATATCTTGTCTATCTTCAGCTTTAGTACTACCATCCAATCTCAAATATTGCATGTTTCTCCATCTCAAAAAATCTTCCATGATATCCATAACTTGAGTCATCTGGAAAAACATCAACACTCTGTGACCTGATGCTTCAAACTTTGGCAAGATACGATCTAATAATTCAAATTTACCAGAAGTCCTCCAAATCAAATCGTTTGTCAATCTCGAACTATTCAAGACTGCCTCGACTTCCTCGAAGACGAACGGATGGTTACAGATCTTTCTTAATTGCATAATCTTATTGTTCAATCCTTTGATACCACTTTTGCTACTACCAGCTTCAGCACCCACGAATAAGGCATTATGCTTCAACATTTGTTCATACAAAATATATTGTAAGCCAGACAAATTACATTTCAACACCTTTTCAACCTTATCAGGCAAATCCTTTTCAACATCTTTCTTCAATCTTCTTAAAAGGAAAGGTCTCAACACCTTATGCAATCTTCTAATGACCAACAAACTCTCTTCTTCTGTCAACTCAATTTTTTCTTGAGTTCCAGTGTTAGCAAAAGGAGTATTAAACCATTCGTCAAAAGATTTAGCAGAGTTGAAAATTCTGGGCAATACAAAGTTCAACAAAGCCCATAATTCTGGTAAGTTATTTTGCAATGGGGTACCAGTTAAAATTAATCTGTTCTTAGTTTTATAGTAGGTTCTCAAGGTAATAGACAATTTTGAGTCTGCATTCTTCATTCTGTGACCTTCATCAATAATCATATGACTGTATTCAAACTTACTCAAAACTGGCCTTTCTCTGATAATGTATTCATAGGTGGTTAAGATGACCTGAAAATTTCCCGATCTGATTTCGGGTTGCATTTCTCTTCTTTGATTCTGAGAGCCCTTGTACACAATAGTCTTAACAGAGGGTGCCCATTTTTCGAATTCCAAAGTCCAGTTAGTGATAGTAGATAATGGGACAATCACCAAGAACTTGTCCTCGTGTTTCTTCTCAATCAAGTAAGTTACCAAGGAGATAGATTGGATAGTCTTACCCAAACCCATCTCATCTGCCAAAATACCATTCAATTTGTTATTGTACAAAGAAACCATCCATTGTAAACCCTTCAATTGATACTCTTTCAACGAACCACCTACTAAAATCGAAGGCTGAACCTTGACCTCCTCCTTTATTCTATGTGCCACTTGATAATAGTCGATCTTTTCTCTCAAATCATCAGCATCATCACCAGTAGGCTTTTCGACACCCTCTTCCAAAGGTATCTCAACTCCCAGTTCTATCTGTTGCAGTTTAACGGCTTGGGCCAAAGAGTCCAAAAATGTATTAGTTTGTTTTAACAAATGAGTAATTCTGTGATCCTTTGCTTCATCCAACAATTGCATATAACCTTCAACATCATCATCTTTCAAGGCTTGCAAACGTTGTCTTGCAATTCTTTCCAGTTTTCTGCTTTCATCTTTTTCAATGAATGAGTGGAAAGAGGAGACGCCTTTGATGTAATTCTGCCTTTTGTTATACTTGGTGTTTCTATCACCATTGAACTCATCAATGAGCTCAATAGTCTTGTGTATCTTTTGTAGACGGAATCTGAGTTGCTCTTTTTCTAATTCAGCTTTACGCCTTTCTTCTAACTTGATAGCTAAGTTTTCTGGATTAGAAACTTCAATCTTATTTCTCACATAGAAAGATCTAATTGTTTGATTGATCAAAGGATCATTTTTTAACAGGTCAAGCTTTATGTGGGCCTCATTAGCCTGATAATTAACGAGAAACTTCTTCAACTGTTTTTGTTTGGCCAACAATTTTAATGCTTTCAACTCAATCAAAGACTTTATTTTCAATTCATCGTAGTGTTTAGAAGGATCGGCGTCCCCGAATTTGAATGTTCCTATATTCAAAGGCATGTTCTCTAAATCTTGAATTCTGTTAGAAATCTTGGTGGATACCAAATGTTCAGGATAGTAGCCACCTAATTTTTCATAGGCAGGGCCCTTAGATGCACCTGATTGAGGGACTGAAATACCCAACCGTAGAAGCTTGGAAACAAAGTCTTTGTAATCATCTCGGCTGGCAAATATATCATCAAACACGGTCAGGGATAACTCAATTTCACCTTTGTCAGAGGTCTCAAGGGATTCCTCAAGATGCTCCTGCAAGGTCTGCGGCAAGTCCAAATCCTTTGATAATATCTGCAATCCGGCAATTTGCCTTGTGAGCAAGCCTGTGTCCAACGAATCATTACCAGAATATTGCATGTTCGTATCCAACAAACTGTCGAAGAACTCCAGTCTCTCTTCCTGGAATCTCTCGTAATTTAAACACACATGGTACAACACACACTCGATTTTGATCCTATCCTCTTTGGAAGGATCCGTTAAGTCCAACTTCGGGTCGTCCTGGTCTGCGTCAGTCTCACCAGCACGAAGAGTTTTGAGTTCATTAGCCTTCTTGGCATGGTGCTGATACTCTTTCAACAATAGGTCGAGATCACGTTTTGACTTGGGATAGCGGTATTCTTCTTTAGAACCACCTACTGCACCGTCCTTGGACGACGAATGCCCCAAGCCATTGCCAAATACTTTATCTTTAATTGCAACTGGGGCCCCATTGGGAGTGTTCCCAGAGTACGGCTGATTAGCTTTCATCACAAGAAATAAACAACCAGATGAATGAAAACAAGGGGGGTTATTGGGATTTGGGAATAGGCCACTTAAATTTGAGATCAATTAAACAAACGTAGCCACTACAAAGGTCTTGACTAGTAATTCGTGGGTTCTTCCAAATACGCGTCTTTGCAAACACTAGCACTACCAACTATTTCAACTGTTGATAAATTTGAGGGAGAGTATTGAAAAATTCAATCTTGAAAATTTTCCATGGGTTCGCGAAAAGGTGCGGCGCACGACGGGCGAAAATGGTTCATTGGTGAGAAAGTGGAACCATAGGAAAGTTATAGACAAGCAAATATGATGTTGCACAAGGCTATTGGGATCAATTTGACGAGAGTTTCAAGCGTATTACGGTCCGGAATGTACTCTACAAGATGCTCGGCTCTATGGTGTCGCTCAAATAGCACTGGTGCGGCTGCTAACAGTGCTGGTGTTACTAGTGGTATGAGTTGGGTTGAATATTTCAGGTTGAAGAAACTTAATAATCGGATCAACATGGGATGCAGCATGATCACCGGTGTTTTGGGGGTGGCTGTAGCACTGACCATTTTGGGGGACACTGAGCTTGATCCCGAAACGCCTATTATGGGATTCGACCCATTGATGGTGTTTGGAGGTGTTATTTTCATGGGTGGTGGTTTAGGTTACCTTTTGGGCCCATTTTTGGGTACTCCTGTTTTCAGGATGTTGAACAAATCATCCATGAGACAATACTTGGTTAAGGATCAATTGTTCTTGAAGAGAATCAAGGCCAGAAGAGTGGATCCTGCTACCCAGTCGTTTTCCAACCCGGTACCTGATTACTATGGAGAAAAAATCTATTCTTTGAACAGCTACAAGCAGTGGTTGAGAGACTGTAATGCTTTCAGAAGGAAGTCTCAGGAGTTCATTTGAGAGTTTGAAGTCTTGTATATATAAAACGGAAAGAGCAGTAATGTAGAGAAAGAAATAAAACCAACAATCATATCGAGTAGAGTCCACACGAGGCCGAAAGGCTAAACCGTGCCAGGGCGTTGATCAAGCGAACTCTACCACCACCACGGCTCCCATACCAGTGGATGCCTGTCTTGCTTCTCAGTTGACCCCTGCTTGCTTCCCAGCTAGAATCCAGACCCGAGCGCACGTGACATTGCTGTTTCCGTCGTTGCTCAAAATAGCTGTTGCCATATCGGGCTTACTTGCCAAGTTGCCGCCCCGGGGGTCCTCGGTTACAGCTGGTGCGATGACCACTGCGTGCCAGCTGGCGCGCGATTGCCACGGGTTTCGCGGCAGCCTTAGCAGGTCTAGCCGTCAATTGGACTCTCCCCAGTTTTATTTCGGCAACTCGCTTCGGACTTCGCACCCTGGGCCTGGTGCTTTCCCCGGGTATGCCAAAAGCACCACCCCCAACTCGCTCCCAGCGTCCACCAAGAGCACCCCAAAAGCACCCCCATACCGTAGCATCTCCAGTATTTTGTGCCCCCATTTATCACCCTCTTCTCCCGCTCCAGGGCCCCATCCTCACCACTCCCCTCTGCTCCCGGTGTTTCATGAACTGCCGCACAGTTTTTTCAGTAGCAGAGTCGTGCACCAGCCACATATCCACCAATCACATCCGAATAAACCAAAATATAATAAATAAGTCACAGAATCGCCGAATTGATTTTGACAAACCCCAACATAAGTGGATAATCAACTCAATATTGCAAGATGCTTAGGGCTTTAAAAACGGCCGTCCCTCGTGCCCATGTGTTGAAAGCACAACTTATTTCCCAAAAACCTCTTTTATCGGTGTCCCTCCAATTGGCCTCTAAACGGTCGTTGGCCTCCAGCTCCGATGGATTTTTATCCACCACGAGTGGCAATTATATCGACGAAATGTACGACGCTTGGAAACAGGATCCTTCTTCCGTGCACGTGAGTTGGAATGCCTATTTCAAGAACATTGAAAACGACAAGGTTCCTCCATCGCAAGCATTTCAAGCTCCACCAACTATCATCCCCACTGTGTCCGGAGGTGCTGCTGGTTTCGTACCAGGAAACGAGAAAATGTCCGAAGACGTGGTCACCCACTTGAAAGTGCAATTATTAGTGCGTGCCTACCAAGTCAGAGGTCATCAAAAGGCAAAGATTGATCCTTTGGGAATCTCTTTTGGTGACAGTGAGAATGATATTCCAAGGGAATTAACCTTGGACTACTACGGATTCTCCGAGGCTGATTTGAGCAAACAGATCACTTTGGGTCCAGGTATCTTACCCAGATTCGCTGAACAAGGTAAGAAAACCATGGCTTTAAAAGATATCATACAAGCCTGTGAGTCCTTGTACTGTTCAGGTTATGGGGTTGAATATATTCATATTCCTTCTAAGGAACAATGTGACTGGTTGAGAGAGAGAATCGAAATTCCTAAGCCTTTCACCTTTTCTCCTGATCAAAAGAGACAAATCTTGGACAGGTTGATCTGGTCTTGTTCTTTCGAATCATTTTTGGCAACCAAGTTTCCATCTGACAAGAGATTCGGTTTGGAAGGTGCTGAATCGGTTGTGCCAGGTTTAAAGGCCATGATTGACACTTCTGTAGATTTCGGTGTTGAAGATATCGTCATCGGTATGCCCCACAGAGGTAGATTGAACATGTTGTCCAATGTGGTAAGAAAGCCAAACGAGTCTATTTTCAGTGAATTTACTGGTTCTAAAGAATTTGATGAAGGTTCTGGTGATGTCAAGTACCATTTGGGTATGAACTATGCCAGACCAACTACTTCTGGTAAACACGTCAACTTATCTCTTGTTGCTAACCCATCTCATTTGGAAGCTGAAGACGGTGTGGTTTTGGGAAAGACCAGAGCCATTCAACACTACAAAAACGATGTCGGTGACTACAAGAAGGCCATGTCTGTATTATTACACGGGGATGCTGCTTTCTCTGGTCAAGGTGTCGTTTACGAAACTATGGGTTTTGCTAACTTGCCAGGTTACTCTACCGGTGGTACCATCCACATCATCGTTAATAACCAAATTGGTTTCACAACCGACCCAAGATTTGCTAGATCTACTTTATATCCATCCGATATTGCCAAGTCTATCAACGCTCCAATTTTCCACGTCAACTCCGATGACGTTGAAAGTTTAGTATTCATTTTCAACTTGGCTGCTGAATGGAGATCCACTTTCCATTCCGATGTTATCATTGACGTTGTGGGCTACCGTAAATACGGTCACAACGAAACTGATCAACCAGCTTTCACTCAACCTTTGATGTACAAAAAGATCGCCGAAAAGAAGTCTGTCTTGGAAGAGTACACCAGCAAGTTGTTGGCTGAGAAGACATTCACGCAGGAAGATATCGATGAACACAAGAAATGGGTTTGGAGCATATTGGAAGAATCTTTTGCCAAGTCCAAGGATTACAAGCCAACTTCTAGAGAATGGTTGACCACTCCATGGGAAGACTTCAAATCTCCAAAGGAATTGGCCACCGAAGTTTTGCCTCACTTGCCAACAGCTGTGGAGGATCCTATCTTGAAAGACATTGGTGCTAAGATCAGTGAAGCTCCAAAGGGCTTCGAAATTCACCGTAATTTGAAGAGAATATTAAATACCAGAAAGAAGACCGTGGAAACTGGTGAAGGCATTGATTGGGCCACTGGTGAAGCTTTAGCCTACGGTTCTTTAGCCTTGGAAGGATACCATGTCAGAGTTTCTGGTCAAGATGTCGAAAGAGGTACTTTCTCTCAACGTCACGCTGTTTTGCACGACCAAACTTCTGAACAAACTTACACTCCATTGAACCATTTATCTGAAGACCAGGGTGCTTTCGCCATATCCAACTCTTCGTTGTCCGAATACGGTGTGATGGGTTTTGAATATGGGTACTCTTTGACTTCTCCTGATGCTTTGGTTGTGTGGGAAGGTCAATTCGGCGATTTCGCCAACACTGCCCAAGTTATTATTGACCAATTTATTGCCGCTGCTGAATCTAAGTGGAAACAAAGATCCGGTATTGTCTTGTCATTGCCTCATGGTTATGATGGTCAAGGTCCAGAACACTCCTCTGGTAGAATTGAAAGATACTTGCAATTGTGTAATGAAGATCCTAGATACTACCCATTGCCTGAAAAGTTGGAGCGTCAACACCAAGATTGTAACATGCAAGTTGCCTACCCAACTACCCCATCTAACTTATTCCATTTGTTGAGACGTCAAATGCATAGACAGTTCAGAAAACCATTGATCTTGTTTTTCTCCAAGTCCTTATTGAGGCACCCATTGGCCAGAAGTAACTTGGAAGAGTTCACTGGAGACTCCCATTTCCAATGGATTATTGAAGATGTCGAGTTGGGTAAGTCTATCGGTAACAAAGAAGATATTAAGAGAGTGGTGTTATGTTCCGGTCAAGTGTATACGGCTTTGCACAAGAAGCGTGCTTCTTTAGAAGACAAAACAACTGCATTCATCAAGATTGAACAATTGCATCCCTTCCCATTCCAACAATTGCGTGAAGCTCTCGACAGTTATCCAAACATTGAAGATTTGGTCTGGTGTCAAGAGGAACCTTTGAACATGGGTTCCTTTGCTTATGCTCAACCAAGACTTTTGACCACTTTGGCTGAAACCGAAAACCACAAATCTTTATCTTTGCGTTACACTGGAAGAGACCCAAGTGCTAGTGTGGCTGCCGGTTCCAAGGCCATGCACAACCAAGAGGAAGAGTCTTTCTTGAATGATACTTTCCAAGTTTAGATAGTCTATTGTTGCTACTTATATTGCGTATCGATTTTTTTGTCCAAGATGCTTGAATTAATGCATTGAATAAATATTTATTGTATTTAGATTTTGCAGCCATTCGTAGTGTAGGAGACCATAGTGCTTGTGCCCCAAATGTTTACTGCTATCACACATCGAGCCTTTCTCTAGACCACCCATCCTGATAGTCATTCAATGAGTCTACCAAATGAACTGTCTTGCGGTACTTGCGGGCCAACTTGATTGCTGGCTGTCAAAATCACAATATCTCCGCGATTTTATCAAAAAACTAGAGTAACTACTACCATAACCATCGTCATGAACGACCCACGCCTCTGGTACCGTGATAAAGAGACATTAGCTATTGGAGGGGTCGTTAGGTATGTGGTAAGATACAAGCGACAAGATAAGAGCATCACACACATTTTTTTCCGCTTGAAAAACATAGAGAAAACACTGATTCGTGCAATTCATATGTTGAATGGGCCGTTCATTTTATACTGCCACGTTGTACCCGTCAATTTTGACCACCACAAGAAGTTTTCTCAGGAGGAGAGAGAAATCCACTTCAAGAATTCATTGAAGCCAGGCCAGACATTTAATATCAAGCTCTCATTGAACGAGAACTCCAGAGTGCTAGACAATGATGAAGAGGAATATTGCTGGTACGTTGACATTATCTCTCAAATTGTAATCTCAAGGTCAACGACTGTTTTTTACGACATGTTGATTGGGAGTGATTTAGAAGTCATGAAAAAGGTGAATCATGGACCTTTATCCACCTTTACATCTTTGTCAGGTCAAAGTGAAAAATTTATCAAGTTGAATGAAAGCTTTAGTCCCTGCTTGGAAGTCAGGAAAATCACCGGTGATGAAATTTGGTCCCGGCCTCCTGACTATGCAAAACCAGTCCATCTAATAATCCTTACTCATGGGATCTTTTCCAATTTGACTGCTGACATGTTGTTTTTGAAAGAATCGATTGAAGCCAATGTGAACGACAATGTTTTGATAAAGGGATTCAATGGAAATGCAGGAAGGACGGAGAGGGGAATAAAGCGAATGGGTTCAGAACAGGGAAAGTACCTTATAGAACTCATCGAGAACTTAGTCGATCAAGACGTCAAAATCACTAAGATCTCTTTTATTGGTCATTCCCTAGGAGGGTTAACCCAATTGTACTCCATCAAGTTCATTCTCGACTACGACCCCCAATTCTTCTCCAAAAGGAATATCGAACCTCATAATTTGGTGTTTATGGCGTCTCCATTGTTGGGAATCCTTAATGAAATCAGCTTTTTGCTTTCTTGGTTTCTAGATTTGGGAACTTTTGGAAAAACCGGCCGTGATCTTACGTTGAGTAAAAGCAAATTGAAGGGAAAGCCATTGTTAGAACAACTTCCTTCCATGGTCCATGATTTCATGAAGCAGTGCAAAAATTTGATCTTATATGCCAATATCATCAACGACGGGATAGTACCTTTGAGAACTAGTGGTCTACTATACTTAGACTATGTCACCTTGGACAACGTCAAGGATCTAAAGCATACGAAAGAAGGAAGTGACCATGAAAAAGTGGGAGAAATACCGGCATCCAAGAATGATGACAAACAAAATGCTATCAATAAGTACAAACAATTCATATCTTTGAACTTCAATATTGAAAATGGGGAAAAGAGAAAACGTAAACTTCACGAGAAGGTATTGAGAATCAATGCCAAGGGTACTGATTCGTCACAAAGTATTAAAGATGATACAGAAAACGATCGTACGTTGGTTATGGACCAGGATGAGGCTGAAGACACTGATTTGTCTTCTGACAACGGAGATGAAGCACCAATTTTGAACATACCCCCCAAAGCATCAGTTATAGAGTCTGCCATAAATACCATTATAAGTCCGATTCCGAACCAGAACTACATTCTAAATCCTGACTCCAGACATTCACCTATTTTCCACGACAAGTTCTACAAGTATACCGACTTACCCCCGGAGAAGTCCGAGAGAGCTTTCTTCAATAGAGAGAAGAGACAAGTCAGAATTGCAAGGAAATATCACGACGAACTCAATTGGAGGAAGATCTTAGTGAGATTACCTCCAGATGCCCACAATAATATCATAGTTCGAAGACGATTTTCTAATGGATATGGGTGGGGGGTTGTGGATCATCTATGTGAAGTTTTTAATGAGGAAAACAAGTCAGATAAGGTGGAGGGAACAAAACTTGAAAAAATCAAGAGCAAGATTTAATGACCAATGAGCAGACATATATTCTGTAATAAATTAATTTTACCTTAAGCCTTGTCAAACTTGGCCGAAATAGCCATCGCTTTATTGACGTTTTTAGGGAACTCTCTAACAATAATCTCACATTTCACCTCCTGGCACAAGTCTCTTTTCTTATTCGGAGGGACCTTGTAGAGTAATTCTAATCCACTTGCGTTTTCTAATGCTTCAACAGGCACTTGGTATTTTGTCAATGGATCAGAATTGTCGATGGGCTGATTGGGCAACACAAATGAGGCCACGCTAAGCTGATCACTATTATTGTTCTCTCCCACCACCAACTTGAAGAAATGAGTCGGGACAGCCACAGTCGGAGGAGAACCGATCACTTCATATTCAACTCTGAACTTTCCATCTTCACATTTCTTGGGTAAATAGAGAGGTCCAGTCATAATCCTAACCTGATCATATTTACCAGTCAACCGTCTGCAAAAATCCTCAAAGTGTGCCCAGTAGTCTCTGTTGAATCCTTCTCCTACTTGGGGAGAAATATTGGTTAAGTAGAATGTTTCATTCAAAGCTTCTTGGTTAAATTTAGCATCAGCGGCTGGTGCATTATGGCCTCTGTCATACCCACTCCTAAAGAAATCTCTCAATTTGTTTCTGAACTTGAAAGGAATCTCTTCGTCTTCCCTAAACACTGACTTCTTTCTGTCCACACCTTCGGTAGATCTTATTGAATCTCGTGTTATGTGTTCCACAATCCAGTAGGGATTTCTCTTGGCTCTATCATAACAGCTGACAAACTCTTGCCTGGTTTGCAAATCATGTATGGGTCCGGGAAATCCATACTTATAGAAATCTTGAGGATGCACCAGAGCAGGTAAGTTACTATTTGGGTTGTAGGGAGCAGGCAAATTTTTGTTTTCCACTTTTTCTTTAGTCTTGGTCTTAGCTCCAAAGCCCAAGAAGAATGAGACAACACCTACACTTCCAATTCCAAGGGAGTTTATGAAGAGTTTAGACATGGTCTTCTAATGAAAAATTTTATAACCACGCGCACATTAAATACGATCTGATGGCTGCAAAAAGACGTTTGTATTAGTATGAGAGGGGTTCTACTTTTTGGCTTTGACTTCTTTGACAAATCTCACGGTGGAGAAGAGCAATATGGAACAGAGGGGCCCTAACAAGGGTAAGAAGACGGCGAGTTTGTGTTCACTGGGAAAATAAACCTGCTGCACAATATCCTTATCGAAGAAGGCAGAAATGGAGTTTCTCAATGCAATTGAGGACTTGACCATAGCACCTTTGAAATCCTGCTGGGATATGTCTTCTATGGACCCTTTGAGATTTTGCAAACTTTCGTATACATAATCCTTGGTGAGTTCTGGGACTGAGATCTCGTGCAACTCATTTGTCAACTTGATCAAGGAGCTCAAAGTATCGATACTGTGCTGCAAGTTGTTCAAGGTGGAGACTTTTGTGAGGGCATCAACTCGTACGGGTAAGCTGAGCAGCTCCTGATAGGGGACTCCTAAGAGTCGAAGAAGCTGGCTGGAGAATATCTCCATGGTTTCAATCAACTCTAGGTCACTGATGTAAACTTCATCTTCATCATTATGTATGTCTAGTTTCTTATTCAATATGTGCACACCACCATACTGGGGCACTAGAAACGAGTTTGTTTTTGACTCTTCTATCACCATTGGAATTTTTTGATAGTTTGAGGAAGGGAAGTAGATTATGAAGTTTATAGATGGATTTATGTCGTTAGTGTTCAAATTCCAGTCCCCAAAGTTGATGAACTTGGACAAGTCTGAGGTCTTCACAACGTAGGAGTTCAGGTCCGGGTCTAACTCAGTCTTAATGTTTAATTTGGAATAATACTGCACTTGAGTTGAGACAGTGAAATTAGTAAAGTGCTTCAAGTCAGCCAATAACGGAAAAAACAACTTTTCAACAATGTCTGTGTCCCAGCTGACTGGATTTCCGTCTTCCACGAACAAAGAGAATATCAAATTGTACTTGGAAGCGTAAGGAATCACCACGTTCAGTCTAGCACCACCAGTAGCTCTCAATTGTTCGAGCTGCTCCATCTCCTGGTGGAAAACAAACCCGATAAGCAGACTGACCAAAAGCCCCACTGTCTCATCTGTGTCCACGCTTTCCACATTAGCCTTGTATATGAGTGCTTTCTGTTGATATACTATATCCAGTACGGCTTCCTTTACGCCTTCAGTGTCAAACTTGACAAGATACGACTGGCTTGTGTCTACAGTGTCCGGATCTGACGAAGGCCTGAACTCAATTGACCAAAAGTCTGCAAGTATAGGGTGCTCTGTAGATAATTTGGTATTGAACGCTTCTTGGAGACGAGGAACAAAGCTATCACCAATACTTCTGACATCCACAAACACGGCATTAGAGATCCGAACATCCTGTAACTGGATCAAGGCCTCGTTTATACCATCGACCGGAAGCGTGGCTCTGTGAATCGAAGTGGTGTATAGAAACCATGGATAGCCCACGCAAATCACCAATAGAAGTGAGTAGAACAGAATGATTTTTCTCATCCACAATATATTGCTTGCACTATTCACCTCTGGAGTAGCCTCCACATTCAGTGGAGTTTTCCCTTTATTACCACTCTCACTCATACGCCTTTGGTGTAGTTGTATGGCTTGTAAGCGTTACGTGTTTTGAAAAGTTCGCAGAGCTGAATCTGAAAAATTGCAGTTGCGAATAGAAAGAGTTGCAATCGAAGACTTGTGAAGATGTTCAAGAAGGACCCGGCTCCTAAAGCTTCGGCAAACATCAAATCGTCAGAGAGGCGGAAGCTTTACTCGAGCATATGTGAAATATACGGCTTGCCTCAGGAAAAGGTTTCCAAGGAAGGTTCGTTGGCCATTTTGCCTTCAATAGTCAAGCAAGCGACTTTTAAGAGCATTCAGAATTACCTGGGCACAATATATTTCAATGAAAACGAGACACCTATATACTTCAAGTCAAGGAACTCTCAATTATATCCTAGTCTTTTTACGTTATGGGAAGCTCCCTACATTTTGCCGGTGGTAGTGACGAATCCATACGTTATTGGGGTTATATTCAATGGGGCAGATTTGATGTTGCCTGGATGTGGGACTCCGTTTGACGGTCGTATTAGTAAAGGAACAGTCGTGGGTATCGTAGGCTCTGATGCTCCTACAGTTATCAAAGCCGTGGGGGTAGCGAAGTTGGACTTGAAAGGAATCACCAACACAGTTGGTACATCTGGAGTGGCTGTAGAGGTTCTTCATCATGTTGGGGATAAATTATGTGAGTTGAATCGGTTTGTGGACATAAAGGTACCCAAGGAAGTTGATGTGACTATCCCATGGCAAGAGGCAGATGAAGAACATTCAAAGATTGTTGAGGAGGAAAAGGTAGAATCAATAGAACAGCATACAGAGCATAATGAAGTACTGGCATCTTCCAAGATAGAGAAGGATATCGACAACTTGGCAACAGCAACCGATGAATTAGCCGTCGAAGATATTGATAACTTCTTTGTCAGAGCCCTTCTTCAATCAGTTAAGCTTGATAGCATTGATATTCCAATCACCGCATCCAATTTTATGGCCAAACATGTGCTAAAGAACCTACCTGTCCTCGATACAAAGTACAAGAACATCAAGAAGACGAGTTGGAAGAAAACAGGTAAATTTTTGAAGGCTATGAGCAAGCTCAACTACATTGGAGTTAAAGGGAAGGATGACGATTTAACTATCGTAAGTACTTTGCCAAAATCTGATAAAATCATCAAGGACTTTGTCACCCATAAGGTTGAAAAGATAAAGAAGAAAGAATCTGAATCCAGTAAAGACAGGAATGAAAATATAAACTTGGTCCAGTTGTATCAGCCTACGAACAAATACAGAACGTTTTTCAATAAGGTCGATAAAGACTATCACGATTTGTACACTTCTCAAGAAATCAAGACTCTTGTTTCTGAATACATAAAGAAAGAAAGCCTTGTGGATAAGGATCCCAAGAAAATCAAGATCGACCAAGTTTTGGGAGATGTCATTCCTGAAGTATCAATCTCCCGAAATGAGCTCGTGAATAAATTTCTAAAATACTTTTCGTTAAAGTATATAGTCATCCATCCAGGAGAGGATCCAGAGGACTGTAAGGTTTATAACGGCGATCTTCCACGGATCAACATTATCTGTGAAACAAAGATCGGAAGAAAGACAATTACCCGGGTCAAGAACTTCAGTGCTTTCGGTATGAAACCCCATGTTATTGCTGAAGATTTGAGGAATTTGTGTCAAGGGTCCAGTACTTTAGAAGAAACTAGAGAAGGCATTGAAGTCATTGTTCAAGGCCCACATTACAAAATTATTCAGGACTACTTGGTGGGCAAGGGTGTACCATCGGGCTTCATTACATACGAAGACAAAGCAAAGAAGAAAAAGAGACGCTAAATTTAAGTTAATTATAATATACAAGAATTAAACAAAGTGAAATTTGATATACATGGAATGTCATGCAACAATTTCAATGATTTTATTTGAATTACCAGCAGTGACGAATGCGCTCCTAGTTTCAGGATTGATGTTGAACTTTTGGGCAGGAATTGAACCCGGATAAACGTTTGAGTTCTTACACTGACTTACGTTTAGGTAAGACAAAAGCGAATTAGAACTTAACAACGAATCGATTCCTGCTCTAGTAACTCTAATACACCCCTTTAGTATCAAACTCGTAAGGGAGTGTAAGCTCAAAGAAATAGTCAACAATGAAGAATCACTAACAGCACTTCCACAGAAACTTAAATCCAAAATCTTCAAGTTCTGGCAACCAATACATAATACTTCGATGGAAATGTCAGTTAAAGAACAGCAGAAATTCAAATTCAAATTCTCTAAATTGGGAAGTGAATTGGCGATTGAAATGATTGATTTATCAGTCAAAAACGTGCAATCCTTCAAGGATAGAGTTGTTAGATTGGGGAAGTACTTGTAGGTCCAGTATTCGAATCCTTTGTCAGTAATTGTTGTGCACCTAGTCAAGTCAAGTTCAGTTAACCTCTCATTACAATATTCACCAATATGATACATCACTCTATCAGTAAGATGTTTGCAATAACCTAGGTTGATCTTAGTCAACCTTTTGCACCCTATTCCTTCATATTCCTCGAAAGTAGGATCCTCGTGTGCATCTTGCAGATTATGACTGGAAATCTTTTCTTTCCAGCCGATTAATCTTTCTACCACATTATCTCTTACCTTCCTGCAATTTGAAAGATCAATTTCTTCAAGATATCTACCGACACTTGGTACGGTTAGATCCATTATAGCCATGGCTCCGATTTCCCAATTAGACGACATTTTTATGGAACGTATCTTTCCGGATATACCTATTTCGTTTACCATGTAACTGAATCCAATGTCAGTGATATGGAAGCAATTGGAGATATTAATGAATTGAGGCCGACAACCCACAAATTTAACGATTTCTATCAACGATCTATCATCGATAGCAGTGTTCCAAGGTGTTAAATCGAGATTCTTGAATAAGTTTGGTGAGAGATACAATAATTGTCTCCACCTTCTGTTGATTAGCCTCATCTTCATCAAAGTTGGGAGGTCCAAAAACTCGAACACTCGAAGTAAAATAGAGTCTGACAAAGTGCCGTTGTGGGACAATATAGACGACCTCCTTCTCATGCTTGGTTCATTTAGTTTCAATCTCTTGTTCAAGGGAACATACTCAATTTGAGGTTCCAAATTCAGGAATTGATTAAGAGATTGCGAGGAACTTAATGTAGGCGTCAAGTTTAAAGAAATGGACCTTCTAGGGTTTGGTCTTTTGGGTCTGATACTGATTGGTGACAATATAGGGGCACTTAGTGTACTCGTAGACAGAGAGACGGCTTTAACCTTCTCTTTTGTTTTCTCCTTGCCCTTTTCGATTTTTCCGGTTGGTGCTGGTGCTATAGGACTGACACTTCTCGAGTGGAAGGGCTGGAAATCGAATTTGAATTCAAAACTTTTTAGGTCAGTTTTTTCATTATAATCATCTTTGAGTTGATAACACTCTAGATGTTCATTTTCATTATTCCTAGACTCACTAGTAAATCTCATATGATCGATCAAAAAAGGGTACTCTGAGCAAAGATCTTTCAATAAGTTAGATCTTATGACAATCAACTCCACATTGGTTATGGATCTAATGGAGGCCGATCTCTTGAAGTTGGGTTTATCAGATATCCAAGACAAAAAGGACATTTCGCCAAAATAGTTTCCAGTGTTCAACCTAGCAATTGGTTGTTCGGTGTTGTTTTCCTTGTCGAATTTAATCACCTCAACTTGACCACTAACGATGAAGTAAATATTTGAACCCAAGTCATTTTCGAAAAAGATATACTGGAAAGGTTTGAACGTCACTGGTTCAACCCCCAAGCATAGCCTGTGTATAATGTTGGAAGGAAGATTTTGGAAAATGGGTAAACTCTTAATGAACAGATTGATGGACACAGTTGCGTCCACTTTGTCGTGTGTCATGATTTGTTGAGAGTTGGTAGTTAAAGACACAGAAGGTGTCAATGGGGGTAAAACATGTTGTTGAGGTTCCTGATTGGTCTTTTTGTCTAACATGGCCAATCTTTCTTGTGCTTCGTCTCTTATACGCCTTTCCATTAGTGGGAAATATCTTAGAACTATATTGAAGTCTTTCGAAGTCAAAACTCCCACGAGTACTTTCGTCTTTGCTATCACATTTGCAGTTCTAGGACGATTGAAAAGAATACCGATTTCACCAAAAAACTGACCGGCACTTAATTCACTATAAATAGACTCACCATCAGAACTAGTGATCAATACAGTTCCTTTGAGGATCCAATACATGGACTTGGACTCATCACCTTTCTTGATTATATAAGACTGCGGATGATAAGTAACAAGCTTTAAATGGGAAATGATCTTATTGTAAAACGATTTGGGTGCTCTTTTAAACAAAGGAAAATTAGTCAAGTCTAAATTTTGAGTCATGAAAGAGTTGTCAGGAGACTGGATGTCTTCATCTATCTTATTGTTGTAGTTGAAATCGTCATCATGAACCAGTATAAGCGCACCACTTTCTGTGTAAGTCTTGAAGGAGTTTTGTCTGGAGAAATCGGAAATATCCGTTGAGTATTCAGATGAAGTTTCTGGTAGTTCTTCTCCTGATGTGTCTATGGAGCTGTATACTTCTGGTGAAGATGTCTCCGAGTACTGTAACTTGTAAGCACCTGTTTTAGGGGTATTGATGTTATTTAACGGTGATGGGTTGTCAGGGACAAAGTTATTACTGAACGTCATTTTAACGAGGAGAAATTGGGAGGAAACGCAAAGTAATGAAGAATTTTGAGGAAGCTTGGTTCATGGACAGGCTTCAGGTCTTTTCTTTGAGTTCAAACCGACTTCTTTCGGTGGGGATCTTCAATCTCGGGGAAGATCTCGATAGAAGGTTTCAAAAAATGTTTATCGTTGAAGGATCAAGAACGTTCAAGCTGGGAGCCACAAGATATCAAGCACGTAGTGTTAAGAGTGAAGAATCTAGCTGTCTTTAAAGGCAAGGTACGCTCTCCTTAGCTTCACTACTATGCGATAGGTTTAAAATCACACAGGTTCTCTTAAAGATTAAACTTGAGATTTAGAAAAAAAAATCTTGCGAATGGCTAAAAAAAGAAACGGGCCATAAAGCCAACATCCGGAAATAACTAATGACGCTAGTGAAGGATGCATGGCCTTTGAAACATGGTCAATTCACTTCAAGCTACAAAAATGATTTTCATACAAACAAACAAACTTAAGGGTCTGGTAGCTAAGGAGTGGTTCATGTATATATGGGGGAAGAATATCCTCTTAACTAACTGGACACAACTGAGACCTCTTATTGTTGACCAAGACAACGGCCTTGGTTATTGTTCTTGAATAAAGGTGAGGGCGAGTGTGGGAAAACCGTCTTTTTCTGATGTAAGGAAGGTGTGCGTGCATTAACTATAGGGAGAACTCTAGGCGTATAGCAGGACATGCAGGAATCAAATTCAAACTAACTAAGCCTTGGGAAGGGTTTCCTTTGGACACAACATCTAGTGGAACAGTTTCCGGGTCGAGCTCTAATCTCAAAGATTGCTGGCAAGGCGATTGTTAGAATTGGGTCTGTATATAACAGAGATACATTCGGTTACATATCGGCAATGCGAGACTAATTCTTTATTTAGAATAGAAGTTTAGTAATCAATACAATATTGAGATATTCCTCATAGGAGCCGCAGTGGAGATCGTTTGAGTCGGTTGGATCAAACGCAATTTGGATCAATAACTAGTAACTGGAGTTTGCTTCACGCTAAGCTGCTTTTAATAGTCAATACCAGTGTAATTGATGCAATTATAATTCAGGATCCGCACACAGTAGGATTACCCAATCTACATATAGCAACAGACCCATTTGACAGAAGCATCTGTATTAGTATGCGAGGCGGGTAGTAGTTTTTCATTATTTGCAGCCTCTCCTGTGTGCCATTGCACAACTACTGTGTAAACTAAAACGAATTGATGTGTTGAGAAATTTGAAATGATACCACAAAGAAGTGTTACACTGGAATTCTCATTCTTTACATTAATGATAAGGAGATACACTGTTCGAATTCGATAATTTCCCAAATTAGTTAATTTTTTGTTATTCACCTGAGGCTGATAACCTTCATGGAAGACAAAGAGCTGAGATAATTATAAATCCATGTCAGGAATGGACTTATACCATACCACACAATAAGCTTCAGGTAATCAGACATAGCTCTGAAACTTTAATTTGTGGTTTCTTCTTTTGGGTGAAGGAGGACCCAACGTCTCACTAGAAGTGCCTGAAGGTAACAGTGTCGACACTTCCTAGTACAGAACAGATTACAGAAAATACAGACTCAATGCAGTCCCCTGCGCGGATCTTCAAAGAATTACAGCGACACAAATTAGTCCTACCATTCAGTCACTTAATACGATATAGAGTGTCATGCCGGTAGAGAAGACCATGATCTGCAGGCACATATCAGTGCGTCCGATAATGTTGCCCCCGGTTTGGTTGAGAACTTTGAAATACCGGGCTATACACAAGTCCTCCCACTACGCAATAGTCTCAAATCTTCTCTGGCACATTTCTTTGAACCAGCTATAATAAGATGCAGTACGCGTAGAATTGTTGCAGCCACCATATTAACGTACTTGCCCCCCTCTTTAGTTTATAAGCGAGTTGGAATAGCGACTAGCACTGCAATAACTCAGCCAAGCCCAATAGCTGGGGATTCCCCACCTACTTGTGTTGGCCATGAAAAAGGTTGTGCTCGTCTAGCAGTTGTCTACGTAATGAGTTACACGAAAACAAAATTTAGCTTATTATATAAAATCGCGTATCTTTCCGTTTGCTAATGTCTTTTAACCTTTTTTAGAGTCTCCTTGGAGCCCTATTCATATAAAATACACCAATTTTTCAAGGGTCAATAAGAATCCCTGAGCTTCTTGTTGTTTCAAGTCCTTCTTTTGAATAAAGCCACTTAAGCTACTGTTGCTTTTCCGTGTCAAGCTTTGTTTTGGTCAATTTTTGAGTTTTCACTTAAAACTCTCCACAAGCCTCCGTTTAATCAAATATTGCCTTTTCTTTACAAGAAGTTCTGGATCAGCAAAGTGCATTGATACCCCCAACCATAAGTCCTTTCCTTGGTAACCACTCACCTGATCAGTGTCGTATAATTCCAATGGTTGATGCCTTTAAGCTCGTAACTCCCACGGACGGGCCAGAATTCAGCATTCCTTTAGTACTTCTGGACTTGGTATCATTTATAAACACTGGCCTTGACGAAGGGATTTTCAGAATCAACGGATCTTTGAAGAAGGTTAATCAGTATTACAACTCCTTGAGTAAGTATAACAAATGGTTGCCAGCAGCCAACATTTATGATATTTGTTCGCTACTTAAAAAACTATTGATTTCAAACTATGCATTCTTCGATGTTTCTAAACTAGACCTTGCTGAGTTAGAAGAGCTCACTGAGGAGAAATTTAACTGGGAGTATTTCAACAAGTTCCTCAATAACAACTTGAGCTCATCAAACTTGAACATATTCTTGTACATCGTTAACTTCATTTCTAAATTACTAGATCATACCACAATCACTAAGATGTCCTTGTTAAATTACTCGATCATTTTCCAACCAATATTTTTCCCCTGTGACACCCTAATCGGCTTACCCAACTACATCAACTTACTAAATTTCTTGTTGAAAAACAATGATAAAATAGTCATTGATGAAGGCCTAGTCGACCCCCAGTTCAAGAAAGCGTTGGTCGAAAAACCAGGGCAAACCGGATTTGCCGAAAATGCATCATTCTTGTATCGTTTCAAGAACTTTAGAAACAAGTCATTGGATTCTATCAACGATATTGGCCGGAAGATACCATTCAATAATGAGATGGTCTCGAAAGGGTACAAGTTGAACAACAAATCTGTGGATTTATTGACAGAGGTTATTGAACAGAAGGAGGGCTTTGACAAACCAAGTGAATTCCAAGAAGCTAATACTTCCAGTGGGAGAGTTGACTCTTCTAGCTCCATTGGTCATGGTGCCGCTCCTTTTGATACTTTGGAGCCACTGAAAGAATCTTCACAAGAATCAGAGGAAGACAACCAGAAGCAGGAAGCTGAAGCTGGCAAAGACGAACATGGTCTCGAAGCTGGTACCAAGGAATCATCAATCGATGCTCATCTTTCTGTCAGTTCACATCCCAGTAACAGTGAAGTATTTGGTCACACATTGGAGCCGAAATCACACAGATTCACCACTTATCAAATCGACGAATCCATAGACCCTTTAAAGGTGGATCCCGAAGTAAACAAAGTGATCCACTTGGAGGAGATTGACACGCAGTCGTTTCAATTTAACATCGAATTCGATTCTGCATCAAATTCTTCATTCCACTCGTTCAATGAGTCAGACGAAGCAAGTAATCAAATGGCACACTCGAACTGCAGTGACGAAACTAATGACACGAGCTTCCAGTCTACTGACTTATCGAATAAGCCAAGCATACTCTCTCTTAAGTCTAAGAAAGATAAGAAAGAGCCCAACGAGAACAAGAATAGTAGGAAGTTAAGCAGTAACACGATTCCAGCATCTATTAAAAAGAGAAGCTCCACTCTTCTAACAAAAATTGAATCCCGTTTCGATTCAAGAAGTGAGAACAGGACACCAAGTGATAGATTGTCTATTATGGAAAAGCGAAAGAGCTTCATAAGATTATTCAGAAGCGATGGTGCTAAGTTTCCTTTGAAGCTTAAATCCAAAGGCGTTTACTAGCTGCAACTCCATTTCATACAAATATGTATACATTTATGTACCACGAAGAGAATAAACCCAAAAATAAAAAGAACCAAACTCTTACTGTCTCGAAGCAGAGGCTTGATCTTTAATGATCGCTCCGCTGTTCTGGGATTGTACCCGAGGCAGCTTGACCACTGGAGATTATATGATTTAAAAACCGATTCAGCCAAGGATAGCTCCCAAAACTCATAAAGTCCCTTATCAAGTATTCTATAAGTCAATAACAAATTGTTACATCTCTCTGGTGAAGATTAGGCCAGTTCGCATTTAGTACTGTGAACAAAAAAATTTTTCAATCAAGCATGTTCAGTTTCTTCAAAACGTTTGGTGCTGCAAGGGCCTTGCACACTTCTAGCGTATTGAGGGCGCCAAGAGCAGATCCCAAGAAACAGTTGAAGAAAGCTATCAAAGACAAGAGGAAAAACAAACAAAATCCAGCTTTACATCCTTTGTACATGGACATCCCAAAGGCCTTGAAATATTTGAGAAGTGCAGAGATTGGAGAACAAGCCAGTAAAAGCACCATTAGTTTGTTGATCACAGTGATACCCGAGAGGGGTTCTAAACCATTGTCTGGATACTTGAAATTGCCCAACCCTGTGACATCATCCAAAATCTTGGTGTTCTCTAACGAACCTTTAAAGATGAATGTGGATACCAGCTCTTTCTTAATGGGTGGAACCGAACTCGTTGACAACATAGCCAGTGGCAAAGTTGATGTTTCAAGCTTCACTCATTCTTTTGCTTCCTTAGACTTCTTGCAAGAGTTGAAGCCTATCCAAAAGATCTTGGGGCCTAAAAACTTGATGTGTATCCCAAGAAAAGGTAACGTTGCGGAAACCACAGAGCTCCCATCCTTGATAGAAAGTAACTTAGGAACCATGCCTTTCAAACAAAGTGACAGACACTTGAGCTTCCCCATTGCTAGATGTGATTTCTCCGATAAGCAGGTTCTTGAAAACATAAACGAGGCATCTAAAACCATTAACGGCTTGCAGCCACCGGGAACCAAGAAGCCTAACTTGATTGGCCAGACCGTGATATCATCCACAAAAGGTCCTGGAATCGTCATCAACTTCAATAGCTAGTTACAATCGCCCAATTCTTGTAAATATAATAGACATAAAATCATCGTCCCAACCATCTGCAGATCAGAATTCCATCGCGACATCCAAAACACTACTGGACGTATGTTTGAACCTGTATCCACATCCAAGATCGTGGGATTTGCCGATGGCATTGTTCTAAGTATCTGTCCGACTATGGACTTGCTAGTTTTGTCCATGAACAAAATGTCTTTATGGGTATTCCGGTTGAATGGTGAAAGAATCTACTCCATCAATAACAAGTGTATCATTTTGCACCTTACGTGGAGTCCTGACGGGAGGTTCTTTTGCGTGAGTGGCGTTGATGGGTCTTGTAAACTCTATGACACCAACAACGGCTCTTTGGTGGGTGACTTCAAGTTCGGGGCTCCGATTGAGCTTATCAATTGGGGTGAAAATAATCTCGGTCTACAAATTGAAGACCACGATGATGAGCTCTTCAAAATCGACATTCTCGAACAGTTGCCGGTTCTTGAAAAGTTCACCAACTTCAACACTTTGGACATGATGGTGGTGAGCTCAGCCGGTCAATTGTCCTTTGTGTTCAACAGCTTTGTGAAGATGAGTTTCTCGAAGCCATTCAAGGTGCTTAAAAATGTGAACTCAACCATGTTTAACCAGTTTTACGTAGTTTCCCAGAATGACTCCGTGGGACTCGTAAATGTTAATATTGAGCAGGACTCAGCTGTATTGAAGGTTATCAAAATATTCTGCAAAATGAAACTCATCCTCCACTACTTCCAATCGGAGTTGGACGCCATGATCGGTGAGCTACCCCAATTTTTCACAATTCTTGACAGATACATGTCCAATCTCTATGATAACCTCAATGAGGATAAAGATGGTGTCGGTGCTTGTGCTGCACAAGCCAGGATAGCTAGTGTCTTTAGTAGCATCTTATTAACTGATTTGATTCCGGATCAGCTTGTGGATTACTGGTTGAACCAGTACGGCGAAAGAGGTTGGAAGAGGTTGGGCAAGGTGGGTAACGCCTTGTACGATCTGATCAAGAATAATACCTTCAAAAAGCTTTTGAACTACTTGGAAAAGTTCTTGATACTATTGGATGAACTAAAGAGCGTGATTCAATTTAGCAAAATCGACAGTGATATAAGCTTTGGTATAGATGTCGAGTCTGTCGAGCAAATCAACTATACCGTAAAAGGGTACTTCAAGACTTTGTATAAGCTTATTTGGGATGTCAATGAAGAGCAAAAATTATTCAACGAATTCCTTAGCTGGCTGAAGTATCTCATAGACTTGTTGACTAAAAATAAGAATGGCGAAGACTTGAATATTTTCATGGATTTTAACCACAACAACTTGATCAAATACTTCTGTTCAAGTCTCTTCAAGTCTAAGTTGTTTGAGTATTTTTCTACCCAACTAGAATCTAACGATTTGATACGTTCAACTTGGACGCCGCAAGATGTGTCTACAGTGTTTTTCAAATTTAAGGACGACTTTGAAGAAGTTTTTGTGGGGTTTGAAAGGTATTTCACTTCCATGGTCAAGATTTCGGATGTAGTACCACTTGCGCAAGCAATTGAAACTATTACCGACTTCAAAATTTTCAATGATACGGGTGTCATTTGCTCTGTTGCGGACGACACCTTGAAGCTCGTCAGTTTCAGCATAAAAAGGACAACGGAACTTTCCTACATTACTGCAGAGATAGAAAATGTCATAAATTATAGATTACAGAATGAAAGGTTGGTTGCATTGGTTTCAACCAATGATGAGTTCTATTTACAGAGTTACAGCTTGCATTCCCTACTTCGGGGTATCGTCACGCCAGACTACGCCAACAAAATGCCAAATAAAGACCCCAAGTATCTTCTTCTTAATGATGTCAGGAGCTTTGGGTGCTTGTTGGACAATAACAAGAAAGATTATTGTATCTTCCAACTTTAGAAAGCCCTCCAACCTTCTAATCATAAAATGTTACGCCACTAGCCTTATAAGCACCAGTCTTCTTTTCATAATAGAATTGTTTGGTCAAATATTCCCTATACAATTTGACGATATTCTTGCCATTGGGGACCAAACTTTTATTTCCCCTAGTCTTAACGATAACTCTCTGTCGCTTCTTGAGCATATACTTAAAGAAGTTAGGATTGATATCGTTGACTCCCACTTGTGCTAGTTGTATCAAAACCGACTCTGGAACGGGCCTGTGCTTACAAATGACTGCTTTTACGTGGATGAGCTTTTCTTGTAATAGCTTGTCACGTTGAATTATATGCAATGGTAAACCAAACTTATTGCTAGGGTATGCTACTTCCATCGAACCTAGTTTCAAGTGGGTTATGCTACTTCGGGAAGCAATAAAGTCGTACATCTTCTTCACTTTTCCGAGTACCTCTTGTATTTCAAACTGCTCGTGTGAGGTAACAGGCTCATCTCGAGGAATCAATGGGATATGGGGTATTTCGTGGTCGTTGAACTGGAAATGCTCGATCAACAGAAACGTGTCCTTTTCGTTTTCCAACTCGGCGTCGAAGTTGTGGTGGTACTTTTCGGGCACCTTGAGTTGCTTGAACAAATGCTGCTGTGGGAAGAGGTCTCTCACCTGATCGTAGTTAAAGCTACAAAACTTTTTGATGGCACTGTATGGCTCAGGATATTGCCGACTCCCCATCACGTCCTTGAATATATAGTCAAACACACTATAGAGCTTCTCCCACTCTTCATACATCAATATATCATCGAACATCCGTATGAATTTTGCATATCTTTTAGCATCAACTGGCTTTCCACTGTGGTTGTAATTATACTTCAAAGGAGTGCAAAATTGTTCCTTAGCATGCCTCTGTAAACACCCATGTGTGAAGGCGTCAATCGGGAGTCGCCGTATCCTACGACAGACCTCCTTGTAGTACGGCTTCAAGGGCATTTCCTACTACTTCTTCAAGTACAGCTGCGAAATCGCGATGTTGAAAAATCAAGAACTGAAAAGAACCACGTCTACAAAATGGCTCTCGCAGAGACAATCTTGAGAGCGGTGCACAAGCACAACTTGGTGCCCAAGATCACAAAGGCTTTGCCGTTGATCTCGTTGTTGCTCTCTTTGGCGAGTGTGGTGTGGTTGTTGGTGTTGCCCATCGAAGGTAACTACAGGAGGACCTACATCTCAGAGAATGCGTTGATGCCTGGACAAGTGACGTCTTATTTCAGGGAAAGTGAGTGGAATGTTGTTCGTGGATACAGAAACGAGTTGAAGATATATGCGGCTGCCAGTGTAGAGGCCAAGAATGCTGTAATGGAGGGGTGGTTGAATGAAATCGGCTTAAAGACAGCATATCATCGTCCTCAGGACCCTTCGATCCCTGAAACTATGTACGGGATCTTGCATGCTGCTAGAGGAGATGACACTGAAGCGATGGTATTAGCTGTCCCCTGGACAACATCTGATGGAGAGTACAATTTGGGTGGTGCAGCATTGGCAGTTTCGTTGGCAAGATACTTTAACCGAATGTCCATATGGTCCAAGAATATTATAGTTGTTTTCACCGCGGACGGACATAGGTCGTTGCGGTCATGGGTAGAGGCGTACCACACCTCTTTGGATAAGACTGCGGGATCCATAGAAGCAGCTGTTGTTCTCGAATACAGTGGTGAATCTGATTATTTCGGGTACTACGAAATGCACTATGAGGGCTTAAACGGACAATTGCCAAACTTAGATCTCTTAAACACTGCTCACATGGTCTCGTATCATGAAAACATACACGTGTCCATACAAGCAACCGAAGGCAACAAGTTGACTAGAAATGACTACATAACTAGATTGAAGACATTTTTGAAGGGAATAGTCAGTTTAACGCTAGCAGGCGTGGTGACTCCAAGTAAAGGATGTGAGTCTTTCTCCGGCTGGCAAATACAAGCATTCACCATCAAGGTGAAAGGAAGTGAGGGACACAATGATATCACTCAAATCGGTAGGGTTGTCGATGCAACATTTAGATCTGTCAATAACTTATTAGAGAAATTCCACCAGTCTTTCTTCTTCTATTTGATGTTGGCTCCTCGATACTTTGTTTCCATCGGAACGTACTTACCTTCTGCGGTTTTGATAGCCGCCAGCTATGCATTGTCTTCGTTGGGCTGTCTTTTGAATAGTGGAAACTCCATCCCCAAATTTTTACTCAACATATCATCAGCACTTAATTTCTTTGTCGTTATAATGCTGTTTTCCTTTGTCTTGTCATTAAGTTTGCCATACTTGGTCAAACAAACATCTGATGACAATGATAAAGTTGTCTTGGCAAATTTCATCCTAATACTTATGACCTCGTTGGTAATGGGGTTGTCACTCACTCCATTTACAAAGAAATTATACATTTCCAAACTTAAGATTGATTCAAATTTTGCATTCTCTGTAATATCTTTCTCATTGTTTTACATTGCAATCGTCATAACAGCCTTATTGATCTTGAACTTTTCATTAGCTTTGTGCATTGGTCTCCTAGCTTTGCCATTGGAATTTGTTCAGCAAACTTTGAACACAATTGAAATCCAAGAGTTCAACTCCAAATTCATAAAGTCAAGAAATCCGGTATTTCAAGCAATTGAAAATAATAAAGCCAAGATCCAGTTATGCTTGTGTTTATTTGTATCAAATCCCTTCTTTGTGGTTTACCTCACCGGAGGTTTATACTTGGAAAGCTTTGGATATCAAAATGGCACATTGAACCTTATGATAAGATTATTGACTAGCTGGGATGACCTCCAGTGCTGGACATGGTTCATTTTGATGCTTGGATGGTTCCCTGCATGGTTATCTATAGCACTAAGCTGTGCCCTTGGGGATTTCAAAACTCAAACTCCTGTATCCCAGTCCAAAAAAGATCAATAGTGCTATTAGAATATTAAAGATAAATATATACTAAAACGGCCTACTTTTTGTACTTTTGGATGAATTCTCTGTGAAAACTAGCCCAGCGCTCAATCCATTCTGTTCCTGGAGCTAAAAATGTGGTTCTTAAATGAAAAGTACCAGGAACTTGACCAAACCCAGAACCTGGGACACAACAAATACCGGTCCTTTCCAACAACTCAATACAGTATAATTCGTCAGCCACTACGCCAGTTTCGTCAGCCTTTTCGAACAACTTAGGGTACGCTTCAAGAGAAAAATTCAATCTTGGGAACAAGTACATAGCACCCATTGGCTTGTTACAGGTGACATCTTCCATCTCTAAAAACGCAGCGTACAACAAAGAAGATCTGTGCTGCAAATCCTTATGAATACTTTGGGTTTCTTGTTTGTAAGACTCGTATGATTCTTGTCCAGGACGGGGAGGATTGATCATCAACTCCATCAAGGCTTGACCGGAAACAACAGGACACAAATTGATGGAGGCTAACTTGAATAACACCTCTCTCACCTCCTTAGTGAATCCAGTTAATTCCATGTACCCCCCTCTTTGACCACATTCACCACTGACACCTTTAGAAGTGGAGTGCAACGAAGCCAATTGAACATTTGAGTATAACTCCGGTTGTTGTTGTACCAATTCACTCAAGACCTTCTTCATCGACACAAATTCACCCTCAAATACATTCTCCTGGTAAACTTCATCAGCAATCAACACCAAGCCGTGTTCAGCTGCAATATCGATGATTTCTTGGATATCTTGTTTGGATAAGATAGCACCTGTTGGGTTACCTGGGTTAATAACAACCAAACATTTGATGTCAATTCCTTTACTCTTATTCTCTTCAATTAAGTCTCTGATCTGCTTGGGGTTAGTGGACCAATTATTGCCTTCATCCAAGTAATAGCCGATTGGAACAGCACTGTTCAAAGCGATAGTGGCAGTGTACAAAGGATATTGGGGAATGGGGATCAAAAACCCAGAGTTTTTGTCCGTAGATAAGATCTGTAACAAGTACAGAACTGCAGCAGAAGCACCACCAGTCAAAAAGATGTCATCTGGATGAGAAGGATGTCCATCTCTATCTGAAATGAATTTTGCAACCGACTTTCTCACATGGCTATCACCTTGAGAATGACTGTAGGAACCCATTGAGCCAGTTGACTTCAAGATCACCTTGGCTCTTTCGATAACATCTTTGGGATACAACTCATGAATAACATCAGTGTCAGCCTTATCTAGAATGTGGGGATATTGTAATAAGGATAACACTTGACGGTACCAGGTCAACGGTTTCTGGTCCAATTGTTGAGGGTTACCAATATTGGCACTGATGATCCGATCGTATGGCAAGCCATGACTATTGGGGTTGTTTTCGATATGATTTCTGATTTCATCAGCTCTGATAGGGACTTTTCCTCTCACGGCATATTTGGCATCCAAGGTCAGTTGATTCAAATCGCTTGCAGAAAGTGGTTTGGCAGGCTTGAAGCTAGCATACCTGGCACCCAAATGTTTGAAGGGAAGAGTCTTGTTGAATCTTCTTAGCATTCCTACGTCAAAGTCTGGAAGATTTCAGCTGTCTGAAGAGTCAACATCTCGCGAAAGAATTGCACGGATTTTAATGCCCTGCGGCAGAGATGAGTTTGGAACCCTCGGGCTCTTTCGGAGATGAAGGGCTGCACGAAGGAGAACGTGAAGCATTCTACTGGCTTTTGAGAAAGGCTATGTATAAAGCGGACGGCAGCTGAAACAAACTTGGGACATCTAAATTTGCGTCACGTGATACACTGTTGCTTCTGTCCATGCTTGGCCCGTTACAGAGGGAGAATGTAAAGCAGTAGAAAAAGTGGGTATTAGCCAGCCTGGGCATGAGATTGATTTAACCAGGATATAAGTACTGAAGAAGAAAGAAGTTGATAGTATACACTTGGAAGAATTCCATACGGATATCTGAGACCTCTCAACAGGACATGCAGAAACCATATATTGCTATTGCTATTTAGATGTACACTTAACAGACCTGCTTTCGTAAATATGAGTGCTCCTTTTAATTGTTGGACTTATTCGTATACATTTGCTTTAAACCGTATATATTGCACTTACGATCCTATACAATGTACTTCCTTTTTAATGCCATTACATTGTGGAGCAAATAGTAAAATCTACAAAAATCAGGGAATCAAACTATTTTGCAGCAACCAAAGTTTTCATCATCTTACCTAACCGTGAACCAAAACCAACAACATCAAACCCATCATTCAAGCCCCACATGCAAGGATACCGTAAAAGGCGTGATGTTATAGTCACGAGATGTCTCACCTCACTTAATCGAATGTTAATGTGGGGTGCTCAGATGGAAATCCAAGGCACGCCGAATTAGCGGTTGTGGCCAAAAGAAGTATCCCAGTGGGGATGGTTTGCTGTATTTTAGTTTAATCAACCCTTGTTCGACCCTTGCTATTGTTGAGGCATATAAGGTAGGTGTTAGGAAGCTCTGATGGGATTTCAAGCCCAATCTTCAGCAACCCCTGAGAGTTTACAGGTTCGCTTGATGCCAGTGGAACACGCTAGATTTTAAGGTCCATAGAAAGTAACCCCATATTTTTCTTCTCCTAAATATATAATTATTCTTTATTTGCTTTCACTTCGAAAATATTTTTATAATATGACTTTCAAGCTAGCAATAGAAGATCTTACTGTAAACCTGGAATCTCAATTACCCAATGACAACATTTCAGCATCCGGATCACCTTTATCAAGGGTTCCTCTAGAAGCCTTTTTGGTTGAAAGTGATAAGTACGGCAGCTGTGCAAAATTGATCCGAAAGACTGTTTCTCTATCGGACATGGAGAAGAAATCAAAAGAAGATAGCTCATTACAGGAATCTCAATCTCAAAGACGGTACTCTGTTTGTGATCTAGATACCAATGATCCTAATATCCCCATATCACCAACCGAAGAAAAGAAGTACGACTTCTTTGATTCTCATCCCTCAAACCATCACCGGCGAAATTCAGTTGCTTTGAAATTTCAAGCACCCAAGTCTGTAGTAAAGTGATGTTGGGTGTCTACAGTAGCTGGTCTCATTTAACTTGCATTCCTTCGGGATCTTACATTAAGCTGGGCTTTATGTTATTATATCATTATCTATCAAAAGAAGCTGGTGAAATTTTCACTTCGCTCCAAAATATAACGAATCAATGAACCTATTTTTGAAATGCCAATTGTTGTCTATGAATTTCTCCGGATTATAGTCTGGGAATGTGTTTGTGTCTCCAAGTGAACTCAATTTTCCTAAAACTATTTTCACGTCAGGGAAAACTTTTAGGATTCTCCTCAAGCCAATTTCTGTAGATAAATAGCTACAAAAGATGATTTCATTCTCCTTCACTTTGTGATCAATTAGCACTTGAATAGCCATAATAGCAGCAGCTCCGCTGATGATCTGTGCATCAAAAAGTATAATCTTCTTGTTCTGCAAACAATCGATGCCTCTAGGTAAACTCTCTTGATGCAATTGAGGCTCTCCCGTCAACGAATCCGATTGAATTAACAACTTACCGATAGGAATATCAAGGAAAGTTCTTTTGATCGAATTGACAAAGCAATCCCCCGAACGGATCACTGTCACGGCAATCAAACTATCAATTTGTTTCAATCCTTTATAGGGGGGAAACTTGGGGTCCGCTTTTATGTCCACCGCTTGGTAATTGGTGAGCTGATCCAAGGCTGATTCAATGATTAAAGTGGCCATTCGATCAAAATAGAAAATGAAATCAGTCATCAGAGTGTTCTTATCGAAAAGAATCGAGTTGATACCTTTGGTTTGATTATTGATGGGAAGCACCTTGAGATTTGGGTATTTTTGGACGTTGAACTCCACATCTCTACCCAATTCTTTCAAGTGTCTGAGATGAGCCAAGGACTTGATTCCCAACTGTTTCTTAATGTGCCCAATCATCATTCCAATAGCAACCACATTATCCAAGCCTCTTGGAATCACCAAGTCCGCATTATTCATGGTGGGATTAAGATATCTTACGGCATTGGGCTTTACAAACGTTTCCCACTGCTTCATGGCTCCTTCAAGATCTCTTCCCCTATAAAGAATATCTCTGGTCAATCTCCTTGACAAACACACATCCAAGTCGGTATCAACGTACACCTTGATATCCATGAGGTCCAACAATCTCTTGTCGTATAAGGCATATAAACCCTCTATAATAATGACATTGGCACCATAAATGGTGGTAGTCTTCTCGGTCCTTCCGTGAAGCTCAAACGAATACACCGGGATCTGAGCCTTCTCTCCTCTCTTCAATTTCTTTACCGTGTCGTACAAGGCGTCCAAATCAATCGAATCAGGAGTATCGAAATCCCATTCATTGGCAAATGCTTTTACACTTTGCTCCTTCGTCAACGGCTTATAAAAGTTGTCGAAAGACAACAACACTGTCCAAGGTTGGTTCAACTCTCGTATTATCTGCTGAGAGATGGAGGTCTTTCCTGAACCAGAATTCCCTGCTATTCCTATAATATAGGGCTCAGTCCATGGAGGAATGTACTTGGTTCTGTCCTTGAAATGTTCTTCTTTTGAGCCATTTGCCGTGACAGCTGGACTTATGAATGACGTGTCAGTTGACCCAGGAGAGATTCGGGAGGTCAAAGAGTTCTTGAGCTTGGAGACTGCCGACATGTGCAAATACTGAAGAGTTTCACAAAGAATTTATTCGCATCGTCCTCATCGCAATTCCAGCATCACCAGGAATCAAGTAAATGAGCCAAATCCTAAGTGGGAAAGGACGAAGAAGACAAAAAACCGAAGGATCTGAGTGGGACTCTGATCTGGAAGTGGAGCGTGAGTCACAGGGTCCTGAGAGTGTTTCCGAAGAGGCAATTGAGAAAAAGGAGGAAACCTTGCACCAGCCAGTGAAAGATTATAGGCAAGTGAGGGACGCATCCAGACAGAAGTACTTACAGGAACGGGAGAAGAAAAAGGTGGAGGAACTCGAAAAGCATTTGGAGGAGTATAGATCCAAGTCCAACCTAACCAAACAGGAGTTTGCAGACTATGAATACAAATCCAAACTTTACGATATCATCAAGCTGGCTGAGACTACATCGCAAGAATATGAGTTGCCTGAGGATTACCTTACACAGCAAGGAAAGATAGACAAGAAACGGAAGTTGGATACATTGAATGCCAAACCATCACTGACTTCCCTGGGAAATCATAGGCCTGTAAAGCACGAGAAGAAGAGCCATTATGAAAACCTGTGGGAGAATGAACAGTTGAGAAAAGCAGAGGCAATGCTGAAAACTGTCACTGACGAGATTATCGTGAAAGACCTGAAGGAGTACGAATACGTTTTTGACGAGGCTCAATTCGTCAAATTTGATTCCGGCACCAATCTTGAAGGTGATAAAAGTACTGCTGAAACCGTTAGCCCTGATGCCAATTCAATTGCGGAGATACGAAAATCTTTGCCTGTATACCAATACAGAGAATCCTTCTTGAAAACCGTAGCGGAAAACCAGATAATCATTGTTGTGGGAGAAACTGGATCAGGTAAAACGACCCAGTTACCTCAATATTTGTTTGAAGCAGGCTATTGTGAAAAAGACGGTAAGCACTTGAAAATAGGGTGCACGCAGCCAAGAAGAGTTGCTGCCACCTCTGTGGCTGCCCGTGTGGCTGAAGAAATGCTGGTGAAGTTGGGAGAAGAAGTTGGTTATAGTATCAGATTCGAAGACAAGTCCAGCTCCAATACTGCCATTAAGTATTTGACTGATGGTACACTCTTGAGGGAGTTCTTGAATGACCCCTTGTTGCTGGGATACTCTGCTTTGATGATAGATGAAGCCCATGAAAGGACGATATCTACTGAGATTTTGTTGAGTTTGTTGAAGGACATTGCCAGAGAAAGAGAAGATTTGAGGATAATTGTAGCATCAGCTACTATCAATGCACAGAAGTTCTCTGATTTTTTCGAAAAAGCTCCAATATTCAACGTCCCTGGGCGTCGATTCCCAGTTAATATTCATTATACCCAACAACCAGAGGCAAATTATATTCAAGCGGCTATTAACACCATATTTCTTATACACTCAAAGAAACCTTTACCGGGGGACATCCTTGTGTTTCTAACCGGACAAGAAGAAATTGAAACCATGCAAGAAAGTTTAATAGAAGCGGCAGAGAAACTCACGTCTCTGATGGGGGAGTTGCTAATCTGTCCAATTTATGCTAACTTACCTTACGAGCATCAAAAGAAAATATTCGAACCTACACCACCAAACACTAGGAAAGTGGTTCTTGCTACAAACATTGCCGAAACGTCCATTACAATTGATGGAATACGGTACGTAATTGATTCAGGATATGTAAAAGAAAACGTGTATAACCCCTCCACCGGAATGGATAGCTTGGTGGTGGTGCCTTGTTCGCAAGCATCAGCTGACCAAAGAGCTGGTAGAGCAGGGAGGGTGGGACCTGGCGAGTGTTTCAGGCTATTCACGAAATGGTCTTTCAATAGCGAACTTTCAGCAAACCCTACTCCCGAGATTTTAAGAGGCAATCTTATATCCACGGTGCTTCTACTCTTATCGTTGGGAATAACGGATTTGGTAAATTTCGACTTCATGGATCCTCCGAGCCCAGAAACTTTGATTAAATGCCTAGAGCTACTTTATGCTATCGGAGCACTAAATTCTAAGGGGGAGTTAACCAAAACTGGACGACAAATGGCCAACTTTCCTATCCATCCTATGTTTTCCAAGTCATTATTAGCAAGTGCAAAATTTGGAGTTTCAGACCAGATTATTGCACTTATTGCCATGTTGGGTGAAAGCTCCAATCTCTTCTACAGACCAAAGGACAAGAAGGATGAGGCTGACAAGAAAAGGGAATTATTCAATGATGCTTCTGGAGACCACTTGACATTGTTAAAAATCTGGGATCTGTGGTCGGATACTGAATTCTCGAGTCTCTGGTGCCAAGACAACTTTCTCCAGTACAAGACATTGAAACGAGCAAAAGACGTCAAGGAACAACTTGAGTTATTGTGTCGTAAATCAGGGGTGACTACCGAAAACCAAACAAACCAGCAGTCGATGGAGGAACACACCAAATCCCAGTTGGTCCAGAAGTCTATTGTGGCAGGTTTTTTTCCCCACATAGTTCGACTTTCAAAAATGGGCGACTCTTACCGGACTCTTAAAAGAAATCATCCTGTGTACGTCCATCCTTCATCGTCGCTATTCTCCGTGAAGCCTCCCCCAAAGCTCCTCTTATACCACGAATTGGTGCTCACCACCAGAGAATACATGCGTAACTGCATGATCATAGACGAAAAATGGCTCCGCGAGCTAGCCGCTCATTATTATGGTGCCAATGATCTTGACAGCCTTAATCCCAACACCTCAAATCGATTCAAGTAGAATCTGCCCCTGTATAACTAGATTTGTACTATACGCTAAAACCTCCGAACAGAATAAATTTTTCGCAGCCAATGTTTACGAAATTTTCACGCGTTCTTCGGCTTACCAAAACCAATTGAGCCAGTGGGAAAACAGAGGTAAAACTGTTGATTCTAAAATGGAAAAGAGTAACCCTCTCTTGCCTTTTGCGTTCACGAGGTCCACGTCCGGGATACTGAATGAAATCCATTTGGATACCACTCCTCGGCCCCGGGCTGTAATTGACGAAAACGCTAGCAGCATGTATCACACTAGAACCCCCGATTCCAACAAGAACCTGGTTCACAGACCCACATTAAAGGCAGCTCCGGGATTGAAGAGGCGGTTTGGCGAGAGTTTCAACGAGAAGGACGATATAAAAAGACAGGAGACCAATTTTGGTGATATCGACAGTGACGAGCCGACGATGATTGATACTACCTCCACTGAGTTTGACGAAGACCGTTACCAAAGATCCTTTATGGATAAGGAGGTGAGTGGAGATTTGCATTACGAGAATATTCCTCCCAGCAGTCCTCCAATGGACACCTATTTGAGCTCCGAGTATGATGCCCATGTCAAGTTTAGCATGCCGTTGTCTCCCAGTCAGCGGATTAACAATACTACTCAGTATAACTCTTCACCCTCTAAACCCCAGCCCGTCATGCAACATAAGCTTGACAGTGAGACGGACTTTGGAATAGATAAGTTCAATCGATTCAGACCTTCTGAGAACCAATGTCCTTCAACTGACAGAGACATTCCTTTGACGGAAGAAGAAAAGCAAGACAAAAAGAATTTGATCAATGCCAAGGCAAGGGAGATTGTTGTGGATGCTTTTGAGGAGATGAAGACACGCATAGATTTACAGAGCATGGGATTGAACGAAGTTCCCCATGAGATCAAGGATTTGAATGATTTGGTGGTGATTGGTGATGATCCCACTCAAGTACTGTATCAGTTGTACTTGACCAATAACGACATTAGAGTTTTGGGTCCCTCGTTGTTTAAGTTTACAAAGTTGAACGTATTGGCGTTGAGACTGAATAAAATCGAGATAATTCCGGCTTTAATCAAGAACTTGGTAGACCTAACTGATTTATCAATAGGTACAAACAGATTGAAGTTCTTGCCATGGCAGATCTTGGAGTTGCCCTCTTTACTGAGTTTCCGGGCGGGCCCTAATCCTTTCTTAAAGGTCCCAGAGGGTGCTACTGAAATCAAGTCCATGACCCTAAATCCCCTGAAGAACAAGAGGTTTGTAGGTCCCATCAAGTACTTCAAGCATGATAAAAAGCTGGTGCCTTCGTTGAAGTCTATTTGCTTAGCGAGAATTGCTCAGTACGACGTCTCGTACCAGGAAGCAAAAGAATGGAAGAAAAATACACCCAAGCTCTATCACGAGTTGATTAAGCGGGCCATTTCTCAAGGAAATTTTGAGGAAACATGTGCCGAGTGCCCAAGACTATTAACAGAACCAGTAGCTGAGGTTATTGAGTGGTGGGATATACTTCAGAACAATGAAGTCCCATTCAAAAAAGAGTTCTGCTCAGGCATGTGTGTGAAGAGATATACGAGAAAGTTGTTAGAAGACAAACTTAGTGATGAATTATGATATAGCGTGTAATGCAAATCAAAGCTCGACACACCGTACTTATGTCCCTTGTGGCTTTAGCGGAATCTCTGTTTGATTGGTGAGCTCGATATAGCCTTTAAGGGCTTGTACAAGAGAGAGCTTTTCGACTTTTCTCTGGAAGTCTTCCAAGTATAAAGCTTCTAATTCTTCATTTTCGTAATTAAAACCTCCTTTATGAAACCCGTGTCTAACCGCTATGTTGTAATTAATGACTAGATTGCAATAGTACATCAAGTATCGGCCTGGATACATCAAATAATCAAGTCTGAATAAAATGTAGGGAAGTTCTTCCAAGAGAATGTTGTTTAAGTATCGATACCCGTGATTTAGGTGATTAGATCTTCTTTTCAAACGTGCAAGATGTGTCTGTTCTTTCAAGGTTGACTCCTGATATTTTCTCTTAGAGACCAAATTTTCATATTGGTTGAATGCTCTATCGCTTTCGTCCAACACTTTGTTCCTCCTACGAATACGCAGTTGAACAGTCTCGATAAATGTCAAACAAATGTTACACTTTTGAATGATAGTTCGTGATGCACTTGTAGGATCTTCAATGGCAGTCAAGTAATCGATTAGCCTTAAAATCACATTCTTGGGTAAGACAGGATGGAAGTATTGGGTGACAAATTCTTGGGTATCCATTTCAAATGCAAATACTCTTTCTGCCACTCCAACCATTAAACTTTCTTTATCGATGGGAGCTGGCGAGCTTTCGTCTATGCTAAGATAGGGACCCAAAACAGATGGCAAGGATTCTGCCCCTTTTCCAGATAAACTCGCTTGTTGCAAGATCTCTATCATACACACATGAGCATTCTTCTTTAAATTTTTGATGTTTGCTTCGACAATCTTTAGACTTTTGTTGAATTCATCAAATTGTTCATCGACCGTGAACACACCAAGTTCGGTTTTTCTCTTGTTCAGTTTGGGGAGGGAAAAGACCTTGTCCCAATCGATGTTCCACAATCGGAGAGCATCCATATGAGCTTTCAAGTCTTTTACCGAAGTTTCAGTGAAATCCATACGATTTGTGGGCATTATTTTTTCGCAGCCAAATCATTATTGTACAATGTCGTTTCTATGATCTCTATAAAAAATTACCGTTGAGAAGGGTGTCCATGATTAGATCCAGGCCATGCGTAGATACCTGGAGATGAGCTTCTACTACTGTCTTCTTCGAAAAGCTCAAACTTATTTGGAGAATTTGTGTTCTCTAAAGAAGACAATCGATCCAAAAGCTTTTGTTTGGTAGACTGGTCGATACTTGAACTGGAAATTCTTGCTTTTAATTCACATATTCTCCCCTCTAAAAGTTGGTCCATGTTTTCCAAGAGTCGTTCCCCGAAATGTTTGTCTACTGGAATGTTTTCAGTCATTATCAGTCTAAGAGACGAAACAGTGCCGAGATTTATGATCGTCTTCTTGAAGATTGAAACTGCTTCTTCGTCAGGATCGAGATTGATCCTATCTTCAACTAACAATAAGGATGCATAATAGAGCATAATGTGAACATGCACCGGCACATACTTCAAGTTCTCTTTGATATCCTTGTCATTCAAAACCAAATTCAATACCGTCTGTGCAGCGTTGAAAGCAATGTTAGCGTTGATTGTTGACTCGTCCTTATGTATTAGCTCGTGATTGGAAATGAATTCTTCTTCGTCATCATCAGAGGAGTCTTCCCAATCTTTCTCACTCGAATTGATAGAAAGGGGTCTTGGAGAGTCTCTTTTTGGGCCGTGAGATAATTGAACCAACTTGGGAAATTCACTGTCATTTGTTGAGTTGGATTCGTGTAGTTTTCTGACGGCCAACGAGTTTATGTGCATTTTGGCAAAGTTGTAATATATCAAGGTAGATTTTGATGACCAAACAGCGCCATTATTCATAGGGGATAATAAAACAGTCCATGAAACCATCCATTTGTCCAACTCCAAGTTACTCTTAGAAGGTATTCCGAGAGATGCAGGTGTGAGTAGCTCCCATGCATTTCCAGAAAACGCTCCAGTTAGAGCCTGGTTGTACTCTACCTGAGAAACTATCCTCATATCTGTGAACGAAGGTGAAGGAGGCTCTTGTTCTCCTTCCAGTTTTTGCTGGGGTTTCCTAACTTCAGAAAATTGAAGTAAGTTGGAAGGCCTGTTATTCTCATGAGAAATAGCTTTCTCATTGGTCATGAGCAAGCTTCTACTGTGCTGAAGAGTGTACTCGTTAGAATTGACTAGAGGCTGTCGGTTGTATGTCAAGCTTTGCTGACCATCGAGAATGTACAACAAATACCAAAGCTTTAGCCGATTCTTAGCCCCTAATGCACCAGCAGCCTCTTCCCGTCCATGGCTCGGCCTATCTAGACCGATCTCTTTTGCGATCTGTAGAGCAAGCCCTGTAAACATTTGTGAGTCAGACAACCAAAAGCTGCAAAATATCAATGCAAGAATCGTGTTGAATCCATCGATCTCGGTAGTAGGACGCCCTTGGTACAACAAATCTCCACAAAGTCGGTGGAGATGTTTCAGCAACTTTTGATGCTTCGTTGAAAGCTCTACATTGGAATGGTGCATTGATGCTATCGTGCAAATGGCACAAATTAGTATAGGCGAAGTCTCCCACATAGTATCCACAGAGAATTTGGCGATTTCAAACCCAAACAATTGTGGAGTTATGTTTTTATCGAAGAACTTAAACAACTCTTTTGCTTCTTCCAATGTAAGAAGATCGTTACGAAAGTCATCAGATACTTCTTCGTTTAATTTTCTTCGCTTGGGTACACTTTCTTCATCCAGGCTTATGTTCCTGCTAGAGTTCAGCGACTCGTTGCTTATTTGTCGGCTCATGGGTGTTCTGCCTCTTCCCTCGTGGGCAGCAGAATCTCCTGCGTGCGTCTGTTGGAGTTGAAGCTGCTCCAGTTGCTGCATCAATAGCTTCTGGTTGTTTCTCAACACATCCACCAAGTCGTTCAACTTCGAGTCGAAGGTGTTCATTTTGTCCTCTATTTGGTTCTTCCACTGTCTATCGCCCTGAGTAACTTCTTGTTGGGCTACAAGAGGCAGGGGCTGTCGTATGTTGGAGGGTCGTTGAGGAACTGAAACTGCTACTGAACCCGAGGAAAGGGGATTCAAAGGAGGTAAAATCATATCAGCCTGAGGATGGCGGTGTGGTGATGATGCGGTCCGTGCAATGGGGACCGGAGCATGCGAGGGGGGAATGCCGTTATAGATATTGGGGTCGGTATTGATCACTGGTAACCTCAAATTGGGGAGTTTGGGGACAAAATTACAACTGGAGGATTGGCCTGTCTTCACACAACGCTCACACGGAAGTGCATCTGAGTATATACATTTGACCTTGGATCTTTTGCAGTTAGAACACGGCTTGGTTCTTTTCTCTCGAGCCATTGCAATCCTAACAAGGTGATGCTTGAAAAAATATTGATAGCGAAATCGCGATGTGTATGAGGTTAAGTTGCAATATTTACTCTTCAACGAACACAGTGAGCTCTGGTGGAGTCTTACACATTGGCCCATTTCGGGCGGTAATGACACAATTTACAGAAAGGAAGATCACCCCCAAAGCACACTACGGTAGAGGATATTCCAAGCCAGATAAAGCATCCCGAGTGGTGTTTGGTGTATTGAATAGGATAATTCTTTGGTAGAAAATCTCTAGTTCTTTGATTTCAGCTGTTCTCTGTTCTTAAATAATGAAATGATCGTGAAATTTTCAACCTACTAGTCGGGGCAGAGTTGTTACAGGATCACCAAAGACGGTAGCCACCGTCTACTAAAGTCGTGCAAAGTAACGACCTTTATTGCGATAGTTTTCCCCATATTTCACAAGCAACTATTCAAGATGTCAATGAAACAGAAGATCAAACAGTTCTTTGGAACCTCGCGTCAATACGCCGTGTCGGGGGCCCTGAAAGATGCCAGTAAGTTTGGCTTCAAAATCACTTCGTGGTACGTTTCCCACAGTCTCCCAGTTATTCCAGTAAACCCTACTGCCGAAGAGATCTTGAACCAGCAGGTGGTGCACAGCATCCCCGAAATCATGGAGACCATTAAGTCCAAGGCCAGTATTGGCCAGCACGAACTATCTAAAGTCGATGGGTTAAGCATCTCGTTTTTGACACCTCCCCATATAACCACGGCCACCTTAAAAGATATTGCTTCGATCGATGGCTACAAGGACATCGTTAGGGGATTGTGGTTCCAGCCCGGAAGCTACGATGCCGAAGTGTTGGAGACCGTCGAGCAGGTGGGATTATACGACATTGCTGTACACGAAGACGAGTGTATATTGGTCAGAGGTGAAGAAGGCTTGTATAGTGCCAATTTATAGTGACTATAGACTCAAAGAATTCTTTTGATGTAGCTTCCCCAGCCCTCATCTTCCGACTGCTTGCGGCCCATCAGCTCAACTTCAACAATGTAGGGGAATGGAGAGCTCTCGAGGGATGTGATAGGAGGAATGTGGTCTTTGTGGGTGTCTGCAATATCAATGACCTTTAGTAGGTTGCTTTCGAAGCTGGCTATGGAAGACGACAAGCCGGACTCAGGCTGAGCTTGGTGTTTGTGTGCCGAGTCGATGACAATGGGCAAGCATTTGATCTGGATGATCCAGGACTCCCAGAGCTTAAGGTTGCTGTCGTCGTCGGACTTGCCCTGGCCAAACCACCCAGTTTTCTTCTTCGACTTGGTGGCCTGCACGTCCAAGAACTTCACCGTCATTACCCCGTACCGCACCGCTTCGTCCTGGCCAAACTCTCGTTTGATGAGCTGGTCAATCTTCTCGTCGATAAGTGAGTCTAAGTCAGGGAGGCCAACAGCCACGGGGTATGGCACCCCTAGAAACTCCGACGTGGACGGTGTTATTGGTCCAAAAAGTCGGTGGAAGAATATCGTCCATATGATTCCTATTAGGTTAGTAGAGTGCCAAGAGGGATCGCTGCGGGTTTGGGACGTACCTTTTAGAGACTCTCGAACGACCGACCGCTCGGCTTCGATGCTCAAGGTGTACTCCATCACGTAGTCAGGCTGTGAGTATTTGTGACGAGTATTTGTGACGGGAACCTTGTGAGATCAATGTGTCTCTGATTATATCTTATCGCACTGGGGCTTGCGCGATTAGTGTATTTAGCTATTTACATGGAGACACGGTGACGAGGCGGGCGGCAGGTGGGATGATAGAGTGTGCTGGGGGGCGTCTAGGTCCGTGGCCTGGGTCGTTTTGGCAGTGATTTGGGCGGAGTTGGGGCCGTGTCAAATATAAATTCACCTCTGCTCATGCGCTCCAATACTTCCGCTATTTGGGGCATCACATCGAACTCCAAGGCCTCGAGCTCGGCCCGCTTGAACTTGGCGATCACGTAGTCCGCCACGTACTTGTTGGGGGGTTTGCCGACCCCGACGGCGATTTTCGTGTAGCTCTGTCCCATGATCTTGTCGATGGACCTCAAGCCATTGTGGCCACGAGGACTGGTTCCCTGACGCCGTACTTGGATCTTGCCGAGGGGAAGTTGAATCTCGTCGTGGATCACTACTAGAGCGGTGTTGTACCGGTTTTCTTGCACTCTTTTGACTTGGCTCCAGTTGGTGTAGACAGGCTCACCTTGGAGATTCATAAATGTTTCATTCGACTTGTAGAGTAGAACGTTCGATAGCGTCGAGTCCTGAGACACGCTGTATACTCCTCTGGGGACGTTGCGGTGCTTCTGGAATGGTTTGAAGGTTGTCCAGTGGGTGGCTATGAGCTTATCTAGCACCCAATGTCCCACACTGTGTCTTGAGCCTGAGAAGTCTGGTTCAGGGTTTCCCAACGACGTCACCATCAAATACGGGAGTTTTTGGGGGTCAGGCGGTGTGGTACTTATAGACCTCGCGGCTGTTCGGGTGAAGAGGTTATTGGCAGCGTACCGGGCGTAGTATCGTACGATCTGCATGGGGATTTGGGCCAAACAGAGGAAGAATTTCATGAGATGCGAAAGAGATGAGAAGCCATACATAAGCGAGAAAGTGGACCTTATAGAGTGTGGGCATTTGTGGCCTTATTGCGTAGGGGAGTGTAGGCCCGTTTAGGTCTGTAGTGTAGACTAGAGTGAAGGACACGGCTGAGTAGTACGGGAAAAACTCGTATATTAAACTTGGCTAGTTTCGGCCGAACAAATCATCGATCTGAACAATGGTGGAATTCATGGTTTCCTTGGTGGCCCGGTAGTTCTGGAGCACCTTGTTGAACCGAAGGTTGCTACTAGAGATTTGGGCAGAAACATGCTCTCTTTGCCTTTTCACCTTAGCAATCTCTACTCCGGCGATGTCCAGAAGCCAAATATCTCGTTTCTATACCAGTTAGTATTGCACTTAACAAGCCTATTTTCTTTACATACCTCATCGAGCTGCTGGAGTTGTGCACTTATAGTGGCTGTTTGGTTCAAGAAGTCAGCTACCACAAAGTCACATGCCCGTTCAAAGCTGCCGAAACAGAACCTATCCAAATCACTGGTGTAGGGCCTTTCTGGTAGTGATTTGATGAGCTCCTCCACCTCACTTTTCAAATCTTGGAGAACCTTGGGTCCAAGTATACCATTCGGGGTACCGATATCCACACCCCTGGACCTCAAGTATTTCTCTATCTCACCATTGGAGTCTGCACCCCACATCTTCTTGTTTTCTCTTCTCTTCTGCTTCTTTTTACAGGGACTGGAAACGGTTGCAACTGAAGTATATAATTCTTCAGATCCATTTGTGGAGGGAATTTCGTCAATTCCAAACCGCTCCAAAGCGGTCCCCTTCTTAGGGTTAGCTGTGATGGGATGTGGGCTAGGCACAGAAGGTGTAGGAGAGGTTCCAACCACGGTTTGTGGGTCAGTTGTCAAAGACATTTTTGTGGTTGCAAAATTTGAAAAAAAAATGTTCCAGATAAATAAATTTGTTCGCTCTATGAACACTATATATATAAACTAGTCATATCAGGCATCTCATTGTGGGTATTCGCCTATGCGGTAGACTTCTTTTGTGCAGCAGCCGCTTCGGCATCTTTGGCCAATTGAGTTAAACTTTTGTGGGAGTGTTCATACTTAATGTGTTGAGCATTGGACACTCTCTTCAACTCTTGCAATCTGTCTCTCAAGGTTTCGACATCTCTCAAGCTCTTCTCCAACTTCAATCTTTCTTCCTCGATCTTCAAACGTTTCTCTGCGTCCAATTCTCCGAAGAAGTAGCCTCCTTTACCATCAAACTTCAAGAGGTAATTGTGGAAATGCCATAAAGCTGGTCTGTGGGCGACGGATAATAAGGAAATACCCATTTCTTGGGCATGCTGGTACATGAATTGCTCCATCGTGGGTGAAACAGCAGAAGTGCACTCGTCCAACACAGCAAACTTAGGCTGGTGGTAATATAATCTGGCCATGGCCAATCTCTGTTGGGCTCCCACTGACAATTCCTCGCCCCAATTTCTGACTTCATCCCAAGGCTTATCACCAACCAATAACTCATCCAATTTCAAGATCTTGAAAATTTCATATAATTCCTTGTCAGTCTTGCCATGCTTGTTTTTCTTATATTGCTCGTATGTGTGAGGATAGATCACTTGTTCTCTTAAGTTGCCTCTGCATAAATAGGCTCTTTGAGGCAAATAGAACATGTTTTCAGTTTCAGGAATGACAATTTGCCCTTCCTTACAGGGCCATAATCCTCCCAACATTCTGAACAAAGAAGACTTACCGGATCCATTGGGACCAGCAATCAATAAGTGCTGGCCATGCTTAATGCTGAAGTTCAACCTTTCGATCAACGTAACGTCGGCAGGTGTTACCAATCTAACATCCTTGAATGTAATTTCATTGCCGTAAATAATGTTATCATTCTTTTCATTCTTTTTCTCCAGTAGCTTATCTTGTTTGATTTGATGTAAAGCATCTTGGAATTCACTTACTCTTGAGGCGTGGCCAACCACTTGCAAGATGTATCTTCTAGCATAAATCAACCTATCCAATGAGTCTGAGGCACTTAACAACAATCTTCTATTGGTGATAAAATCACCTGAAGCAGAAGGATCAGGTTCTTTGCCCAAATACTTGTTGATGAAAACCGGAGCTGAACACAACACCAATCCGGCAGCACCCCAGAAATACTTGACAATAAAAGTTTGGGCAATTTCGTGAATAGCTTTCTTCCAGTACTCCATTTTCAAAAATCTTTCCAACTGGTAATAGCAGTAATCAAGGTAGTCCAACTCACGGCCATGACCTCTCAAGAAAGCGATTTCTTCACTGTTGGTGACGACCTTGGAGTGTGCTGATCTTAATTGGCCCTCTAAATTGGCTCTTTCAGAGGCCAACTTGGCAAATGGAGGCGAGAAGAACCTCAAAATAATGGTGGAAAAGTGGGCAATTAAACCCAAAGCCAAGGTTCCTTCTCCACTTCCCACACCACTCTTAGATAACTCTTTGGCACATAACAACAAGTCCAAAGAAGGCTTTAACAATTGGCCCGGCAAAGACGATAAGGCACCTGCCAACCTGCTGATATCAGTCGAGGTCCTCTGGTCCGGATCCTTGATTTTACTATCATTCAATTGGATCAATGAATAATAATTGGCATCCAAGTTATCTGGCAAATAATCATCCACAATACTGTTGGTCATGTTGATTCTCAAGTGCTTTCTCAAGTTGTTCTTTGTCCAGTCCAACATCGAGTTCACTATGGAAGCAGGTATACCCAAAAACATCCAGAAAGCTAAAAGCTGGCCAAACTTCTTCAACTTCTTGGACACTAAGGCACCTACCAACTTACCGTCTAAACTAGCGACTTTGATGGTCAAAAATGCCCTAACCACCAACAAGAAGATGTGGGATACAAGGAATCCAACAGCAGCATTAGTATACCCGGGGATGGCAGCATCAAAGAGTCTTTTGGCAGAATCTTTGCTGAGCTTCTTACGCTTCTTTTGTAGTTCTGTAGAACTCTCGACATCTTTGGGTTTCTTATCGGAGCCCTGAGAGGTGTTTGTGGCTCCGGAGAACGCAGTGATAAGTAACATGATATAAGAAGCATTAAGAAACAAGCTTCTATTGCTCTTATAGACATTCAAGAGTGACACTCCTAGTGTATTCGAATTAGGAGGACTCATGGTGCAAACACAGGCAATTTAGATACGTTGGCTGAACCGTTTACACGTGACAGGTGTCGGCTGGTGGTTGTGAAAAGCACCGTTTGAACGTATACAGCAAAGTGAAAATGGCGACTAGCTGAAATATGTGGAGAATCGCTGCGAGGTCCGAGGCTCTTAAAATAGTGTATTGAGCGCACACGACCAGTTTGGTGTTTGTAGTGTCTGTAGTGTCTAGAGGGTGATTGGGGAACTAGAGCTTAGCGGACAAAGGCTGGGTGTGTAGGGGTTGAAGCAGAGAGGAACGAGCGCAGGAATGGAGTGAATTCGTATTTAGTGTACATTAATGACTATTTAGAGGAGCTTTTGTCCGGTCGTGAGTCGTTCTTAGTCGTAGTGAGTCGTAGTGTTGTTTTCCTGGTTATTTTGAGACGTATTCTTGCCCGACAATTTGAGTGGCTGCTTGGCGAGTGTGGACCAGTACCGTCACTGGTGTTCGTATCCGTCGAGAAGCTCTGTGAACGCTCCTTGTGAGGTTTTGATCTTATCTCTCAACTGTGCTATTCTCTCCGCATACACTTTGTTAGCCAACTCGGTGGTATTGGAGCAGTCTTTGTTTTGCTCAAGGAGGGCCCCATAGAGGGTCTGGAGTTGACCTACCGTCCAAGGGGATTTGATTACCAATCCCTCAAGAACGGAGAGTCTCGTACTCTTATGGTTAAACCAGTCGGTGCTGATGGTTTTCAATATCTCGCTGTTCAGCTTGTCTTGTATGGATTCGGGCTCAATCAAGTTGTTGGTGTGGAGAAGTTGAAGGAAAAGTAGACAGTCCCTGTGGCTGTATTTTGCGGGGTCTGTGACCAGAATGTCCGCGTTGTCTCTACGTTCAACCATGTTTTCGATGATTCTAGTTTTATATTATAATGACGATTTGAGACTAAAAATTTCCTGTTTGGTGAGAAGACTCTAGCTAAAACCACACCACACAAGCGACACATGTACGGAGTTTGAGCTGTAAAATGCGTAGAGTCAGTTGCTAATATTCTGAAAGAAGAGTATCGAATATTTCAGCAGTAGATGTTACGGGTTGCTTGCATTTGTCCGTTCCATTATAATACAAATATATTTCATATACAATACCAAATCATGCTCCTCGGGTGCCTTGGACCTATCATGCAAGTCCAGTCATGCTTTCACAACAACAATCACTGAGTCGCCTCTCAAGAACAACTTCGACACGAATCGTTCCTTCTGGTTGACCTTTATCACTTTACCCTTGTTGTTCTTCACCGGCTCGGTCCACAACTCTTTAACGTTCTCTAGTATCAAATTGCAATGCCTGTCAAATGCCTTCACTTTGGCCACGAGTTTGTGGTTGTTTCGACAGGAGATCACCACCGGTGTGCTGTTGGAGACCGCTTCCTTCAAAAGTGACATGGGTCCATGGTTGAACTCAAACTCTTCGAGCCTTTCAAGCTCTTGCTGGTTTAAGTCCGACTTCGGAACCCCCACCAATTCACTAGTTAGTCTGTTAGTATACGAGGTGTCGGAAACTGTGCGCTTGGTTGCTGCCTCTGAAACATACGCCATATTGTACCTGTTAGTGTAGTGTGTAGCTTAGCGATGTACTTTTCGTTTTGAGATGTCGATATCGCGAGTTGAATTTTGGCTTAAAGCTCTGAAAACGGACTTCTGAGTGAATGCCATTGAACATTCAGACGACTCTACAAAGTTCTATTTCTTCTTGACTCTACAGGTTCTCTTGAGTGAGGATCTAATATACATTGAGACTCTATACTATACAGACTTTTCGGCTTGGCTCAATGGAGCAGCTAACCCACAAGCTCTTTTTATAATGTTCTCGATTCTGTCTTTCAATACCTTGGAGTTACAATTAACACTCAAGGTGTTGTAGTCGATGGTAGCCTCGTTCTTACCAAACGCTATTTCGGCCTTCGTGAGGTCACTATGCTTCAAAGCCTCTCCGAACTGAGCTTTGAGCAACGTAGATATACGATACTTTCTCTCGGTGATGTTGGTGTTAGTGTGGCCGGGCGTTTCCACCGTTATCACTGAGCTATTACTAGTGGCTTCGGGCTCGTCTTTGACTTCGTGATCGTGGGAGTGGCTTGAAGACGAAATCTTGACAGATGCGGGAGACGAGTCAATGGAGTAGAGAATTGCAACCACACTATCTGCCAACGAATCGGCCATTAAATTGTCGTTAACCCATTCTACTGTAACTTGATTACTCGAGCCATTGGATTTGGACCGGTCTATCAAAATGCTTATCATGTCCATGATGACACACTCCCATTCGTCCTCGTCATCATTGACAATATTTATGTAGCCGAACATCTGCTGTAAATGCCATTCGATCAAAGATATGTGGGCATTGATAACCATTTCGATCTTAGATTTAACGATAGATGTAGACAATTGTGAGTATTCATGGAGGTCTTGCAACTGAACAATGTTCAAATCAAAATCCTTGGACACTATTACTCCTGATAACACTTTTTTGCTTTTAAACACTTCGAAATCGTCACCTTCTTCTTTTCTCGTAGCTTCCAGTGATTCTTCGGCTTCTACTTTCGTGTCATCGTCTCCCTTTCCTTCTTCTGCTTCGTCTTCTTGTTCTCCGATTTCTTCTATTTTTGTAATCAATTCCAGCTCCAATTCGGCTCTCATGCTTGATACTTGTTCCTCAGCTAAAGAACCCAATACTTTGGCAACCTTCAAACCCTTGATTCCTATTTTCAATTCGTCTCCATTTCGTGGGTTGAACACTTTCACCTCTTGGTCCGTACCCTTTCTGTTGGCGTACTTGCTCAAGAGGGCGGACTTTAATCTACCCATAGGAATAGAGTCACCATGAACCAAAATGATTTTTGAAGCATTGACTTCGCCTATGAATTCAGCATTCTGCTGAAAGTCTACATGAGCAGCAAATGAGATCTCTTCTATGCTCAACCTTCTGGGTATTGTCATTTCAGGATTGGTGACAGAAGGTATGGTAGGAGGCTCAATCAACAAATCTTTGGCCATGGTACCTTCGACGGAGTAACCCGTCATCAATACCGTGTTCTTTGGATCTGGGGCCCACTTCTCCAACAACTGTCTTGAAAATCCACTTTGAAGCATACCAGGAGATGCAATCACCACCGAAGGGCCAAAATCCTGGAATCTATCCAAAGATTTGAGTGTTTTGATGTACTTGAAAGTAAAAGGGTTTTTACGGTCGTATGTGGAAGAAGAGGTCACTGACCTTATTTTATCATTCATGATATTTGTGTAGGTCTGATATACTGCCAAACATTTTCTTGCTAATGAAGATGCAAAATAAATATCGATGTTGTGTAAGTCTTCGTTCTGTGACCAATACTCCTCTAGGATCAACAATAATTCCTGGGCAGTTCCCAAAGCAAACACGGGCATCAACACTCTACCTCCCTTCAGCAAAGTTGAGTGAATAATCCTTGTCATTCTATTCTCTTTTTCGACTCTAGGCTCGTGTGTAGCAGTACCAAAAGTGGACTCGGTAATCAAGATGTCAGGCTTCACGGACGGCACTTCTGCTACTGGCAAATGCCTGTTCTCTTCTCTCGAGTAGTCACCGGTGAACAATGCCTTCAACCCTCCAATCTCGATCAAATATAAACATGCACCCAATACATGCCCAGCATGATATGCGGTGAATCGTATCCCGTCCAATTCCATGGTCGAGTGGAAATCCACCGTTTCAATTCGGTCAAACGACTTCATCAAATCCTCGTCGGTATACAAATTTGCCGAGATTCCTCCACTGTTGGGGTCATTGGAAGCACTGGAACTCAATGAGGTCACTCTAACAAAATCCGTCAATAACCACCTGTAAATGGCTTTTGTGGCATGGGTCATAAACACCCGACCTCTGAAATTTGTGTGTTGCATCACGTATGGCAAAGAAGCCGCATGGTCCAAATGGAAGTGGGATATCAAGAGCAAATCCACCTTGGACAAGTCGTACTCATCGTAGAACGGCAACGAATTAAGTCCCGTCAACCCCGGATGCACACCTGCATCAAGCATTATGACTTTGTTCTTGTATTCAATGATATGGCATGACCGTCCCACCTCATTACAACCACCCAACCCGGTGAATTTAAAGTCTTCTGTACTGTCAACACTCATGTTAAGGTTGAAACTTGAAAAATTACTCTCGCGGAAAATTTTCACTATAATTGTATACACTTTGAACATTAAACATATGGTACTATACTACAGAGTCGCGGTCAGGGGAAGGAAGTGGTTATGACGATGGAGACGTTAGACGCCTACACGCAAGACGTTTTGACGTTGATGTCTGAACCGTATTACTTCGTGTCTCTCAAGAATCATAAGAGCCTTGTCCAAAGCTGCAGGACTGGCCTTACCACTATCTACTATTTCTCTTCTTAAAGTCAGGTAGGCAGTAGACCAGCCAATTGGCAACCTTCTTCTCAACTCGTGTTCGACCTTGTTGATCTCTTTACTCAACTCGCTGTTGGGAATCAATCCGTTAGACATACCTTGGTCAACGGCCTTCATGGTGGAAGCGGTGAAAAGCCTTATAGCTTCTTCTACGTGCTCTTCAGAAGCCACTGGAGACAAGGACAATTTGGCCAACGACTCGGTAATACGGATAATAGCTTCCAATTGTCTGACGGTGATAGGAATTGAAGATCTTTCGTTCAAGTCTGCTTCATTCATTTGCAACTTCTTTCTGATAGCTACGAAATGGGAGGATAATCTGACCGAGGCCTCAGGACTCAATCTTGGGGCACATTTAACCTTACAGTATTGAATGTACCTCTTCATGGTCTGGATAGGGATTTCACCCTCTTGGTTCATATCGTTAGCATTGGTATTTCCTGTGTGCACATTCATGACGTGTTCAGCAATAGAGATATCTCTTTGTTCGTTGTGGTCATCCTTGACGATAAAAATCATATCGAATCTGGACAAAATGGTACTTTGGAAATCGATGTTTTCTCCGGGAGACTTCAAGTCATCGTATCTTCCGAAAATGGGGTTGGCAGCAGCTAAGACGGAGGTTCTGGAATTCAAAATGGTGGTGATACCGGCCTTGGCAATGGAAATGGTCTGCTGTTCCATAGCCTCGTGGATAGCCACTCTATCTTCGTCTCTCATTTTATCAAACTCATCAATACAGACAACACCTCCGTCAGCCAAAACCATGGCCCCACCTTCCAAGTAGAAATCCCGTGTGGTAGGATCTCTTTGGACAGAAGCTGTCAAACCGGCAGCCGAGGAACCTTTACCAGAAGTATAAACAGAGATGGGAGAGATTTTCTCGACAAACTTCAACAATTGAGACTTTGCAGTACCAGGGTCTCCCAACAATAACACATTTATGTCACCTCTCAATCTCATACTATCGGGCAAAATCTTCTTACTTCCCCCCATCAAAAGACAAGTGATTGCCTTCTTGATATCCTCGTTACCGTAAATAGAAGGAGCAATAGAGTTGGAGAAAATCTCGTACAAGTTTGGCATTCTGGACAACTTTAGAAACTCTTCTTCCTCTTCTTCACTGAACACCAACCCCTGACCGTCAACTCCACTCTCTGTGTCGCTCTGGATACCCAACACCTTCAAGTAAGGGTTTCTCAAAGCCACAGAGCTCACAGCTCTATTATTGGCTCTCGATTTACTTTCGAAAATCGAATAAACCCCAATTATAGTCACCCGAGTACCGGGCACCACCTGGTTGGTCAAATATCTGTCGGCCTGCAACAAGATGTTTCTGGGCATTTCTCCCACCGGCACCATGTCAGGAGACTCTTGCAACTTCAACACCTGTTGATCGATGAAAGTAGACTTATCGTGAACCACCACATACGGCTCAGCGGGACATCTTGCCTGGGTAGCATTGTCGTCGAAATTGTGACTTCCCTGACACTTCTTGGGCAAGTTCAAGTTCCCGAACCCGGTGGCCACGTTCAATCTCATGGTGTGCTTACAGTTTCTGCAAATAATCTGAACCTTGGTGGGTCTCGACGACAACACCGAAGCCGAAATGATTATCCCACTGACACGGACAATCTTGGAGATGTGCTCCGAATCCAAGTCTCTGATACTGGTTTTGTTTGCAATCGAATACAAGATCAATTGGCAGTTTGGAAAACTTTCAGGAACCGAGTCATCTGCCAAATAGGCGATTCTCTTACCAATATCGGTGATGGCCGTCTCGAACAACGGGATCATCTCGGCCGGGTCATCGTGTAGCTTCTTGTTCAACTCCTCATTGAACCCAATCAAGTGCTCGTTGTTGACTTTCAAGGAATAGTTTTTGATCAACAAGTTCTCTCTCAACTGCTCTCTGTAGACAAACAGGTTGTTTAGCCTGAACTCCAAAATGAACGACTTGAACGCCTTGATTATCTCATTGTACGAGTCATCTGAGACTTCGAATGGCCCTAACGCAGGGGCACTATAGCTGTCTGGTCTATCGTACGACATGTAATGGACTGAATTAGTGATGGGTGTAGTGAAATATTATTGTGTGAAGAGAAAAAAAATCCCAAACCAGACGTGTTTAATTATATTTCCCAATGAGGCTAAATTGGGACAAATTCGTGTCTCGCGCCATTTCTTCTATCGACAGTAAAGGTGGTAATGATGAGGTTCAAAGGGTTTGGAGTGTTGAGACTAGCCGGATGGCCCTGGCCAAATGGCCAGTTGGCGGGACTGGTTGCGTTGAGAGCCTATTCTATACCCAAAAAAAACAAGCTTCCTCCTCGTCCTAAATGGCTAGTTAAAGAAGAGGACATCGAAGAGACCTTCATAAAAGGAGGAAGTGGGCCGGGAGGCCAGAAAATCAATAAGACCAACAGTAAAGTTCAACTCAAACACATTCCAACCGGAATGGTTGTTACATGCCAGCAATCCCGGTCTCAAGAGCTGAACCGTAAGAAGGCACGAGAGATTCTAGCTGAGAAATTGGACTTGTTGCAGAATGGGGCCCAGTCTCGGGTGGCAGTTGTTACGGAGCGGAAGGTGAAGTTGAAACAAAGCAAGCAAAAGAAGAGCAGGAGGAAGTACAAGAAGCTCGATGAGGCGAAGGAGAAGGAGAGGGAGGAGGCGGCCAGCGAGACCTTGATAGACATTGAGGATGAGTTGAGGTAGCTGAACACCCATACACCCACGCCTACAGTGGGCCAAAAAATACCACTTGAAAGAGCTCATAGCCCTTAGCCGGGGCTACGGGCAACGAGGGCCACTCAGCGACGAAAGTTAAAAGCTTGATAACTAGGAAACAATGCTCTACATAGTAATGGATAACGAGATGAGGACGTGTGCGCACCGTGAATCCCAGTCGATGACTCGAAGTTAGCTACCAGAGAGCCACGAAGCACAATTGCCGGAGGTGTACGTGAGTTCCAAGCCCCGGTGTGAGCTGGTAATGCCAAGTCCTGGCCTGTAAGTGCCACCCTGTAAGCGCCAACCCGCCTGGAGTGCCCACTGCCCAGTGACAGACCACAGTCTTACACACCACTCAAAAGCCGTAACAGCCAACACGTAAATCAACTGCTGCATTCGTCAGCTGCTGCCTCCACCAACGCATCCCCTTCCCCTGCAAGCAGACCGTGCCCAGAAGCTAGTGCCCAGTCGCCTTGTCTCTACCGTGGCTCCAACATTCGCAGCCATTATTTTTGCAGCCCAAAAAACTGGAACATATTGTAAACATGAATAAGAGCTTGGTGATTGCTGTGGCACTTGCCGCTGTGTTTGGTGTTGCATGTGTAGTTCTTCTTGTTGCCTTAATGGTCACTGTCGCTTTGGGCTTTGTTCCCATGAAAAGTAAGCGGTTTCGGTTCAAAGCTAGGCGGAGCTTTGACTTGGAGATGGGGGAAAATTGCTCGACAGTGGCCATACAAAGCCCCAAGTATTCGCCCAACTCATTTGTCACCGAAAGCGGCGATATTGTTGTTCGCCTAGACGTGGGAGGAGGGGCTGAATCTTGTTGTGGTGCTTCAAAAACTGGTTCTGGTGCTGTGGAAGCCCCTTCTGCTGGCATTCTTTCAGGAGAGGTTGTGGCTGATTGTTCTGGAGCCGAAGACGCTTGGAGCGACCTAGGCAGTATGTCGGTGTTTCACGACGCATTCTCGGCCACTTCTGGTGAGGTGTTTTACAAGCCGTCTTTGGCAGCTTCGGCTATTGACAGCACACCCGTCGAGCTTCAAGGCGAGTACGACTTGGGAGATGCCAGGAGCTCCACCAGCTCAAATGTGGCCGACTGCCTGCTCATGGGCCCCACTGTGAGGAAGTACGATAGCTTCTCCAACACCTTGATGATCCAGGATTTAATGGAGTGCTTTCTGTCGCAAGGTTCCTACAAGGAGATAGTCGAAGTCGACGACTTGTACTCCGAACACCAGATTCCCATGGGTGGGATTGTGGTGGCAATCAAGCCGTTTAAAGGTAACAGGTCCCAGGACTTCAGATGTTTGCAGCCAGGAGACTTGATCCGAGTAGTAAGATTTTATGTAAACCAAGAGGCTAGTAGCCTCGGAGGAAAGGTGTTGCGGCTCATTAAACAGCCACAGGCGGCCACTCTACGGAGCAGGTGGTTTTTCTGGCTTTTTGCGGCCAAGACCCTCTCAGTGCCTAATTACATTACTCGGGATCACGACCAATACGCTCTGGTATGGTGCACGGGCATCGTGTTGAATACCCACTTGGAGTACGACGAAGAAATCCAGCTGGTGGGCTTGAGGGTCAACGACTCCCTCCATCCAGACTCCGGGACTCTTCGGGACTTCCCGTTGTCGATCGTGTCGTTGGAAACCACCGTTTTGACAAACCTGGAGAAACAACGGAATAATGGCAGTTTATGCCGCGAGCGTGCCCGCTTCAGGTTCACCTGGGGGATGTAATAGCTGTAGTTTTGGTTCTGGTGAGGTATGTTGCTAACAAAAGTTGTAGGTATGGTCGGTGGGGATGTATCAGGCCAAGTGGTGGTTTTTTTTGGTGACAATCAGCTAATATGGTATAGTTTCGGTATGCCCGTCTCCATCCTTCCCCCATTCTTCAATTGGCCCTAATGTGAGCACAAGTCGTGCTTGCGGTGGGGGAAGCTGCCAAAAGGCGGTTCGTGGTAGCGGGACGGCGGTTCGTGGCGGCAGCTTTTAGGTGAAGGCCCCAAGGGTGCCATATATAGGCTGCGCTTCAATGTCGCTATAAAGGCTACGCTGAATGTGCTTTCGTCACTTCATAAAGCTTGGTGATTTTATTACTATACAACTATAATACAGAGGCAGTTTGAGATATCTTCAGCTTCCTCTGCCTCGGCCCTCCCAGTCCTCCAACGTCTTGATGGCATCTTTCCAATTCTTCGTAACCACGCTCAACTCTCGTTTGAGTCTCAGGATCTCGTCTTGTTTGCTGGGGTCATCTTCATCCCCGTGATGTTGGCTTCCTTCCTTTGTCTGGTTGATCTCTTCAAACAAATTGTTCAAGTAATGGTAGTTTTTGTAGATATTGTTGAGGATCGGCTTGATGATGAACTCAAAGGTCTCGATGTTGTCGATATCCACCTCCAGTTCTACCAACTGGTTTAACTCCTGTAAGTTGAAATAATCTTCAGGGTTGGGTATGAACTCATCCTGCTGGACCTTGTCAGTTTCAGGGTTGATCACCGAGTTGAACATGTTGTAGTACCGATTCAAGTTCTTGATGAACCTTGAGAATTTGTGGTTTTCTTTGATCAAGTTGTTGGTAAGTTCTGTTAAGGTGATGACGATTTTCTCGTATTCAGCATTTAATATTGGAATTGGCAAGTTGGTATCGTTTAGATTATTGATTATAGGGTTGTTATTGAAAATGTAGTTGGAGTTCGTATCCATGTCAGACACTTCGTTTCTCCCCTCGAGAAGAGAGCTTCTATTGAGACCATATGTGATGGTAGTGGACAAGTTCTTCTTTTCGATCAATTGATTTTTGAGGTTGTTGATAACCAAGTTCTTTTTCTTGATTTCAATGTCGTGCTTGGTCTTGATATCGTTGCACCAGTTCTTTACCTTGTTCAAGTCCCGAGCCTGGGCTTTATTTTGGTTGGAAAGAAGGTTGTACTCTTTGGAGATGGTTGTTTTTTCGTACGAAACCGTTTGAAGCTTGGATTCCAGCTTGCCCAACTTCGACTCCAACTCAGCCGCTCGTTCTTTCAATTGCTTGATCTCCTGATCCTTTTGGCTTATGATCTGATTGAATGTCTTGTTCTGCACTTTGTTTCTTTCCACGCTTTGGAGCAATCCGTAGATGATGTTGATTATGTTTTTGTCATTGTTGTAGATGGTGTCGGTAAGCTTCAAGTCGGGAATAACTTCGGGCTGGTCCACCCTCAATCGATCCCAGTCAATGGAGTTGAACAAGAGGGTCGACTCGACGTATCCCTTGGACATCAACGTGTCGTTGAGAAGAGTCGATGCATCCACAATGGCATCTTTATTCAAATACGAGTCCATCAGAATGTAAATAAATACAGAGCGCGATCGCTTTTGGTGGAGGTTTTAGTGGGGCATTTGGAGGGCCACTATTGTGGGAGTGGACAGGCAAGAGGAGTGGACGTAGCGGCCGAGATTGGGGGTCTGGAGCAGCTAGAGAAGTGAGAGTCGAAAAGGGAGAGAATCGAGCGAACTAGGAGGACTATCTCCGGGAGGATGAAAGCAGGCACCCGAGATCAAAGAATCAGCACCCGAGATCAGGGCAGTCTCCAGAGTACCGGAGCAGTCGCCCAGAACAGCCCGGAAGAGATGCGGGATCACAGATCAAGCATTTGGTACGACAACGAAATAGGGCATTATACCTGTTCTAATTGAATGTATATTGAGGATTATGGCCGAGTTACAAACCCAGTTCAATTGTTTTCTTGCATCAAAATCGTCTAGTGGTGACCCTCAGCTGGCTCTTCAAACACGAACCAGTCTTCTTCAACAGGTTCAGCACCAGCTGGAGCAGCGGAAACAGTCTCAACCTCAGAGGCTTCGTAGTCCTTCAACAAATCGGAGCTGATTTCTTCAGATGGCAAGGATGGCTTAGTTGGCAACTGAAAAGCCTTGACACTCGAGTCGATTTCCTTGGTGGACAAGGGAGTAGGCTTGAAAGTCTTGATGTTGGAGATGTACAAATCTGACACCAAGTTGGATCTTCTTGTGGTGATGGAGAATCTTCTGGAAATGACCTAAAATCACGTTAGTATATGTTCTCCTCGTAATTGCCCATGGCCCGGCGCCCCACAATGGCAATGGTTTCACTCGTTCTACATACTTGTCTAAACATGGTTGAAGTATTGAAAAAGTTTTTAATTTTCAAAAGTTCCCGAATTCGTTCGCATTTGACAAACAACTTTTATTGGATGAGAGAAATTTGAGAGTTACACCAAGAGCTTGATACCATTGGCAGCGGAAACTTGTAGGCATGAGGTTCTATTGTGAGTACTGCAAGTCGTACTTGACCCACGATAAGCTCAGTGTGAGAAAGAGCCATTTGCAGGGGAAAAATCACATCAAATTGTACTGCACCTATTACGAGCATAAGCTGAAAGAGTTACACATTGAGGCTGATATGGCACCCGGGTTGGCTGAGATATATGAGCATGCGCCGGGAGGGACTGTGGCAGGCGGGGAGGCCCAGTTTATGTTGCCCCCACCCCAGCCGCTTCCGGGGATGTCGAATCCGCCTCCTAGTGTGTTTTACAATGAGGCTGACAAGAGGCTGATGGTGTAGGGCTGGTACCAGCCTACGGGTTGTACAAGCAGCAACGCAGAGTGATCACAGGCTAAGCATTAGCAGGCCAATCACAGGTTAAGCATGGCTTAAGCACTAGCAGGTGGATGTCAGGTGGCATTGGATTGATTTTGGTGTGAACAGCCATCAGCTCATCGCACCACCAGATTTGGCCGGCAGCAAACTTGATACGAGCTCAAGCACAAGCTACAGAGCTTGTGGCCGTTGAGTTTCAGCAATGGGGCCAAGCCTATTACGGGTGCCTTTAGCTAAGCTATTACGATAACGACACACATATAAGTATAGCAGTATACGCACACTATACATAGTTATAGTTATAGCAGTACATGGACAGCATACATAGTTATAGTTATATACACAGCATACAGCTACACCAGCGACATACTGCTCAACTGATCCACTACACCCTTCCTCTTCTCATGTGATAATCGTATATAAACTATATATATATTCAACACTCTACTTACAAATCAGCATCATCTTCATCTGGCAATGGCAAAGCAGCAGCTTGTTCCATTTCTTGTTGGTATTGCTTCAACAAATTGGCGTCAACAGCTACTTCTGGTGGAGCCAAAGCTGGTGATTCTACAAACTCCAATTGAGGGTTACCAGCCAACTTTCTGGCCAACCAAAGGAATGGCTTTTCAAAGTTGTAGTTGGACTTGGCAGAAATATCGTAGTATTGCAAGTTCTTCTTTCTGTGGAAAGTGATGGTCTTGGCCTTGACTTTTCTCTCCTTGACATCGACCTTGTTACCACACAACACCACCGGAATGTTTTCACATACTCTGACCAAATCTCTGTGCCAGTTTGGAACGTTCTTGTAGGTGATTCTGGAGGTGACATCGAACATGATGATACCACATTGACCGTTGATGTAGTAACCATCTCTCAATCCACCGAACTTTTCTTGACCGGCAGTATCCCACACGTCGAATTTCAATTCACCGTAGTTGGTGTGGAATCCCAATGGATGGACCTCAACACCGATTGTAGCAATGTACTTCTTCTCAAACTCACCGGTCAAATGTCTCTTGACGAATGTGGTTTTACCGGTACCACCGTCTCCGACTAAAACTAACTTGAAAGTAGGAACTTCTTGGGCCATGATTGCTTTGTTATTCTGTGAGAATTACCAAACGAAAAAAAATTTTCAATATGATGATGATTTTTCTCACCCTTCTGGAGAACCAAATCGAATTTCTGAGACGAGCGCGATCGCGAGTGCAACAAGAGTGTCAGCGACAGAGGAGGCAGGAGCCGGGGCCAATGGCAGCTGGTGCTGGTGCTGATATGGTGCTGGTGCTGATATGGTGCTGGCGCTATTTTGGTGCTGGTGATGGGGCGGTGTCCGGGACAACGAGATCTAAGTCCTACAAAGCTTTTCATCGTTTTGGCTATTAAAGCTTACGATCTGTCAGGTGGATTCGACTTGACGACGGCACTAAGGCCGCCGTGCTAGTGGGAAGCAAAATATCGCGGTTGAGACCAGTGTCGTGGTGAGCTCAAAGCAAATCTGGATGCCAGCATCTGGTGCAGGGTGCCTAACCGAATTTACAGGTTAGGAGACTACAGATTAGTTTGCTCTCGGCGGCTGAGGTGGCTGCTTTGGCTAATACAAACGTGTACACCCCCAACGAGCCTATTGTTCAGTATTCCACAACCTGTTCCCTTTTCAATGCGCTTCAAAACGAAATTACATGTGTATTATTGTTTAGGTACTTTCAGATGTCGAAATAAAGGATTTGTAAGTACTTTCAGTAATTGGCGTGCTTGGATCGCTCGACTGCCAATCTGTCAGTCAATTGCAATACCGTGTAACTTAGGTTCTGGCGAGAGACAAATGTCGCATCAAATTTTTTTTATGAAAGGGCGTTGCGGAAGCCCTCGCTCTTGTGTATCGGTACACTTAGCATATGGATAAAGATGAAACGGGTGAATAAGGTTGGGTCCAAGAATGGTTAATTTTGTAGCAGATGAAATTTGGTATGACCAAAAAAAACTCTGTTTCAATTCTCAGTAGGTTTTTTCACGACGTATTTTCCGACACAGCTTGGGCATGGCCGTGTTTGTTGTGACGATCCGTAGCACGGGCTCGCGAGATACAGCGGGTGCTCTTTTCACAATGGCCGCTAATCGTCGACGGAGGCGGCCCTACGTCTTGGGCATAGAACCTGAAACCATGATGTCGCTGTCCTGTTGCAGTAAAAAACTACGCGTATTGATATTTAGCTACACTAAAGGGGCAATATTGTGATCAAGCCGCCATAGGTAATCAGGCCGCCATGTGGTGAGTCCATAAGCTGGCTAAGTCGCCGGTTCCGGTCCCACAATCCTCGCAAGAGGCTTAACCAAGTCGTAGATAGAGGACCCTGGGGGCACCATTTATCCTCCACTAGGCCAAGATCTGCAAGGTGTTGCCTCAGAAAACTTATCTATTTATATGCACAACCAGTTGCTCAAACAAGCTTAACTTCGCTTGCCAGTCGCGAGGCATTCGAGCCAGCATCACCATCGACGTCGACACAAGTTAAGCAGAAGTTGGTAAAACATATGGGTACTTGTATCGCACGGTGCATCTGTCATCCGTCTTCCCTCGAACTCTTACCCCGACTACTTCCTTGCACTCCCCCATTATTTTTTTGCTCATTTAACTTGTATGTCTGCTTTTGGAATGCGCGTAATGGCAGCCAGAAAAATATTCCACGACATTTTTGACCACGTAAATACAAATTCAATTCGTAGGCTTTTCCTGTAGGGGTCGTTGCTATATCTTATTTAGGTTTCTGTTATTCTTCATATTCCATTTGTTCAACTTTCGTCTTTCTATACATCTTTTTTGTATCCCCTTTGAGTTGCCTCCGATTCCCTACTCCGTGTCGAAAACCCTCCAGGAACTTCTCGAGGAACGATTTTATATTTTTAGAAAGAAATTCAGTGAGAAATCCCCCAAAAAACAATTTTCCATAATCCACTGGAACCCTTTTTTTCATCTGAGTGTTTTGAAGTTCTACATAAGCTAACCACGCCCATTCTATCAACAAATTGGCAGTTCGGATAATTCCCCTCAAACCCAGATTCCGAGTAAACCCAAAAGTTGCAAAGTTATTGCCCGTCAACTTCTCCTAAGTTGAAAAATTCACAGACCCAAGGTCGTACCATTCGCTGTTAATACTTTATTACCCTCGTTTCACAAACATCCCCGAAACTAAGTACCCACTGTTCAGTAGGATCATCTCACATACCAAGAATGTCGTACTTTCAACAGCCCACGTACCAACGTCGCCCTTCGTACCAATCTTTGAGTTCTTTTCAAGGCTACCCCAGCGGTCCCCATGGAAACTCAAACTCCAACCTCAACTTACAACACCTAGTAGCCACTCCCGGCACCCCTGGCGACTACTCGATGATTCCCTCGGCCTTGATGGCTTCACCGGCCCCCTCTCCACAATTCAACCACATAGCTAACTTCCTGTCCAACTCAATGATGTCTACTAATTATACCACGTTGGACCAGTTGAACATCTCGAGAACCGTCATAATCAAGAATTTGAACGAGTCTCTCACGATGAAGCAGTTGCTCGATCAGGTGGACTTCGGCCCCATCGAGTACGTCAAGATGTTCACCAAGCCAGCACCCAAGAACTTTGAGCATGTGGACCCAACAATTAAGAATTTCAATGTGTGCTTCATTCTGTTCATCAATTCAAAGGTTTCGATCAATTTCACCATGAAGTATCAGAACTTACTGAACTTGCTGAATTTGAGAGCAAAGTTGGACTCCAAATACATGAAGATATCGTTGAACGATAACAAAGTGGTGAATAACGGTATGAAGGATTACATAAAGCTCAAAACGTTAAACTTCGTGGTTGAATACAATGCCACTCGGGCCTTGTCTTTGTTGTTGAAGTACTCTCCCACGTCAGATTTAGACCAGTTGTTGGTGACGTTAAAAGACAAATTCCGTAAATTCGGAGAATTCGAAGACTTCAAAACCATTGATGTGGTTAACTTTGAGGATTTTGAGTCAGATAACGAGGACGAAAATCCTATTATTGACTATAAAGTATTGGATGTCCAAGTACATTTCAATTCCATCGACTCGGCTATAAAATGTTACGAGAACTGCTTCAAGGTTATCCAGGCTCACAAAAAAGACCGACAGGCACCAGAGTATATCTTTATAGGTGCTCGTTTCACCAAAGATAGGTGTGAAAGATCTTCTGTTTCTGAATCTGGTAGGGCTCAATCGTTCACCTCTTCTCCCAATTTGGAAAACGAGTTGGTGATGATGTCGAACAAGAGCTTGAATTTGGACGATTATAATGACAGTGTTCCCCCTAAGGAAACGGAGGATATGTATTCCGATCATTCGAATTTGAATTTGAACTCCATATCGGATGTGGAAGACGACGATGACTCGTACTTGTTTCAATTTGCAGACCAGCACTCGAATTCAGCTTCAAATATGAATTTGAGTTCTATGTCATACCAACACCCATCTATGACACCTCTTGGAAATCCATACCCATCTCAGATTCCACCTTTTTCCCCAGCTCAACGTAAAATGTCTAACCCGGGACACTTCCCCAGTCCTTTTGTCAACACGCCGCATCAATTCAGCTCCCCTAGCTTGAATTCTTCAACTATGAATGGCTTCGAATCTTCCAATGGGTACATGTATAATCCTGACCCGTATAACACCGGAAATAGAACCATATATTTGGGTAACTTACACCCACAGTCTACGGTAGAGGAAATTGCAAACAATGTCAGAGCTGGAGGTTTGGTGGAATCGATAAAATTTTACCCAGAAAAGAGAAACTGCTTCATTTCATTCATTGATCCCAACATTGCCTTAAAGTTTTACTTGAACCATCAGGTACTACATCAGTTGATTATACACGGATATGACATAACGGTAGGATGGGCCAAGACCCACTCCGGACCCTTGTCAAGAGAAGTTGCTTTGGCTGTTACTGCTGGAGCGTCTAGAAACGTTTACATTGGTATCAAATTGAACAAGGACAAGGATGCTGAACTTCAGGATCCACTGCAAAAGTTGAAGTTACCAAGTGAAGAAGAATTACGTGAAGATTTCAGCCATTTTGGTGAAATGGAACAAATTAATTTTTACCACAACAATGACTGTGGATTCTTGAACTTCTTAAACATCTATGATGCTATCAAGTTGGTTGAGATGTTTGACACAGAGAATGAAGAAAAACTTGCGACCATCACCAAGAATCCATACTTCTTCCAAAAATACAAAGACTTCAAGATAAGCTTTGGAAAAGACAGATGTGGAAATCCTCCTAAATTCAGTTTCAAGAAGAAGCTTGGAAGGTCAAGGCAGAAGGTCTACTTTGATGATCGTGATCGTGCTAAGAAGAATGAACAAACCCAGATCACTGATGAAGCAGCCATGGTTTTCGGTATTATCAAGGATGATGAATGTAACGCCAACAAACAAGAAGAGAATTCGGATGTTTCTGGTGAAAGTGGTCAGCATGAGGAGCATCATAGCGAGCAAGAACCTTCGTTAATCCAGAACGGTGAAGTGAAGGACGTTGCTGGTATGGTGAGCGACAAGGATTACAGAAATGAAATTCTGGATGCTGCTGATGATGAGAATGAAGATAATGAGAACGAAGAGGAGGAGGAGGATGACGACGACGACGATGACGACGATGATGACGATGATGATATATCTATTATCATTGGCTCCGACGATACCTCGTCCACGACGGTCAACAATGTTAAGGAAAAACACGTAAAGAAGAAGTTCTACAACAATTTGGTCAACACTTCCGACTCCTTCATCCCATTGAAGAGTAAGCACAGCTCCTCGTCAAATTCAAATAGCTCCAGACATAAGTATCAACAACCTTCTGTTCCTCAGACTCCTAAGGCATTCATGGCAACTCACTCGCATCCTCATCCGATGGCAGGGTCTCCATACCAAGGTCACCCACAACAAATGGCAGTCCATATTCACCCTCTGGGCTATCCAGGGCGCACTCAGTATGTCCAGCGATCTAACTCCAACTACAGTTATTGCCATCCTCAGATGTATCCTTATCCTCCACAACAGTATGCCATGCCCCCTGGTTCTCCTATGTCAGGAGGCCATTTGTTGTATCCTACGCCACCCCCAACCTATCAACAGAATTGCTACGAAAATAGTCCTACTAGAAGCTCTTTTAGTGGATCACAAGTGATGGCACAATACTTAGCCAAGTCTCAATCAGATAGCCTATTCTACCAACCTCATGTTGTGTATGATGTTGATGAAAGGAGAAAACCAAGGAAGTGAGCTCGCTACTCATCAAACATTTACTGTGGCAAACCGGTTTATAATTATTTGATCTGTGTATTGATAAGTATAGATGATTTATGTTATGTATTGTTATTACTCTCCCATAATAGCTCCTAGAGTCCCAAAAACACCGAAACCTGACCCCACTCCTACTCCAACCCACAACCATATTGTTTCCCGCTTGGATAAATCATCTTTTAGGATCTTCAACTTGAAAAGATACGGGAAAGCCACACATAAGCCAAAGCAAACTGTCGAACCAAAGAAAGCTACCACTTTTCCAAACGATTTAACCATCAAACTTATGCTCAAAGTGAATAGCACGTAAGCAACTCTGGTTCCAATCTTCTTAATCACATCCCAAGAAGTCATCTTCTCCTTGTTCATTTCAAAATAGTTTTCGTATGTGGTGATGATCGGTTTGCCCAAAAGAGGCATCTTCAGTAAGGGCAAAATTCCCATGATAAGCAAGAAGCATGGCTTCACAAACTGCGGATAGTGTTTGTTATTCATTATATTCTTGATCAACACATCTTCACATTGCAGTCCGTACATCAACAAACCAATAAGTGCAATGGCAAAATCGACGAACGCCGTAAAACTAAAAGAGATGGAACAGCCCTTCAGGTATTTGTGGTTGTGCTTCATATCCTTATAGAGCTCAGGAAAAACCGGGTGTCCACCCCATGGCGACATAAACATCCCCAAACTAAGAAGTACTCTCCATATGGAGCCATCTTTAGGAAATAAGTCAATAGGCATCGGGTTTATTAGTGAGCCAGGACTCTCCAGTGTGGTGAATCCACAGACGAATATAAGAGCCACCATTGTGAATACTCCTGCTACACCTGCTAAGCTTATCACTGACAAGTAGTTCAACGGCATGAACGTCAAGAAGAACATGATAATATATATGATAACTTTGAAGGTGTTCTCTTCCAAAGAAAACAACGCCAGGAACGATGAGCTGAAGAGTATGGACAAGGATATTAGTGCTCCTGTAATGTCAAACATGAAGAAGAACGTGACTAGGATTTCAGCTCGAGGACCAAGAGCATATCCCGCAATGTCACCGTAAGTCACCAAATGAGGTCTCTTTTCCAAGATCTCTCCAAGAATTTTGGCGGTATGTAATGAAACAAGATAGCATCCCAATATCATGAGAGATCCAAGTAAAGCCCCACTAAGTTTCAAAGCATATGGTAAGGACAACAATGCGATTCCTATCAACACATTAATAGAATTAAAAACTGTCTGAGGAAGAGTCGAATTTCCAGTTATTATGGTATAGCTGGATATGATGCTGCTTCTACGGCTCTTATTTGTGGGATACCTTATCAATCCAGTATTCTCATTGATCTCCTCTTCTACTATAGCATCCTCTTCGAAGCTGTTGGGAAATGCCAACACATCAACGTTTTGGCCCGTGAAAGACTGCGACCTTTTGTATGAAGATATGAAGTTATTTAGTGCATTAGAATGGGGAATGAGTGTTTGCAGGCTGGGACTTGATCCGGGGGTTATTCTACCGAGAAAAGATGTGAACTCAGTCACCGAGGAGTTTCTTGATGTCCTAGAATGAGAGCTTGCTCGTGACATAGACTTGGTCCTTTATCAGCAAATTTCCATTCGCATATCCATTTTTAGTGAGTGAATTTCTTAAAGGGGAATTGTGAACGAGTTAACAAACATAGAGAGATTACGTAAAAAAGGAAAAGTAAGAAGTTTGTAGTACCCAGAGGCAGAGAATCTCGCTTCCCCAATTTGAATACTGAGAACTACCTGAAGGTTGTGTTGAAGTAGTAAGTATTTTACCAGAGCAGGTTACTTTTGTGGGGTTCTACGATGACTGTGGGATATCCTCCTCAGTCTCCAAGGTATAATCCAGGTGACTTCCCATGCATGGGCTCTTATTACTCTGGCCATAATTTAGAAGTATTATCTCTTAAGCAGAAACTTCCTAAATCGTTCGTAGGGCACCATAGCTAACTATGTAGTTTCTTTTGGTTGGCCATGTTGAATAGTAACAGCAACTAGTAGCTCCTGAAATTTGGTCTGAGATACATACCAGATTACCGCCTACAAAGAGCCCCAGAGATTATGGAAGTGGTGACCTGTTGCGGTTATTTGGCTATTTAGCTCTAGTTGTTTGATAAAGAAGATTCTCGTTTTCGAAGAGCATATACATAAGTTCCAGCTGAAGCAGTTGAAACAAGCGGACTTGCATAAACTTGCATTTCTGTCTCCTCATTAAAAACATTGCACTTTCCTAAAGTCATTAGTTTGATCCAATAATATTTCTTTTGTGGCTAAGAATGTAGATCACAATAATTTCGAAGAAGTTATACCAGAGGTGAGTTTCAATAAATATTAATCTAGACTGGACACACTTTAACTGATTTGGATCCTTTAGGGTATCTATTATTGCCTTAAGGTACTCTATAGAAAACTCTATCCAGAGATTTTTTCACTTCGTTTTGTTTGTCTTTTTTCCGTATGGCAGCCCAACGGATGCCGTCTAGTTATCGCCTCAAACTGGATAGTAAAGATCTTAGGCCATCTAAGTCTAAAGCTTTTAAGGTCGATAGTGAGCAAGCCTTTAGCCTGGAAAATTCTCTCCAGGTTGTCCCCTCCGATGCTTTTGTTATATCAGGACTTCAAGATTTGAAAGATCCAGATCATCAGTCCAATGAATCCGTCTTCAGTGGAGAAATGTCTAAGCCAACCAGTGTCCATGGTGATTCCATAGACTCGATAACCACTGGGAACAACAATTCTTCCGGTGAACTCAACGATGAAAATAATACCTTGGAGTACACACCTGGTAACCTTTTTCAAGATTATCAGCACACCACTCAACCATACAGCTTCGTGCACTCCTCCTTGAACAATTTGCAAGTACAATCGAACATCCGTGAGTCAAATACCAACTTTTCTCCACTTTTTGGAGATCCAAGTGCACAAGAATACCAATATATTGAAGAACCTCAGCATGAAATTCATGAAAATAAGATGAATAGCTATCCCTTTATGGGCCCTACAACTCCTGACTCTTCTATAGTCCCCATTTCTGTCTTGTCTTATAATGAGCTGCCGTTGCACAAAATTGTTGCCATTTCCAGTAACCTAACAGAGAAAAAACGGCCATCTCATAAACACCACAACTCCGGTTCTTCCAACTGGAGCCACCAATCTACTGTTTCAGAAAGCCTGGACAGACACTCCAGCACCGGCACAATACAGGGCAAAGTTGAAGACAAAAATAAACCTTTGGTTTCCACTGCTTACTGGGATGATGAGAACACAGTCTGCTATCAAGTGGAAGTTAACGGAGTATTAGTTTCAAGAAGAGAAGATACTAACTACATCAACGGAACTAAGCTTCTCAATGCAGCGGGACTAAGCAGAGGTAAAAGGGATGGTATGCTTAAACTGGAAAGAAAAAAAACAATTGTGAAGGTTGGTTCTATGAGCTTAAAAGGTGTATGGTTGCCATTCAAAAGAGCTTGTGAACTTTCTAGGAATCAAGGTATAAGCGATCTTTTATATCCATTATTGAGAGAAGATCTAGTAGAATTTTTCAAGAATGAAGGGCTGCACTTAAAGAGAAAGGATGTTTCCGGTTAAGAAAACGTTTTTTCTTGTTCATACAGCAGATTCAGTAGTAATATCTAGGTGACTCAAATATGCTCCTTATATATTCGTTGACCGTACCCAATACAAGCTGTTACTAATTTTTAATTAAACTGAAACAACAACTAATGATTTTGAATAGAGGGTACAAGGTTTCCTCGTTTCATTTGTTCCAGTTCAATGCTTTCGTAAAGACCCTTGAAAGTCCCCTTTCCAAACCCTTTGTGATGATGTCTTTGAATGATCTCAATAAATATAGTAGGTCGATCCCCAAGAGGTTTAGTGAATATCTGCAAAAGGTAGTCACACAACCTTGTTCTCGAATTTCTGGTCTTAGCATCATAATCCACCAATATATGGAGGCTCTTCAATGTTTCAAAATCTTCAAGGAGTCTGATATTGTCTTTCTTGAGTCGTTCGGCCAAATTTTGGTAGTAAGTTGGTGAAACGGTGTTAAATCCAATTCCATTTTTCTTCATTGACATAACGGTTCTAATGATATCAAAAGTTTTGAAAGCAATATGTTGAATGCCAGGACCTCCATTGAAGTCATTGAATTCTTCTATTTGACCCTTCATCTTACCTTTGGATGGTTCATTGATTGGCATTTTGATTCTACCATTAGATGACGCAACGACAAATGAGTTTAAGGACGAGTTTTCTGTTGCAATCTCAGTGTCATCCACGGACCAAAACTTGTGGAACCCTAATAGTTTAACGTATAAGGATGCCTGGGCCATCATCTGGTTCCACGAGTAGTTTTCTACACAATGGTCGATAACTTGAAGATGCACTGGTTCGGTTACAACGCCATTTACTGGCTCTTTTACATCAACATAACCTGGCAAGTATGAGCCAGTAAAATCGATAGTCTGCACAAGTGTGTGGTGAATATCTGTATTTGGTATTCCAATCGTCGCAAGCTTCACTGAGCCTCTCGGATCGTATAAAACTTTAGGGGTCTTGATAACTACTGCCCCAGCCTGGACTGCTCTAGAGAAAATCTTGTCGACGTCAACCACTTCAAATGACATGTCCATTACCCCTTCGCCGTGATAGGACAAATAGTTGGATATCAAGAAAGAATCCATCAAATCCTGGATGGTGACAGTTGAATATTGCAAAACATCATCGAGCACTCTTTCCAATCTCTTGACCATTTGATCAACTACCGGGTTCTCGTGAAGCAAACTCAATAACTGTTTTCTCTCGCAGTCATTCACTATTAAACAGTCATCCAACGCATTTCCCATCAACTCTTCAAGCATCAAGAAGACTTTATTATTAGCAGCAATAAGCCCATCTCGCAGCTGATTATGATCTCTTAATGAATCCCATGTTTCATAGCTACAAGGAAAGCTGGAAGGGTTCAGGTCAAATTCTTGCAAGGAAGAAATGAATTCAATGACAATTTGGCCGTTTTGGACCACATGAGAAGCGATAACTCTGGAGCCCGTTTCCAAACCTCGATAAGCAATGTTTTTGAAACCCATGGTCATCAGAAACAATCTGGCCATCTGCTTTGCATTTGAAGTGATGTACTTCAAATGATGGTAATTCAAAAAACCGTCGTGTGGTTCTTTTTGATTTCTGAAGCCATCCATCAAAAGCTCCTCCACCGTTAAGTCCATTAATGGATCACTTTCCTCTGTGGGATAATATGGCAACTCTGTAAGAAAATTGTCGTCATCAGACAAATCAGCGTCGGATACAACTGTCAGGCATTCTGACAGGATATAAGGCTCGTCAACCATAGCAAAGGTTTATAATGTTTAGCTAGGAGCACTTGTGATATTTAAGTTTAATTTCGCAGCCACAAAATATTATAAACTTTAATATATTTGGGTTATATGAATAGATGTTATTGATTTATTGGAAAAAAGTCCAATTGGAGCACTTCTAGATGTAAATCCTATTGCACCAGAGGTTCGTTGCTCTTACTGATACTCTGCTCAAGACTGTTATTGACGTCAACAACATCTTCAGAGTTGTCTTCATTCTCCTTAGTTTCTTCAACATCGTGCCTCTTACGAATTGTAGCGAGTTTCACAACATTCTCACGTCCAAACACCCAAACAGGGTGGAAAGGAATGGCAACAATTCCAGCTACAGCCACCATAAATGCATCCAATACCATGAGGTAAACTTCATGGGTAATCAAGTAGCCATTCCATCCTTGAGATAACTCCACCACCCTGTAAACACAACGAATGTAGATGACAATAACCGTAATGGTGATCACCAAAGGCATGTATGAGAAAAGCTTTGCGCTACGAATATGTTGAAACTTGGGGTTATAAAACGGGTCCAAATGCTCTTTCTTGTATGAACGCACTGACTTGGTGTTGAACAACATTTTCAAAAAATTCTTCACAGACTTCTTCTTGTATGGGGAATCAGTCTGTACCTCCTTTGAGTGCCTAAAGAAGACTCTATTCAAGAACTCAAACCAAAATCCCACGAAAAGGGTCATTGCGAAAGTCTGGATAACAATTCCAGCAATAATGGTGTCGGTACCGGGTTTGGTGTCTTTCTGACGTTTACTTGCTATTGAAGCAGAAGCACCTCCACCTGCTTGAACTAAAAGTGATAAAACATCACTCGAAATAAAGAAATAGGAATACCACAACGGCTTCAAAAGCGAGTATTGTCGACCATGGATCACCACCATTTGAGCGAAAAGGAAGTAGATACCTGCCATAATGAAAGCAGGAGCCAACGTCAAAGACACAAATTGTAAGATGAAGTAATTTTGGTTTCTAACGTCATTAATTGCCAAGATACGCCCTAACCATCCACAGAATTCTAAACCATACCCACAAAAGTACGTCACGTTGTACCAAATGTACCTTGAGATCACACTCATTCCCGTCATGTACAAAAGAACCAAAGCAAATATAGCAAAATAAATAGCATTGGCAGGAATGCTCAAATTATATTTATACAAGTTCATTTCCATGTCCAAACTCTGAATGTTCAAGGTATTGTTGAAGATAACCTGAGAAGCCTCTGCCTTGACTGCAGAATCAGTGGCCGTAGCTAAAACCTCCTGGGCTGAAATAACTGCTAATGATGCTTCCGCACCCCTATACAACTGGGAATACGACCTCAAGTCCACCCATCCTGTGACAGTGGGCAAGGCAGATTGTATGGACTTGAGAGTGGCCTCGATTCCAGATGTGTGTGTTGGGTCCACAGATGTCCATGTTGTGTATGCCGTCGCCAGAGTGCTGGGCTCCCATGGAACGTATGAAAAGTCACTGAGTTCCATTGATTGTATTGAAAATATTTGGGGAAAAAAATCTACATCAGTTTCCTTTATAAACGGCTGCGGTCGCAATGCGGCTTATTTTGCGAAGCCGTTCGCAACACGGAGCTCAGCCCGAAAGTGGTGGGAGATGTTGCTGCGTCTCGGTAGTGGCTTTTGATATATTGTTTCACTAAACAGGCATCTATTGAAAGGAAATGTTTAAATGACCATATTATTTGTAAGACGTTTGGTCATAGTGGTCGCCCTCAACCTTGATGGGTGTTTCCTTCTGCCTTACCCTGACGATGTTCTGCTTTCCGAAAACATGATAGGGATGGAAAGCCATAAATATGATACCGGCAAGAGCTACCATCAAAGAATCCAACACCAAAGTGTAGATTTCGTGGTTCTTCAAGTAGCCATTCCAGCCTTGAGAGAGCTCAACCACTCTGAAAACACATCTTATGTAGATGAAAAGTACCGCAAGCGACATTGCCAATGGTGCATAGTTGACCAAGCTTCTGCGACGTAATGGAGTGTATCTGTCATCCTGTTGGTAGAAACCTTCCAACTCGCTAAGTTTGAAGAGTCTGGCTTCTGAAGTATTGCAGAGAAATTTGAAGAAGGTGATAACACCTGCTTTTTTGTATTTGCTGTCACTTTGCACTGATTTTCTGTTCTTGAAGTAGATTCTGAAAAGAGCATCAAAGAACAATACCACAAAGACTGTCATTCCAGCAATTTGGAAACTGACACCGGTGATCAAGACGGCGACCCCAGCATGGGGAGTTTCGCCTCTATTTGTTTCTTTGGACGCCATACCACCGCCAATGGCTTGAATTAGTAACGAAAGCACATCAATCGTTATAAAAATGTAAGAGTAAGAAATGGGTTTCAAAACTGAATACTGCCTTCCATATAAAACGACGACCTTGGCAAAAACATAGTAGATTCCGGCCATTATGAAAGCAGGAGCAATAGTTAAGGTAACAAATTGTGCCAAGTAGAGCTTAGTACTATTCGTTTTCTTAATAGACAAGCATCTGGCTACATACCCTATGAGCTCAGCTGCATAACCAAGAATGAAAGCGACATTGAACATATGGTAACGAGACCAAATCGAAATGCCTAAAAAGTACAAAAAAAGAACACCAAATACCACAGTATAGATATAGTTGGCTGACCTGGTCAAGTCGTACCCATATACATTCTCCAAGACTCTTAAATCTTGCAAGTTCAATGTGTTTTCGAAAATGATTTGAGAAGCTTGGGCCTGCACAGCCGTATTGGTAGCTGTAGCCAACACCTTTTGAGCAGAAATAATTGCCAACGAAGCTTCAGCACCTCTTGCTACTTCAGCCAAAGATCTCATGCTATACCTGATGGTCTCAGTTGCAAGAGCTTCAGTTGCCATTGCTAAGCTTGTGACCAAATCAGAAGCATGCGTTGAATCGATTGACGTCCATGCTGTTGTTGCAGAAGGAGTGAAAGTAAGACTCCAATTAAGAATTGTAGACATCTGGAGTATTTGGACTAGTCTCTTAAAATATCTGGGAAATTCATCTCTTTATATATTGATTCCCAAGCATTGAGGCGAAGCGCTAAACATCGTGGTATTTATCCATGTCCGTTCCGCATGGGTATTTCTTCTTTGCATTCCAGTTGTCGAAAAAGATGTATTTAGAACCCTTTTTTTGTTTTGATAACACCGTACTGCGTTATTGTTACGATACCTTTTGAAGCACTATTTTTGGTTTCTTATTCACCATTTAGATCTCTACAATTGAGGACTAAGTAACTAAAGAACGACCCTCCTCCACAATGTTGTGATGGACTTTTCTCTTTTAACCGCTTATGTTTATATTATGTAAGCGGAAGAGGAACAACTATAAGGTTTTTGGGGAACTAGTTATGTACATCAACTAGAGACAGCACGCCGTTGGCAAGCTGCAAAGATGTGAGTCTGCCCATGTGACACAAGCGAAGCGAGTGACACTTTATTTGAGACACCACATAACTCACTACAATAGGATCGTAACTTGCGTTTGAATGTTGTTACATCTAGGCATAATGTCATATAGGAATATATATTAAATATTACAACTTACAAATTGTATGTCCAAGCTTGTACAAGATGTGCTGATTGTCCCACATTTCCAGGGCTCTTAGACTCCGAACCGTTTAGACAGTATCGTTATCGTTCTCAGTGTCGACTTTGTCTGCAAAATGATGAATAGGTTCATGGTCTTTGCTGATAATCTGCTGGTCAACATTCTTTCTGATGTGTGCTACCTTCAATCTGTTGGTTATTCCAAATACCCAATATGGATGGAAACCTATGAAAACTAACCCACAAATAGCTACCATCGTAGCATCCAATGTCATCAAATACACTTCGTGGGTAATCAAGAAGCCGCTCCATCCTTGAGACAATTCAACGACTCTGTATATACAACGCACATATATGGCAAGGGTTGCGATGGTTATTGCCAATGGAAAGTAGTTTACTAGTTTTCGAGAACGAATGTCGGCAAAATTCTGATTGTAATATGGCTCCATGTAAGTTCTTTTTGTTTGGTCAGCCGAATTGGTGTTGAATAACATCCGCATGTAGGTCAATGGTGACTTCGTAAGCGTCGCTTGTGTGTTGAAGAAAACTCTTCTAAGAAAATCAAACCAGAACACCAAAAATACTGACATCGAGAACACTTGAAACACAATTCCAGCAATCATTACGTGGGTTCCCAAGTCTGTACTTTCGTTATTGGATGACTCGCTGGAGGCCAATCCGCCACCAATGGCTTGGATAACCAACGACACCACATCAAAACTAATGAATATATAGGTGTACCAAAGAGGTTTGAGCAATGCAAAATGACGACCGTAAATCACCACCAATTGGCCAAATGTAAAGTAGATACCGGCCATAATAAATGCAGGGGCGATGGTCAATGACACAAACTGAAGTAAGAAGAAGTTGAGGTCGGTGGCATCAACAAATGCAAGAATTCTACCCAAAAACCCTACAAACTCGAGAGTGTAACCACAGAAGAAAGTCACGTTGAACCAATGATACCGGGAAACCACCGGAATCACCGTGTAGTATAACCACAACAAGCCAAACAATACCATAAAAAAAATATTGGCAGTCCGGTCGAGCCGAAATTCGTAGAAGCTGTTTTCCCAGAAGAGCCCTTCAAGGTTCACCGAGTTGGCGAAGATGGCTTCAGTAGCGGCTGCCTTAACCGAACTGTCAGTGGCAGTAGCAAGCACCTGCTCCGCAGAGATGATTTCTAAAGATGCTTCAGCACCTCTCACCACTCGAGAAAGAGCGATGAGATCGCCAACATCAAAAACGGTTTCCAACGATTTTGAAGCCTCCAGAAGTGTTGCAATGAGGCCTCCCGTATGAGTTGGAGCAATGCTCCTCATAGAAACGGAAGTGGGCCATGGCGTAGTTGTCCAGGTCGTAAGTGGGATAGACATGTTTCTTGACCGTTAGAGGTTCAAAAGATAGTAGCAATAGAAATTTTTCAGAGGCGTCCGATTGCAAATGAAAAATCTGAACAAACCAAGGACTGAATTTGTTAAACCGATCAGGGAAAACACTCTTCTTTTGTAATGAGCGCCAAGACGCTTCTACAGCCTTATACACCGATAGAGCCTGATACTTCGCACATATAGATACAGGGAGTTTCTATATTGCTGCGCCCAGATAAGCTATTGTACATATGTCCATTTTGAAGGTGGGAAAAGGTGAGAAAAGGCTCTCACATCGCAGGTTCCCAAGACCATGAGAATCTCTACATCAAGGCTGATCTACTTTCAGCTGTTAATGGACGTTGTTCTGTAGTAAGCTTACGAAAGGGCCTGTAAGAGGTCCATAAAAAGGCCATCAAGGATCAACTTAATTTCGCAACTACGGCCTAAATAAGGTTGACTGGCATCGATTAAGTTCGATTATGTAATCGACGGTAAATCACCCAGAGCGCCTACGTTGACCTGTAGCCACTATGGGAGTACGAATGTTGATACCCAAGCGGCTCTATGATATCTACTGTCTGCAAGGCTTCGGCATTTCGTTGCTGAAAGTCGAACTGTGTGACAAGCCCTGAACTTCAAAGTGCTTCGGATAACCCCACCAATTTAAGAAGTTTGGATCAAATAGTCAATTTCAGACGGAAGAGGGCTTGGTGTTCTGGAGAAAATATATTTCATAATTAGTTGAGAGAAAAGGTAGTCAAGTCTCGGCCATACGGCTATTCGAGGGCTTCAGGACAGAGGCCCTGAACGTGATGTAATGCTAAACTAATAAAAAAACATTAAAACTCTTAAAATAGACGGCCAGGTTATATACAAGACTAAACAGTGGTGGGGCCAAAGAATTCTGAATGAATCGACTCTTGTGGTACACCACGAGAAGTGAGCTCTGATTTCACAAAGCTCATGTATCCGGGAGGGCCAACTAAGTAGATATCATAGTGCTTGCTGAAGTCAATGTCACCAAAGTCTTTAAGGGCTAACTTTGCACCATTGCTCGAGATGAAACTGCTCAATTTGAATCTGTCATTCGAACATAAAGAGTCCAACCACTTCTTAAAGGGCACGCTTTCGTGCGTGTGATTTGAATTAAACAAATGTACACGCTTACCTTCTTCCAAGGCTTGTTCGATTATAGAAACTAGTGGAGTGATTCCAATTCCTCCAGCAAAAACCAACAAATCATCTGGACTGTCGTTGTAAACAAGTCTTCCCGCAGGAGGAGATACTTTTATTCTGTCCCCAACTTTTAATGTATGATGAATGTAGTTAGAGATCAAACCTCCTTCCAATCTTCTTACTGAGATCCTATACTCATTGTCGGTAGGAAACTCAGAAATTGAATACTCTCGGGCTTGTTCGTACTCTGCTCCAGGAGGACTAAAACGGAATGAAAGATACTGTCCTCTTTTTGGAAGAGCAATAGTTCCACCATCCGATGGAGTGAAATACACCGATTTGACATCACTTGCGTCTTCTTCGATCCTAGAAACATCAAACTCTTTAAAACCACACCATTGCTGTTCTTGGTACATTTTCCACTCTGCATCAATCAATATTTGAGCCAAATTCCCGTAAGCAGTAGCCCAAGCATTTACGAAATCCTCATTGGCAATTTCTTCTCCCAAAAGGGTTCTCATTGTCGTGATAAGCGAGGTACCAACATATGGATAATGCTCTGCTTTCACTTGTAGACCTACATGCTTGACGACTATTTGCTTAACAAAGTCAGTTAATGGAGTCAAATCATCGATGCATCTCGCATAATTAAGCAAAGCATAAGCCAAAATTTTAGGCTGCTTGAGAGTCACCTGATTTGTTTCATTGAAAAAGGGTCTCACTTCTGGATATGTGTCTAGCATGTACTTGTAAAACGTCGAAGTGAGTGTCAATCCCGACTTCTGAAGTATGGGCACAGAAGCCTTAATGATATTTTTCTGTTAATCGGAGAGATCTTGAATTTGATATAGTTGTGGGGCACGAGTCATAGTTGGCCACTATAGAAAGTCATTGGGAAATTTGCAGTATTTATGTATTCTCCCCTACCAATCAGGAACTTTGCATTCACATTTGTAGCACCGAAGCTAAAACGTTTTACTGCATACAGCTCGTATGGAACGTTTCTTTCAGATAAACTTAAACGACGTCCTTCTCATGTTGTATTGCTTTCAACATCACAGCTCTCATCGGCCATAGGTGTGGTAGCTCCGGTACACGGGAGAAGGTCAACGAGTAACTATGAGATTCAGACCCTCTTCAAAACGTAGATTCTGAGCGATGATGATGATTTCAATCCGATGTGGAACCACTTTTTCGGAAGCCAAGCTTCAGTCTCGTAAGACACTTCTTGCGGCTGATAAAATCAAGGTGGAGAAACCGGTTGTCTCCGTCGTATCCCTCCGAAAATAATGCACCCCAAGCTCAAACAAGTTCAAGCATATATCAGGTGGCTGCCAAAGAAGAGTTCCGTCGAAAACAGCTAGTGATCTGATCAAGAAAAATCATTGACTAGTGCTTTCTTGCAATCCAACTATTGTGGCTTGATTTCACTCAGAAACTTAGACTTTCACGAATCAACTGCTTGGGATTCTCTCGGGCTACTTTGCGCCCCAGCATAGATACTCGATCAACAGAGAATAGCTTAACACTATCGTAGTATTCACGGGCGTCTCAAGGTCGCCAGCAAGAATAAAATACGGTTGTTTGTAGTCCTATGTGTCGAGGGATGACTCTTCAATATATGAATGTCCAGCCAAACCACTAAACTCCAAACTTTTTTTCAAAATATTATATTTCAATATATCAATTATTTAGATTATGAATGATGCAATATGACTAATATACAATGTTGGTTTGGAAATCAGCAACCTCTGGTTCCTGTTCGTATTCCACCTCAATTCTAGGCCGCTTTCTTCTCTTGGAATCAGCTGTGGTGGACCTCTTATTGTTCGCTTCCTTTCCATCTTCAGCTTCATCACCTTCTTCCTCTTCATCTTCGCTGTCACTCTCGCTATCCTCACTAGAGTCATCCAACCACTTTTCTAAATCTTCCATGTCGACTAACTCCTCATCTCCGTCATCTTCCACATACTCGATTTCTCCCACATCACTGTCGTCTTCCACCTCATCCTCATCTCCACTGATCAAATCAATCTCATCGTCATCTTCATCAATGTCTTGTTGCTGATTGTCCATCTTACTCAAGATTCTCTTCCAAATCTTGTCATCGACATTCAAAGGCTTGTCACCGTATGCTCCACTCTTCAATCTCTCCAATAATTCCTTTTCGATAGCCTTCTCGATCTTTGCGGCACCCAAAGCTTTCCTTTCTCTCTTTTCTTCTCTTCTTCTTACCTTGTGTTTGACACCAACGTAGTGTCTCTCATCTTCTTCTCTCATGGCCATCCGTCTTTCAGTTATAGCCACTTGTGTTAATCTCGTTAATCTTTGTTTGCACTTGTGTATCAAGAACTTTTGCCAGTACATTAACCTTTCGTCAATTTGCTCCAAGGCTTTGCTGTAATTCTTCGACAATTTAATTCTTTCCCACATCTTCGATGGTAAGTGGGCCCTTTCTGCTGTCTTCATATATAGGTATAATCTACCTTCGATATTCTTAACAGTTGCGTATCTAGCATTAGCTAAAGGACATGATTGTCTAGAACATAAACCAGTTACATTGTATTCGTTTCGGCAAAAGTTCTGGTTCTTGTCGGTCTTGATCTTGAATGCACAGAATTGGTGGTTTATCACCTGCCAAATCACTTCGTCAGACATTTCAAGTAGTAGATGATTTTTTTTGGATCTTTCAAATTTTTTTTTTTGATTGAGATGAGAAGAGCAAAAGGTTTGTGAGCCGCATGCAGGCTCGAAATGCAAAGATTACTTTTGGTGGGAATGCGATTGGACTAATCCAATAGTAAATTGGTTCTTTCGGAATATACCGGTGGATGTGTGCTTGCTCTTGTGGAGGACTGCTGCGACAGCACTCCTGTTTTTACCTGATTTTTTATATATTTTGTTTAGTCAAAAAAAGGGAGTTACTTTTTGCGAATGTTTCGTAATTTGCAACTTTTACAAAATTGTGATGTACTGTCGAAATATCTAATCCAGTGTGAAACTGAAATGTACATGATTTGTGGTATGGGGTTGAGTTCAAACACCCATAGTCTATTAAAATGTTAAGAAGTCATGAATTGAATTATGAAGGTAAGAAGTCTATGTATTTAGCAGCCTAAGTGGTTCTAAATCTTATGGGCTTTGTGGGAACAGTTGGCTTTATCTTGGCGACTTTTGGCCCAATAAGTGGAATAGTGCTATTCAATCGATTTGCATATCTCGAAAAGGAAATCAAGGTAATGATAATCTGGTAAGGATCCCTCTTGTCAAATAAATCAACTGTTTGAAAGATTTCGTCGTGAGGAACACCTATTATTTCACAGGCCTTCAAAAAGAAAGAGATGTTCTCCATCTGTACAAATGGCATTTTGCTGTTCTTTACCTTCTTGCAAGGGTTCTCAGGTATTTGGAGTAGATTTCCCAACCTGCACAATAGTATCCCATCTTTAAGAATGTCTATTAAATCAAGCTTGTGTGATTTGTATTGGTTGATATCGGATTGAGGAATTTCTAACACCTCAAATAACCATTGTTTCACCTCCGGTTCACTTCTTTGGTACTTGTTCATACGAGAGTCTTTTAAGGACAGGTCAAAGGTGCTCATCACCCTTTTGTTATCCTCGTTCATGGTGGTTCCGGTGAATTCTACTGAAAATTGAATGCGCATCTATTTTATTTTACTTAACATAAGTTTAGAAATCTTGAAACTAACCAAATAACTATAATGAAAAAACTAGCCAATCTAGTTGTGCAAGGTCTTTTCATAAGAGTGTAAGCCATGAACACCACCTTCCAATTGAGCAGAGGCAGTTCTGAATTCAAATCTAACTTCACCTTCGTTAACTTTTTCTCTCAATTCGCCAATGGATTGGATACCGATATCTTGCAAGGAGTGTTGCAAACCATTGTATAAGTAGGGAATAAACTTGACGATAGAACCCTTGTCAACAACAGAACCAGAAACACCTTGTGCAACCAAAACCTTATCAGCTTCTGAAAAGTAACGAGAGGTGGAAGCGTTGGCGTTAGAGGAGGTTTGTTGCATAGCAGCAATGGATCCCATACCTCTGTAGGATTTCAATCTCTTACCATCTCTGTAGAAGTAGTCACCTGGAGTTTCGGAAGTACCAGCCAATAAACCACCCATCATAACGCAGGAAGCACCCAAGGCCAAAGCTTTAGAGATGTGTCCAATGTTTCCAATACCACCATCAGCAATTGTTGGAACACCAAACTTGTTGGCAAATTCGCTGACAGCGTAGACAGCAGTTCCTTGTGGTCTACCACAAGCCATGACTTCCTGGGTTATACAGATGGATCCGGAACCCATACCAACCTTCAAGGCGTCAGCTCCAGCTTCAATCAACAATGCAGCCTGTTCTCTGGTAACGACGTTACCAGCAACAACTTGCAAGTCTGAGTAGGTTTGCTTGATGTACTTCAACATGTTGATTTGGAAAAGAGAGGAACCGTTCGAAGAGTCAATCACTACAACATCAACACCAGCATCGACCAACTTAGCTAATCTTTCTTTGTCAGCATCGAGAGTACCAATGGATGCACCACATAATAATTGTTTAGAGTGGTAAGATTTGGAAGCCAATGGGTAGGATTGATTCTTTTGCAAATCGGTTAACGAGATCAAAGAAACAAAGTTACCTTGTTCATCAACGATTGGCAATTTACCCTTCTTGGACTTTCTCAATAAGGCGTTGCCTTCGTCCAATTCGATACCCTTCTTTCCTACAATCAAGTCTTTAGCTTTGGTCATAACTTCTTCGACAGTGGACTTGTCATTATCATGAAATTGGACATCTCTGGAGGTAATGATACCAACCAATTTACCGCCAACTTTACCATTTTCTAAAAACACTTGTTAGTAACCCTTTGCTATACGCAATTGAATGGTTTGATACATCTGGTCACCTGTGTGGACTTTGCTTTTGAGAATCAGAGAATAAGTTTGTCCTCAACATCGTTTGATGTCAAATCGGTAGAACGAAAGTTAATAATGTTTGGATAATCATCAGGTAGTCGCCAAAAAGTCCAAACTAAACCAGGGGAAAGATGCCAAACCACTCCAAAGGAAATATCATTTTACATACCAATAACTGGGAAAGTAGTGAAGCCCAACACTTCCTTCATTCTCTTGACCTCACCAACAGTGACATCTGGGGAAATAACAACTGGGTCGTTGATGAAACCATTCTCGTACTTCTTGACCTTCTTAACCATCTCAGCTTGTTCATCAGCAGTACAGTTGTGGTGAAGGATACCGATACCACCCAACAAAGACATGTGAATGGCCATTTGTTCCTCAGTAACGGTATCCATAGGAGCAGATAAAAATGGTGACTTTAAGGAGATCTTCTTGGTCAACTTGGTTTCCAAGTTAACGTTGGATGCTGGGAAATCAATCAATCTGGGTAAAATCAAAAAATCATTGTAAGTTAATCCACCAAAGTTAGCGGAGTCAATCAAAGACTTGACATCCAAACCGTCTTTTGATTTGTAATCTTTCAAATATTCAGTAGCTTTGCTTGAGTCGAAGACCATTTTCCCTTACCTTTGCGATTAGTGTTTAAGAGGTTACGATTTCTACTTTATGATATAAATCAGGGCAACCTTTGCCAAAAAAAAAAAAGGGAACTTAGAATTTGGCGGATGTGACTCTGTATTTATAGGCCATCGCAGACTTTTCAGTGAAGCGGGTTTTGTGTAACTTAAAATTTTTCACCGCTTATAAACATATGGCATGGTGGTGTCACCCTTGGGGACTTGCATTATCCATACAAGAGAGGTAAGATAAGGGGATTGCTGCTTTACACTAATAGATGAGGGAGCGATAGGCGCTCATTTGTCAAAATTGGGGTATCTACAAATAATAGAGAGGCTGTTCCGTCGGAGGTTCCGTAGTTCTATTATAAGCTTGAGCACAGGAACTGGGGGGTTAAACACCCATATCATACTCCAGCTTCCCGCGTAAGCAAACGGAGTCTCCGAGCTGTGGCTATAGGTTTTACTGGCTTCTTTCGGTGATCGAAAAATTTGTTAGTATATGCATTGAATATCAGTGTAGCGGTTCTTGATTTATTCTTCATTGGAAGTCAAGACCACCAGGAAACAAGTCCCAATGGCTAGCAAGTATCATCATGTATCTAAAACATACTAGTAATATTTGGTAAAGAAATAGAGATGAGTTTACAAAAAAATTTCGTTACATTTTTTCTAGACTATTTGTGACAAGAGCTCATACACCTTCAACTATTGACCTGCAACTTTTTCACCATTCATTGAAGCAAAAGCATCCTGACCCTTTTGTTGTTTCAATCTTGCAACGTAGTCTTCGATTTTATTCCAACCGTCTTTTCTGGCAGCTTCTCTGACTCTTTGTTCTTCCAAAGATTGATGATAAAGCATGGTGCAGTGTTCGTAAAGAATCACATTGTGGTCCACAAAGACTTTCAATGCGCCAAATGCAAGTTGATGTATACTTCTATTCCAATTCGTGGTGGCTGAGTTGTGAGGTGGCAACCCGTTGTTGTAGTCAAGGTCTTGATGGGCACTACTAAAAGAATCGTAGTATTCCTCGTCTGTCATTTCATTGAGAGATGTATCATTAAGATTTAAACCTGGGTCAATCAAGTTACCATTGGCATCTGTGACTGACTCGGGATTTTCTTTGAGCTTCTTTTTCATGACTCCATTGGTGACACTTGGTTGGGAAGCATTTGTCAATTCATATAGGGATGCAAAGATGATGGGCAATATCACCTCGGCATTTTCTGTTATCAAAGTCAAGAAGTACTCATTTGACCAAAACAACAATACCTTTTCGCTGACCTGGAAGTGTGTCGACGATATACATTTGGAGAGTTGGGCAAACAAGGGTATTTGGATCTTTAAAAATTCAGATGGCTCTGTAACTTCAAGGATGTCTTCGATTTCATTCAAGAACATCACTTCCTTTTGGGAGTTGATCTTTGGCCAGAATCTAAGCAAAGACATTATCACATCTTCAGTTAGCAAAGGATCTTTCTCCAAAAATTGCACAACGCAATAAGCTAACTGAGGATGATACATGGACAAACTTTTAACCTTATGCAAAGGCATCAAGACCCTTATTAAGAAGATCTTGTGCTCTTCCTTTAATGGTAAAGCAAATCCATTGATGATGGAACCCAAAATTTCCAACAATTCTCCAATTCCGTTAAACCTTTCAGTTTCGTAGACAAATTGAAGGAAGACATTGTTCATAGATTTTCTGATGAAGCTTCTTAAACTCAAGAATTTACCATAAATCCGATGCAAGGTAGTCTTTAGGCAGTCTCTTTCTCTGGGATCTTCGCTGTCAAATAACTCCAATAGTTTCAAAATGAATTCATGGTCGATGTAGTGTTTGGCTACCTGATGTGCAAAATCTGGGCTTTCAATGAACCTCAAGAAGAACTCATAGATGGCTTGCATATGGGGCCAGCTCAACTCACTTATAGGTTCGTCTTCATCAGGATCATATAACTCACCCACAGGGTTAACTGGAGGAGGAATAGGCCTAAACAAGTTCGTCTTGTACATGTTGATAACATGCTTATACATTTCTTCAGTGTAAGTGAATCTGTTAGACAGAATAAACTGAATCAATTCTTGTAAGGTGGTCCTTTTGATTTCCTTGCCTCTGACATCAAAAGTCGGATCACTGAAGTCAAACAACACATTACATTGGTCAATCTTCTGGATGAACAAAGGAATCTGCTCTTCAGGTAATACTTCGTTGAACCCCGGCAATTTAACTATTTCCTGGTGATGATCGGTAGGCTCAAATCTGGAGGAAGAGTGTCTCTTTGGAGCCATGATCAAATCGATGTCGAAAGATTCTCTGTTGGGAGATGTTATATTGGGATTCAAGTTATATCCGTGATGGCCATGGGCTTGTTGTGAGTGAGTAGCAATATGTACGCCAGTCTTGAATGAATCCAAAGGAGCACGGTCGTCGTTGTGTCCATGGTTGATGATACCACCGTTGTTAATTGTGTCGAAATGCGAGTCCATTTCGACGTCATTGCTGACAACAATGCTGGGGGATGTGGTGTCAGAGGCCGGTGGAGACTGAGTCAATGTAGGAGTGGAAACCTGTTTGGGCAGCTGAACAGTAGGCGAGTCGGAGTTCGACTGGTTGAAGGTTGAGCCGGAAGAGGCGCTGTTGTTGGACTTGATGGATGAATTACTGTTAGTTCTCGAAGGACTAGGAGAATTGGAGTTATTGGGGGAGGATAAGGAGCCGTTGGCATTCTTTGCGGACGGAGACAAGGTGGATTTCTTGGCGTCTTTGGGGTCCTTGTCCTTCTTCTCCTTCTTGTTGGAGGACTTGGAACCTCTCGAAAGCCTGTTTTTGAAACCTTTCATCATTTTTGCACGTTGAACGAGAAAACACGGGGTAACTTAGCACTATTGTGGCAGAATCTGTAGCAACAAGCTGCCGGAACACAAACGCAATTAATTGGATCACTCAGCAAACACAGAAGTGGTTTCTCGGGCTGGGCTGATATAAGACTGAAATAAAATGGGGGTCTACCAATTGATTGTTATCAAAAAACTGACAGCTAAGATACTAAAGATGGTGGAAGTCTGAGAAATCAATTGAGCTGGTAAGCCTGGTTGGTATGGTGTCCAATAGAAGTTTATAGACACTCAAATGAACAGGAAATTGCCGATTGGTTTGGCTATTCAGACTGGGTGCTGTGATACGGTCAATTGTTGTTGAATATTGAATGGGTGAGGATTTTGAGTGATTGATGTGTGCACGTCGGCGAGCTCATTTTAGTGGCACACGACGGCTGTTGGAGGAGAGGGACATAGTGGGGGCCAGGGCTACGGGAGAGGCTGCTGTTTACGGTGTGGCGTAGTACGGGTGTATGGGGAAGTCAGCACAGCGTTGTGATACTGTGTGTGTACTGAGAGAGGGCTGGGGTTCGATAAAGTCACGAGCATGGTCGTCTTGGGCTATGCATTGAGTACAGAGCTATATCATGATTTCTTCTTCCTTTACTTCTATAAGAGTCAGACTCTTGTCATTCAACACGTAGCTCAAGTAGCAGTTCCACACGATACTGATCAAGTTCACCGACAAGAGTCGCAATTGCACTGGCACCAAATAGAAGTTGAATGTCTGGAAAGCCGGCCACACCAACCAATTCGTCTGTAGAGTGTGGAAGTAGTTTTCACGGAGCTTTCTCTTGATGTTGCCGATCGGATCATGGGTCATTTCAAATAATGTCATTACGGTGTAGTACATGGGAATTCCTACAAAGGGAGAAAACCCCAACTGATCTAGTCCCACTCTGAAAATGGTGTTGATTCGGTTGTGTGTTTTGCCACTCCACAGAGCCTTCTTGGGTACCGATACCCGGTTCAAGAACTTGTACCATTTATCACCAATTGGAGCGAAGATAATGCCCCCGTACACCATCGCACGAATGGTTCTGGCATAGTCGTAGTTCCTGTCGTTTTTGGTAAAGAATTGTTGGGCCAAATAGTCTCCCGCCCCGAATAGAAAGCCCGTGGTCACCATGTTGGTAAGAAGCGGCCGCTTCAAGAGAAGCTGGTTGTATTTTGTATAAAAGCTCATGAGGTTGACCTGATTAGATAGTGATGAGCAATGAGATGCGCGGTGACAGAGTTTTGAAACTTTTCAGATCAGTTCTATCAGCTTCTGGTATAGAAAAGTAGAGGGCAAGTAAGTCAGTTGGCTTTTGGGATGATCTGTAAGTAAATAAGGTGTTTCTAGGTGAATGGTGTTCTATTCTTTTCTGGAGCAGACTTTTTTCTGTTTCAAATGACGGCAGCAAAGGTTGTTCGGGGACTTGATTAGATTCTACATTGAAGGGTCCTTGTTCCTGGAATGCTGTAGCAGCCGAGAGAATGATTCAGACTGGAAGTTATGGAAATCATGTAGTACAGGAGATTGCAGACTACTACCTACATTTCCTGATGCTAGGTGAAAAATTGTAATCTAAAGTACAAGCAGTGGCGAGAATGCTCTCTCTCTCAACACAGGATACGGAATGATAGGGAGAATTACAGCAGCTTGTTAGTTATTGTTTGTGTACCATATATATCCGTCTATATATTCTATGCCCTATGAATAGTTTATGTTTGATTCGTCTAACTCGTGGATTTCTTCCAAGATCTTAGATTTGAAGTGAGTCTTCAGATTGTGGATGGAACTCAAAAAGCAGTTCCATCCCACCGAGTAAAAGTTAGCAGCGACGATTCTCAAATGTACCGGCACCATTGTGAGGTTGAACACCTGAAATATTGGCCATACCGTCCAACTAGTAGTCAAAACCTTCCACCAGTTTCTTTCCAACTTTTCGTATGCAACCCCCAAAGGATTCTCCTGGAATGTCAATGCCGTTAGCACCACGTTGTACATGGGAATCCACACTAAACCTGTAACTAACAACTGGTCTACTGCTAGTCTGTAAGAAACATCAAAGAAACCGAGTTTACGGCTAGACCAGGAGGCTCTCGCAGCAGATGAAACAAGGGGATTATTCAAGAAAGGCAATGTCTTGACGTACCAAACCACAGAGCACGGAGCAAAGAAAAACGTTCCGTAGCACCACGATCTTAATGTCCGATGAATGTCGTACTTCGAAGTTGACCCATCTTCGTTGATGTGAGGAAAGAACGTCTGGGCCAAGCAGTCACCGAAACCAAAAATGATGCCGGTGGTGACCATGTTGGTCCTGAACGGATATGTCTTCAAAAGCTTGTTATACTTGTGGAACATATGCTACTTGGCTCTCTATGATGGACTTTTCATTGCGAAAAATTTTTTGTGTAGGGTTTTAGTAGATAACCTAATCAGACAACAGAAGCAAGGCCGCAGTGAGTCAACCCAGGGGAAGAACAACACAATGCCAAAAGTGGAGCACCAACTTGAACTTCGAGAGTGGGGACAGTAACCTGTGCCGATGTGGCAGAGCTTAATCTGGGGCCAGAGCTCACGTGAGCACTATCCTCTGGGGTAGATGTCACGTGAGGAATATTTTCCTCGGCTAGCGGGATCTGGCCCCTACGTTTGCAATCAGCTCCCTGTCGAGTTTCGTTTGATGGCTGGCTGGGAATTGTCCTCGGCGCATAACCAGTAGGTGCCCGTCCCAATTAGGAAATTAGTTAGATTATTGAAACTATCAACATGTGCGCAACATGCAAAAGAGCCGAAAAATAGGAGGTGGTCTGGTCATAAGAAGCGCAGGCCATTCGACCTCCAACCTCCCCTGCGGCGACTCTTCAGGCCTCTTTAACCACATATCTCTCTCATATCGACTCACAGCACCCCCCCTCAATTTGAGCCCCATCAGCACCTATAGCCGCTCCAACTACTAGATACCAGCCCCAGGGCCAGGGCTAAGCTGCAGAAAAACCAGCAACAGTCACGTCCCAACCCGCAAAAAATCCACGCAAGCCAGTCATAACCTGCAACGTTTCTCGATGCAAGTCTCCAGCAGGTTCCACCTCCTTGAAATTTCAATTAAAATTCCTTTTCCAACACTTCTAAACCTATTTGAAATTTTTCTAACTAGTTAAAATGCACAGAACCTACTCCTTGAGATCTCAAAGAGCTCCTACCGCTGCTCAATTACAAAGCCCTCCACCCCCACCATCATCCACCAAGTCCAGATTCTTTGGTAAGGGTTCCATTTCCCACTCTTTCAGAAAGAGTGCTGCCGGAGCCATGGGACCAGAATTGGCCAGAAAATTGGCTCAGTTGATCAAGATGGAAAAGAATTTGATGAGATCCATTGAAATCACTGCCAATGAAAGAAAGGAAGTTGCTAAGCAATTGTCGTTGTGGGGTGAGGCCAACGACGACGATATCAGCGACATCACTGACAAGTTGGGGGTTTTAATCTTCGAAATTGGTGAATTAGAAGACCAATTCATCGACAGATACGACCAATACAGAATCACTTTGAAGTCTGTCAGAGATATCGAGGGCTCAGTTCAACCTTCCAGAGACAGAAAGCAAAAGATTACTGACCAAATTGCTTACTTGAAGTACAAGGACCCTCAAAGTCCAAAGATCAACGTGTTGGAACAAGAGTTGGTCAGAGCCGAGGCTGAGTCTTTGGTTGCTGAAGCTCAATTATCTAACATCACTAGAGAAAAGTTGAAGACCGCTTTCAACTACCAATTCGACTCCATTAGAGAACATGCTGAGAAGATTGCTTTGATTGCTGGTTACGGTAAGGCCTTATTGGAATTATTGGATGAGAGTCCTGTTACTCCAGGTGAGACCAGACCTGCTTACGACGGCTATGAAGCCTCTAAGCAAATCATCATTGATGCCGAAAACGCTTTGGCTTCGTGGACCTTCGATTCTGCTGTTGTCAGACCAACTTTGTCCTTGGCTGCTCACGATGAAGACTACGACGACGTTGATGAATTAGCCGAAGACGCTGAAAATATGAAGGTTGCTGAACAAGAATTTTCCTCATAGATCGGTTGCTAGTGCTTGATGTTTAACTTGCTGTTTTATTGTCTTCGAAAAAATGTTTAGTTCACCTCTCAGTTGTTTTATTACTTTCTGAATATACAGATAAAGTACGTCAGTAGTAGGCATGATTAAGGCGAAACGAGAGTGTGGGTTCATTGTGTATGGGTCCACGCACTCCACTTACTTAGAGTACTTTTAGGGTCTACTTTCACACCTGATGGGAGAGGCACACACCAGACTTTGCACACCGGACTTTGAGTTCCTGGCCATAGTCGATAACTCCGCTGAAGTTTAACCAAGCTTGCCTGGCCATTCACGAACCCTGCCCGGTTATTCACGAAGCCTCTGTAGTGCGTGGTGTTAAGTGAAGTCTAGTTGTGCCTGATCGTTGACGAAGCCTAATTATGCTTAATCGTCAACGAACCCTCCGTGGGCCGAGCTTATCTTATCTTCGTGTGGGGTGTAAGTCTCCACTAAACCCTTAAAACCCCCTCCCACGTCTTCGTATTTGCGCTACACTTGATCGGCACGGTGTGGCACTGCCAATACCAATTGCCTCAGGTTTTTGGTGTCCTTACCGTTAGCAGCCATTTCATCCGAAATGTCCATTTGTTTGCTTTGGAAATTGCCCAATTGGGAAGGACAAAAACAGCCAAACAATCGTAGTGATTTCACTTCATTTAAAATATCCTCCCCAATGGGCAAACTCTAACTGAATTAGGACGCATAAGCAACTGTTCTCTGCATAGATGCTTACCACTTCTCTTCTCCTCGTCTTCTATGTGTCTGGCCCTCTTCATTTTTCACATTCATCTTCACCTTCAAAATAAAACCAAAACTGCGAGCAAACTTTTTATTTGTTTTGATTTCTTGAGTTTGATTTGATCCAACTTGTTTTTAGTTAATTCTCACACCTTCTGTTATTTGTCCGACTTGCTTGTGTTGTTCTTATAAGCTCGAAGTTTCCAGGGATCAAGTGTGCCCTACTGTTGCTTTACTATACCCTCCTTTTTCCATCTATTCTACCTTCTATTGCCTGCTAGCGTTTTTGAGCGATACCTGAATGTCGAACAACTTTCTTCCCTCATCTCCTTCGGGAAAAGACAAGGACCAGAACCGTGATCATGACTCCAAGGACATGTCCTCCGTCAAGGACCACAATATAGACCCGGCTCTTTATTGTGATTCTCCAGAGGTCGACAAGAAGAAGTCCCGATTATCAACACAGCTATCTCCCGCTAACTTTACCGGGTGGACACCTTTGATATCCAAAACTGTTCACAATGAGCAGCTTTTGAACTACAACTCTACTCCGTCGTCCAAGTTCCTCACTAACATCCTCTTGAATTCAGCTAATCATAGCTCCATTTTACCTCAAAATGACATTGACTACTCCAATGGCTTGAACTTGACGCCCTTTTTGAACCACAACATCAACCTCCTCAATAACCAGTTCTCGGTCACAAGTAATTCCAATAACAACGTTGCATCTTTCACCCCCTTCCATGACAAAACTTTGCATTTAAGTGACTTCTTTATGGAATCTCCCATCAAGACTGGTACCCCCACCAACGACTTGGGGACCATAACTCCCTCCAAATTTAACTTGGCTGCCGACAGAAGAGGCATGTCTAAAGCAGCTGTTTTTCAAGAACCCAAGAGTGCCAAGAAGAGGTCTGTGCATGAATTGGATACTCCCAACAGGCGACCTCATAAATTGTCTATTACTGTCAAAGCCAATGATTTGACAGACGAAGAGCCTGACGAGGATGATGAAGATATTGCAAGAGATAGTAAGGAAAACGCCCGTGAGTCCCGCTTTCAGTTCGACAAGTCGAAAGTGTCGTTACTGAACCTACAAACCCCCTCTAAGGTTGTAGTGTTGAGCGATATTTCCAATCACAAGCTTGCGGATAAAACCCCTTCACGGCACAGATCCAACAACTTCACCACTCCCCCAAAACCAACCACCACTTCGTCTCCTTCCACAGTCATTTTGTCTAGTGGATCCAAACCTGCATCAAATGAAGCCTCTTCAAAATTCATACCCAATAGCCCGACTCCCATGTCGAGTATGGGCTCCAAATTCACCGTTAAGGTGGACGAAGAAAACAAAGTGCCCGTCAAGCCAAAGCCAGTAATGGGTGTGTTCTCAGATCCGAAACTGAAGTCAAAGGTGGGCAAGAAACTGAGTGACATCAAGGATTATGGTCTTAATGATCAGAAGCCGTCTACTGGCAAGAATGGTCCAACTGCAAGGTTTGGAACTAACATCCAAGTTAACAGCATGAGATTCAAGTCCTCAAATAAGGCCCAGATGCAAGCTGGAATGAACAAATTCCAAATTGTTTTGGGGGACGGGGTTGGATCCAAGCGAGGAAGAAAGGGCAGGAAGGCAAAGGCTGCTACAACATCTGCCCCTCCAAAAAAGGGTGGTAGAAAGGAAGTGACTGTCGAAACTCAATCGCAAGCGGAAAAGATGCCTGATGACAGCTCCAAGCCTTCGGTTAGTGTTGTCAATCAATCTCATTATAACACCTCTGTCACTAAGGACTCCAGTTTGATGTCCGGGAGCAACAACTCGATGAACGTCAGCAACTTGAACATCTCCCAAGCAACCGAACACACTTCCTTTGACTTTGGGGCGTTGTCTTCCACTCCCAATGGGAAGTTTTTTCTCGACAAGATGTTTGAAAAGCCATCTCCACAATCACAACAGCTTCTAAATCAAGTACTTATGAGCCAACTGTACAATCAACCATCTGCCCATGGCAATGACCAAAGCAACATGCCCCCACCCAAGTTCAACCACCATTCCCAAGTTGGATCTGCTCAAGCCCAAAATACCCAAGTAATGATGATGAGTACCCCAAACCACCCTAATATATACAGTCCCAATGAAATGTCTGGAGAACAAAGTAACAATAACGACCAAGACAACGATAATGACGAGGCCAACGTATCCCTTTCTGCGTTTGCATACAATTTTGAAAGAAAGGGATCTCCTCCCAAGTTTTCCAATAGTCAAATGATACCCGTTGCTGTGAACAATCATATCTCTACTGACAATCAATAAATAAGGTGCACATATATTTAATAAATACGGACCCAAGGTTTCTTTATGTACTATCTGCAAGCAAGCTATACATTTGGAGGTAACAATAGTGCCCCAATAGTCTTTGGCCTTTCGGTACTCAATAGATCAAATATCTGAGCTGAGTGAGAAGAATCACCAATCTCCAACTGAATGCCCAAGCTCGATAGGTATTTCCTATTGTCTGGGCTAAGCATCCTGGAATTCTTTCCGAGTCCCACCACCAAGATCTCGGGCTTTGGATTCACCTTTTCAAAGATTTTGAGCACATCGTGACTAAACTCAACCATGAAGCCATTGATGATACTGAATCCATCATGAGACAAATTCACCTCGTATGTCTCGTTTTCAAGGAATAATGCCCCTATTATATCCCCGTTCTTATTGGGTGACGAAACGAACAAGTTGTTCGACAAATGGAATCCGTTTGGCCTCACGGTCTCAATGTAGTTTATGGGTTTAGTTGAGAACATCAAGATATCGTTCTTTTTAAACAAATCCGCCGGATTAGACGCCGTCTCTGATTTCCCAGAAGGAGCGTCAAGTTTTGGGTTGATTTGACGTCCACCTCCGAAGAGGTTGGCTCTTACAAATGACAGAGAAAACCCTCTTGTTAACGTTTTGGGTACTCTTGATTTGAGCATCATAGCGATAGTGAAAAATTACGCATTCTCATTATCAATTAATTTGATAACTGTACTAAGAATGTCGAGTCAATCGGGAATTACAGCTGCACAGGAACTTTTAGATACTTTCCAATCAGCAGAACATGATGTTTTGTTAGTGAAGTTGTCAGAGGACAGTACTCAGTTGGTGCAAGATCCCAATTGCCCTAAAATCAATGGAGAGTTAACCCGGATTTTCCCCCAATTGCACCAGTACGTCTCAACTATCCACCCCCAGCCGGTGTACATTTTGGTGAGACTCGAGGACAATGAGTATGCTTTTATCAGTTTCATTCCTGACATTGCCCATATTCGTGACAAAATGCTTTACGCCTCTACGAAGAATACCTTATTGCAAGAGCTTGGAGGAGGAAAGATCAAACGGGACCATTTATTTGCTTGGAGCGAGCTTGAAGAGCTCAGTTTTGAACACTTTGAGAAGGCCAAGCCCAGATCGAGCGTTTCTAACGAGGATGTTTTGACAAGTGAAGAAAAGTACATAAAGGAGATCAACTCGTTGCAAGATTTGTCGTTGTCCAGCGGAAGAAAGTTGGCATCCATGGACAATTCCAGCACTCAATTGTTGTTCAAAATCGATGACGACTTGGAGAGCTCTTTCTCTTCATTGGAAAAGAAGGACTTGATAGTTTTTAGTATTGTCCTCGCATCTGAGCACTTTAAGCTCAACAGCAAGAAGTCAGGTGTGTCATTGGGTTCTTTGGTATCTACTTTAGAGTCTTGCAACGACTCTTCTAGCCCAGCTCCACAATTTGCGATTTATGGCTACTTAGAAGGAAAATTTGCGTTGATCTATACCTGTCCATCGGGCTCGAAGGTCAAAGATAGAATGATCTATGCTTCTAACAAGCAGGGGTTGATAAATCATTTGAAGAGCTTATTTAAGGACAGAGATTTTGAATTGGACAAAGTGTTGGATATTGGCGACCCAGAAGAATTAGAGGTTGGCGAATTGAAGCCAGTAGAAGAGGCTGCCTCTTCTACTACTAAGTCTGGTTTGAGATTCAACAAACCCAAAGGACCCCGTCGTAGATGATTTAGGAGCATAAAAAAGTCATTAGATGTATATTATTTACTTGACGTATTCGTTAATCTCGTTATTAATGTAGTCTTGCACCAAGTTTTCTAAACTCTGGTTATCTTGGCCAAACAACGTGTTCATTACTTGTCCATCTTTTTGGGCCATCGAAGTGATCTTCCCATAAATCTTTCTGGAGGCAGACTTGTTGATGTTGATATAGTCATCTTCGTTTCTTATAAGCTTGACTTCGCTGGAGGTGGTTCTTTTGTATAAAGGCCTCAAGCTGTTTCTTACAAACTTCTGAATCTGGGACTTTTGGTCGTAGGTCAAAACAGGTTGTTTTCCTTGAAACCCGTCTTCGTCTCCTGAAGTTGCTGGGCTTAAGTTGGATAACATCGAAGAGGGACTTCCGCCAGACGGAGAAAGGGAGTTCAAGTGAAAGTTCTCCATATTGCTTTCTCTAAAAGAGGTATTATAGATAGTGCTGGCACTGGCCACAGGAGCTGTTGAGTTCTTGATTTGGCTCATCAAGGTGGATATTCTAGAGCTTCCCTGGGCCACAGAGCCGAGAGGCACAAAGGTGCTGGATGTGCTATCATTGGAGGTATTGTCCGAGTTACGCTTTCTTCTTCGTCTTCGAGTAGTCGTTTGTGTGTGTTGGTCGGTCTCGGCAGTGTGTGCATCAGCCCCGTCCTTAGCCTGCTCGAACACTTCCCAGGACTTGAGCTCGTCAGCAGTAAGAGACTCCAACTGGCGTCGTTCTCTCCGGGCTATCAGCCCACCATTTACGACTGGAGGAGCAAAGTACTGGGCCTGCAGGGTTTCGAATGGTTCTAACTCTTCAGCCTCCATTAAATCGTCGAAATTGCCGTCATCGTTATCGTCATCGTTATCGTCATCGTTATCGTCATCATTGTCGTAGCCTTCCTCTTCGTTGAAATCGGGAACACCAATACGTTCCGGAGCCCTTCTCCTTCTACGTGAAGAGCTGCTCCGTAGTATCGAGGGGACTACTCGGCTCATCGTACCTCTCCGTCTTCGAGAAAACGTGCTGGGCCTTCTTCTGTAAGCCGAAGCATGCAAAGTGAGTTCCTGGCGACAGTCGCATATGGGACAGAACCACATAGACTCGTAGTCCCCCAGATCGTTTATCACAGAGTTGGCCAAACAATTTTGGTGGAACTTGGCTTCACAGGACTGGCAAGTCACCAAATTTCGGGTCAAAGAAGTCCTGTAGTCGGAGCTTGAGCAAATGGAGCATACACCATGTCTCTGCGAGTCTCCAAGACTGGCCTGGACTTCGTTGGTGGTGGCTGAGATGTGGTTGGCAGGTATAATATACTCGGGTGGAATATCGTTGATAGCATCGTTTTCAAGAAGCTTATCTTGCACATTAATGGTCCGAAGAATGTCAGTTGAAGAAGCAAGCCTGATGTCGATTTGGTTAAAAAGCTTACGGCATTTAGGGCACGAGTTGGAGTTATTCGACCACTGCAAAATACAGGCATCGTGGTAGTAGTGGAGGCAGCCTCGGATCACTCCCAATGTCGAAGCCTGGTGGAGGTGTTCGAGACAAATGGTACATTCTTCGTGAGGATCACTCATGGTTGTTATCCTCGCTTGTTCAGGTTACAATTTGGCAGCTCGACAAGTATGGGGCATTAACTGATGTAGTATCGCTTTAATTTATAGATTTGTTCCTGTGCGATAAGTTTTGGTGAATTTTGCAATTTTTCAATCCAGTATCTTCAATGTCTCGACACCAGTATGATTTGATGCAATGTATGAAGCAGCCCGGGTCGCAAGTAGGGATGGTTTGTGGGAACTGTGAAGGAAGGTGTCCTATTTGCGACTCTTACGTGAAGCCTACAGCCGAAGTACGGATATGTCAGGAGTGTTCTCAAGGCCATCTCAGAGATAGGTGTATACTATGCGGGCACCAGTTAGGGGATGAGAACGTGGGAGTGGAGGCATTCTATTGTTTGGAATGCGTGAGGCTAGAGAAACACAGAGAGGGGTGCCCTCGGATCATTAATATTGGAAGTTCCAAGAGCTCTATGATGATGAACAAGAAGAAAACAGGCAACCAGCTAGAGCGATTGACGAGTTGAGCTGGAAATTTGTGCCAAGTCCTTTCAAGACGAGAAGCGAATTGTAGCACTGGGACACCATTGCCGTAGTATATTCAACTGTCATACTACATTAGAGCTTGATTGACCTAAGCAACGGTCATATTAGAGCTTCATTTAACTTGACAACGGTCATACTACATTAGACCTTGATCTAACTTAACAAATGTTATACTACATTAGAACTTGATCTAACTTGACAACGGTCACACTACATCAGAGCTTGATTCAACTTAACTGTATATAATAATCGTCAGTATTCAATGCATCGTAACTAATCGTTAAAAAGAGACTGTGGCTGAACAAGTAGTACTAGTTGGGCCGCGTGATGGCCTCGACCGTGAGGTCCACCACACTCTTAAGACCGTCCTTCCACCGGTCGTTGAGATAGTCATTCACTGGCTTGAAGTCATTTTGTCTCTTCCTTCGAAGGGAGTTGACGTCGTCCTCTTGTCGCCTCTTCTTCTCCAAGGTCGACTTGAGCTGGCCTTGAAGGAACCTCACCTGGGAAGCGTGCTGGGTGTTCACCTGCTCTACTTGGGCAGCGTTTCGAAGCACCATATTCAAGTTGGCCGTTTCGTTCGTAGAATAGTAGAGACTCTCGTAGTACTTCACATGGCCGTCGTCTTCTTCACCAACACTGGTATCGTACCTCGTCAAGTCGATCCCCCCTGTGATTATGTGGTCGCCCTCGTCGTGGTCTTCGTGCTCGTACCTCTCGATTTCCCTCATAGCTAACGACGTGGGGCTAGCCGTGCCTGGCAAAGGCACCACCACATCCACTAAAGGGTGGTGATGTGGGTCTTCGGGTTGACCAGGGACCACTCCTAGGCTCTGGGGCAGCGGCTGCTGGACCTGTAATGAAAGCTGGTATGAGTTGTTGGTGGACAACTCCCGGAAGATTAATGTCTCGACATGGTCCTGCTCTTCTCTGGTGATTGGCACATCGATATCTACAGGTCTGTTAGTGACTGTTGTCAGATACATTGGGTAGGTAGAAGTGTACGTACATGGTAGGTGGTCCAACGCTTCGTTTGTGATCATCTTGGAGACAGATAACTGGCAATACGAAGGCGATGGAGAGTGATATAGTAAAATGATTTTCTAGGTGTGAGATTTACAATTATTTTCTTCAGTTTCTCGTAAATGGGATGGAACATAGGGGACGATCAGAAGGGGTAAAGGTAAAAGGCCGTGGGAGTGTACAAAGAGTGCCTTGGGAGCATGGGTGACCCAGCCATATGGTGGGACAAACAGGGGGTGATGTGGGGATTCGATCAGGGCAAAACTAGACATGAGAAACTACAGTAGTAAAGGTGCTCTGAGTGAGCTACAGTCCGAGTAGAGCTAAATTAGTGTATTGCTATAAAATATACATTAGGAACCGGTTTACTTGTTCAAGACTTCAGCATCGTATCTTTGCTTGAACCAAGCAATGGTGTCTTCCTTGGTGGTTTGATGGTTGTTACCGATGGTGGCTCTAGCTCTCTTTCTTCTGGTGATTCTGGCACCGGCTCTACCCAAAACAACGTAGAAATCCATACCGTAAATACCGATACCTGGGTCATACTTGATACCCAAGTCGATGTGTTCATCAATACCGAAACCAAAGTTACCGGTGGCAGAGAAGTTTCTTTCTCTCAATTGGTATTCCTTGACCTTCAAACCTCTTTCCAAGATTTCTTCAGCCTTTGGTCCTCTAATGGTGACGTGGACAGAGATCTTTTCGTTTCTTCTGATACCGAAGGTTCTGACGGTGTATCTGGCCTTAGATTGAACTGGGGTTTGACCAGACAATTGTTCCAACACCTTGGAAGCTCTGGTCAATCTGTCACCGGATTCACCGACACAGATGTTCAAGACCAACTTTTCGATACGCAAATCACGCATTGGGTTTTGAGTTTTAGCAGACTAAAGCATTGTTAGTACAAGTTGAAAGGGAACAACTGAAGACCGGGAGAGTGGAATGGTTGGCTCAGAACTTTTGGAGCCACGAGATTTCACTGGACATCGTAAGGGCCTTTCTAAGGGCTATAGTATTCTCAGCTCTTCGCTTTTCATTGGTTTCATGAAAGGTTCGTTACAACCGGGCCACATTGAATATACCAGAGGTGAGTCTCGCAGGGTAAACGCAACGGGTGCGTTGCACATTTTGGAGCTCAGCACACATCAACATCTCTGGGTCTTTCTATATCATCAGCACATACCATCTTTGATATTCTATTCTGTTAATGAAAATTCTTTTAAAAATTTTCAGTCGTTATAGTGCGGTGAGAAGAATGAAAAATGCCTGCGTATAAGCCGAAAGATTGTGAGTGCCAGCACCGACGAGAGGGCGACAGTGGCTGCTGCGAAGTCACGGGTGGACAGGGCTGGAGACCTAAAGACACAAATGTCAATGGATACCATACTGGAGCCAATGGCCGCCCACTACAGATCCCAGTTTTGGTTCAATGAGCCCAGGGCAATACAGTTTCCAGTACGGAGCTCCAGACCATACAACTCCCAGTCGGTTTATACGAGCTAGAGATAGCGGCACCACTCAGGCTGAGACTAGCACAGAGAGAACTTGCCCATACAACACGTTCATTATATATATTTTGTAGGTAGCTCTAAGCGGCCACATTGTTAAACGATTGCTCCTTCTCCTTGATTTCCCAGAACAAGGCGCCTACATCGTAGTTTCCATGATACTTCCAGCCATCGATGTCAATATGATACAAATTGACCGAACCACCCGAATAAGCATCTCTATGAGCAGCAGCCAAAATGGATCTCTTTCCTAAATACAACGCATCTTCTTCGGTCATGTCCCACTTGTACTCGGAGTCTAACACCCCGTAAGCAAACGTCTGACCCGATCCCACGCAAAACAAGTCACCCTTCAAGCGGGTTCCATCCGAGTCCACGTAGAAAAGCGCAGGGCCCTCCTTCTGGGTGTAGCCACAAATCATCGTACCCATCGATAACCCCATGCCTTTGTAATTATACACCAAGTTTCCCAAGAGCTTGGAAGCAGCTGCCACGGAGATTCTTTCCTTTTCTCTCAACTCATGTAATCTACATTGGGTCCCCAACCAGGTTTCCCAGTACTGACAGTCGGCCGCACCTCCGGCCATGGTTCCCAACAAAAACGGGTTGATTCTGATCACCTTGTGAACGGTTTGAGACGCAGTGAAGTTTCCTTGAGAGGCTCTGGAGTCCACTGCAATGACGATCCCCCCCTGGTACCGAAACGCCAAGGTGGTGGTACCGTGGGCTATCTTGATCTTGCAGTCCGGGTTGGCTGCGTCATCGGTGTGGGCTCTTAAGAATGCCGTGGGCTGTGAAATGGGAGGCAACTGTAAGGTGGGAGCGAGTTCGAGGGAGGCGGGCCCGGAGTTGTAGGTTTGGTTGATTTCTTGTAAGACGGCATTTCGGTTGGCGTCAGTGAACTGGTTAGCAATCGAATTCATTGTCTGGAGTTGAGCTGGAATCAATTGTTATACGGTTGGTGGAGTGTTGTTAACGTCTATGAACTTGCCACTGGAACAAGTCGCACTTCATGTGGATCACCAAAGGCGTGCGGGCACCGGGATGGTTGCAAAATACGGCGAGAGCATTTAGTAGCCCGAGAATACTGAGGTTCAACAGCTCGCCTCCACTAGAAATATCACCGATTTAGTGAACTTTAGTAGCCATATTGTAGAAGATCAATGAGTCCAAACTGGTGCCACAAAGAGGAGTTTGTCCGCTTTTTGAAATGTTTTAGTCTTAAAGAGAAGTTGGAAGTAAGAAAATCGCTGCTAAAGATCTCTCAATGTCTCTGAGGAATTGATTTACTCAGTTACAACATCGCTTGCACACACCGCACTCGAGGAGCAGGTCGAAGGCGAGTGTTGTGGTAGAGTTTTGGAGATGTGGGGGGAAGCTCTTCGGTGGACAATTCTTCGGATAATTTGCATCAGTCTATCACTCAAACTCTCTACAGTCGTAGGCATTTATTCGGAGCCGAGCACCATAAGGTAGGCGTACATTCTAGTTTACATTATTCTAAGCGAGGTGACTTCAATGGCAGCCCATAACTTTGGTCGTTGGCTTCAGCCTCACGCTTTCTGCCATCCTTTTCCGGCGACTTTTCGTCCTTGCCTCTATATCCAGGGCGAACTGGTTTGTTAGACACAAACTGCGGTGGCTTGGACAACCCGCCGGGCTTGGTGTAGGTTTGGGGACGGGTCAAGCCAGGAACGGCCCCTGAAAGTGGCCTATTTAGGGATGGTTCAGAACGAGCCAAAGATGGCTCGGGCAGCTTGCCATTGAGTGCAAACACTGGGGGTTTTCCCAATGATGCTCCGGGGGTGCTGGGGGTAGATACTGCGTTGGGTGTTGACGAAACTGAAGCCACGGGAGCACTACTTTCCATTCCTTCAGAGCCCACCAGTGCTGGAGAAGGCTGGTTCGTCTCTTTACTGGCCAACTTGTTAGCCTCCTTGACTATTTCACTGGTGGCTGCGAGGGTCATTGGTGAGTTGGGCCCGATCTCAGCAGATGGAGGTTTGGGGCTAGAAAGCTGGGAGGGGCCCGGGGTTGTACCCCTGCTATTAGACCTTGACGACAAGACTCCCTGCTTCTCCTTGATTGACTTGGTCAACGCAATGTCCAAGATCTTACTCACTTGTTGTGGGGCTCTTTCTACCAAGAAGCTCAAGGCATTATTACCTACACCTGCCTTAGAACCAATGACGTTCACCTGGGCAATGGTAGTGGCCAATGCTTTGGTGATGATCTCCGTAGTTGTAGCAGTGTTGTAAGATAGCTTGCGGGCTTTGTAGAGGGTAAAGAGCTCCTTCTGTAAGTACGTAAGTGACTTCTTTGTATCCTGATTCATCAGGGATGGTACCTGACCTTTGGCTGCCACAATTGTTGCTGGCCTGGAGTCTGGGGACACTGGAGTTGATGATCCTACAGTCGGAGGGGATTGGGAGTATTGAGACCGGTTGGCCGCCAATTGGGCCTTGATTGTGGTAGGTGAGGCTCCTGATTCGACTGGTTTGGAATCTCCTCCCACCTGGGGTTTGAAGTACATCGGAGTTTTCGAATTGATACTGTCACGTCTAATTTCACTGGCAATTTCGGCAATTGTCTTGGGTTTTTGGCCTACTTGGTTGTTCTTGTGATGCAATTGTGCTATCAATTGAGACTGTGATAAGAGGTGTGCATGGGGATTTAATGGCAAACCATATGGAGAATTGAAGTCTCTTCCCACAATATTTTGAGAGATAGACTGTTGCATTTCCAACCTCTGTTTTTGCTTCAACTCTTCAGCACGTATAGCTGCATCTTTGGCCCTCTGAGCAGCAATTTCTTGCTGTTTTTTTCTCACCTTCTCTTTCTCCTGAACAAAAGACTCGTCTATACTCCATCTTCCATCCCCTTCGTCTTCATCTTCACCCATGGATCCCTCCGAGCCTTGACGATTCACATCTTTATTCTGACTAGACTTGAAGAGCTTGTTTAATCTGACATTATGAAGCACCACGGACTGCCATCCATCAGGGCAGTATTTGTAGTATGGATATATTTCTTTTATACCCTCATAGATTTGATTCAAGGTCAATCCTTTTTCATCATTTTTGAACTTCAAAACATTGATAATCATGACTGGGAACGAAAGAGTTGGCTTTGTTCTATAGTGTTCAGGAATTTCGTTCATCGTGTATATGTTCTTCACGGGCTTTTTGTATGCCAACTCTTTTCGTTTTTTGGGAACCTTGGGCACCATTCCCACCTTTCCAATAATCTTTGGAATATGGACGGGAGCAAGAGCATAGTCAGTTGTTACTGTAATCTTATCAATAATAACTTCAGGCAGTTCAGCAGATCTCTCTGGGATCGTGTGAATAGGAACCAAGAGCGCAGGTGCTGGAGGCCTGGGCGGCATATAGAGCTTATTGAGCTGTTGGTTCATGAGATTTCCTTGGGCAAGCTTCAAAGAGTAGTCACCTGGGCCCTGGGCTACCAAGTGTGTAGGCAACCCAGACATTTGAGAGTCCATGTTAGCGAGTCTCATATCAATAGTTCCGTTCTTGTTCGTTGGCACGGGCCTACCATATATTCTGGAGGATGGAGGTTGGATAGAAGCTGGTTTACCCATGCGAGGGGTTGCAAGTTTACCCATAAGTGGGCTGTTCCTTTGGAAGCTTGAAAGTTGCCCAAGAGTAGGCGAGACTGACTTATCCTTTATAGAGTTTTCTTGATTATGGGCATTTATTAAAGGTGCCAAATTAAGGATTTCTTCGTCAATGACCGACAAGTTCATATCCCCACGACTCAACTCAGATTCGTCCAAGTTGACTCCCTGCTCCATATTATGCTTCTTCACAAGCTGATCTAGCTCGTCTTCCTCTCCTTCTTGGAAGCTGGATAGTACTCCACTGTCCATTTGTGCGTTCTCGTCATCATCGTCTATTATAGCAGACTCATTATTATCACCATTGTGACCGCCACCAAGGATAGCTTTGATCTGTTCGTCTACAAATGATGGGCCATGTTCATCCAAATCTTCAATGTCGTCGAGTGTCCTGACCCCGAGCTCAGATAAAATAGTACTTATTTCTTCGTTGGTGGCAGACGCTAGAGATTTCCTTCTTGCTTCTGACATCCGTCTCGGTAGACTCCGACTATTCTTGCGGGCCGAGACCTTTTTCTTTTCCTCATTAATCGTGTTCTTACTGCTTCTAACTGGAGAATTGGACTTAGAATTGGAGTAAAGTGAAGTTCTCAAGCTTATAGCATCGCTTGGGTCGAATGGTTTAGCATTCGAGGATGACTCTTTGGAATGGTTAGCTTCTACTGTTGGTAAGACAAACAGGAACGTGATATCACCTATCTGGATCTTGGTTCCGTCTACTAATGGAATTGTCATTCCCTTTTCAATGAACAAGTCGTCTACAAAGGCACCATTTCTTCCCAAAATCGATAATTCGAACCTTTGCGTTCCAAAGTTGTAGAAGATCTTGGCGTGCCTTCTGGAAACGGCCTTCTTCGAAGACAAATGTACGTCGACGGAATGCTGAGAACCATTCAAAAGTTCATCACTGGACTTCCTTCCTAGTATAACCTGTAAAGTTTGGACAAAAAACGTGTAATTGTCGAAGTCTAATCGGGCATACGCAGATATCTTTGAAGCATCTTTTTCATCCGCCTGATTGGTATGCCCCAAAGCGGCTTCTGATGTTATTGAGGCCTTTGATATGTGGGATGGCAGCTTAGAATCTTTTTTGGAAGCCAGTGTGCTTGAATTTTGGTCAATCTCAGACTTGAGTCCGGGTATGGGTTGTAATTTTGGGTGGAACTTATCGTTGGAAGTGCTAGATGCCCCGATAATACCTGAAACAGGTAGATTATGGTGATCCATATCTTTATCTATCATCTCATCTCCTGCCGAAGAGCTCATTATGTCCAGCTTTCACGGAGACTTCAGATGAGATTTTCTCTTGAAAAAGAGTATGTATATAGTTGTACTTTGAGGTAGTGTCCTGTTATATACAACCAGCTTCTGAGGTGCTTGTAGTACAATTTCTCGCTTGAACTGCTGCGATGTGTTTTTAGTTAATGAAAAGAATTGAAATTTCGATGTGCGACTTTCTTATTTGAGCTGCATTGATTGCAAAAACCCAATTCAGTTTGCAACCTTAGCAATTCCTATAGTTATATAATATCAGGCTTGTGTCTGTGGTACTGTAAGTGGGGAATAGAATTTAATTCCTTAGGGAAAAGAGCTGGGACTCCGACAAAGCAGTAGACAAAGAGGGATGCGGCTAAATCATAGAGTTTTTGTTGCTTTCTGACTGACGAGGAAGACGGTCCTCGAGTCTTGAATAGAAAGAGTGAGCTTTAATTTCCCAGCTTGTTTCTATTTGGAGAGTTCAGATGGAAGTGTAGATATATGTGTATGTGTGTACGGTTTTTTTGCCTAATCTGAGGTTGGGATAGAGCCTGTTGATGGTAGTCAAGAAATTGCGATGAGCATCAGAGATAACGGTCCCCTTTATTTGTCGTTCTATTCTTGGTGTGATATCATGGAATTCTGCTCAATGCTTTATTTCATAAGTATCTAGCGTCGGCATGAAATCTCCTGATAATAATTTCATTTAACTGACTATAATATGGGGTGCATATAGAATTGATAGAGAGAGAATCTCAGCTTTGTAGTAAAAGGAAATACACTGTCTAAATATCTATCTTGGTTAATCAGTGATAGTCACTTTTTCTACCTGAGTTCGAAAAGTCTCTAGCTCCAGTTCTATCACCAAGAGCAGACTTTTTCACATCGGGTTCGTCCACGCTCTATCAGATAGCATATGCCCGGCTGATAAGTCTTCGCAACTATGCTATTTAAATCATCCGAGATAGTGTATTCGTTGATCATTCCCACAAAGAGAAAGGTGTGAGATCATGAGTTCAACGTCGTCGGGTTCGACTTCAGGATAAATCTTCAATAACTATTTCAAATCATTTGCAATACCGAACACTCCATTTGTACTAGGAACACAAGCTGTGAACATTGTGCACATATATCAGAGTTGAAACTGATTTGCAAGCTGTAACACCTAGGGAGAATATTCAAGCCGCTTCTTTGCTCAGTGTCCTTGTTTAATACTAAGACAGCCTACCGTACGAAGTGCAACAACCGTAAACGGAGTCACGGCCTTATTCTGTAGATGGCTCGATTAGTTTACGCTACTGAAATACACTCTTGATTGGCCTCTCTCAATTGACGAGGACATACAGCTTCAGCAGAGTCTACAAGGAAGTCGATGTGTGGCCACTGGCTGCTCTGGTTTCACACAGATTACAAAAAGAACGAAGCCTGTGCACGCTATCTTTAAGATATTTACTGTTTGAACAGTGGACATAGTCAGACATCATGGTGTTACGAGAAGGAGATCCCAACGAAAGGCTTCTACAGAAGAGCATTCAATACGTTGACAACTGCTACTCTCTCTTTGCAGCCATGATCCCAAGGCCCACCTTGTGTACTTGCATCGAAGCCAGAGGACCTGTTCAGCTACAAACATCCCAGGTATGTCCCACACCATCTGGAAACTTTAAAGCCTACCTTTACAGACAGAGTCTGCCATTCTTCAGACCGTACGCTTCGTTTCGACTAAAGGGCATCGCGAAAAATAATTTACGGGTAGACTAGATTGTCAGAAGACATACAATGGTATGTAAGTTTCACCATGATCATGGTGTCAAAGAGGTGTACTAACCTAATCTAGGGAGTAAGAAAGACCAGAACAACAATGAGGGCCAAATCAGCTCGGGCAACTACCAAGAGCTTGAATCCCAAAGTCATCGACAAGATCGAGCAGAACCAGTACGATGAGAACCCTTTTTTAAAACTTCTGACGGTTAGTAAGAAAGAGAAGCAACAACAGAAGTCCCAGTCCTTCACCCAGAAACTTGCCAACACAAACCTGAGTGTTTCGAAGTCAGCGTTAAGAAGAAGAAAGAGAAAGGCCAAGCAAGCATTGAAGCCCCAAATGGAAGAGCTCCTCGAAACGTTGCCCGAAGTTGCACCTCAGCTGGAAAGTGGATTCGTCGCCAGTGACACGCCACACGCAAACGAGCCCAATGCCTTGAAAAAGACGGGACGTCAGGTGATTTTTAAACGAGAACACGAGAACTTCAACCATATGCTTCAGAATAAGCAGTTCCGTACATCGCCTTTTGCAACCCTCAAGGACGCAATTCAGCAGAACTTAAGCAAGTAAAACCTGGCAGCAATAGCTGTGCACCCGATGCATTCTATGATGTGCACCCGATACATTCTACCATGTACACCCAATGTCCTATATGTGCATCCTAGGCATGTCTAATTTAGCTGCATTTAGCATCTGCTAGACGCATAAATATGTACGTCCCAATACACGACTCACGATCTTTTAACTCTTACAGGCTATTGTTGACATTGGCTGCAGTTTTTCGCGTAAACACAATACAGCTGGTATCGACACGTCGAAAAATATTGTTTGTTTACTTCAGTGCGGTATGCTAAGTAAACCTTCAGTGGTTTAGCAGAATTTTGGAAAGCCTTTAGCAGTCATTGAGAAGCCTGTCTGTCACAGCCGTCACTCCAAGCTTCCCCGATTTGAAAGAGCACTTCCTTGTCCTTTCATCACCATGTCCTCGGCACCTGTTCTGAATCGGGAAACTGTTGCCAGTTGCAAACCTGATGACAACGGTTGTCCAGATCTCATGTACAACGAGGTACGAAATAGCAAAGCTGAAATTGTCGACAGGCCTTTGCCGGTAGGTGATATGCCACCGCCTGAGCACGAAACTGCACCACTTGAACTGTCACCAGTGAATAATTCTAGCACAGTAAACATGGTTTCGGATCTAAACCAACGACAACAGAAAGAAAAGTCCCAACACCTGGAAAACCTGGGTTTGTTTGCGTACGGTAGCCACGGAGAATCTGTTTTCGATGACGTGCGGATGTTTCCCAGCTTGAAGGCCGGAGAACTCGCCAAGTTCGACGAAGAAGACCCTGAGCTCGTTAATCATGCCACTATCATTGCCTTGGTGGTCCAGTTGACCAGCCCCGATATCATCGACTACAACTTGATCTACGACTTTTTCATCACCTACAGAATGTTCAGCGATCCCGACACCGTCATGGACTTGCTTATGTCGAGATTTGTCTGGAGTTTACAGTACATCAACAAGTCGGACGAGGACTCCCAAAAGATAGGCACATTGGTGTTATTGAGAACATTCGTAGTATTGAGACATTGGATTTTGAACTACTTCGTCGACGACTTCCACTCGGACCTCAAGCTCTGTGACAAGTTCATTAGCAGTTTGAACGATGTGGTGTTTGAGTCAGGGCTAGTGAGCCAGCTGATGGTGTTCGAGCGTAAAGTCATCAAGGACTTGAAGTTCCACTGGTTATCTTTGCTGGCAGAGTTCTGGAATATCTCTATAGACTTTTCGACGCTTTCCAGCGAAGATATATTCAGCTACTGCTTACCGGTGACGAGCGACATATCCATAGGCAACTTCTTGAAAAAGAGTAGTACCGAAATGTCCTTGCACACCAACCCAAGCTACAGACGGTCGGCCATGTTGTCGTTGTACGACCAGAAAGTACATCATAAATGTCTAGTGTTTGACGACGCTAGATACAGTAATAACGAAAACCCACAGTTGTCGGTGAACAACCTATTGATTCTGCATAAGTCTTCCAGACAGTCCATCATGAACAAATTAAACCATTTTAATTTTATCAAGAACAAGAACACCACCAGTGTTGCCAAGGATACCCCAAATTCAGCTGGATCTGGATACTCTAATAATAACAGCAACAAAACTAGTCCGTTGGCGCCTTCCAATAGACACAATAGGATGAATTTGAACGACTCTTCCATTGGACTAAAAAGGACCACCAATAAGGTGAAACCAGAACACTCTTTCGAGGAGATAGACAAGATATCCTTAAGTGCCATCCAAATAGACAATGTGGGATTTTCGACCAACGGAAATATCAAGCTACCCTCCTCAAAAGTGTTAGCAATTTTGCCAGCAACTCCTGTCAAGAAAATGGAGTATAACATTCGAAATCCCTTAGAGAGTGGCGACAACTCCCAGCAGGAGTTTTCAGTGGCCGATTGGGATAACCCCATCAATGCTAAAATCATAAACAAAATGGATATGAATAGGAAGAATTCGATCAAGAAAATTCTTGAAGGATGGAAGAAGAAGCAGAACCACACAAATAAGTCGAATGAAGAGATTAATCAAATCATCAATGATTCAATCACTGAGGATGTCATTGGTAGTAGATTTGATGTTTTGAGTGCTAGAATCATTGATGAATTGGAATTTCTAATCCGAAACTACATCCAAAATGACTCCTCCTACAATCCTACCATCATTGAAGGTGATACCATGGATAACACCAATATTCCCCACCCACAAGATAGTATGGAAGACTTGGGCAGCTCCATTCAGTTGGAAAATTCGATGTACAAAGGTGTCGAGGAAGCTGCCGATAGTGTCGACAAAGACATCGACATCAACGATGTTAGTGAATTGAACTTGCATAAAATCGATAACCTATTCAACGAGCAAGATGATCAAGTGGATGACGAAAGGAATTCGGAAGGCTCACAAGGAAACATTGAAACCGATGCCATCTCACCCAACTTTGCTAGTGCTATCCACAATTTTTCGTTCCAAAGACCAACAAGCATCAACTGGAATGATGACAATGGTTTGGCATTGGACAATTCCCAAACCCAGGTCCTTGATGAGCCTTCAGAGGGGGACAACGACGAAGGGGAACTGGACGAGGATCGTGAACTACCAGAGCCCAACTTGCAAAGTTATCTGAACAGAGACATAAATCATCTTGTTGGACCAGAGCTTCCTTTTATGGATGGAAGCAATAATTTCTCTCTGGTGTCAACTATTTCCACGCCGAGTAACATCACAGATTATAATGCCGAAATCGAAGACTTAGGCATTGCAATGAGCCCTAAATCCAAGGAACAGCAGACAAAGAGAATCAGCTTCAGCGAACGACCCACCAGTCTCAGCAGAAGGATTTCGACAAAATCTTCTAACTCTTTATTCAAAAGAGACTCCATGAAGTCGTATGTCAGCTATGACTCTGCGTTCTCTCTTACCAAGGATTCTCTTGAAATCGATCAAGATGAAAACGGTAACTTGAGAAAGAAAGCAGGTGTGAATGACTTAAGAAGATTGGCTGGAGTGCCCAACCAAAGACGGTCACTCGAGTCAGCTGTTAGAGTACAGTCGATATCTTCCGGGAGGAAGAGCGTCAGGAGGAGCACTCTTCTTGCACTAAGCGAGTTACCCTTCAATGGAGCCCATGATTCAAGAAGCTCTCTTAGTTTCAGCAATCCAAAAATTATTGCTAGGTCTTCTGGGATCGGTGACAGCTCTGTATTTTCGGTGGGCATCAAGAGCAGGAACTCGGTCGCCAACTCTTTGAAGACACTTAATGAAAGTGCAATGCTATCTAAACAGTCTTCAGCGAATTCTGAATATGATGACTTCGCCTTTGGATTCAGAGCAAGCAATGACCAAGGCTTTGGAGAAAGCGATAACTCAACTAATTCTGTGGTTATTCCTGGTATCAACAACAACGTTTTGAAGGAATTAGCAGCTATTCCCGATGATTCATTCCATTTCAACCCTATTGACATAGCCTTCAAGAAATTGGAAGGAGCCAAAAACAAGAGTCGTCAACTCGATGACGAAACGAACAATAGCGAGACCACTCATGTAGAGATCAACGACACCCAGGACATCTTGAACGAAATCAACAATGCCCATACGGAAGACGTCATTGATACATCCAGCCAAAAGCACTATTCAGCTGAATTACCACTTACGCCCGTCGTTAACAGAGTTGCAGGGCGTGATATAACCTCAAGCGGCGAAACCCTAGACTCCACCCAATTAGAGGAAGGTGCCAAGAGTGGAAATGTTTTCATTTTCAGTGCCAATTACACCAACAAGCTCGAAATCGACGAGGAGCCAATTGACGTAGACGAACCACAACTTGAACAAGAAAACCAGGCCATCACCCAAGATGATCCTGAGCAGCCGCAGCCCCAGCTGACGTTCCAGAGCCCGAAGATGATCCTAGAAACCTACAACCTTGCCGAGTCAGCTTTGTCAATTTCCAATGTCATGTCAAGTAACATCCACATTTCGTTCATACTCAACTATACTTCCCAGGAGTTGAGTGAACACTTCACTATCATCGAGAGAGACATTCTTCAGGAGATTGACTGGAAGGAATTAGTAGAGCTCAAGTGGAATAAGGAACTCACTCCCGTCAATAGTTGGTTGGAGATAATTGTCAACGAGGACTACTACAACACCAACAAAGGGGTGAACTTGGTGATTGCCAGGTTCAATCTCATGGTCAATTGGATCATTTCGGAAGTTCTCTTGTCCAAACATCAAGAGGAAAGAGTGCAAATTATCTCGAGGTTCATCCATGTTGCCCAAAATTGCTTGATGTTACAAAACTTTTCGACCTTGATGCAGATATTACTTGCGCTAACAAGCGAGAGATTGGCCAAGCTACGTGAAACTTGGAAGACTTTACCTCCTGGAGATATTTTGATCTTGAAGAACCTCGAAGAACTTGCATCTCCCGTCAAGAACTTCCTCAACTTGAGAGTATCTATCAACAAAATCCAACCTTCGAGGGGATGTGTGCCATTCGTAGGATTATACCTTTCAGACTTGATTTTCAATACGGAAAGGCACAAGTTTATCGACCTGGCCAAAACCATGGTAAACTTCGCCCGTTTCCGTACCTCAGTGCACATTGTCAAGTCGTTGAGCCAATGCATTGAATGGTCTTCTTACTACAAGCTTGCGGTGTCCAATGAGCTTTTGTCAAAGTGTTTGTACATTCGGTCACTCGACGAAGATGAGATGATTTACTGCTTGAAGAACGTGGTGGATCCGTGAGAGTAAAATTGTGTAGACTATGTACCATTAGTAATAATGATAGAGAGATACGGTAACACCTGGGAAACCATAGACAACAACATAGACACCAGAGAGTAGCCCCGGCCAAACAACAGAAGAGACTACAGGCGAGAGAGGAGACAAGGTGACGATAACAGGTAGTGTCACACGTCAGTTGTCAGTAACCAACCTCTGTCAACAGATAACCCATGGAGTTTGCAGCCAAAGATCGCCCCCAGAAATGTTGGGTTTGGTGGGGGGATCGGAAATCGAAAGGCTCCCACGCTTGTGGGATTTTTCGTCGAGGGGCTCTCGCAAATCCGAGGGGACCCACAAATCTCGCTCCATAGATCCGTAGAAGCATTACCTGTATGCCGCCCACCCTCGGTTCCCCGGACGTCCATTTTCTGCCATGTTTCCACTTTTTTTGTTGAATTCAGTGCGTCTTATGGTCTTAGTGCCCTCCGGATTTATGGATATATATTCATCTGGCCTGTTTATTTTATTTTTCGATTCGTTGATAGTTAAGTGAAAGATGGCAAGAAGAAAGAACAATCCGAAGCTAATTCTTACAGCAGTGGTGGCTCTGTCCATAGTGGCCGCATCGTACAAACTCTACGACTACTATCTTGCTAAAAGCAACAACAAAGATACTATTACACACTCGAAGAAATTCACCAACAAGACCATAGCCTTGACTTTATCACATTCAATATTGAGCTCCCAGCTTCCACTAGAAGAGATCCTCGTCAATTCAGAGAACGTGACGTTCATTTTACCTCCCAATTTATCGGTAGACGATTTGGAGTGCAACATCAAAAAGAGTGAAGAAGACTCCTCCTCCACTGCTCTGCTATCTCGGGCCTTGCTCAAAAACTTCAAACTATTGAAGTGCAACAACTTTCAAGGCTACTTTGATATCATTAAGAACTTAAAACCTGACATGTTATTGATGTGCTCTGAGGACTTAGGTATTGGAAGTGGTCTGCTTCCCAAGGACTTGAGACGATTTGTGAAAGAAATTGTGGAGGTAGACCAGAACCTGGAGGACATCAACACCAAGGTGTTGCCATTATTTATCAGATGATTCACCAGGACCTTTGGGTACAGGTGATTCAAAGGTGCTACGAAAATCCTTCTTTGTATCTAGTGAACAAGACCAGCATTAGATTTTGTAATCTCAAACCACGTCCCTACTTTACAAAGACTATCATTGACGGTTAGATACAATTATTTACATACATATTTGTCTGCATACCAAATGTACGTGCTTAGTTACGAAACAATCTCTTTATGCACGAGGCCCAATTAACCTCGTGTAGACTTGATCTGCATACCAAATGCATACTGCGCATGCAGACTAACTGTGCATATCTAGTTTACCAGCCTCTGGAAGACAACTTCTCGTTATCTCTCAAGGAAGAGATGCTCACACCAAACATCAACTCACCTAAGTCAGTAGAGTATTCCAAAATCTTGGCTGCGTCGTCGTAATGGGTGACAGCATTGACGATGGCCTTGGCCAATTTCTCTGGGTTTTTGGACTTGAAGATTCCTGATCCGACAAACACACCATCGCATCCCAATTGCATGCACAACGCAGCATCAGATGGTGTAGCAACACCTCCAGCTGCAAAGTTCACAACTGGAAACTTGCCCCCATTGGCAATCAAGTCCTTCAAAGTGTCCAAAGGAATTCTGTTCTCTTTGGCAAATTGTTCGACCTCTTCATCAGTCTTCAATGACATAACGTGCTGGATTTCCTCTTTGATCTGAGTGATGTGCTTGACAGCTTCGGAAATATCACCAGTACCGGCTTCTCCCTTAGTTCTTAACATAGCAGCACCTTCACTAACTCTTCTCAAGGCTTCACCCAAGTTCTTGGCCCCACAAACAAATGGTACCTTGTACTTGCTTTTAGGAATATGGTATGTTCTATCGGCTGGAGTCAACACTTCCGATTCGTCGATGTAATCAACCTTTAAGGCCTCTAAAACCTGAGCTTCCACCAAATGGCCAATTCTACACTTAGCCATGACAGGAATGGAAACTTCGGCCATGATTTCTTGAATCATCTTTGGGTCAGACATTCTGCACACTTGACCACTGGCTCTCATGTCAGCAGGAATTCTTTCTAATGCCATAACAGCACAAGCACCTGCTCTTTCGGCTATTTTTGCTTGCTCAGCATTGACAACATCCATAATAACACCGCCCTTCAACATTTGTGCCAAACCGGCTTTTACCTTAAAATCCTGACTCATTTTGGTACACGATTGATGATTTGTTTGTCAGAAACTTACTGGTATTTATAAGTGAAAAAATAATTCCTTAGGACTGAGTCAGCGTACCAGGAAATTCGTCGATGATAAAGTTTCAAATGCAGTACTAAGTTTGATAAATTTGCAGGTTATCAATTTTTTACCTGTACTTTCATGGCTTAGGAAGAGTCATTTTGATGTTGCAGTCTCCAAAGGCGACGTTCGAGATCGACATGGGTTTATGGCTCACGAAGACAACGATTTATAGCTGCATGTCTTCTGAAGGAAAAGGGCAGAACCTCTACGAGCACAGTAGATGTTCAATTGCTTTATTAAATATTAACGTATTTGAAGTGCGTTTCTTCCGTACCACTAGTGGCTTCAGTCGAACGAAAATTTGACCAGGCACCGATATTTGACCTCTCCGTAGAACAATTGAATTTTACGGCCTAGGCCAAATTGGAGTGACAATATTGCAGGTTGGTGCCGTGCCAAGTCCCCGCCATGCTACTGGTATTCCAGTGGACTCTTCGCCGCCATTCGCCGCGATTTACCGCCACGCTCTGCTGTCACGCTTGAGGAGTCGCTAGGTGTGCACAGTGTCCCACAAATCGTCTCTGTTAGGAGATTCCGCTACTCTACTCCTATTCTTAAACGGAATAATAGGCGACAATGAGTAACTGATAACGAAATGGACTGTAGCCCCCGTACGGAAACAAAAATGCGTCCCTTCCATGTGACTCCTTTAGTATAACTCGATAGCTCTATTGTCTTGGTCGTATATGACTCAGTTGTCTGAAAAATTATTTCTCATCTCACCTATATGACTGCAACTAAGGAAATCACTGTGGGAGTGTTGGCACTTCAAGGTGCTTTTGTAGAGCACATCAACCACTTTGAACAGTGCAAAGACGACTTTCCTAATGCCCATTTGCTGTTTGTCCAGGTGAAAACTGCCGAACAACTTGCGGCATGCGATGCTTTGGTGATACCAGGAGGTGAGAGCACAGCCATTTCTTTGATATCCCAGAGAACTGGTCTCTTGAGTCCGTTGTACGACTTCGTCAAATCCAACAAGCCCATCTGGGGGACCTGTGCCGGGTTGATCTTCTTATCGAAGCAGATCATAAACGGAAGACAGGGCCAACAGCTCTTGGGAGGAATGGACATTCAGGTGAAGAGAAATGCGTTCGGCAGACAATTGGATTCGTTCGAAGGCGATTTGGACTTCTCCAGTTTCATACCCGGATGCACCAACTTCCCCACCGTTTTCATTCGTGCTCCGGTGGTCAGTAGAATCTTGGACTCCGATGCTCACAGCGACCTGGAACTGTCAGACATCATCCACTCCAAGAACGATTACGTCAACGAGGCACCCGTAGAAGTTCTCCACCAGTTGGACAACGGGCTCTTGGTGGCCGTGAGACAAGGCACCAAGTTGGGAACGTCTTTCCACCCCGAGTTATCCGATGACGTTTCTTTCCACAGATGGTTTCTACAAGAGTTCGTAGTGGGAGAGTAAAATTGGCAGGTACATAATATTTAATAGAGATACACATACACAAATAGCTCACTAGCACCGTGATATGTCCGCAAATACCGCCAGCACCGTCTGTGGCCACTGGGTCTCTGGTAGGCTATGGCACCGTCTTGTAGGCATCGGCTCCACTCATCGGCTGAAAAATGAGCATCGATAAATTCTCCACCGTTACACTATCAACATGCAGCATGCACGAATATACAATAGTTCGAGTCCTCATGGCAACAGAGACTCGTCACATACTCCCAGGCCGGGACACGTCCTGCCGTCGCCAGGCAATGGTCGGGATCTGAAGGTGAGTGCTTTAAAGGGAAACCCTTCGAGCAGCTTCATGAGTTCCAACCAAGCAAGTCTTATGGTAGGATCGCCGTCAATTCGGTCGAGATCCTCGAGTATCCAGGTGGGGCGGACGAGGAACCCTAAGAACTTTGAAAACACAATCGTGGTGGGCCGTCCCTCCGAAAAAAAGTTCGACTTTGAAAGGCCTGGTGCCATTCGAGATGGGCCCAAACGATCCACCTCCCAGAACGACTCGCTAGACTTCGTCAATGGCTCCACCACGCTACGAGACCCCACCATCCCAGTGCAATTGACCGTGTGGTTCCACGAAATGAGGACTTCCACCGAAGATTTCATGATTGACTTGAATCTCTTATCTGGCTTCAAAGTTGGGGATGTGATTGAGCTCGAGCCCGTGGATAACAAGTCCACAGATACCCCAAAGAAGGCAGCTCCAAAGAAGCTTGTGTTGTCCATCAAAGAACAAAACGTTTTGAATTCCATCGTGGCTCTGGGGCCTACTTCTTCTCTCGTTTCGACTCCGACATTGAACCCACAAGTGGTTTCCACAGCTAACGACGATACACACACCAGCGAAGACACTCCCCCGTCCACAAACAACGGCACCCCCAATTCAAAAAGAGATAATCTACAAAACCAGCCACTTCTGCAGTCATCGCCCCAGGACTTGCAGACTTCTCAGCTCCTGGCCCTGCAAATTCCAGTGGCACAGAAAACCAAGAATGCTCTCCAGTTGTCATTGATTGCCAATCCGCTCCAGAGGTTATTGGACTTACTTCCTCGTAGTCTTGTGCAAGTCAGGAAGATCTCTGATTTGGAGTTGGTGGAAGCTGATACCATAGAAATCTCCATCAAAAACTTGAATCTCTCTCGGGACTCAATGTGGATTCTTACGAGTGAATTAGTCAACAGCTGTGTGTATGTGAGCAAGAGGGTTTCGTTTCTACATAATCGAGTAGGTGTCATCAAGAACATCTATCAAGGTGGCCGTAAAGTGTTCAGTGGTTATATTGGGAAGAATACCAAGATTGTTTATCGCTCCGAGAGTGCCAAGTTGATGTTTTTGATTCAGACGTCGAGAGAGATGTGGCATTTCGAAGAGAGTGGAGAAATCATGTTTCATAAATTGGTGAACAACTTGTTTCCCAAGATATTCAAGAAATGGAGAGAGAAAGATGCCCATCACTCCATCACTATTGTGTTGTTTACAAGCGTAGACCTAACCGATATTCCATGGACAGCCTTGGGACATGGTGAGAGACCTAACAAGGTCAAGGAGTACTTCAGGGTGGTAGTAGACCAAGTAAACATTTTCCATTGGAATAGAATCATGGAAAATTTGAGGTTGGAGTTTGCAAACTTCAAGAGGGATATTTTGTTGAACAGAATAAACGCAGAAGGTGGTTCCCTGTCCTATTCACTTGAGGGATTTGTTCTCCCTTCAGTTAAGGGAAATATTTTGGAAGCCATAAATGTGGGTTTGAGTTTGAACCAGGACAAGTTTACTGACACGGATTTGAAGCACAGTTTGAGTAACTTCATCTTGATCACCCCAGGGACAGGGCTCTTTGATGTTGACTACAATTTGATGCTCGAGACAAGCAAGAAAATGGCAAGAATGGATAGTGCTTTGGACATTATCTGTTTGAGTCAGGCCCCCTTGCACATAGTGCCTTTGTTCCGATTCAAGGACTTATCACAGAACGGGATACTCTCTCACTGTGTCCCCAATTGGTGTGACGTATCATTTTTTAAGGATACGTCGGGGGCTGCTGATCAGTGGATCCCTAGATGCAAGATCTACGAGTTGCAGATGATGGGATTGATGGAAAATGAGGTTAATGATGTGGAAATCGAAAGATTCAAGCTTTTCAAGAACGAGAAATCGTTTATTGAATCAATGGATGACTACGATGCTGACGTTTTCAAAGCGGTGAAATCATCCAGGGACCCAATAGAAATTAACTACTCGTTTAGCCAAAATTCCCCCGAAACAACGACCAAACCCTTCAAAAGCTCAACCCCCCAAGGTGTGCACGATTCATTGTTGTTAATGAATAGCCAAAAGATCCCCAACTTGCAACCTAAGAGTTCAACGGCCAAGTTCAACATCGGAACCACCACTTCAGCTGTGCTTGGTACCGTGTCCAAGGTCACGGCAGAGGGTAGTGCTTTGTCTACATTGTATCATTTGAAAGAAACAGATGAAGTTCAATCGCCTTCATTGAAACCCAGGCTGGTGTCATCCAGTGATATTTCCATCAAAAGCTTCAGCATATCTGCTTCTCCCAAAGGAAGAGACAGCTTAGCTTCAAAGAGTATCAAGAGAGAAGATATTTTTAAGGCCAAGGATATCAGATATATACCGACCTCCAGACATAACAAGCGTGAAGAAAGGGAGAAGTCAGAGAACTCACTTTTAAAGCGTAGTGCTCAGATGTCCACCTCATCAGTTGATAGTGGTGTTATAGAACCCGATAAGCTTTCTAACCATTTTTGGACAGAGATATCAAACCCTTCCAAGGAGCTGCACTTTGACGCTTTGTTGTTCCTCAAACAGGGTAAATGGAGTCAAGTATTTCCTTCTAATATCAAACGGAACCTGGTGAAATGGAGATCGTTCGAATCTCCTGCTGCTCTCCCCATATTCCAATCAATCTTTCCCACTTGGAAGGAGTTAAACACAAAGTACACCACTCAAATATATTCGCTAGTTTTGAATTTCGAAAATCAATTACAATTGGATTCCATTGATGACCTAATGAGAGAAATGATTCAGTTGAGATTACTTTTAGGTTTTCAAATCTGTGATTCTGATGAGGTCGTCAGAGTAGAAACAGAGAGAAACTCTGGTAGCAATGCAGCAGGATTGATAAAGTATTACCAGGGGGATTTCTCGGGTACAAAAATTTACATGATGTTGGATAACGAGATCCATAGGATTCATCATGATGGCTCCTCTATTGGAGTCCAATTGTACAGCAAGATCGAAGAGTTCTCTTTTCTGCCGATATTCAAAACGGCTGGATTTGATTTCAAGAATCATAAACCATTGATTAGAACTAGATATGCCGATGAGTATGTAAATTGCAGCATAAACTTCATCGAGCAGAAGCCCAAGACATTCAACTGGAATCAATTTGATCAGCTTCTCGCTGGGTACGACGATGCTTTGCCAGATGAGAATCAATCATTCTTCAAGATGAAGTTTGTGGTTATGCCAGCTGACATTCCCAAAAATGCCTTCTTCATCTCCAATGAAAACCTCACGGATGAAGAAATTCGAGTCGAAGGTTTGAGAAAGTTGATATCTGTGATAGAGAAAGGTAGGTGTACTTCCGACGATGAACAGAATCCAAAGGAGACTGCTCCAGAAATTCAGTTCTATACCGGAAACCTATATGACTTCTTGAGTGAACAAGCAGAAATATTAGATACTTCTGGTATAAAGCCCAACTCCTTATTGGCGTCTGAAAAACTTAACAAAAATATCAAGCTTATCAGCTTGGCTCATGAAATACAAAGCCCCGGTGGTTTGAGAATCGTTGATAGAACTTGGCATTTTACAACACACCAAAATTGTTTCATTGGAAATGAGTTTGTTACCTGGTTGGTGGAGAAGTTCGAAGACATTGAAACAAGAGAGGAGGCTATATCCTATGGACAGTCACTCATGGAGAAAAAGTTGTTCAAACACGTTGAGAACAGACATGGTTTCTTAGATGGTTATTACTTCTATGAGTTAGAGCAAGATTACATCGACAAGACCTTTAGGCCGGGAAAAACCTCATGGTTTGGTAGAAAGAAGTCAGATAAAGATAATGTGACGGGATCACTTTCCAAGAACAATTCAGACACTGAGTCTTTCAAGTCCCCTAACTTGTCACCTCTGGACTCTCCGGATTTGAGAAGAATAGCCAGCATTGGTGCTCAACTCAGCAACAACGATTCTGATGTCTCTTCTTTCACAGAATCAGCCGGATCAAAGTCTAAGGTAACAAAGAAATTTGTGTTGAGTAAGGCTGTTCGGTACAATTCTGACCCATTAAAGAAGTCATATAAGCCGGAGGTTATCACTGTTCACTACGACAAGGTGCACAATCCCGAGCACTGCTATCACATCAGGCTTCAATGGATGAATGCCTCAACCAGCTTCATCGATGAGACTATCAGTAGTTGGTCACGTCTATGTGAACGACATGGATTGAAATTCGTAGAGACACCTTGGAAGGAATTGTGCACGGTGCCGACTGTGAATGCTTTCCATTCGTTCGTCGATTTGAAACTTGCAGTCAACCCACTTTACGATACAGAATTTGCTACCGCCGAGATCCAGAACTCCAATCCTTTCTACTACCATTTATATTTGTTGAAAAAGACGGGGTTCTTGTTGGACAACCGGTCGGCTCTTTATTTTATGAAGGAAAATATTGAAGTTAGCTACAGTTGGGGGTCACCTTCCTTCAAATTTGCTCAATTCATCCATAAGACTGGATCGTATATCGTCGAAGTCAGGGACAACGGGGACTTCTTTTTAGCTCCCAACAATATGCACATTGTTAGAATCAATGCTCCCGTTTCTAACATGCTTGATTTCGATTACAATTTGAATTCCTACACGATCGACTCCCAGAAGGTTATGTTGGGGTTGAAGAAAACTTGTTCCACTCCTTCATCCTTGAGGAGGATTTTCAGAGAGGCCAAAGAGCGGTGGAGAGAAGAATATCTGAAAGACGTACCGACCGATATTTGAGCCACCTAAGCGTATATATTTTTATAGGTTATCAATTTACGAACTTACGAACCCAGGTCTTAGTTAGCAATTCTTTGGGCAATCTTGATGGTGTCAGCCAAAACTCCATGAGCAGTGACTTCAGCACCGGCACCAGCACCTTGAATCACCAAAGGATTTGGATATCTCTCAGTTTTGATGGAAACAACATTGTCACTTCCCTTCAAAGAGGCAAATGGATGATCGAAACCATACTTTTCAATACCAACTTTGACTTGGTTGGTCTCAATATCCACAGATCCAACGAATCTCAACACTTTGTTTTCAGCAAAAGCATCGTCCTTGATTTTTTGGATTTCATCATCGTATTCGGGCAACTTTTGCATAAACTCGTCAGCACTTTGAATAGACTCTAAAGGCTTGGGGATCAAAGATTCGACTGGGAAAGAAGTAGGAGACTCGACCTTCAAACCAGAGATTCTGGCTAAGATAGTGACCTTTCTAGCCACATCCAAACCGTTCAAATCGTCTCTTGGATCTGGCTCGGTGTATCCCAACAGTTTAGCAACCTTGACAACGTCAGAGAACTTGGTCTTATTGGAAGGATCAGTAGTAGAGAACTCGTTGAAAATGTAGGACAAAGTACCAGAGAAAATCCCTTCAATCTTATCCACCTTGTCACCAGTCAAAACCAAGTCAGTCAATGGCTCAATAATTGGCAAGCCAGCTCCAACAGTAGCCTCGTGGTATACCAAGCCTCCACCATTTTCAGAGCTGGAGAAAATTTCGTTCCACGTTGAAATATCAGACGAAAAGGCCTTCTTGTTTGGTGTTGCAATGGAAATTCCATTCTTGATGAAGGTAGGATAGAAGCTGGCAATGGATTCATTGGAGGTGTTGTCAACTAAGATAGTTGGCCTCTTAGAGGCTTTCAAAAAGTCTGTCAATTCAGCCAATGGCAACACAGGGTTGCTGGCAGCAGACTTGTAAGTAGCCAAATCGACAGGGCTGTAGTCTTTGGAAAATACTGCTTCCTTAGAAGATCTAGCAAGGTAAACAACTTTAAAGTCGATTGAGATCTCCAAGTTTTTCAATTGGTTAATGAAGGCAGACCCGACCACCCCGGATCCAACGATAGCAACATTGACAGATTTGACCATTTTGAAGATTCGATTTATGTGTCTAATTTAATGGAGATCGATTTTTCAAATGAGTCAACTGCGAATTGAAACATTGAACCATTGCAAAATAATGCTAAAGTTTGCGATGAAGCGTGAATAGAAGTCGAGGGGTGGATACTACTTGGCAAGCTTGCTGGAACGCTAGACAACCAGGCACGTAGTAGCCGAGTTTTTGTTGGGCTGAGTAGTTGAAAAGTCTATAAAATATGTACTATCAATGCTAATGCCAAACAAATGGCTGTCACACTCAGCAGCGAGGCACCATTTTTGCCCGCAGCACCATCATTGTCGTCCTTGTCTGCATCGGGATCGGTGTCTTTTCCGTCCTTGATGTACTTTCTATCGCTCAATGGCTGGGGAAAAAGCTCCAAGTCAATCAACCTCGAAAGGTCCCATTCAATAGCGGTTTCGGTTTTGAAGCACCAGAATATCCATCCACTGGTGTTCGATTCGTATTGGTCCAACTGAATCTCAATGAACTTTCGGTAGTTCTTCTTCCTCTCATCTGTCCAGGCACCGAAGTCATTTATGTCGTCACATTTGCCAATAGGATCATTGTCGTAAGGAGGAGTACCTTCCCAACGAGTACCAAGACCTACCCCATTTACCCAGGGAGCACAGTCTGTCAACGCTGCCAGCCATTCACCCACAATTGCTGGATGTGACTTTAATTCCTTTTTGATACCCGAGCTGTAGCCCTTGATACTGGAAATATGATTGGCAATGGACATATTCAATGCCCCTGAGTCAAACACTTCGTAATGATGGTGGTCTATCATGATGTTATAGTTGTTCGAGGTGCTATTGGTGTGGTTTTTTTCGTAAGTCATGAAATCGTTGAAGTAACCAATACTCTTGAATGCATCGTGGAATACAATGGTGTTATTCACCCTTTGGATCCGTCTGGCATCTTCGTAAGTTTTGCGGTAGAACTCTTTGATCTTCTTCATAGAGAGCTTAGGACTGTAGGGTTCGTTGACGACTTCGATGCCAATCACCGTGTCGGGATACTCACTTGTGATGTTGTAACCGCCATATTTGGCGTATATCTTCTCCAACACTGAGTAAGTGACCTTCATGTTTTCGGTATGGTTGAACCACCCCGGGTAGCCGATGTTTCTGAGTCCCGAGTTGTCAAACCCGTTCTGGGATCCGGGAACACCATGCAAATCCACCCAAACCTTCAACCCATATTTGTGAGCCCACCCAATGGCTTTGTCAAGATATTCCTGGGCTCCGGAAACATAAGGATCACCCTTCAAAGTCTGGAATGCCCAATACCCAACGGGGATTCTCACCATATTCAAGCCATATTTCTTGATGTTCTCAAAGTCTGTCTCATTATAAAAGGAGTCCCAGTGCTTTTGCAACTCTTTTTCTGCTTCGTCGTAGCCCAACTTCTCACAAAAGTGATACTCGTCCACAGGAATGTCGGCACTAGTGCCATTGGTGGCATTGAATGCCAAAAACAATGAAGGTGTAATATACGGTTCGAGAACAAGCCATCCTCCAAGAGCAACTCCTTTCATTTCGAAATTTCTGGAGGTAGTGTTGGGCTGATACACAGACCCGTTTTGTGAGACAGTCCAATTGAGCCCCCACACACAGCTCACGAGGGCCAACAATAACAACCACACTGAGGAGTTCATGGTTCACGTCAAGAATCTCGAGATGCGCGATGCCTATTTCGGCCTAGTTATAAAGATAATCAAAAACTGCAACGACGTTTATGAAATATGTACAGAGTGTCAGGACCTTAGGGCGTAGGGCCCAGGGCCGTCAAGATCAAAAGTCATTAAAATTCAACATTACATTGGGAGAGGCAACCTCAGTCTAAATCAGACTCGGAAGGCTTGTGTGGAGGAGCAGCAGCACCGTTGGATGCGGCAGTAGCACCAGCAGTAGCACCGGCACCTTCACCCAAAATGGTGGTGACGGCAGCTGGAGGGTTTACGGCAATCATCATGATGACAATCTCATAGACGTCTTCAGGAACCGATCTCTGGTAGATTCCCAAAATATCGGTTGGGTTAGGATATACCACCAAAGCCTTGTAGAAGCAAAGAGCGGCTTCGATCTTCTTGTTGGCTTGAACGGCCAATTGTTCACCCAAAGCAACTTGTTGCATGAAGAATTCTTCTTTCTGAGCCAAATCGGTTGGAATTGGGTTGGCCTCTAAATCTGTTGCCAATGCGGTTTTAATGGCCTCCAATTTGGATTTCTTCGACTGCAAGTTCTCTTCAGCCTCGATCTTTTGTTGCTTAACAGACTTTTTTTTCAAGGACTTTCTGAACTCGGGGTTCGATCTTCTGGTGTAGTCGAAGTAAACGGCGTATCCAACGAAGGCAGTAGCGACCACGGCAGTGGCAGTAAGGAATCTTCCCATTTTATCACTGAATAGTTTCTGTTCCGAACGAAAAATTTTATTTCTAGTGCGAATGTGCAATCGATTGGGGCGCCCGCACGACCGCTGCTCTCCAGTGGTTTTTCGCTCAAATGAACGTATTTTGATTGGGTATTATAGTACCATCTAAAACAACTTGAACTTGATATTGACGATGTCAGAAGAAGCCAGTCCTGCCAAGATCTACCCCGACTCGAGATTCAAGCTCCCCAGACCATTTGGAAACCTTGTCAACGCCAGTGCCTTTCCTAAGTGGGAGCCGGTTGACACTGTGGGCGAGACCAAGAAGATCTTTAAATTCTCCTTCTACACCACAGTCGGAGCTTATGCATGGTTGTATTTCTGGAAGAGAACTGCCTTCAAGGTGGAGTTACCCATGACAGTGATTGGGTTTGCCACGGTGGCTACTGCTACCAGAGGAGCTGTTGCAAACTTGAGACAGAAGAACGATGGATGGAACACTTTCTGGGCGGTTGCGGCTGGAAATTTGGCGGTTTTGACTGCTGGATTCAAGAAAATGCCTCTCAAGCACAAGGTGATGACCGGTGTGACCGGTGCTGCTGTCACGGGATTATTGAACCAATGGTCGTGGGCCCAGAGTGTGAATTCTCCAGGTAAAGATGTCAGACACTTCACGGTGCAGACTGGAGAAGAGCAAGCTCCAAAGCAGCAGTTCTGGGATGTTATGAGAAGAAGACCTCTTTCTCAAACTGTGGACGAGTTGGGGGTTGGACGTGGTATTTTGAAGCCATGATCTTGACGACTCTTTGCATATATATAAAGGACCCAATGTAAATTATTATACAGATGTACAAGTCACCGTAGATGACCACCAGTTGTGTTCACGGTGGATTCGGTCTCGTAGCACGTCAGCTGCACTCTACAAAATTGTGGTCTAGCTTTATAAACATTATTCACTACTTACAAGAATCGTCCTTGGACGCCAAAACCACTGCTCGACCGTCCTCTTCTCTACACCATTTTGTACGGGTAATCCAAAAGCTTGTTTCTCTTCAACTTCCACAACTTCTTCTTCTTCTTGGTCACAACGTGTTCTCCGAATACTTCATCACAATACTTCTTCTTCCAGCTCTTGATAAACGTGGGATCCCACAATTCACTGGCAATACCCAAGTCCTTGCAACATCTCATTAAGGCATTACTTTTACAACCTTCGAGTGCTGTCGTGACCTTCTCCTCGCCACCAAAATAGTCCTGCTCTCCCCGGGCCACACTAACCAACCGGCCGTGACATATCAAAGCGTATTCTCTGCTTATTTGCTTGGGTGTAATCAAACTCTCTGTTCTTGGAGCCAACCCCCAGCCACCCGGTCCAAAGGCCCTATTCAATATTCTACGATACTTGATCTCCGGCAAGTACAACAACCCATCTGGCTTAATTTCGATATCATCCTCTTTGAGGGGAGCTAACAAAATTTCAGACACTTCTCTGGGGAAAGGGGCTCCCCCTAACCCATGGAAAGAGTCCAGCCAATTTATGGGCTGCCCAGGAGAAGGCTGGGCACTCGTATCACCAATTGGCCCATCATGGAAAGCAACTGGGCTTGTCTCCTCATTGTCTTGAGGTATTTCAGTCTTGGGAGCGGCTTTACTTAAAGGTCTCGTTTCCTTACGAGGGAGATCCTTGAACAACGCATACGTCCTGATAGGGCTCACACAAAGCAGTTGTAAAGCACTGCGGCCAGCAAGGGCCACAGTTTGTCGAGTTAAGTGGGTAAACATTGATGAGCACTAAAATAGTCAGAAGCTCTTAAGAAACAACCAGCCGCGACTAAAAAATCCATCACATCGAAATATCTGTCACATTCATTCTAAAAAAATATGTATCACTTTTAACTAATTTACAAGGCATTAATGTACAAAATGCATGAACAGATCAGAAAAGGATCAGTCTTCATGCTTGAGTCTTTCGATGTACTCGTAGTCAAACAAGGCCTTTCTGAGTGGACGACCCATCTTGAAGTTAGAAGTTAGTCTATGGTAGTTATAGTTGTCTTTGAGGTCGGTCATGGAGTATTGTAAAGTGTGGTCCAACATGAACTTCTTTTCAATCTCATGCAATTGGGTATATTTATGAGTCAAGTAGTATTCGATCAACACACTATCATGGGATTCGAGCAATTTGACTTTGTCTTCGATGGTCAAATTCTTCAAAAAGTCTGTCATTTGGTCGCTATTTAAGTCCTTTAATCCTTTAGCTTCCAACAACACATTTAGTTGATCTTGTTTCAACCACAAACGTAAAATCGGAACATAGAAGTAGTCCTCAAACTGATAAGCCGTGGTACCGTATGCATATTCGTGATTTAACATCGACATGATATCGTTGGGGACGTAAACGGGCACCCCACCTATCATGGAATATCTCAAAGGGTTTATCTGTTCAAAGTTGAGCCAATGCTTTCTTCTGTCCAGGTATAAGTTCACACTTTCACCCTTGGCATTCTTATTACGAATGTATGAGTTGAATTCTTGTGGGGGAGTCTCATCGTTTTTACCCAATCCAGTGATGTCAATGTAAGTACCAGTGTCAATATCGATGAATCTTGCATCAATATGGTTGTCCTTAGTAGCTCTATCTCTGTGGTGGAGGAAAGTTGAACAGTCAATCAAGTACTTTCCGAAACCATCATGGATATCTTCGACCACTAAAGTCATATTGAAGTTCTTGGATAACCTATTTAATTCCGCAGAAGGCATTTGGATATCGATATCGATATCGTAAGGGAACATTAACCCATCCCAGTACCATGAAAGCAATGGACCGTGAGCAATCCAACTAATTATTCCCTTTTCCTCTGCAAATCTGAACCAGTTTCTCAACAACCTATCCAATATGATTTGTTCTCTGATTTCCAATTGGGTTTGAGTCCAGCCTTCTTTCAAGTATCTCAATGCCCCGTTGAAAAACCTCCATTCATAATGCCAACCGGCATCTTTGTTTCCCTCGACCTTTGATAATGTTGCCAACTTGTAGTAGGTTGGTTCATCCTTTACAGGAGTTGCCTGGGCACTCTTTAATGAATTGTAGTGGTTGATCTCATGACGGTCTAATTTGATTTTTTTAATGTAATCCACATCGTAATGCAACTCGTTTGTTAAAGCGTCCTTCAAATGGTTTATTCTCACTTCATACTCGGCAATTTGTTCCTCCACTTGTTCCAGCTTGTAGTTGAAAGCTTGAGGATCAAGGTACAACTCTCTAGAAGCGTTAATGTTCTTCTGTCGAGTAATCAGATTCATCTTGTAGATATCGTCGTCCAAGTTGAGAGGTCTAGGCTTCACTTCCTTCATCAAGTTGTTAAACTCGGTAACAGGATTCAATATCAACTTGTCATCCATCTCCTTGAAGTTATCGATGTCAATGTTCTTACGCTTCAAAAAGTGCTCAAACATTGACGAATGCACGAGCCTTTGCTTATAGGCAACCTGGGCTTCGTAAGTACCATCCTTGGTCAAGAAGATGATTGATAAGGGAATCTCCTGGTGCGTCAAGAGATGAGCCTTTCCCTGCATCATTACCTGCTTGTGAGGAGCCTTGTTCATGGGGGAGTCTTTCACTACAAATCCCGTCAAGTACTCTTTCGACGGTAAACCAATGTCTAGCAATTCGGCCTCATCCAAGTCCTTTAAGTTGACACAGAAGTTGGGGTATTTGGTAGGCTTGTTGACCTTGGCTTGAAGCCAGCTACAATCCAATCTTTCGTCCACGGGTTTAGCCAACTCTTCATTGAGCATCGTCAAGTCCACCCAGTCCGACCATGCAAACGGCACCGTCACCATGTAGTCCTTAGACTTTTTGTTTCGGGGGTTCTTCGTCAAAAGCTGGTGCTTGATCTCGTTGATGTATACCGACAAAGTGAATCTGGGATCGTAGTAAAGTGTAGGCTTGTTACTCCAATTGGCATCTTCGCCGTTTCTGGTAGTGGACTGCAAGAAGTCCTTGGGGTTGATTTGTAGATTGGCCTCTGTGATTTCGGTTTGAGCCAACCAGAACCTGCTCTTGTCCTGCTCAACGGAATTCAAGAGATAGCTGATTTTTTCAGAGTCGTTCAACTCGGTGTAGGACTTGTCTGGGGAGTAGGTGACCAAGTCATCGGTGTCGTACGATACTGCCGACACGTGCTGCATCTCGGCCACCTTCAACTCGTGCTCTTTTTGCTGGTATGTTTTGGTGAAATAAATTACGTTGGTGACCAACACCATCACGAAGAAGATCTTTATGAGCCGTGTGCTGATCATGATACAGATGTGGTTAGTGTAATTGTGTTCGAAACCGAGTTTGGGATGTCTATGCTTGAGCAGCCTCTGCCAGTGATCAGAGGTCCACTTGTGATTGTTTGGGTTTAATTGAAACTTGTAGCAATGGCTCTGACGCTAACTAACCTCATTCAGAAGGAAAAAAATTACACTAGTAAAAAGAAAGTTTGGATGTGGGCGCGCTTCCCAAACGAGCGGCAGCATCCTGGTTGGGCGAGTGTAGATCTCGCGAGTTCCGGGCAGGTGCAGCGTGGCTGCATCGCTACCCCTTAATAGCCGATTAGGCAGCAGAGGTCAGCCTGGAGCGCAGTGGACGGGTGCAGTGGACGGGTGCATGGGTCCAAGCTTGAGGACGTACGTGGGTTCGGTGGACACTGGTTCAAGCCCACACTGGCTGCCGAAGCTTGACGGTCGGTTGCTTAGGTTTCAGTCGAAATATCCGTTACGAACCCGGCCGCTGCATTCCGTTTGCTATGGAACCAACAATAGTGCTAAGGTGTGCTAATGTACGTACGTCCATAAGCATAATGCCACAATCGGTTAACAATCGACGTTCCTCCTTTCGTGTTCCGGACGTGGTTGATAGTTTTATAGGAAACCAAGAAAAAAAGATCCGTCAACACCCCATTATGTGCAGAGAGATTTGCGGAGGTGGCTTCACGGAAGGACTAGTTTCAACTAATATGATCAATCCAAAAACGCCCATCCTTTTGTTTGTCGCCAGTGCTTGACCTCAAGAGGTCTAGCACCAAAGCTAAGGTATTTGACCCTAGCGACCTCACACGTATTTGAAAACAATCTCTTTGTTTTGCACTAAAGTTCTTTAGTTCTGTTTGGCAGCCCCGTTCCCAAACAAGTTTTGTTTGCGAGTGCTAGAGTATGTTCTTTCCGTGTGTTGATGTTTTCGTCGCGTGACAAGTTTCTATTACGAGCCTTAGGCTCTTGGTGTTGGTGTTAGGAATGTTTCTTTGCTCGTGTGTTAATAATACATCGGACCTGGGTCCCTTAAAGTCTAATTTTACGAAAGCTTGTTTACATGTTTTAGTATGTGTCAAATATATTACATTTAATGATTATTAGTTACATCACGTTGAAGTTTCACTCTTTCGGAGCTTCAGTAGAATAGTCTTGATGATGCTTTGGCCGATCGATGTACTCGTAGTTGAACAATGGCCGTCTGAAAGGAGCCTGGAATTTGAAATTCTCTGCCACAAACTTGTGGTACTCCTTGTTCGAGCTAATATCTCCTGGGGGCAACATGTGCCCTGCTTCATATATGTGGGTTTTCTCACCTTGGGGCATTTCAAACATGTAGGTTAATTCTTGCTTATGCAAATCCGTGACACTTTTGGTCAAGTAATATTCGAGCAAAACATCTTCGTTACTTTCGATCAACTTGAGAACCTTGGAGTCGTCCATCAGTCTGACCAACTCCAAAAACTTCTCCACAATCAACTGTCCATCACCGTCTTTGAAGTCTTGCTTGATTTGAGGGTCCTCTTCAAACAAGAACGTCAAGTTGCTGCCATGGATCCACAAGTTCATGGCATCAACGAAATAGTATCCATTGAAATGGTCTTCTTTTATTCCATCGTGATACTCATCAATCAAGATATTCTCAATTTGATTTGGAACATAAACAGGCACACCACCCAACATAGTGAAACGCAAGGGGGAAATTTCGTCATAACTGGAGAAATGAGCATGTCTACAATTGTAAACGGGCCGGGGCTTACCCTCTTTCTCTGCAGCACTGATGATGTCTGCATACTTCTCTGGAGCATCCTCGTCGGAAACACCCAACCCAGTAATGTCGATATAGGAGCCAGTGTCTATATCAATGAATCTTGCATCAATATGATTGTCCTTCAAGGTATTTTGTCTGTGATGCAAAAATGTCGAACAGTCAATGAAGTACTTTCCAAATCCTTCTGTCAAGTCTTCAATCACCAAGGTCTGGTTATACAATTTGGATAATCTGGTGAGTTCCACAGCAGGCATTTGAATATCGATATCCTCGTCAAAGGGAAAGAGCAAACCATCCCAATACCAAGACAATAAGGGCCCGTGAGCGATCCAACTGATGATACCTTTTTCATTAGCGAACCTGAACCAGTTTCTCAAGATACGGTCCAATAAAACCTTGTCTCTGACGAGCAATTCTTCTCTGTTCCACCCTTTCTTGAGGTACCTCATGGCTCCGTTGAAGAATCTCCATTCATAATGCCATCCGGCATCGTGATTTTTGTCTTGCAGATCGAAAGTCAATCTGGCCATACGGAAATAAGTAGGCTCTTTATTTGACTTGAAGTTGTTGGCGTATTTCAAACCATTGTAGTAGTTGAACTCGCTTCTAGTTAATTTGTGGTCCAACAAACCCTTCTCATTGAAAAGTAACTCATCTGTAGTCAAAATATCCAAGATCATCATTCTCTCTTCGAAGTTTTGGATTTGCTGGTCTATCTTGTCTTGTCGGTAATCAAACATAGTCTCGGGTAAATAAATCTCCTTAGACTTGAGGGGATTGGTGTCTTTGATTTTGGCAACCATTCCGTACAAGTCATCTTCTTCATTCAAATGTTGAGGTTCCACGTCATTCATCAACTCTCTAAACTCTTTGACAGGGTTCAAGATGATCTTAGCATCGAAGTTCTGAATATTGTTACTGATCAAGTAGTTGTCGAACAAATCCGAGTCGACCAATCTCTTTTTTTCTTCAATCTGGGCTTCATAAACACCGTCTTGGCTCAAGAATACCATCTTGATGGGATTCTTAGCATACGTTAATAAGTGTGATTTACCTTCCAACATTCTCACCTCATTAGTGGCTTTGTTAGTTGGAGACATCCTTACGGCAAAGCCAGGCACAAACTCTGTAGAAGGCAAGGACATTTCTTTAAGGTCCTCCTCGGTTATGTCTTGGTTATTTATGCAATAATTGGGGTTTGGGGCCGGGATATGGTGGGTGGCCTTCAAGTATTCACAGTTCTTTCTCTCATTCTCCTCCCTTTGAAACTCTTCATTTAACATGGTTAAGTCTACCCAATCAGACCACGAGAACGGGACTACAATCTGGTTCAACTTAGTCTTTTCATTCTTGGGATTTTTCTCCACAAACTGCCTTCTTATCTCGTTGATATAAAGCGAGAGTGTGAACCGGGGGTCGTAGAACAAGGTGGGATTGTTGACCCAGGTTTCTTTCAAGAAATCCTTGACATTCACCGCCAATTCCACATCGGTTAATTCCGTATGGGCCAACCAGTATTTATCCTTGTTCATGGTGATTTCGTTGAATCGGTGCAAGATTTTCTCAGAGTCCGTTAGTTCGATATAGGGCTTGTCAGGTATGTTATACACTTTCTGACTTGTGGATGCGTCCTTCTCTTTTGGAGGCAAGTCATCGTGAACTTCTTGCACCTTGGGGGGTTGGGGCAGGTCGAAGCTGATCAAATTATGGGGCTTGTCTTGTCCGTCTGGTGGCTGATCTCCATGGAACGAGTCCAAAACGATCGACACGTGGTTTTTGAAGTTGTTCTTGAATCGGCTGCCGGAGCCCTCATCAATCATGTAGGAGGAAATGTAGAGCACATTGGCAAAGGCTATTAGCACTAGTATCCACTTGAAATAACGAGGTTGTGTTATCCTTCGGAACATCAGGCCAATGACGATCCTCCTGTTGGTTGGAGGAGTTTGTAGTGGAAGCACAGGAGACTTCATGCTAAGTGCTGCACGGAACCTGCTAGTTGGATGAAGCTAGGTTCGAACCAAGTGTTGTTTGAAATGAAAAATTTCCTAAAATTTCTCGGACTATAAGGTTTGAGTTTAGACCGAAAATGGTTAATGGTATGAGAGCTCTTTTATGGGACCTCCAGTTGTGACAGTACAGCAGACAACCAGACAACCTTGAAACTGGGAACTCGGATCCTTTGAATAATTTGTTTCTAAATTACTTTTAAAGCTGCTTTCTTAAAAAAAAAATATCAAGCTGATGAATTTTCATGGTTGCGAACACTTAGAAGCTCCGGAATTTTGGCATCGTGCGTTACAAAGACCGGATCTCTTGCATGCATGAATAGCCTCTTATCTGCCGAGGAGTCTGTTTTATCAGGATATGTATCAAAGACGAGTTTCGTTTGGCGATAAGCTTAGATATGCATGTTACTAGTTGTGAGGTTAAAATAGTTGGCACATAGTCGGCTATTGGAAGTAGCTAGTATAGTGTAGCTTGTTTCTTCTTGGTAGCTAGTGTCGTGTAGATGATTGACAGTAGTCAGTACATAGAAGCTAGTTGCTCGTTTTCGAGCAATGATTGGTTTAACGCAGCCCGTGCTTGGGCCATCTGACAGTCGCTTCGTTTTACGGAGTTCAAATGTTTATTTCGATATTTTATGCCTAAGCCAGAAAGCTGTGTTATATAGATTAAGCTTAAATTCCGTCGCTGAATCCTGAGACAATTGACAGCTTTAAGCCACCTTCTTTGACGGCTAACTCGTAGTACCCATAGATGGTGGTGACAGACAACAAGATGGAAGTACCAGACCCCAAGGTACCCATCAAATCACACACGACCGATAAAGCACCAATACAAGCACCTCCAAAAGCAGCAGCAGTTGGAATGATTTTCTTCAACTCCTTGTAAGCAGAAGTATCTCTGTGACCAGCGATCACCAAACCTTGGTCTTTGAATTGTTTGGCAATGTCACGAGGTGAAGTGCCTGAGATTTCGATCCAGGTGGTGGAAAACAAAGCGCAACTGCCCAACACAAACGCCACGTAGATCACGGTTTTGAAAGGATCCAAGAGGGCTTCGGTGAAAGACAAAGGTGGTTGCACGTAGTAGGCCAATCCTCCAACAGCGTATAACTGACTAGTACCGTACTTGGTGTCCCAGGTACCCAAGAGCTTGACGAACAAATTTTCTGGCCATCTGACAAACACAAACTGACTGATCAAGAAAATGTTGGAGGTCAAAGCTGACTGTAACATAATTGGCATGTTGGAGGTGTAGAACAATCTGATGGGGTAAGTTCCGTAAGGGCCTCTTTGACGAGTAGATTTAATTGGCAATTCAATACGGAACCCTTGCAAGTAGACCACAGCAAAGAATACAATCACTGTGGCAACCACTTGTAACATGTTTGGACCAGTGGTACGGTAGAACGCTTCCAACAAAGCTCTCTTTTTGTCTTTACGAGAACCCAAGAGATGGAACAATGCCACAATAGCACCATCGAACTGCACACCTTTACCGATGTTGGTGGTGGTAGGAGCAAAGGTCTTCCAGAAAATTTGTTCACAAACGTTGGTGGCAGTGAACAAAGAAATACCAGAACCGAGACCGTAGCCCTTTTGCAATAATTCGTCCAACAAGATCACCACGATGGAGGCAAACACCAATTGTAAAATCAACAAGAGACAAACAGCAAGTCCCAACAGCGAGGTGGAACCGTACATTCCAGTCAAAACATACACGGTGGCTTGGCCAATACCCAACAAAATAGCAAACAACTTCTGGGCGGTTTGGAATTGTTCTCTGTCTTTCTTATCACTCATGTCGACAGAGATCAACTTGGTACCTTGCAAAAACTGGAACACCATCCCAGCAGAGACGATGGGGGAAATACCAAGCTCCATCAAAGTACCTCTGTTGGAAGCCAACATCATTCTCAACCACAAAAGTGGATCCGACAGGTCACTCGACACAATTCCGTAAAGTGGAACTTCACTCATGACAAGAAAGATCAACAAAGTGATACCAGTCCACATGACACGTTGCTGGAAAGCAACCTTACGTTCGGGAGCAATGACTTCAGGAACAAAGGGAGTGAAGGGACTCACAAGATCTAACACACGAAATCCACTCATGACTTATTTATAGTGTATGAACGTGGAAAAAGGGTCTCAGTTGTTTTATATGAGTTTACAAGTTACGTGTTCGCTGAAAAATTTGAGATACTGCGACGGTCGTGCGACGGCAGCCAGCAAGTCGTGCCGGACCTAGAGAGATAGTGCCAATGTAGTACTTGGTGGAGTCGGCAGACTCAAGGCAGACTGATCGAAGTTTGTGGACTCAAGAGTGCAGAAAAGCCACCCAATAAACTGATAACAAGGCATCAGAAAAAGTGCTCCAATTGCCCTGTTTAGTTACTGAGGTCAACAGCTGGTTAAACGGGGGGCTCCAGGAGTTGTATACCAAACACATACAGAATGTGTAGACGCAATCGCTGAAAAGAGTTAACTAGTCAAGTGTAACGTTCAACTAACCTACTCAAAGTTCGTTGCATTGGTTTTCTGGAGAGAACAAAGCCACAAATATGTGAGCAGATTATTAGCTGGCTAGGACTCTCTAAGTTTCTAGCCGTTACTAGCGACATATATCAAGTTGGTTCGAGAGCCGGTCCAGGCGCCGCACCGTGAGCCAGCAAGTCACCTCCAGGGCTACTGAAGATTCTACCGCCGACGGCTATCCCCACAGAGTGCTGTGCTCCCGCCACGTCACCGCGAGCAGCGGTTTGACGACATCCTCGTGCTAGAGCCCACATGGCACCCCCAACCACCTCCACTCTCCAACAGGCTTCCCTACACAATTTTGTCATGCTTCTCCCACACCGTCCCGTACCAGTCACTCAACACTCTTCGTCACACCAATTGCGACCCCAGATGTGTGATCAGTGTGATCATTTTGCCGAGTGCCACTAGCTCCGACCAAGCCCCGGGACCCCAACCGGCACTACACTCCCGTTGCGGTCCAAGTCGCTGCTATCCACCCACCACACACTAGCTGCACGCTCACCCCATCAATCCACCTAACTGCTACTTCAACGTCCTCCTTCCTGCCCCTGCCCCTCTCCCCACTATCCCCGTATCTAGATCAGCTTCCCTTCGCCCAGTTCCCTTTGGACCTGGGGTTTAGTGCCGGGATCCCCCCAGGAGTTTGCCCGCGCGGCCCCGGGATGACTCTATTGCTGCAACTGCTTTTGTGACATCTGATTCTTCATCCATATATTCCTCCAGAACTCTAAGTATGGGGTATAAATACTCGCCGTAGCCTAGTAAAAAATTTACGCCAAATTTTTTCACCATTGCCATAATGTCCACGTCCCAAGTCCATGACTCTGTTTCCAAACAGATGAACGTCGATACTGATATCGTCACATTGTCCCGGTTCATCATTCAAGAACAAATCAAATTGGCACCTCAGGCCACCGGAGAATTGTCCTTGTTGTTGAATGCGTTACAGTTCGCTTTTAAGTTCATTGCCCATAATATCAGAAGAGCTGAATTGGTCAATTTGATTGGTGTGAGTGGAACCGCTAACTCCACAGGTGATGTCCAGAAGAAGTTGGACGTCATTGGTGATGAAATTTTCATCAATGCCATGAAATCCTCGGGAATGGTCAAGATCTTGGTGTCTGAAGAGCAGGAAGATTTGATTGTATTCGAAGGTGGTGGCAAATACGCGGTGTGTACCGATCCAATTGATGGTTCATCCAACATCGATGCCGGTGTATCGGTTGGTACTATTTTCGGAATCTACAGATTGAAGGACGATTCCAAGGGCTCGATCAAAGATGTGTTGAGACAAGGTACTGAAATGGTGGCTGCTGGTTACACCATGTACGGTGCTTCGGCTCACTTGATGTTGACCACCGGTCAAGGTGTCAATGGGTTCACCTTGGATGCCAACTTGGGTGAGTTTATCTTGACTCATCCTAACTTGAGAATTCCTCATAGCAGAGCCATTTACTCCGTCAACGAAGGTAACTCTTTGTACTGGCCTGACTATATCAAGAAGTACCTCCACGACTTGAAGGAAATCCAAGACAACGGCAAGCCTTACTCGGCTAGATACATTGGTTCCATGGTTGCCGATATTCACAGAACCTTGTTGTACGGTGGTATTTTCGCTTATCCTGCTGACCAGAAGCTGAAAAACGGTAAATTGAGAATCTTGTATGAATGTTTCCCTATGGCCATGTTAATGGAACAAGCTGGTGGTAAAGCCGTCAATGATAAAGGTGAGAGAATCTTGGAACTATTGCCAAAGGGTATCCATGATAAGAGTGGTATCTGGTTGGGTTCAACCGGAGAAGTCGACAAGTTCACCTCTTACATCGAGTAGATACGATAACAACTTATGATGTAATTATTAAATGATACTTTTAGAACAATAAAACATCGTTACGACCGAGTTTTTCTGTAGCCATAAATTTGGTACAAGATTACTGCCCGGTTTAGTCTACAGTTGGGGAATTGCAGCGGCACGTCAGCAGTCGTTCGTCCGTGTCGTCCGTGCTTCAACTAGAAAGCTTGAAGATAGAAGACGGCAAACAGACATTTTGTCCCCAATGGCCTCTCAACAAAGCTTGATACGGGCATTTTGTAGCTGTAGCAGACGAAATAAATCACCAAACTCCACATCGCCTTCTCTCCTATCTCCATCTACTGATCCGACCACTGGATTCTCCTACGCCCGAAACATTCCCTAACATCTTCCCACATACACCAAACCCATTTGGCAGCTAGAAAGTATTACCCGGCGCACGACCTCGATATAAAAAAAAGAGAAGGCCCAATCTGAAAATTTTTTCAACTACACCATTGATGGTATGTTTGGGACTACAATACTAGTACTTGGATAGATGATTAAAAGCATTGATATAACTATTGTCTGAGGATGTACGTGCAGGACAAAAACAAATAGGAATTCTTCGTTTATGACTTGGACCCAAGTACTATTGACCCCATGATTAGGCCCTTAATACTAACAATGTTGAAGAGTATGTTTTAATTTTAATTACCATAGCTTAATTTGATGAACTTTTCACAACCTAATCCCGGTGAATCCTGATCCATGGATAGAACATGCATCACCATCTGAACATTAAGTATTCCCTGAGTTAATCATTGAAAATACTAACATCATCTTAGAATAGTATGTTACCAAATTATCAAGTCCAAACATAAATTTTGATGATGATAACCTTTTTCAGTTCTGCTTCTGAACCAAAAACTACCTGAAGATAACAAATTTACCAAAACTATTTCTGATCAAATTTATGCTTGTGACTGGCTTTTTTGTGAATGCCATTTACTAACGATTTAGGTTCTTTCATGTTTACGACTTTATGATACAATATACGAATTTTTAACGGTAACAAGGTCTTCAGCTCTTACTCTTGTAATGCTAGACGGCTCGGAAAGAGTGGCATAAGTGTTTCAAGGAATCTTTAGAAACTCCCTCCAGACCATGAGTTGTCTCTCTCTTAGTCTCTCGATCAGCCCCTCTTCGTGCCACTTCCACACTACTACTATAACTACTACCACGACTACTACTATAAATGCTACCAGAATCGCTACCTTAACTACTACTATAACTGCTTCCATAACTGCTATCCTAACTTCTACTTTACCACGGTACCATAAGCACTTTGTCCCCGGAAAGACTCTGCAAACTTGCAAGAAAATACATCCTACAAAAGTCCTACAGCAAGTCCTTGTCTCGAATCTCAACTTGCACGCCCTCTCTATGCTCGTAACTACTCCTTTCAAAGCTTCATAAACAGTCTTCATTTTATTTTCTATCAACTACTTATCTCAAACATTGAAAATCACCACCTTACCATCAATTCCAGAAGTACTGACTTTACCCTGGGTAAAGTACTTAATGGCAGTAATGGTATTCTGGTGAATAGTACTTAAAGCTTTGCCAGATTTATCACTGACCTTGTTGACCTTACCTTTCAAATCTAACTGTCTAAACATGTTCAAAGCATCGTGACTACTGATCTCCTCGTCTTCATCTGCAGACTTTGGAGGCAAGTCGTGTATCAAGTCCTTCTGCTGTTCAAGTTTCTTGGTCTCTTTCCAGCCAGACTCGTTTCCCTCGAACACAATCAAATTACAGTTGTGGCCCGAGGCAACAAGCAGATGTTCAGACAAGAACAACAACGCCTTGAAAGGCAAATAGCTCGTCTTCAAGCTCACGATGTTCTTAGGAGGCAACCCCTCTCCTTCGGGGTAAACCAACACCAATGAAGAGTCGTGACTAACGTATGCCAAAGAGTCACCATTTGGATTGAATTGCACAGCATGAACCCATGCCCCAGTCTCGTTGGTGAAGTCCCCACACAACGTCTGGAACGGCAACCTGGACCCCCACACCGAGGCAGCCGGCTTAGCATCCAATCCCTTAATAAATGTAGAGAAAACCCGGGCATGGCCGTCGGTGGAGCCCACAGCCAATAACACGTTATTGGGATGCCAGTTCACGCTGGTGATGGTCGACTTCAACTTCAAGTGCTTGGACACCCACCAGTCGTTTTCTTCTTCGTAGTAGCACACAGCAACGATTCTATCGTTGGATCCAACCGCAAACTTGTCTCCCTTTGGTGACCATCTACAACAAGTGGCAGCCTTGCTGATTCTCAACAACACCAAAGTGGGCTTGTATTCGTTATCAGCAGGCGAGTAGTCCCACACCAAGGCATTTCTGTCCTGAGAGCATGTGAGGATCTTAGAATTGTCAGGGGATATATCCACCGAAGTGACGGTTTTATCGTGGCCCTTGAGGACCGTCAATAGCTGGGGCTTAGAGGATCCGTTGACGGTGTAAATTTCGACGGTGTTATCCTTGGTGATGGCCAACAACGACCGGTCAGAGGAGAACACGTGGTCTTTGATGGGCTTATGGCCTAATTGATAGACAATTGGAGTGCTCATGGTGTTTGAGGTGGTTTTGGTTTTCGATTTTGGCTCGATTTTTCGATATTGGTTTGGATTTTGTGCGGGTGTAGTTACTGATATCGAGCCGAAGCAGAACTAGTGGTATAGTGGCCGGCATGACTTGCTGTGGCCAGGCAGAGGGGCTACGGGCTATTTGTGTTGTTCGTGCTTACATGGTGTTGTTCGTGCTTACATTCGTGGTACAAAGGAAAGTGCCCCTTGGGCCTTTTGTTTCATGATAGTATATAGTGTCAGTAGGACTCTCGAGCCGTATCCTGTTATTCTTGTTTCTTTGTTATAAATCTCTTACTCGGCCTCTGAAACCTGGCTCCCTTGACTGGCGTCTCTGGCCCCCTAAATATCCTGCCCACCGGTCTTCTGCTCCAAAATCAACTTTGACTTGTTCCAGTAGTGGGCCACCTTCTCGTTCTTCACCCCCAGAACCTTGCCGTCCAAACGAGCTATAATGGTCTTGAACAAATTGGAGGTCTCAGGATTGTACAAGATCCTCAACCAGTAGAACAAGAGAAACAACACCAATTGGTATCCACTGGTGCCTCTGAACAACACGGTTCTCAAGAGCAAATACACCACCAAAAACAACTCGTTAAAGGCAATGACAAACGCCAAATGGTCGCTGTTTTTGGTGATAAACAGAATGTGCTTGTTATCACCAAGCTGCAACACAGCAATTAAAAAGAACGGCAAGATCTTGAAGTTCGACTTGAAGGTGAACAACCACACAATTGCCAACACCACAAACTGGAAGTTCTGTTGGGCCATCAAGGTGGAGCTGGGTGGTAAATAATGAAGCCCATACTTGTGGGACATGGTTGCTAACAAGGCCACCACCGACCCCAATAACGAAAGCCGGTAGGCAATTGAGTTGACATAGTACCGGTTGGGCAACCACAACAACTGGAACACAAATGTCACCAATCCAAACACAATGCATGCCCCATGGCCGGCCATCCACAACTTGTATTTGATGGGACTTGGTCCCCTTTGCTTTCTGACTAGCTTCTTTTTCCTGGGGACCGAAGGGGCTATTTTGTCTGCCGGCTGGGCATTGGGGTGCTTGTCCTGTTGGACCTCACCGTTGGGTTTCGTGTTGACAGCTGACATTTTGTGGTTCGGTGTCTTCGTTGATTGAGATAAATTTCAGATACACAGCAAGTGAAGTGAAATATATTCGGCGTGTGCACACCGATTTGTTGGTTCCAGCTCTGGCACCACCACGGCTGGGGCAACGACACTTGGGCTACAGAACTGCTTCTGCTGTATGCCAGTCATGGTTTGACGCTACAGAACCAACCAACGTTTGGTGCCGGTGCGGAGATGGGCCCTCGGCTGGCTCTTCTCTACTGGTGTTCTCTATTGAGTGTATATTCGCGTTGATTAAAATCATAACACAGGCTTACGATGTCAAAGCAAATATACTCGGTGGACTTCAACCAATTGGGGCTCCCGCCACTCGAGGCCCAGGTCCTCGCCCAGTACCAGCTTTTGGCTCTGCAATTGCAAACTCTCAACGTCGAGATCCGTAAACTCACCGATGCAGCTGATGCTTTCAAGTCGCAGCCTGAGCTGCACGACAGAGATGCTGTGACGGCGGAACAGTTGTTGGACAATCTCCGGAACTTGGAGAAGAAGTTGGGATTGGTGTACACTTTCTTCCAAGGAGCTGTGTACCAGTTGTTTTTACAGAACGAAGTGGAAGAGGGTGACGGTGCTGAGTACCATCGGGTCGGCAGCCAAGCTGAAGGGTTATTGGGTCCGGAGCCTGACCAGGAAGCACAGGACGAAGCACAGGACGAAGCACGCGACGATATCGACGTACAAGAGGAAGAGGATTGATGCGTGTTGTGTAGCGTCTTGGTTCATTCGTGTCCTGTCAGCCTACCCCACCGCCCTGTCGCGGTGTCCTCCCGCACCACCGTACTGTCCTCCCGCACCACGCATCACCAGGGTCTACGATGCCTCGTTGACAATACCCGTCCACAGCCATCCACAGCCATCTGCGCCCATCGATGCAACTCCCGGGCACGCCCCGTCTCCACCACAGATGCGCCCTCGCACCCCCAGAACTGCCCCCGTACCTCGATCCCGGACCAAAAAAAAACTCAACTTTAATCGCTCCAGAGTCAAACTCATCATCGCAAATCGAGTCAAATATTAATTTATTTATTAACCCACAATTGGAATTCTTCAAAAACCCACAAAGTTTTTTACTCGACTTCCACTAATTAATTCATCACCCACACCATGTCTGATTACGATAAATATTCTACTCCATTGTCGTCTCGTTACGCCAGTGAAGAAATGTCCAAGATTTTTTCCTTAAGAAATAGGTTCTCAACCTGGAGAAAGTTATGGTACAACCTCGCCATTGCTGAAAAGCAAGTTGGCTTGAGCGTCATCACCGAGGATGCCATTGAACAAATGAAAGCTCACCTCGAAATCACCGATGAAGAAATCGAAAAGGCCACCAAAGAAGAAGCTATTGTTAGACATGATGTTATGGCCCACGTTCATGTGTTTGGTGAAACTTGTCCCAAGGCTGCTGGTATCATCCATTTGGGAGCTACTTCATGTTATGTCACTGATAACGCTGATTTGATTTTCTTGAGAGATGCTTACGACGTTTTAATTCCTAAGTTGGTCAATGTCATCGACAGATTATCCAAATTCGCTTTGGAAAACAAGGATTTGCCAGTTTTAGGTTGGACCCATTTCCAGCCTGCGCAATTGACTACCGTTGGTAAGAGAGCTTGTTTGTGGATACAAGAGTTGTTGTGGGATTTGAGAAATATGGAAAGAGCAAGAAACGACCTTGGTTTAAGAGGTGTTAAGGGTACCACCGGTACTCAGGCTTCATTCTTGTCTTTGTTTCATGGTGACCATGACAAGGTTGAATTGTTGGACGAAACTGTTGTCAAGTTATTGGGTTTCGAACATGTTTACCCTGTGACTGGACAAACCTACTCCAGAAAAATTGATATCGATGTGTTGTCTCCATTGGCTTCTTTCGCAGCCACTGCTCACAAGTTTGCAACTGATATTAGATTGTTAGCCAACTTGAAGGAAGTTGAAGAGCCTTTTGAAAAGTCTCAAATCGGATCTTCTGCTATGGCTTACAAGAGAAACCCCATGAGATGTGAAAGAGTATGTTCTTTGGCTAGGCACTTGGGCTCCTTGATGAATGACGCCGTCCAAACTGCTTCTGTTCAATGGTTCGAAAGAACTTTGGATGATTCAGCCATCAGAAGAATCTCCTTGCCCTCTGCTTTCTTGACTGCGGATATCTTGTTATCAACCATGAATAACATTACTGGCGGATTGGTAGTCTACCCTAAGGTCATTGAAAGAAGAATCAAAAGTGAATTACCATTCATGGCTACTGAAAACATCATTATGGCTATGGTTGAAAAGGGTGGTTCTAGACAAGATTGCCACGAAGAAATCAGAGTTTTGAGTCACCAAGCTTCGGCGGTTGTTAAGCAAGAAGGTGGGGACAACGACTTAATTGAAAGAGTCAAAAATACGAAGTATTTTGAACCCATCTGGAACGATTTGGACAAATTGTTAGATCCATCTACTTTTGTTGGAAGAGCTCCTCAACAAACCGAGAAGTTTATTAAGAATGATGTGGCTGCTGCATTAGCTCCTTATGGTCACGTTATTAACAGCTTTTCTGTAAATTTAAGTGTATAGTGTACGCTGCTATCGAGTCAAGTACATACTGAAGTTGATAGATTATTTTATTTCTAGCAAAAGTTTATTTGAAAATGAATATATGAATAATAATATACAACTAAAGATCTCGAGGAGCTGTTCATTAATATAGGTCATGAAATAAAGCCCATAGGGCTCGTAAACTGGCATCGTTAAAGTCATCACAATGTCATCAAATTCTGCATATACTTGGCTTGTCAGTTCATTTACTCTTCCGGTTGACGGGACTTGGTAGCTTCAACTAAAGCATCGAAGGTTGATCTAGACACAGGTCTCAGTGTAAAGAACTTATTATCTGACGAACTTGCCAACTTTGGGGCAGAAAGAATAGTAGGTGAAGACAAACTCGATAAGGATTGTGGGGGAGGCAACTTTATTTTAGAAGATGTTTGACCTGGAGTAAAAGTTCCGAATAATTCCAGTGGTGCACTCCTTGTGGATAAGAAAGGAGGTGGCATCACATAATTATCGGTATATGTAGTTCGCTCTGTTGTTGTCACACTAGGGACGGAGTCAAAGGAACTATGAATCCTAGATACCAACATATTGGGTGGGGCCCTTATTGGATTTTGTATTGGATTCTGTGCATCGTCGCTAGCACTGACACCATTGGAAGCTTGCTCTTGCTTTACTCGTTCATCAGACAACTCCATTCCAACGAACTGTTCCACTAGGCTCACAACAACGTCGAGAGTCTCATTAAAGTCAAAGGAACAGTAAATATTCTTGTAGAATGGAACTTGAACGTCCACCACACCATTGATCAAATCTCTTTCGAACATCCTCTTATCGACATACAAAGAGCTATTGGTGCTTTTTGGAATCAAGTATATCTTCATGTCACTTTTATACCTGGGCCGGGCGATAACTTTTTTGATGAAAATATTGGAGGGAGGATCACCGATTTTTCCTATTGAATGCCCCATTTCGTCTAAGAACTCTTCATCGTCTATCAAGTTCAACTCTCCTGGGTGTGCAGTTTCAATTTTCAATAAGACGGAGCCATCATAATCGTTGGTGGTTGATCTAGTGACTCTCACTAAGGAATATTCATCCACGCCAAACAAGGAATGAACTGCAGTATTCAATGAATTAAAGGTGGCAAGATTTGAATCCTTGTGTGAGTAGTTAGCACCAGAAGACTTCTGTGTGAATGTCTTCAACACCTTGTTTGAAAACACCGATAAATTCACCAAACTACTGTCAATAAGCTGAACCGATTGGGTCCTCAAGTGAGTATCACTCAAGTAATCGGTATTATTCAAGGTCTGGCCCTGATTTTCTCCAGGAAAGTTGGAATGGTAAACAGTCACAGACTTTTTACGGTTTGTATGTGGAGTTAAGGAATTGTATAAGCTCAACAAGCTAGGAGCCAATGTTAACTTGACTCTCAAGCCTGCTTCAAGAGACTTCACATGAAGCTTCGAATTGTGCCCAGTTGGTTTGCCCAGCCATGGAGCCAATTCTTTGGTGGCAGACTTCCGTCTAACTGATATTTGAACCAACTTCTTGGAAAGCAACCGTTTATCGATAACACTTTTGGGGAGAGTAGAAGGCATTTTCACCAGATAAGCCGAATTGTTAAACTCACGGGAAAAGGGTCCAGCTCTGTCACGTTCTTCCATTTGCTTCTCGATGTTATGTTTGACTTTGTCTGCCACCCCCATCTCTGGTTCACGTTTATCTCTGAAAACCTCTTTGTGAAAACTAGGGGTGGTGGATAGGGATGTTCGGGAACTGTGGGATGTACTTAGGGACAACGAAGAGGCTGAGGTTGAGGAACCCGTGCTGTCCTCTCCCAGGTCATCACTGTGGTTGAGAATTTCGTTGATTTTAGACATGTTGTCTCAGATCACGAAATTTTATGGGCACTTGTTGTGGGATTGAACCAGTGAAAATTGGTTGGTGGAATACAACGAACTTCTGGTGGTGAAAAAACTCCTGACCTCACAAACTAATTGACTAGATTCTGTAAATGCAAGGGATATACCAAAGGACAAGGAAGAAAAATAAGGATTTTGACAATGGGACTGAGTTACAATAAACTTTGCTTTGCTTCCAGACTAATGAACCGGGTGGATTGCGAGATGGGAAGTGTAGTTATACAAAAGGCCGAGTCTATAATGCTATGCAAACTTTAAAACTCGTGGTTGATTGATATGAAAAAACTTGTATTTCAAATTTGTTGGCTTATTATATGAGATGGCAATCAAAATCCCTATTTTGTTTTTGTCTCAGATATATGCAGAACCAATGTCTCAGATATTATCTGGGACTGTTTTGGATTGGCGTGCAACGTCGTAGCAGCCGGGTTTTTCGTCTGACAGACCCGGGAGTAGCATCGTCTGATCACAGAGTGTGCCGCTATATTATGGTACGTTTGGGTCCAGGAACTCCCTGGTGAACATGCTGATCCGTGTGTGTATGGAGCTCCGTGCAGAGCAACTTTCAAATGCGAACCACTCGCTTGTTGAAAAAACTTAGGTCCCCACGCCTCGGCATTCCGTGTTTCTTTAAACTTGCACCATTCTATCTGTGAAAATGTGCTACGCTTTTGTATAGCTTTATTTGACTAGCGACTTAGCGATGCACGGTGTTGAGAGGATAGAATTTCTTTAGTTGTGTGCCACAACCCTATCCTCTATTAGTTCTTCTTTTGTGGTTCTATAGTGTTCTCCAGAGAAGAGGATTCTCGAACGGCATTAATCGACAAGACGACAAATCTACCTCCAACTAACTCCGTTGTGTGCGCTTCTTAAGAGATACCCCGAGATTCCTGCAAACGTATTTAACGTTCAAGGGAAACGCATCTTGGGCGTAAATCTTAGTTGTCAACGGCGGCGATCTTTGGTTTAAACTCTGCAATTACGGTTTTCGACTATTGTGATACCGGCTTTAAACTCTGTAATTACGGTTCACATCTTTTGTGACACCCACTTCAATGTCATCGATGTCTATACTTATGTTATAAAGCTATGAGAATTGGCTTGTTCTACAATTTACAGTTTTGGAATATGTCACCGGGTCTCATTGAAGTCTATACGTTTATTATGAAGCCACATGTATTTTGTCGTTGATCTAATGCCATCAAAAGTTAGATCCCTGATTGATGTTACGGTCTCTTACTCCCAACTCCCCGTTCAAGAATTCATCACCGTCTTCCTTTTCGCTCTTTCTCCAGAACGTCCAGCTACCGTTCTCCGAACTTCTATTTCTTCTCTTGAATAAGAACAACAACACCAACATACCAATCAAGATAGAACCACCGACTCCCACTACAACACCCACAACAATTTTATTGGTACGGCTCAATCCGCTGTTGGAATCGTTGTTGTTTCTGTCTGAGTCATTGTTTGAAGCACTAGGTTCACTTTGGACAACGGACGTTTGAGTCACTACAACAGTGCTACCGTTGTCAACTGACTTGAAGGTTGTTTTGGAAGTGGATCCAGTTCCGTCAACCGAGGTAGACAGGGTGGGATCCGAAGTAGGAGCTTGAGAAGTGATGCTTGGTTGAACATTGCTGCTGGTAGAACTACTTGTGGTACTGAGAGCAAAGGTGCTGCTTGGAGTGGAACTTCTAGAAGTGGTGCTAGAAAATGTCACGTCTGCCGATGATTCGACCGCCGAAAAGGCTGCCGAACTAGCCTGTGTGAAAATCTGGCTCGACGTGGACCTATCAAAGGTATTTGGGCTGTTGGAACTTGTCAGGGAACTGGTAGCTGAAGCACCCAAAGCACCAGTAGACGCTCTTGTAATAGCACCACTGGTGGTAGTAAAATGGCTGGTGGCCAGGGTTGTGCCTCTGCTGGCAGTAGTCGATGCACTATTTCCAATAGTGGCTATCAGATTGGCTCTATTTTGATCATTATTATTGGTATCACCCCCGTTGTTGTTGTCGTCACCGTCCCCTTGGCTGCCACTACCCCCGTTGGCTGATTCCTCGCCATCAGCATCAAAGCTGTCGTTGTCGTCGTCGGCTCTAACTTTCAAGTTAGACGAGAGAAGCACCACGTCGGCCGCATTAACGGCTCCGAAGAGCATCCCGTAAACACCAACACTGGTACTCAAGCTATGTCCTACAGGACCTGATGCAGCCACGAGGATCCAGAGGCCCACTAACGTTAGTAACAAAGTCGTACGTGGTATCATATGTCAAGTAAATGTGTTAATCGGTACGTTAAGATTTTTCAAGCCTCAAGAAAATTTTCGCGAGTGGCCTTGACGAGTACTTCTAACGTGTTTAAAGAAGAAGCCAATCTAGGAAGATAAGCTATGTGGGGTGCGTGGGCTGTGGGGTTAACGGTAGATATTGTCAATCCACTCGTCTAGGACCTCGATCCAATGCAGCCTATTCTGCTTACCAATGCAAAAATCGACCTATTATTAGAAACCTGTCACGATAGCTTTTCGTGGCCGGGACAAATCGATAATACTAAGCCATAGCTAGCCCCGAATTTCCGAACCACTCCCCTGATATCGAGTTCCGTGAGTTTTCAAAAGCTACTCGCATCAATGTCTGCATCTCCGGTCTCCAATTAGTATTTTGAACTAAGCACATTACTGTTTTGCATGTTCTTGTTTCTAGGATCTGTAAATGAATAGTTGTAGTAATTGTAGAATTCACTGATGTAGCTATCTTCTTCGATTGTCGAAGACCAAAATCATAGATTGGCCACCCTTGACACTCCCGAGGGTCGCTACTCTTCCGGTATACTACTGCTTCTTCGGCACCCAAGTGGCTGCAATCAGCCGTAGCTCACAGCGCAAAATTGATAAGCTATAGAATAACCATGCGCACATTAAACTAGTTTTGCATCTAAACCAACTATTCGTTAATGAAGCTTCTTGCGTGCGGATCGAACGGACATTTCCAGCTAGGAGATGGCACGCATGAAGACAAGAATGTACTCGGACCAGCCAAGTTCATGATAGACGGCGTATTGAGTGACGTGCCGGGTCCAGTAGCCAAAATAGCTTGCGGTGGAAACCATACGCTTGTGTTGCTTGAGCACGGGAATCTCTACAGCTGTGGAGACAACTCCTATGGGCAATGTGCTTTGCCCCGAGTAGATGCTATCAGATACTTCACTCAGGTCCCAGGAAATTGGAAAGATGTGGGGTGTGGGTGGGAATTCCTGGTACTAGTGGCCTCTAATGGTGATGTGCTAGTTTGTGGAACCGGGCTCAAAGGAGAGCTTGGGTTAGGCAAGTCAGTCACCTGCACCGACCTTACACAATTGCACCACATGTGTGGCAAAGTTGTCTCCGTACAAGTGTCGATGAGTTTGGCCTTGTGCAGAGGACCTGACGGAAGTTTCTACGGGTGGGGAGATGCTAAGAAAGGTCAGTTCGGAACCAGGTCTATATACTGGGAACCACTACCTATTGAGTTCCCTGTTAACGATACAATAGTCGATTACAGGCTCACCAAAACGGATGTTGTTTTACAGCTCCCAAATCGACTCGTTCTGTTCGGTCGGCAGGCCATTGATATCGCCCAGAGGGTCGAATCGCTCCGCACCATGTGGACATGCATCCACTATGTGACCACTGCTGCCTGGACATCGAGTACCGACGGAGAACAAACAACAAGAGAGTGCCCGTTTCGAACCATTGTGTCTGTAGGCAACAACAGTCATGGCCAACTGTTTCCTGGAGGCCACGAATCACACCACATGTGGTACGAAACCGGCAGTGAACATGGGATCTTCTACAAAGATAATGGAGTTTACGCATGGGGATGGGGGGAACATGGCAACTGTGGACACAGCCCAGAGCCGGGGCATGACCAGATTGTGTTCCGGTCGCCCAACCTACTTTTCTCCGGCAAGCCTACGTTTATGGCCGGCGGATGTGCCACCTCATGGGTGGCAGTTCCATGAACACTAGCGAATTCTATGTAAAAATGTCACGAAGTATCTTTCCCATATTCATCTTTTGACAACATACGGCATCACGAAAGATGGAAAATATGTTCGACGTGTTTATTATAGGACTAGGGTATCAACAGCCAGTCATCGTTGTGTTCTTGGTCATTTTCTTTCATAGTCCATGGTTAGAAATTTTAGAAAAATCTCCTGCTTTCCACGATGAGCATCGCACACGGCCACCGCTCACTTAAAGTTCCCGCACGCACCACCACACCTCCCACCACCAAGTACGATGTTCGGAGCTGTGTGTTCTGGAAGACCGGTGCAGTTGGCCAACCAGGTGGCCGAAAATAAGTACGTCATAAGCGTTCCCAATGCCTCCAATGTATCTCATATTGCCATCTTTTTGCTCCCCCAGACTGAATTCAATGATCCCAATTATACAGCCCTTGTGTTTTTCCAGTTGCCTAACTCGGCAGATTTCAAATTGCTTGGGGGCCTTAACCCACAAAAACCCAGTGGGATATTCAAGCTTAGCAACTTGAAACCTTCTGGTGGTGCTGGAGATGCAGATATGATGGATGATGGAGTTATCGACACCAATGATGGCTTTACCATCAACATAGGTTTATCTATCGAGCCTACAGCAGAGGCACAACTACAGTTGAACCAAGAGAAGGTGAAGCAGCTGGGAGCCTCCAGTGCTTTAGTTCCACAACCAAAGCCATACTTGTCTAATGACCCCAACAATATAGCTAACATGGCTAACAAAATCGTGGGCCATGCATATAACTACTTGACTAGCTTTATAGATGGCCAGGGCAAGGTTCCCATAAAGGCATTTGACAACTGGTGGGACAAATTCAAGAGTAAGTTGTCCAACAACCCCAACTTTTTGAATGAGCTAGATGGCTAAGACCGAACGACTATATGACGATTTCCAATAGAAATATATTAAATTCTGGAGTGCTTGAAACGCATCTGATAAGACTGCTTTAGTTTTGGTACTGTAGAACATTACCAATGCACAAGTATCTGTCACTTTGTCTACCACACGTTCGGTCTATTGCGGAAGTAACAGCTATAGCCCCTTGGGTGTCTTGAATGAGCCCCAGTGGCGGCCCTGAGTCTCTTTTTTAGACTTACGTAGTTAAATCAAAAGTTTAGGGGAGTACTCGGAAACAGACAAGAAGGTACTGAGTCATCTGGGAGTGAGTCTTTTGAACTCGTGAAATTCATAAAGTTTGAAGATCCATTAAGACTCTGCGGACGTTCCTCTGAGTTTGCACCCAAAAATCGAACTTCTATTCTAAGCTATACGGTTGACAAAATACGGATCTCAATACCTTCGAGATGCTGGCTTGACAACCAGCAACTCCTCAATGAAACAATTTTGTTCTGGCTTCTGCATTTCTCCTCAATACTTCGCCAACATCATTACTTCCATAAGAGTAGCCCTGACATCCTACTTTGGATGGCTATCCGAATTGGGCCAGACTAGTTAAGGGTTTTAAAGCCGTCATCTGCAAGGACAACTTCTATTTTAGCTCGATATGAAGAGTTTTAAAGTCGTTAAACCCCAGAGAGGAAAACCCAGTCTTCTTTTTTGTCCCCGTAGTACAAGTTCCTATGCCAACTCGATGTTGACCAATATATATGACTCAGAGCCTCATACTTGGACTTACAATATCCTATACTCAATTCCAAATATCAATTCCTCATACTCAATTCCCAGTAGCTAACCCCTATTACTAAATACCATAGAAAATGTCAAGATTCTAATCACAAATCTCTGATAAGCCAACGGCTCATATAACCAATTGAACAAACTGCTGCTAATACCCATCAATAACAAATACGAAAACATACGACAACTGAGTGCCGTCAAATATAAGCCATCTTGTCGATAAATTCGCAATCACTTTTTAGGCTCTACTCCACTAAGACTCTTTATTTCATATTTGGAATTTTCAAATTCCATCAACGAAATTCATCAACGAAATTACTAATCAATGAGTTACAGAAAACCAAATTTGTTCGAAAGATACAGTATTTGTAGAGTGAAGAACGGCATTTACACAAACTTCCATGTCTTAGCACAGTACAATCACCCCATTTCGAAGCAGCTTCTTTCCAATGCTTTGCGGAAGCTTATTTGTCAACATCCTGGCTTATATAGTGGGGTCAAAAGTTTGGATGGGTACCTGGAAGATGAAATAAAATCGTGCTTTAATGTGTCATTGGGACCCGTGGAATCTATTCAGTTTGATGATTTAGTCACTTTCGTGGACAAGCCATTCAGCATCGATAATTCGAAAGAGATATCAAAGTTGACTATTCCAGTAGCTGAGAATACAGTTTCTTGGAAGTTATTGGTGTTTTCCAATAATTACGTCTGCTTTTATGCAAATCACTCCTGTCTAGATGGAGGATCGGCAGCTCATTTCCATCAAGACTTGTGTGAACTTCTCTCCGAGTTTGCATCCAAAGAGTTAGACTTCATCCCGGAGCTTTACAATCGAGAGAAGGACGGTTTCAAAGACTTATTGGATCCTCAACAGGCAACTGGTATATACCAAACGACACTGGTGTTTGAAACCTTTTCTTTTATACTTCCCCATTTGCTTCCCAAATCCATCGTAGAAGCCTGGAGATACTACTTTAAAGACGGCTATCCTAACTTTGGAAAAAACCCTTTATTTGAAAGTGATTATTCTAAAATCGGACAAGACAGTTTTAGACTCTTGAAGCTTCCATCCACAACTATGAACGCTCTTTTATCTCGGTGTCGTGAAGAGGGTGTCACATTTACTACATTTCTCGATGTTTTGATAAGGTATTGTTTCCAGAAAACAATTCTTCCTGAAATTCACGAGGGATCCAAAAACCTCTCTACTAAGTCACACATTGTGGTTTCTGGCAGACGTTTTTTCCCCGAGCTTGAAAATGATCTTAGATATAACCAACTTGTTGCTGCAAGTTTTATGATTCTGCCTCCTGTGGAAAAAATACTGGTGGATGCAATTAAGCACGTTAAAGCACACCTTGATCTGGATCTTAAATCTTTTAATCCCTTTAAGGACGTGGGTATGCTCAAGTTTGCTAACATTTACGACCTTATTGCCCCAAATAATCCAACGACTCACAACGATGTCCTTTTTGAGATCTCCAACTTAGGTTTCCAGGACATCCGTTCAGGCGATTGGTTTGTTGAAGACATCGTATTTTGTCAAGTCACAGGTGTGTCAACCACTTTTGGCTTCAATATTGTCTCGAACAAGCAATGTGCCAATATCACTGTCGGTATCAAAAAAGAATATGCTCATTGTGACTACGAAGCATTTGAAAGATTATTCTACTCCGGAATCGACGACTTTTTAAACAATAGATAAGTATTATGCCTCCTACTCTCGTATCGTCTCTACACCCTACCATCGTACATCTATGCCTGTCAAATTGTATTATAGCATCTATACTGCTGCTAAGTTCCACCGACCCCGTCGTCAATTATCATTGCATCTATACTGCTACTGAGGGTCCGACGTCAATTATCAATGAGTCATCAATACTAAGACCCACTGACCCCATTTCTAAATCCAATGGCACCATTCTCGCCCCATCAGTGACCATTCCCTATGGATGTCCCACGCTTGCATTTATAAGCAGACATCACACGTGACCAAAAAAGAAACGGCTACGCAGCCATCGCGAAAGTGTGGCGTAACCCGAAAAAATCTTATAAATATCCACATCATCAGCAGACCTACGGTAAATAATTTCCATAGCAAACATGACTAAAGAAGACACCACTAGATACGGCTTTGGAACCAACGCCATTCACGCTGGTGCTCCAATGGACCCTCATACCGGGGCCGTCATTGAGCCAATTTCGCTTTCCACCACTTTTGGCCAGTCGCAGCCATCCAAGCCCATCGGAATCTACGAATACTCTCGTTCGGCCAACCCTAACCGTGACAACTTTGAACAAGCAGTTGCTGCTTTGGAGGGTGCCAAGTACGCACTTGGTATAAGTTCGGGTTCTGCTACCACTGCTCTTATCATTCAATCCTTGCCTGTGGACTCGCATATCATTTCTTCTGGTGATGTCTACGGAGGAACCCACCGTTATTTCACCAAAGTGGGTCCTACTCACGGTGTTTCTGCTACTTTTGTTCCAGACCTTGCAGAGGACCTTGAGTCCAGCTTACGTCCAAACACCCGTTTGGTTTGGTTGGAAACTCCCTCTAACCCCACCTTGAAGGTTACCGATATTACTGCTGTTAAAGAGGTATTGAAGCGTCACGAAGCCTCCACTGGTTCCCGTGTTATCTTGGTTGTTGACAACACCTTTTTGTCTCCATACATTTCCAATCCATTGGCCCACGGTGCAGATGTGGTTATTCACTCTGTCACCAAGTACATCAACGGACACTCCGATGTGGTTATGGGTGTTTTGGCCACCAACGATGACGAATTGCACGACAGATTCAGGTTCTTGCAGAACGCTATTGGATCTGTTCCTTCTCCTTTCGACTCCTGGTTGGCCCACAGAGGTTTGAAAACCTTGCACTTGCGTGTTCGTCACGCCGCTAACTCGGCCTTGAAGCTTGCTCAACACCTTGCTGCTCATCCAAAGGTCAAGGCTGTCAACTACCCTGGTTTGAAGACCCACCCCAACCACGAGGTTGTGTTGAAGCAACACCGTGATGGCTTGGGAGGTGGTATGATCTCTTTCAGAATTGAAGGTGGTGCAGAGGCCGCTTCGGTGTTTACCTCCTCCACAAAGCTCTTCACCTTGGCCGAATCTTTGGGTGGTATCGAATCCTTGATCGAAGTACCAGCCATCATGACTCACGGTGGTATTCCTCGTGAAGAGCGTGAATCCAATGGAGTTTACGACGATTTGGTCAGAGTGTCCGTTGGTATCGAAGACACTGATGACTTATTGAGAGATGTTGACCAAGCCTTGGATAAAGTCCAAGCTTAATTAGACTAGACCATACATCCATACTTAATATAATGTTCTGTAGATGTTTCCCGAAATACACTTTTCTGCATTGCGATGCATTGGCTGCAAAGTGAGACAGCGTGCGGTTGACGTGTTGAGAAATAACCAGAAACCAATCTTGAGTTTGTTGCGAGTTACACTTCATCCATGAGACTATCAGGGCTTACAGTTGTGATTTTAGCAGTTAAGTTTCTTCTTGCCAAACCAGTTGCTATTGACGTAAGCAAAGCCGATCTCATTTGCTCTCCGGACGATTTATCTGACTGTTACCCAAAGATTTTCGTACCTACTGAAGAGTGGCAAGTGATCAAAGAGGGCCAGGATATACCAGCCGGATTACACGTAAGACTCAACATTAACACGTTGCAGAAGGAGGCCAAGTTAATGGACCCCTCGGAACAAGAAGTATCAAACCAATTAGTTGTTGCTCTGGACGTTGAACAGCCAGCAGAATCCTCCGCATCTCAAAGAACTTATTCTCATAAAGTTAGCATGGGTGATATCACTAGTTTCGACTTCGCCTTGGATGAGATCCAATCGGTGGCATCTGGAAAGACAGCGGACGCCAAGCTAGACCAAGCTTTGGATGTGTTGATAGACTTCAGCCACGACATCGAGTTTGGTACTAAGCTATCTAGTGACCCAGGTGCATTTCGTAATTTGAACACTATCGCTGGCCAGTCGTCCCGGGACGTACAAGAAAAGGCACTCAGGATTATTGGGTCATCATTGAGGAACAATCCTGATGCTGTCTCTGCCTTTGTGAGCAGAAGTGACGGCGATTTGGTACAACTGTGGATCGCACAATTACATGGCCATGATGACTTGCTTAAAAAGAGAGTATTGGGTATTTTTCAGCTGTTGATTACCGATGCCAAGTTTAAGTACCAGTATTTCAACGGAGATTACAGCTTATTGGATAAGTTCGTTGATATATACCCTGAACTTGATGAGTCTTCCAAGACGAGGTTGGTGAACATATTTGAAGACTTGAAATTAGTTGGAGATTCTGAGTCTGGTTCGGAGGATGCCAGAGTTTCAGACTTCATCCAAGGGAAGTTCTTAGCCTCTAAGTTCAAGTCTGAAGCGCAGTTCAAGTTGTACTACAGAAAGCTTGTGGAAATACATCAAGCGAACAAAGACATCAAGGGATCGAAGGAATTCATTGCCTGGTTAGACGAAGAGTCTGGGAAAAGGCATGAGGGAATCAGAGAAAGAGATAGCCTCTACTCTGACTCAGACAAAGACTTTGATAGAGACATGTTAGAAACGAGGCACACAGTATTTGGCAATCCAAATGCAATGAGAAAGCATTTCGATGACGAGCTCTAGAGCTTGTGTAGATTTTATACAATATATTAATGAAAATGGTTTATGTTAATATATGAAGCATTTCGTATTATACAAGTTGATTACCTGGAACGAGTTTAATCGAACAAACCGAAACCCATGTCATCATCGGATTCTTCAGCTTCTTCTTCAGCAGCTTCTTCAGCTGGAGCGTCACCGGAGGCAGCGGCAGCACCACCGGAGGCAGCAGCTGGACCACCAGTTGGGACAGAGGACAACTTTTCGTTACCTTCAGCGATCAATTCTTCGGCATTCTTACCTTCAACTTCAGCCAACAATTTTTCGATCTTTTCATCTTCAACCTCAATAGAGACGGATTCCAAGACGGACTTGATGTCAGCGGCGGATGGGGAAGTGTTACCAGCGTTGATCAATAATAAGTAAGCAGCAATATATTTCACTAAAATATTGTTAGTACGATGATTTTCATTAATCGGTAATACGCTAGATTGAGTCTCTTCACACATTTGAACTGCAGGTACAGGGAACGTTGTAGTATATCAAGCGAGTAAGGTTTGGGATCGTCTGGGATCTTGAGACAGATCTTGAGGGTGGAGTTCATGATAATGTCAACACTGGGACGATGTTTTGATGTTTCTTCGTAAAGGACTTCATGATCGTGAATCGTTGGAAAGTTGGCTGTAGACCACGGTTCGGACATGAGATGATGCTTCTTACGAAAAAAATCCCGTACTTGTTTTCTCGTGTGCTTCACTTCATTACGTGAATTGTGAGCTCATTTCTAGGTGTTATATCTCCTCATTGAACATACTTTTGTCTAATACTGTTGGATAATTTTCAGTCCAAATTTGATTTTTTCAGTGTGAGAAGTCTTGACAAGAAATAGCACAAAACCATCGACTCCCTGAAAAACAGTCACATTTCTCACGTGAATATCTCTAATTATCATCTTTGAAGAGATAATCATCCTGGGCTATACAATGATGATTTTGTTTGCTACCCAAACCAAGATCTCATATTCATTGAGATTTTCGTGCCACAGGATGCTCTATTTACTTGCTGGCTCTCAAAATGGCACGAATAGGAATCACCGTAAAACTATGGCTTATCTAAAGGAGTTTGCTGCGAAAGGATGCGACATTTACTGATAAATCCAATATATCGTGCAATCGTAATGAAGTCTTTCCCTGAATTGACAGAAAAACAAACGGAGTCATTGGTCACAAACACACTCCAATGGTGTCTAGCCAATGGTTTGGTAATGTACCCTCCCAACTTCGATAAATTTAGCGTGAACAATGCCCCTATTTCATTATTTCCAACCCCCATTCCCAAATCCAGTTTCCAGGATGCTATCGATATCCAGAAAACGTACAACAGACTTTATGCTAGCGTAGTGGCAAGTGATAAGGAGTGGATTGTTGGTAAAATCAAGCAATTGTCTCAGTTTGATAAGGATTTCACCGGGAAATTGTTCGAGATCTATGAGCAGCTTATTAATGATAACGGTCTGATTCCTCAGCCTTTATCGTTGGGAATCTTTAGATCTGACTATATGATCCACGAAGTCGAGGACAACCAAATAAAGCAAATAGAATTCAATACAGTGAGCGTATCATTTGGTGGTTTGTCTACTAAAGTGAATCAACTCCACAACTACTTGAACAAATCGGGTGCTTACGATGCTAACTACTCCTATAAGTACTATGAGGATGAGGAAATCCCTGTTTCATCATCCATTGAAGATATAGCAAGGGGTCTCAATGTAGGAAACTACCACTACAATGGAGAAACCGACAACAGTAAGACACTCATATTATTTATCGTTCAACCAAATGAACGAAACAGCTTCGATCAAAGACATATTGAATATTCCTTGATCAACGACCACGGACTCAAGAGTGTTAGATTGACCTTAGAGGAGGTATTAGAGAAAACCACCATCAATGACAAGAAGCTCTACATAAAGGAAACCATGGATGAAGTATCCGTGGTTTACTATAGAAGTGGGTACGCTCCAACTGATTACGTTAGTGAGGGATGTTGGAAAGCAAGATTGCACCTAGAAAATAACCTTGCTATCAAGTGCCCTTCCATTTTGACTCAATTGGCTGGCACGAAGAAAATCCAACAAATTTTGACCAGCAAGCTGGTATTATCTTCGTTTTTACCTGATTTAGAGGCCAGTCAATTGCAGAAGATACTTGCAACATTTGTAAAAATATATCCCTTAGATGACTCAGAAGAAGGGAAACATGCCAAAGAATTGATCAAAAAGAGCCCAGAAAGGTTTGTATTGAAACCTCAAAGAGAGGGTGGTGGTAACAATATATACAAAGAAGATATACCTAAATATTTGGAACAGTTGGATGAAAAAGATTGGGATGCTTACATTTTGATGGAGCTCATCACTCCACCTACTCACAAAAACAAATTACTAAGGAATGATCAGATTTTCCAGGAAGACATCATCAGTGAGCTTGGGGTATTTGGTACTATTTTGTTTGATGAAACTTTGGGTGATATCAAGTATAACGAGAATAGTGGGTTCTTGTTAAGATCAAAATTCAGCAGTAGTAATGAAGGTGGAGTGGCTGCAGGATTTGGCTGCGTGGATGGAGTATACTTGTACTGATCTCATTTGCTCGACGTCGTTGATCTGATACTCAATTTAATTCGTGCTTAGACGTTTCAAACCTCCTATCGTTCTCAGTTTGTACAACCCATAAAGCTGCACCAATTGTATTAGTAAAAATAAACAAAAGGTTCAAAACCGGAATCGATTCTAAAAGATTAGCTATAAGACCGAAACCGATATATTCTGGAGTGTTTGCCTTGTAGTACTCTCTTATCTGCTTCTTATCCATTCCCTTTAGGACGAAGTATCTCCTATGTGCCTGTAGTCCTCTCGAAGATGCCTTGAGATATGCTATCACCAAGGGTCCCACGACAGGAATAAACCCAAGTAGGAAAAACCCCAATAACTTAATCACTAGGTATGGTAGAATAGTCCAAGTTGGGATGGAGAAAACGGCACACTTAAACTTAACTAAAAATGGAACGTTTTGTATTCGCCTGATTTTACCCATCATCACTAGGTTTTCATGGAATTCTCTCGATAATACTCCGTCAAAAGCCAACTTTTCAATTTCTGGCATCAAAAGAAATATTACCATAATTGATGATACTTGAAAGCTTAATTGTAATATAGTGAACCATGTCCAGACCAAGCCTACCGGCCCAGTAAAAATAATTGAAAGAAAACCTATAGTGGGGAAAAAGAACATCATAATTGTCGTATACGTTACTAGCATTATTGTTAATTGGGGAATCAATATGGTGCCATAAATGGGCCAAAGAGACCTGTGACCATAAAAGTAGATAATTCCCTGAAAGAGGATGTTAGTAACTAGAAGTTAAAAGAAAAAAATTTGATGGGTTGTCAGGTAGGTTCTCGGTACTTACATAGTAAGTATACATGAAAGTACCAGAGCTTATAATTTCGAATGGGACACATAAGTAACCGGGCATCATATTCTCTCTGTGGTTTCCTGTGCTATTCGGTTGCAAAAATTTCGCAACAGTTTGAAATTATGTTTTCAGCTTAATCTAAGCTTCAACGAATTGTTGCGATTATACACTCCAAAAAAAACCACCCACAACAGCAACGGCCAACTGTATGGTAGTTGTGGGCAACAAAAACAATGGACGAGTCCGGAGTCGAACCGGAGACCTTTCCCATGCTAAGGGAACGCGCTACCAACTACGCCACACGCCCGAAATGTCAATGGTCCCTAGCAGGATCGAACTGCTGATCTTGGCGTTATTAGCACCACGCCTTAACCAACTGGGCCAAGGGACCTGCGACTGCTTTCAGAGGGCTTCCAATTAATATCACAGGAAGCACGACAGCTTCCAGACTCCTTTTTATGCATACTAGTCAACCTTTTAAATCTAACGTGGGGGCGTAGAGAGTTGGTTCACTTAATAAGCCCATTAGCGATACAACAAAAGCAAATACACAATGTCCAATCTAACAAAAGTTATTTCTGAACACACAATCTGCTAGTAAAGTACGTTTTGGCCAAAGAATACTGAACTTCAGTAATTCAGTTTATTTCCTGGTGTTAGACCCGCATAGCTTAGTGAGATCTCATGCGAGAAACGGCCTATAAGTCTGATATCTAGAGACGATTGCTGCACACGATAAGAAGTCTGCTGGTGTTCACACGCTTGTCTTGCATCTGAATAATGGACTCATACTAATAATTGAACAGGGCCAAGAAAACTACAGATAGAACGAATGCAAGTACGGCAAGAATGATGTGCGATGAATTGAAACACCTGGGGACCCGGACCTTCTATCTAATGAAAAACAAGAAAGTGTACTGCAAAGGAGAATAAGCAGAACACAGAAAGCCTTTTACTCTGTCAAAGTCATCACCAAGTAGTGCTTGAACATCTGAAGCCATTGTCAAATACGTTGTTAGCCAGTCAACAGTAGGTCCTCTCCCGAATAAACTTTCTATAGTCTCTCATTTCCATGCCTTAGGCAATACCCGAAAGTTGTATTATAATGGTGCATACTTGAGGCGAATCCTTATGTGGTAGGTTAAGAGGATGTTGCTCCGTTCCCAATGTTGCTAAAATTTACTGTCCGAAACACCCTTGGGTGGATATGAGATTCTAGAGACTTTGCCCATTAACCTAGAAGTAGAAAGTTCCTACACCATTGTAATTCTGTGTATCAACTGTTTTGTTTCAGTGTTATCTAACTAAACGTCTGTCAGCTATTCAAATTGACTTTAAAACAAATGCAGATTTTGCAACCACACTGGCCCCTTTGCATAAGCTTAAAGTGAGTGAAATTCACAAAAAGTAGAACTTGAAGATTTAAATTGCAAAAGTTCTTTTGCAAAAGTTTAGAAGTCACGTACTCGGTTGCCTATGGCTGTCAGAACACCAACTAAACATAATAAAGGGATACGTCCGAACCACTGACACAGATCATCATTGATACAAATATGGTGCCGATTGGTGCTTTGGAGTATGTAACCACACACGACCTTTTTGGTATTTAAGCGAAGAGTAAAAAAAATTAAAAATTTTGAAAAAATTGAACCAACCTGATTTCCAATTACAAGAGTATGTACTATATACCAAAGATTTCATGATGAGAGAAATATTACACAGACCTGTACTGAACTACGATGTGGATAAACAATATTGCCTAACTCTGAAAACCATAAACCATACTTTAGTATATTTTACTAACATTAAATCAAGGATTTTTTTCAGTTTGACCACGTAAAATGATAAATAACAACTCGTAGCGTAGTGATGAATCGCTCTGAACCTCTGTATAATGTGCGTCGAATTCAAACCTTTCTTGGGCGGGGCTGTGCATGCTTAAGGGCAGGTGAATTGTCACTGCCTTGTGGTGTTTCCAACTCTTAAGGCTTAACCTGAGATCAAACTTGTTAAATTCTTCTACAGATCAGCAAGTGGTTGTTGTGAAAATCAAATGGCTTTGATATTAATGATATACACGTTACAGATATATATTTTAAATATTATATGATTGGTTGATATATTTGCTAATGGTTGTTTTCTTGTTCGTTCAAGGGATACATCTGTTTACTTCTTAGCAGACAATCTTCTCAAGTAGAAGGCTAATTCTTCACCTTCCAAGACGTAACCATCACATCTACCGGATTGACCTGGTCTGGAAGAAATACAAGCGTACAATCTACCGGAACCGAATTGAGAGTCGACAGCGGATTCGATAACAGCAGAAGAAGATCTAGAAGCCAATTTTCTTTCCAACTTACCAGACTTCTTGACAGCTTCTTCAGCATTACCCTTCTTACCCAAGGTTTGACCGTAGTGGTTTTCGTACCATTGTCTGAAAGGAGTAGCATCGATTTGAACAATAGCAGACTTGGTTAAAGTGTTGGTTCTAACCAATTCATTGTTAGAAGGATGGTACACAACTCTAGCGATTCTTGTCTTTCTAGAAACACCTTCAGAAGCCCAAGAGAAGTTACCACTTTCGATTCTTATAGCTCTGAATTTTTGGTTTCCACCTCTAGTTCTAACAGTGTGGATTCTCTTTGGTCCCAATCTGGTGTTGGCAGTTTGTCTACCTAACTCAAACTTTCTCTTCTTTCTGAATTGGGCTCTCTTGGCACCGGTGGCAGAACGCTTGTGACGAGAATCTCTTGAAATACCCATGGTTTCTTCTGTCCTTTCAACAAAAAATTAAAATTGGTTTTCTAATTGAAAGAAAAAATTTCTGTGAAAAAAATTTGATGTGCTCAATAGTTTGAATTTTTCGCTGGAGTGAAAAATCCTGCACACACGCCATTTGCTAGGATAGTTAGGCTGCGTTTGTGAGAGCTAGTGTCGCGCTCACGGTGTTGACACGCATAATCATCAAGCAGTCACAGAGACCCTCACAAGCACAGGGCTGGTGCCTCACTGTCTCTTACTTTATCTCACTAAACATCTTATCTCATCTCATTTTCACCAAATATAAGATGGATGTTTACGATGAGATAGAAATTGAAGATTTTACATATGATCCGATAACCCAGTTGTTCCAGCATCCCTGTCCATGTGGTGACAAGTTTGCGATCGCTATCGACGACTTGCGTGATGGTGAGGATATTGCCGTATGTCCCTCTTGCTCGTTAATGGTGCGGGTCATATTTGAGCCGGAGGATTTGTTGGAGTATGAGGAATGATCTGGGTGTGAATCGAAGTCGAGCCAAAGAACGAGACAGATATGAGCTCCAGAACTTGCGAGAGATCTTACACAAGAAGAAGAGTTAAGGACGGCTTCCCGGTTTGGATTGGCGTACGCTGCTGAGCACATCACTGGAGACAGAAGGCTTTACCAAGCCCAAGTGAATGACTAGCAATAGAGTGATGTGCTGAAAAGATTTCTCAAGGATTCACTCCATGATCATCTATCAACTGGATGCTACACAAGAAAATGACACAATTAAAGGCATTCCACCGTAAAGGATTTACTTGCAGCCAACACAAAGTGCCACATCATAAACGATTTACTGACAAGCGACACATCCAAAAGCGTAAACCATATTTGATACACTTCGTTTATTCTGTGTAGTTCCTCGTATCCAAGGAAAACATTGCATTTTTAGGAAACTGCTCCTATTTCTTAATTAGTTAATTCAATATTATTTGACGAACATGAGCAAAACGACAACAATAAGCGATTTTGACATTGAACATTTGTCACGCCTTCTATCCACAATAACCAAACTAAGAAGTGGCAGTTTTACTGGAAAGCTGGAGCCGCATGTTCTATGTAAGAAAATAGGGGCCCCAACTTTCGATATAGACGACCTTCTCAACATGCGATAAACGGATGCTTTAGGTATCAAAATTCTTCAAAAACTTGTCATAACAGCTAATAAGCACGCTTTCATAGGACAAAGAAGAAGCCGCTTCTTTAAGAAGGAAATAGTGCTGGTACATAATGTGCCTAAGTGGCTGCCATTAATACGAGGAACCCCACCTTGTACGCCAACTTTAATTTTAATTGAGTCCACGATAATTTCAATTGAATTTTTTGACGAGAATAAAGATCTGGCGGTTATTGCATTCATTGAGCTCACCAGTTGGATCGCAAATGACATCTAATGAGTCAAAGCTATATTGTTTACAGATGTTTTAATAATATGAAACTAGTTGAATGCCCCCAGGAAACTATAGGCTGCTTGGCATCTCGCGTATACTTGATGCTTTTACTTAATTAACGAAGAGAGAACGATAAGGGCCAAGACACTCAATCAATCGGGATGTTTTGAGCGTAAGGAGAGTGACACTAACCACTCCAAAATTGTTGGGTGTCAATCATTTCATTTCATGTAAGGAAATAATATTTTTGAAGGTTGCACACTCAAAATGGACCGTCACATTTACACGAATATAGAGAGGTAGCTGATGCTATTTGAGCCTTTGAGAGGCAAACGTAGGAGAGGGGCTTTCTGTGCGGCCCAATTACCATCGTAAAGCACCCCTAAAACTCGGAAATATAATTTGAGATTATTTCTACGTTTAACTGTGCCCCTAAATGTAACGGTCGTTTCGCCCGTTTCACCCGTTTCACCCGTTTCACCCGCCGCTTTACATATTGTATAACCGTTGCCCATAGTCTTTGAAACATTAATTGGATTCTTCAAGGTACTGTTTCAACGACCAACACTCATTTGGCTTCGGATTTATGGACGACGTCGCCTGAGAGCATATCGTTAATCTAGCATTGGCAGAAGACAACGGGGCTTTCTGTATAAAACTATTAAAATATGCTATTAAAACGGTACTTTTAAGCGAGCAACTGAAAAGAGGAACGTCCCCAGTAAATACCGGGTTTACTCACAAGGATGACATTTTAATGCAAGACAGGTAAAATCACCACAATAAGAGATTAAAGTTTCAGTAATCTCAGAACAGTTGACAATTCCGCTTTTCGGGTATTTGCAGGGATAGCAGGTATAGTTGACTCAGCACACAATATACAGGGTATACCAACCACAATAGACTTTTTATGGAACAGCTGAGCAATAAACTTCAAGTTCAGTTGAAGAGGTAATAATCTTGGCACCACGGCGTACTGACTATAATTATGTCTCTAATTACAAGCTTGTACTGGGCACGCAGACAATCTTTGGATCGTTGATACGAATTACCGAAAGCAACCGGCATCCAACCTGCAAATTCGCCTTGACTTCTATTCATTTTCATCAATGAGACACACAAAAAGATCCTTAAGACCAACACCGCATACCGGACCCAGCTAGAAAATAAAAGGCACGACGCATTGCTGGCATTGTAGGAGTTGCAGCAAATCACTCAACAAGGAAATTGGCAAGCAATCCATGCCTGGAAACACCGAAGAAGGTTAAAGTTCAATAGTTCAGTTCGAATCAGGTTATCGCCGGCGTATTCCCCAAAGACCCCTCGAAGCAAATATAAAAATAAAATCCAGTACAATTCAAAAATTCCAACCGCAGAATCTCAGAGCGTTCTCAAAACTATAAAAAAAAAGATCATTGAAAATTCATCCGTTTAATATATTATATATTATTGTAAAACACATTTGGCGTGAGTGTTCTTGAGTAATCATATTCCCATCTGTTGTTTTAAACCACTGCCTGCTTACTGCTGGCATTCTTGACACTATTTATTAATCCATCTACCCCGTACACCTGAACCCGTGTCTTTAATGAGCAATATAACCCGGAGGGGTCCTTGGTCACCTGAGGAAGACCAGAAATTGATGGAGTTGATTTCTGTATTTGGTCCGACTAACTGGGTTAGAATCTCCAACAGTTTGATCACGAGGTCACCCAAACAATGCCGAGAGCGTTACCATCAAAACTTAAAGCCTTCATTAAACAGAACTCCAATATCACCTGAAGAAGGAGAATTAATCGAGCAGTTGGTTCTTAAGTACGGCAAGAAATGGGCTGAGATAGCTCGCCATTTGAATGGTCGTTCTGACAACTCCATAAAGAACTGGTGGAATGGTGGGGCATCCAAACGCCGTAGAGCCAGCATCCAGCACGATAAGCTTGATCCGCTGCCACAACAATACCTGCTTCCCAAACATGACATCGATGAAAAGGACGATATTTTGTACATTTCTCAGCATCCACACCAGCATCAAGCATTACCTGTACATCATGGCATGACTCATGGTATGTTACCCCCACCGGTTGTGTCACAAGTACCTGGCCAACACCATGGTCAACTCTTACCGGGTCCTTCTCATCTAGCAAGCTCTCATATGGTAGGTGCAAGTAACGTCACGGTTCCTCCGCAACCCCAGATGTCTCAACAGCCTCTGTTTACGGGTCCACAGTTGCAAAGCCCTTATGTGGTACAGCCTCAAAGCAAAGAAGAGCTCCCTCGTATTGCTTTCAATACATCCATGTTCAACAGTCAACAGAACCAAGCCATGTCTTCAGATGCACTTAGTCCTCCCAGAAACGGGGAAAAGACCGGTGGTCATTCTTTCCGGTCTGCTAGTTTTGACTTGACTAACAACTCTTCTGGCTATGGGGCAGGTCCCAATCAGTTGCCACCCTTGATCAATAAACGTCGGTTGTTTGACGACTCTTTCCCCATTCGCCGTCATTCCACAACCACCACAACCGGCTTGGCAAATGCCAGCACTCTTTATTCAGCACCCCATGGGCTGGCTTCCAATTCAAGTTTGTTAATGGGACATCATGGGGTTGGTTCAACGTTGACGTTGAACCAGTCTGAGACCACCGTAACTCCTCATAGCCCTTACAACCAGAGTCCATTGCTTTTATCAAGCACCTCCAACTCCAGAAACAATTCCATTTCGACAACCTTTGACGTGAACTTCCTTGGTTCCACTAATAATTCGTCGTCCAACTCCAGACGTTCTTCAATTGCCCCCGACTTTTTCCCCAACCCCTTGAAAGATATCAATTCCAGCCATAAGCGAAACCTCACTAATAATCCCGCTAAGACTGGTGCCAATCCACCACCTCCTTTGGCATTGAATCAGCCTTCACTCCCCATATTTGCCGTGCCCCAGTCAATCGGAAGCTCTCCCACCCAATCTGCATTTTCTTTAAGCAAGTCTCTGTCAAACCTATCTAATGTTTTGTCTGCTTCTAACCTTGAAAACGATACTAACGTTAAAATCCCTTCTGGGTCGAGCATTCCGAAGAAAAACGGTTCTAATAGTAACAACCACCTCCACTCAGGTAATAATAGTAGTAATAATGGGGGGCCTCAAGGCAAAATCTCTGTGTCAAGCTTAATTGACTGAGCATGCTACCAACTCCGATTCACTTCTTCTAATTTTGACTGTACTTTTTTCTGTAATAATAATGAAAAGTTATAATGATTGCAAAATTATTCTCTTCGCATTTTGTTCTTGAAAATTATCTCTTGAGAAGACATGCTTGAACTCTCGGTGATAGACTCCGATGTCTTGGTTTTCGATGTTGCTGTGGTCAGAAAACTAAGGGATCTTGGGATTCTAGGAAACTTGATGGGTTCATTGGCTCTTGCTCCCCAGCAGAATAGTTTTTTGGGGCTCCCTTTAAAGCTCTCTGCGTACGAGATTCTATGGCTTGTGGATAACAATCATGCAAAACTAGTGAGACAGAAAGGCATTACCAAAGTCAATAATCACAGAGAGACACATTTCTACACGGAGCATACAAATCAGCCCACAGACTACGAGAATGTGGATCTGGAGATATATAGAAGCCAGATAAACCCCAGCTCGTATTCCACATTCTGCCACCTTAGAGACAATGGATACTATTTGCTTCCTGGATTGAAATTCGGCGGAGAATTCATAGCATACCCAGGCGATCCTCTTCGATATCACTCACACTTGATAGTGCATCCGGTCAGTGCTGTAAATGTCTACAGCTTGATTGTCAGTGGTCGATTGGCTACTGGTGTTAAGAAATTGTACGTAGTATCAGAGCCAGATCCGGAAAACATAGAACAAAATTTGACATTCTCTGTGGAGTGGGCGGGATTTGGTTAGTTACTATAGTTTGTAGTGATTTATATGAATTTATGCTTCTTATTTACTAAGTTTCATCGCTGATAACGGCCCCATTCACTGCAACTACTTTTCTGTGATAGTCAGTCCCAGTTTGCAGATTTTTGTAAGTGTATTTGGTTTCGGTGGATCCAGTACCATGATTACCACCAGGGGAAACTACAAAGTTTGAGGTTCCGTTTTGGGAAGAGCTGTGTGATAAGACCAATCCGTCAAATCCAGTTTGACTGTAGCTGCTCACATCAACAAGATCAATAATGAAGGACATATCAGATCCACTTGTTGATATCAGAGAGTCAAGTACCAAGGGATATGAAACTTCTTCAGATGATAGCAGGCTTCCAACACGAATGCTCTTTTTAGTAGAACCCTTATGGGTGACGCTTTGGTTCAAGCCTCCATTGGTGATCAGCTGAATATTAGTGGTCCGGGTGTCGAATTTAACCTCAATGTCAGATGATAGGACAGTAGAATCAAGAAGTGTGAATGAAACGCTACTCAGAACTACCACATTATCTTTGCAGCTTAAAATTTGTTGAAAAGAGCTTGAATTGGAGATGATTTGAGTACAATGTCTGTCCGTTTTCACACCAGAATACAGTCCGGAACTTCCAACGACATTGCTGTTTTCCCAAATGTGTAGATTAGCAGTGGTAATCCAATTTGAACCAACAGGTTTGTGATCCACTCCATTATCAATCCTAATTTCCAAGATACCATTAGGGTCAGACTGGAATTTTGGCAACAACACAGTCAAATCGATATCAAAAGACCGCAAATCAAAAGCATCATTGGATACTGATGGTGACCACAAGGACGGAGATATACCCCCTGTAAATATGACAGGATCTGGAGCAAGGGCAGCAATTATCTCACCGTCGAAGTAGACCTCCACATGACGAATAGGTCCATGACCGTACATGTCAACTCCGTTATTTTTGAAATTTTCCACATAAGCATCAAGAACGTTTGTGTACCAGAACTCTTCCTGGGCATTTCCTGATGTGAAAATATATAACTGTAACTTCGTGGTATTTGAGTTCAACTCTGGGAGTTGACCAATGAACGAGGAATCAGGCAAAGAAATTTCGGGTTTCGTTTCATCCCCGACACCCAAACCAACGATTCTAGCAGGCAAGGAGTCGGAGGAAACCAAGTCAACAACATCACTTACCGAATCGGAGTCTGAGCCCACAGTTTCATCGTAATAGTAATCAATGTACATATTCAAGTCAAAGGAGCCAGTATATTGATCATTGACAATATTGTTCAACTCAAACAGTAAGGTGGTATCACTTTGGAACAAAAGAGCAAACTCACTGACATCTTTGACAAAATTGGAATGGCTTGGTTGTCCACCAGGCTCAATTGTGGAAGTTCTCCAGATCTCAATACCTCCAACAAATAGATGGGCCAACCTGTCGTACTGAGAACCTGATACGTAAGTATCTAATGTCAAAACTACTCTGTTGAAATCTATATCCGGTGCACTGTAGGAGAACGTATATGGAGTTCCATAGGAGTTTCCAAAAGTATGGTTGAATAATGTCTGATGCAATAAGGATTCGCCGTAGCTCTCCTTGGTAATATTAGGGTAAGTCACCTCAAACTTCTCCACATAGCCCTCTGACGCACTGGAATTATAACTGACTCCTGCTTGCTTCATAAACGAGTAGAAGTTGAACCCAGCAGGCAAGGGGCCCTTGTCGGAGACAGGCCCAATGTGTGATGATTGAGGATTTAACAGGAGTACATTCAATGTCAAAAGACCAATGACTCCCAATAAAGAGATCACTCTCATATGCTTAAATAAACTGGTGAATGTAGCAGTTCGGCTTGCCAAAACAGCTCCTCTTATATCACACTTCTCGGAGCCGTACGTGAAATCCAGCTTATTGTTCGTGGAACTTAATCTGGCTGGGGGCCCTGTAGCCACTGCATTTTGTACAACTGGGTTATGTTCGAAGTTCCGTGGAACCCCATGTTGTAAACTATGGAGCAAGGTCAACTCTCTGGACTTGTTCATTGTCCAAGTAAGCTCCAATCAACGGTGCTGGCTAATGTCTTATCAGCTATAGTGAAAAATGCGAACGTTCAAAATACACACAAACTTTAAATTAATGCTATACAGTCAATTTAGTGACGATATCCTCGAGGCGTTCTTCGTCCTTTTGCAACTCGATATATTCCAAGGTTCGAGTGAAATAAGCTTCCAAAGATTTGAATAGTCTGTATTCTTTATCTTCAGTATCCTTCAAGCTGTAGTCGTTGCTCAAGTTTTCGATGTTATTGTAGATCAACTCGATCAATCCGTTTATGTAGTTGTCGTTAACCAAAGTGTTACCATGAATGTTGAATACCAAGCACTTGTTCAATATTTCAATGAAAAGTTTGAGGGACAAATATGGATCAATGCATGAATCGGCTACTCTAAGAGATTTTTGAAGGCATTCCAACACCCTCTTATCATCTTTAAATACCTCAACGGGATGAGTAGTTTCCAATGTCTCGGTCCACCAGAACAAATGACCGCAATTGTAGATGGAACGACATTGGTCTTGTTTCTTGAGGAGCTTGGATCCATATAAGGTCAATTTCGTTATCAATGTCTGGTAGTCTTCACGCTTTAAGTTCCTTGTAAAGTTCAACTTATTCAAAATCAACAAGATTGACTGATATTGAATTGAGTTGTTATTCATGGAGTCCTGGGGATTTATTGCATGGCTCTGCATTGCGCTTTGTCCTTGACCCACCATCAAGTTTTCTTCATAGACAATGAAACATTTGTTGAAGAACTCAAATGTGATAGTACTCAAATTGAGTTGGTCTGCAACAATAGTACAATTCAAGTATAAGTTCAACACCAACTTGGAATTGAAGGTTTGGTGATACTCATACAACTCATCAATGATGATAGATAAGTTCTTGAGTTGGTTGACCAACCTGCTAGTAAACTTACCATTTTTCTTCAAATTGATCAAGCCTATGGTTTTCAAAAGATTGAGAATCATCTGGACGACTGTTGGGTAAGTATAAATGATGCTCGATATATTCTTGCTTAAAAACTTCTTCTTGATGTAAGTAATATTGTTGATTTTGTCAAATAGGTCAACGGAGTTTTTATTGATCTTATCCAAAACCTTGCAAATATTGGTCTGATTAGTAAGGAATTCATTGGTTATCAATTTATCACCGTTTTCAATCTTTACCGTCTTAACTAAACCCATTTGCTTCAGAATATTGAGTTCACTAGATTCTTTGATCAAAATCAACAAAAACTTGAAAATGATGTCAATTCCCTTCAAATCACAAACAATTTCATCTTGTTCTAACAACTTACTCAAAATTTCATGAGAAACTTGTTTCTGATACACTTGATTCGAAATCTTATTATAGAATCCATCGAAAAAAGATAAATTCAACAAGCTTATGATAGAACCAAAACTTTTGATTGGGGTTATAAGCAAGTTGAGCCAAATCTTTTCGTCCACTTCTTCGGAATTGAAATTTTCAGTAACGAACTTGTAAATCTTGTTCAAGTTGTCATAGTTGTCTTTTTCAAATACCAACGACAAACGAATAAAGCTTTGCAAAATCAACGAGTGTTCTTCCAAAGGAACGTTCATATTAGTTAGTTTTTCGTAGAATTCCCAGAACTCGTCGAACAACTCCAAGCTCTTGAACATTTCTTCTTCTTTTTGGTTTTCTTCACTGTTGTCTTCATCCAGTTGCTGTTGGTGGTAATTAATGAACCGTTCAATCAATGTGTTGATCAACTCCGACTTGTTCAACGTTGGATTCAAGCTAAGAAACAACTTGTTGAGGATACCGTTCAAAGTAATAAAGTGGAAATTATCGGGGAATATCTGGATCATCACATCGATCAAATACGTCTGAGCCAAGTGGTCCTTACACTGTATGATTTGCTCTATTATTATTGGGAAAACATGGTCTCTGTAGTACAATTCTGGTGAATAGTTTTGGTCACTGAAGTCATCAATAATTTGTGATAATCTCACCAAGTTGGAACCCACTAGGATCTTCAACTCTTTACGCTCCTGATACCGCAATTCCCTTTCAGAGGAATGCCCTTGGTGCTGCAACCTTACCCACAATTTGTTCATCTCTATGAAGTTGTTGATTAAAAACGACACTGTTTCATCAAACTCCTGCTTGTTGCCAATGGGCAAAAGATCCTTGGTTCTTTGACTCAAATAGTATCGGAGAAACAAACCCCTAATGGGATTCTGTACTCCTCGACACATCTCTATCATATCTTTCATAATGGCCTCTGTAGGAGCGTTTTGGGTAGATATGAATGTTGTACCAACTGCTATCATCATGTACAAACGAGGGACAATGTTTCCACTATATTGGACCAATTCGTACAAATCAGACAAAAAAGGGGTTTCCTGGTTCTTTTTATGCTTCGTCTTGTATGATGCCAATAAATGGTTACACAAGTAGTCCAATGAATCAAACACCGACATGTATAACTCATAGTACTGTTTAGGAGACAACTGATTGATCCTCAACTCGTTCAAAAAATTGGAGCAATGCTTCAACGCTTGAAGTAAATTACTGTCACTAAGACACTGTTTCATGAGATGGGATTGATGGTTGATGTTACTCAAGCAACCTTGCAAAATCGACTTAGAATCGTTCTTGTTCATGACCATCAACTAGGACTTTTGTAGATAGAGGTTTGACGAATTCTGCGCGGCTCCAGTGACCGAACAGATTGGCTGCGAATAAGTGAAAAGTGACAAGGTCGGTACGAGATGAATGTTGCTTTCAGGACCTATCGAATTATATACAGCGAGTGTTATTGTACAAAAGAGTACCATTACAAATGGAAAACATCTTTATTAGATTAAGAGTGCAGAATAAATCCTGACAAATCGTGGATGACCATACCGGCAATGGCTGCGGATATCAAGGTAGCGATGATACCTGAGAAGAAGGCAGACATGATTGTTCTGGTGATATCTTTGACACGAGTTGGGCACAAGGCACTCAATACACCCAAGTTGATACCAATAGAACCAACGTTTCCGAAACCACAAAGGGCGTAAGTAGCGATTAAAGTACCTCTTTCCGACATTTCGTTGTAGGGCTTGCTACCGATCAACATGGAGTAACCGACAAATTCGTTCTGAATAATTTTGGTGGCAATTAACTTAGTGATGTTCAAGATTTCGTTTCTTGGAGTTCCCAAGAGGAATCCGACTGGGTACAAAATGTAGGAAAGCATTAATTCCAAGGTCAAATGATCAATATTCCAGAAGTTACCAAACCAAGTCAACAAACCATTGATCAAAGCAACCAACGAAATGATACATAAACACTGGACCATCAAAGTTCCACCAATTCTCAAACCCAAACTAGCACCTTCACTATAAGCTTGCAACACATTTCTTGGCGTATTGGCACCTTCTTCTCTCTTGGGGAAGATCACCTTTCCGGCAGTCAAAGGCTCATCCTCTTCAGGGTACCTTAACTTAGAGACTGCTAAGGAGCATGGAATGGACATGACACAAGATGAAACCAATGCTTGAGAATTTAATCCCAAACCAATGTAACCAACCAAGACAGAACCTGAAATGGTAGCGAAACCAGAACACATGACTTGATGTAATTCTGCTCTGGTCAAGTATGGCAAAAAGTCTTTAACCAAAATAGCAGATTCACCTTGCCCAATAAACGGAGAAGCTGCTGTGACAATAGCTTCAGCTCCAGAAACTCTAAGGGACCAGAAGAAAAAGTATGCAAATTTACCAATAGCCCATTGAATAACACCATAGTAAAACCAGATGTGCACAAATGCCACGAAGAAAATAACTGCAGGGATCACAGTGAAAAAGAACCAAGTTAATTGGGAAATATCTTTAGTAGTCAAGAATGCTACACCATCTTTGGCAAATCCCAACAATTCTCTAGCTAATTGGGAGATGAAGTTGAAAATGTCATAACCAGCTTTAGTTCTTAGCACAAACAATGCGATAATGAATTGCATCAAGGTTCCTCCAATAACTGTGTTCCAGTTCACCTTAGATTTGTTTCTCGAGGTTACCCATAATCCAAAAAGTGCAACTATGACACCAAAAAAAGACACAGCTCTATCTTCTCTCTTTGAGTAAAACGTTTCAGTAGGGACGAAGGTTCCAACTAGCATGACAGCCACAGTGACAGCTCCTCCCAACAACAATCTTTGGTATCTTTGGGAGAACACTTTATAGATTATGTCGACCGAGTAGTTCCATGGAATGGAAGCAACGTATAACAACTGATGTAGAACACGCCAATATAAGGTGATCAAACGAAGCATGATACACCCCCATAAGATAGTAGGAATTAACCATTGATGTCTGTGTTTTTCTTGAATAACGATAGACAACCACCAAGAAGTGAAAAATGCTCCCAAGAAAATATGCAATATCAACATGCGGTATGGAATTTTGGACTTGGCCCATCCCAATGTGTATTTTCTATGATCATTCTCACCCGATGAAGAAACTTCATACTCACTGGACAGCTGGTTATTTTCAAGGTCAGCATCCTTTGCAAACCCAGAACCGTTTTTCACTGAAGGTTTCACTTCCGTGTCGGAGTGAGCTTCGGCAATGGAGTCTATAGATCTCACAGCTTCCATGTCTATTTTACTGCTTGAAAGTGTTCGGGTTTAGTTGGTCTGTGATAGAGGAAAAAAAATTTACCCCAGTGAAATCTCAAGGCGTTTTATATAACGAAGAGAATTTGGAGATGAGATATGGTGTCTACTGATTAGGAAACGCAATTTTTTTTTCTTCATTGGCCGAAGATATCCTCCTCCCGAGAGGCCGCTCATGGGAAGAAACTCTCGTGGTGGCAACAGACAGAGGGGGGATGGTTACCTACGTCCTTGGCTAATTTCAATATTGTCACGAGACGACTCAGCTATATTTTTATTTTTGCACCCACATCGACATTTGTGAGCTTACGCCTAGAGGTGTATGAGTTGAATAAGTCAGTCATATCGACCTGGTAGTAGCAGAACTGTAGCTTTGGCCCTAATTCTTCTTTATCTCGTAACAATGACCACTATCTATCTATCATAATTACTATTGTCCTTGGCGTACGGCCTCATCTAAATTGAGGGTTGAATGTCGGAATATTTATTTCAGAAACTTCTGTGCGTTTTGGGCAATTTACGATTAAAGATTAATTCCAACCGCAGATCCGGAACAATTCTCAAAGGCACTTAACAGTGCTATGGTGAAGTTGGCAGTTGGTGTAATCCCCAAAGTCTAACAGGGATGGGTAGAGAATATCTCGTTAAGTTTGATCAGCGAAGCATTGCCCTTTTTCCGTTATTTGGTTTGAATACAGTAAGGCAGGGTAAAAAAAGAAACTTGAACGGCGTTCTTTAGGAGTTGCTTATAGGAGAAGTCTTGGTGGAATTTATTCCATATGGTGTGGCCGAACTAACTCTCTTGTCGCACTGCGAGTCTGTTAACATAGGTCTACCGCTACAGAGTGGCAGATTTTCTCAATATCAGTTGGCAAGAGAGGGCTCAGCGAGGCTTTTGTCTCATTTGAACTTGATTTCTCTTCGAAGTTTTGCACCATATGCAAAATGTATTTCGTTGCAATATCGGCCAGAAGATGTCTTCGAGTCAATGTTGTTGTGTCTCGGCCCTATGAGGGTTATCATTTAGATATCTTGGGGTCTCGTGCGCAATTTCTTGACCGTTCACATTCAGTAGTGTTTGTTAGGTTTTCTTTGAGTTAGGCTGAAAAGAGGCTGAAAAGTTTTAGTTCCACATAACATTATAGTTGTGGACTTTGGGTATAAGGAGATACAATGGGTATGTATGGGTTCAAACTTAGCTACCTTACTTAAGATGTTCAGGAATCACCTGGACTTGTACTTATCTTTCGACTCGAGATGCTCTGTGCCACTAATTTCGTTACTTAACCCGATAAGCGTCTTCAGGAGTATTTCAGTTGTTCCTATCATTGGCCTCAATAGCAACAAAGGTGACTTTTTGAGAATAATCCTGAGAGAGTCTTCAAAGCTTTCAGATTCATTGACATGCTCCAACAACTTGAGGAACTCCCCTTTAGTCAAATTGTAGTTTCTATTAATTGAGTTGAAACTCAACTGTACACCTTGTTTAAAATTCTTTGGTTGATTGGAGTAGAGACTTATTAACTTAGTTTCCTCGATTTCATCGTCGCTACTTTCAACACTTTCTGCCTCGTCGTCTTCAATCTCAGAGTATTTCTTGGACTGTGGATTGTGGTAAATGCTAGAACTTTCAATCTTGGTGTTTTTGTTCAACTTAATCGAATTCTCTAAGAGTCCAATTTCTTCATCCCCGTCATTTTCACCGAAATCAACATTGTCCAATTTTAAGCCTTCGTCATTGTCTGCCTTCATTTTGTACTTCCTTAGTTTGGACCCAGTTCCTCCCAAAATCTCCTCTCCTTGTTCCAACAAGTTTTGGGTTCCGTTAGTCAATCTGTATCCAAGCTTCAAAAGCTCGTAACTTGTAACTTTAAGAAACTCCTTGCCGTTTTTGTTCAATTTCTTCAAAAACTTTTGGTTATTCAAGTCGTGATAATCGGTAAGTGGCAACAATAATACATTTTTGAGCGAGCCGCTTATATTGATAAAGGGTTTGAATAGTTCAATCCCGTTGAACAAGTTCACTAATTGGGTTTCTCGGATATTGGGAAGCCAAACTTCAAATAGTTTGACAAATATCTGGTCACCACCCTTTATTCCGTAAAGTTTTATGGGATTCAAGTTAATATTCAATCCATTAATATGAATCAAATTCAATAACTCGTTGAATTCTCCATTTTTTAATCCTATTAAGTTCAACTTTTTAGGTTTGTAATCGATTTTGATTTTGATTTCGCTTCTAATCTCCATCTTTTTCACGTATATATCCTCTTCAAGCTTTTCGAGCTTGAACCGTTTATCATTAAAATTGAAGAATCTTATCAAAAACTCATTGGTATCTTGGTCAATGAATAAACGAAGTGGTAGGATAGATAGCTTTATAATGGTCTCGTTGAAATTTAAGTTTACAGGATCCCTGAGTGTTTTCAAGTTGAACTTTACCATAGTTTTCCCTATCTCCTTTCCTCCTATGCTGCTCATATAACTCATGTATTTGTTCCACGTAGAGTTAAGTAAATTGTCATAAATGGTTACCAAATCCACCACTAACTCAATTTCGTTTAGAACTTCAAAGTCTTGGTCTGGTATAGGCTGATCTGTTGGATTCCGTAAGGTGAAGATATTGACCATGATGTCGATGCTATTCAACTCAATTAAAATTTTATATCTACTAGATCTCCTCAACTTTAGGTCCTTGTAGCCAGTGACTTCGCTAGCATTTTCATTAGAGGAGTTCTCATTGACTTGTTTGTTGATGTTCTGAGTCAATTGACTGGGATCAATTCCTTTAGGGAGGGTTACGTGTATGGATTGAAATAGGGTTTCTTGAATTACTTCTAGCTGGTCATCTTCTGATTCATCCTCAGATCCTAAATTTCCACTACCTTCAGCCCCTGTTGATTCCCTTTCCACTTTCTTAACAACTCCCCTGATAACCTTTCTTGTTTCTTTCCAATCATACCCATCGTACATGTAGAAATTGACTTTGCCTAGATTGACACTGAAACTGACTGGGTAAACGGTTTGTTTCCCATGGCTCTTGTCTTTGTTTAGGTAATCATCGTGCACCTTTAGGTTTTCCATCTCCTCACTTATTTCCAAACTATTGAGCTGCTCCTGAACCATATTGACCTTTGTGGAGGACCCAGAGTCTTCGGTGGCATAATACTCGTCCACGATTTCAAGGTCGCCTTTATCATAGCCGTGAGTTTTATCAATTCCATTCTCAGCAGCTTCAGTGTTTCTACTGTGATAGGTTTCATCTCCAAATTCATCAATCTCATGTAACAAATTGATTTCTTTATCCAATCTTACCTTGAACTTTTCATCATCAGTCAAAATTATGGGAATCTTCAAGTCGCTAATGAGTTGGACTAATGTATAAAACGAATCACCACAGACTTCAATATTAAGCTCATCCAAGTTAATTTTGACGTCTAGAGTTGACAACTTGTTGTAGATGTTTGCATTTTTTGACTGCTCCAAAAGGCGTTCAGCGTTAGAGTTGTAGGTGACCCCGATGTGTAAGTTTGCCACATTACCAACACTCAAGAAGCCTCTCTTCAAGAAAAAGTCTAATGGATGCACACTGTATGTGTGCTTCTTGTTGACACTAATGGACTTTATTTCTTTGCAGTCATCGATCAACAAGATCGTCAATTCACGAATTGTTGTTTTAACATACACTTGCTGGAGTCCAAAAATTATGTCACAGTTCGCTGTGCTCAAACTTAAGTAAGCCTTACATATGAGCAGATGTGGGTTGATGCCCAAGAAGCAGTCTTTCAACTGGATTCTTAAATCAGGGCGTTTCATTTCTTCACTGGCACTTTTTGTTAAGGAGCTTAGATCGTCTTTGATCTTTTCTTCTGAATTTTCAAAGAACTTTTGCCAATTGGTATAGAACTCAATTACAAGTCTTTGGTATTTTAGCTCAATGGAACCATTCTTTCTGATTTGACCGAGGATTAAAGGTTCTTTAATATCACTTAAGGACATCTCTGCATAATTGTAAAGAACTTTTTCATTCACCTTCTCACGGTTCCTGTTCATCTTTATCGCCATAAGTACAAAATTCTGCTCTCCGTTGAACTCAAACATATTCAAGTTAACAATTCGTCCAAGAAGATTACCGAACTTTTCACTGACATTGTTAATGCTGAAATTAACTTCGTCAAGCCTTACGGTGTATTCAGAATTATTCCTGGTAGATGTAGTAATGTTCACACGTCTTCTGAGTTTTTTGGGGTTGTACACAGAACCAGACATCATTGGTATCAAATTATATCTTTGTGGGACAGCACTCATCTGGTCTCTAAAAAAATTTAAAGACTGAATTATATGTTTCAACAAGAGAAACTCAAGTTCGATGCTAACCTTTGAAATCCTAGCATTAATCGATGAACGCATGGTTAGGCCTCTCGAGAACAAGTGGTTATTGCTGATAAATGTCTTGAGATCTTCCGGTATGGTGGACAATGATATGTTGGAGACTGAGGCTATTTTGTCGATCAGATTACCTTTGTGATGCTCCAAGATGACTCTCTGGCACCTTATCTCATTGTTTGCCGAGTTCACAAAGACAGGAAGAATCTGAAAGAGTATTGAACTATCAGGAGATAACTTGAGACTGATATTAATGTGAGCGGTTTGAAGAATGGTATGGCTTACAGTGGTGCTCTTCAAAGCGGTGTTTTCTGGGGTGGACAACTTTTTATAGTTGACTGTATTTGCAAGTAAGCCATTCAAATTGGAGTTGATAATTCGAATTGAGTTTGCTAACTGAAGGATATGACCCATAGAGGTGTGTTCCAAGTTGACCTTACATGCTTTAGAGAATAATGCCGTGAATTCATTTACCTTTGAATCCATGGACATTTTGGTAAGCATCTCAAATCTTATATCGGCCTTAGAAGTTTCTGTCTCGTCTTCTGAGGGATTTTCAAACTCTAGAACACTATGGGATGCACCATCCGTGGTTTTTATTACTTTAATGACCTCTATTCCTCCAAAAATCAAATTAGCTTCCTTCTTCTTGATGTTGAAGTTTTGAATCTTTATGTATAGGTTATTCCTTGGCGATAGAAATTGACCCTTTTGATTTAATGCAGATGTAAGACTGACGATTATCTCACCGATATAAATCCTATCGAAGATTTGCATACCTGTAGTGATAGTATCATCATTTCCTGTAGTATTTGTATCAGAATCATCTGCATCCTCATCGTCAAAGTCCTTGTCGTAAGTTTCGTTCACATCATCAGTTTGAGTAGAGTATTGTGGGAACCGAGGATTCGCTTGATATGTAGCTGTGGAAGACTTCCTTTTTTGGTAAATCTTTAACTTCAAGCTTCTTGAAATACCATTGATAACAGACAATACAGTGGGGACCAAAGGACTACAAGCTATAGACATCTTGTCGATCTCCACAAAGATGTTGCTAACCAGGCTGAGTCCTTCAAACTCCACATCCAAAGAGTCTATGTGTAATATTACGTTGTCCATTTTCTTTGGATCTCTATCGGAAAAGGTGGGAGTTGCCTCAGTTCGATCTTGCTTGAAAGACAGTGATGTTGCACTCATGTATATTGAGCTTGCCTCCTCGTGAGTGAACACCATGCTATCCATCAAGTAGTTTTCGGTGTCGTCCTCACTACTGTTTTCGTCCTTCGAGTCATCAACGTCATCGTCGCTATCGTCATTTGTTACTTCTTTCTCAGCAGATGCAACTTCATTTTCAGTGGTTTTACTAGGTTCACGCAGTTGGCAATCGCCAGGACTACAGTCGGGCCGGAGAGTCACCACACTCACCCCGGTCAATCTGATTGTTCTGGTTCCATTCACAGTGTTTATGGTGACTGCTTCAATCCTGACGACAAGATCAGTGAGCTCCAGTAGGAGCTTGATATTCACATTCTTTATGGAAACCAGTAGTCTCAGCAAAGCCAAGTCTACAGCACGTGCCATGACTCCCCCAAGAGCAGAGTGCTTAGCCACCCGTGGAGTGGTGGATGTCGAGGACTTGGACAGCTCCGATTCAGTATCCGTGGTGGTTGCGGTGACAGCTGTTTGTGGCACTCTATCGCCTGGATCTAATTCAATTGTGTCTTCTAGGCACGCCTGATTGAGTACATCAGAATCATCAAGCATGATGGTCTGAGCCAAGTCAGCTGTGCTTTGTGCCAACAGAAGCAGGACACTCTTAGTGATATCCTCGTTTATATCCATATTTGGAGCAATGACGATATCCAAGTTGCTGGCTTCGACGTTCACACCTCCCATAACTCCTCCACTCAACTCCAAGCTTCCAAGTTGACCGTAACGGAGATTACATCCTGGAAGCTTGCCGACCTTTTCTGGATCGAGGGAAATGTCCTTGAGATGGATATTGTTAAGCGATACTTCCTCAAGGTTGGGCAAGTCTATTTCAGAAAACAAGGAAAGCTGCTGGAGTACGTACAATAAGAGCCTCTTCTGGATGTTCTGGGGTAGCCACTGGGGACTCATTGTGTTGCCGAGTATTGATGTTTGACGTTCTTGCGCTTGTGCTGGTGCTAATGATGCTTGATGTTAGATTAGATAATGCGCGAGCCCACATCCTGTAGATAAGGTGACATTCTGATTGTGATATTATGCTACAGTAGTATACACGAGAGGCTACAGATGCAAGGTCATACAGACCCGAAGGGTGTTGCCTTCCATGCAGCATGCCGCTCAAAAAAGTAGGGTTTTCCTGGACCGTGGTTTTCTTTTGCACTAATTCTCTGCTTTTTGCTAGCAGGCTCTTCAGCAGCCTCAGTTGCAAGTATAGAATCAAGGGATTCTACTCGTTCGAACTTCTTGAGTTTACGGGCACTATTGACTTCGTCGAGCTGCAGTCGGACATCTGCCTGGCCTTGTTGGGTGAGTTCCAATTTGAGTAACCCTTGTAGTATCTCTGCTTTGTAGTCGTATCCTAGAGTTCTGATCTCCAGTAGTAATGCGTCAAGGTTGTCAGTCTTGTATTTGCTCATTAACAAGGAGAACAAGTAGACCGTCCAATTACAGATCTGGATCTTTTCATAATCATGCTTGATGCAGAACAGGAGTTTCCGGTTGATATGGGACTCAATTATTGTGAAGTCTTCCTTGAGAATATGCAACATTTCCTTGTACAACCCACTAATAAACTCGAACCCTAATTCCTCTAATAATGGAAGATACAACTTGTAAAGCAAAGCCAAGTAGGAATTCATCTTCTTGGCTTTGGAAGAGTCGATCTGATTGTATATCAAGAAATCCTTGTAAATCAATGTTTTTTGCAATAGATTGGAATTGATTGCAGCATGTGACTTGATCTTCTGCACAGCTTTCCAGTACTTCTTTCCTGTGTCAGTAGAGTTGCCGAACTTGTAAATATAATCCAAGTCTTGCTTTCTGATTTTCTTATACACCTTCAAGTTTAAGACTAAGTCATTGACTACAGAACCGTACGCCCTGACCGTCTCCTGGATAATTAACTGATCACGATCTGGTAGTAGCTCCTCAGCTTCGTCATCCATATCAGACTCAAGGTCTTCTATCTTACTCCAATAGTTATCGTACAACCAGTTAAGTGCATTTCTCGAAGTCGTTCTCAATAACGGCAAGCTAGGGAGTTTTTCATGGGTCGCCGTATGTCTCAACTCGACAAAATAACTTGGCATCTGCAAGCTCTTCGCAAGCTGATGCAAGGGAATGGCGAAGTTCGATTGCTGGAGAGGGTCTAAGAGGCCATTGACGAATCGAGTAAGGGCCATAGAATAAGATAGTTGCAATAGGTACAAATCTCTCTGAATAACAGCACTAGATTTGGGTGCAATCTGAGGATCAGTAAGACATATGGATGTCAATAGTGAAGTAGATTCAATGGCATGAGGAATTCTTCCTCTGGAACCAATAGCCTTGACAATTTGAACTGCTCGTTCTCGATGGTCTCTCAGCTCATCGAAGTTATAAAACCAGTCTTTGAGTTTGACCAAGTCCTCTGCAGACTTGTATGATACCACAGAAGGCTGTCTGTTAAGCATTCGGCCTATCTGGTCGGCAGTCACCATGGTTTACGGGAGTGAATTGCTGTTATCAAACTAGTACAATTAACCTCATCGCGCGGGAGAGTCGATTTCCAGTAATCCACAACTTGGTGGAAGGATTGATTAAAGTATATAAAGTAAAGTGGCCAGAGCTGGGGTTCGTAAATCATGAAGATGCACCAGTTGTAAAGTGCTACGTCTCTAATTGGCATAAAAGCTGCTGCTGTTCGTATGAGAGCACTCTCTTTTTTTTGGGTGCAGAGGTTCGAAGTCTACTCAACGGATAAAGATCGCGAGGGTTCAAGTGGCTGGAGTCGGTGGACAGGTAGTTGTTGTCCATTTCATATAACGACCAGTTGTCCGAGATCTTGGACGTCTCGTTGGTGCCATCGGTGTAAGGGAACGTCAGGTGTAGAATGTACTCTTCTTCGTTTTCGTAAGTTAACTTGATGGAACCGGGCCCAACAGCACTGTCCCAGCTGATCAACACGACACCGAAGAGCACTGCACAAAGTCCAAACTGCACCCAGAGGAGTTGCCCTATGGTCATCCTCTTGTTGGCTATCAAATGGTTGAAAGTCAAATCGTTTATCAAGTTCATGAGGTTATACACCAAGAAGCACAATGGATAAAGAATTGAAGAGGAGATCTGGGCCAACCCCAAGTTGAAAGCTGTTAACTGACAACCCACAATGGTCAACATGACAATGAGAAGAAAGTACGGGGTGAAGTTCTTGGTTACACTCTGTACGTCATGCGCCCCAGACATTATCGACTCTACCACCACATCTATAAGAGACTTAGCAAACAAGAACGTATGAGCAGTAAGGGTACCAGATATCAACCCGTAGTTAACTCCTTTAATAAACTTGAGTTTCTCGAGCTTCTTGGTGGTTGACTTACTCAGCCTACACTGAAGTCTTTCTTTCAACTTATTCTTCTGAAAACTGATGGCTGTATTGGCTAATAGCAAGAACCCCACCAATACAAAAGAACTCATGAACCATGCCATAAACCTCAGATCTATCAACTTCTCCATGATAATCCTGAACCGCTTATCAACATCCATGTCTGAGTCTGGGGGTGGTGGAACCGCATTGCCATGATAGGCAATGATAAATGCTCCACTAGATATAATTAGGGTGCCCACTCCCAACTTCCAGGTGAAAGACTCCCCGGGCAATAGTAAGCAGCTTAGAAGGGAGTTGAAAATCAACCCAATACTCTGTAATGGCGATAGTATGATCAAGGGTAAAGTAGTTATTTGAATCAACGACCCCAATACGTTGGAAACTATGAAGAGAAAAAACCCAAACAACCACAAGTTTCGCTTGTGCTTCGTATAGTGATGATGGTGCTGGTTTATATGATCCTGGGACGACTCTGGTGTCAAATCGTGATCCGTCAACGTGATGGGAAGTAAGTGAGACCTTCTCTGTAGAGTAATCCCCAATGATTGAAGGGCTGACGACACAACTGCAACAAAGCATCCCAAGGCGATGGAAGAGGAAGGAGTCATTTCCAAAATTATCGTGACCATGCCTCTAGCTCGTCTCCTGTAGTTCGTCTTGCTTTCAGTGTTCAGTGCCGTGACTACACGTAGGTTGATGTTTTTAGCTCGTAGTGGAACAGCCGTTGTCCGAAAACAGAAACCACAACAAAACTGCGCACCTCCGCAAAACGACCACCAGTGCAATCCCACAACTACATAGCATGACAGTGCGGGACCGGGAGCTTGAAGCGGCCATTCTCGGTATCCAGGACCTCCTTAATGCTGAACCTTGTGAGAAGAGCCTCAACGACGCTTTGCACCTCTTGAACAAACTTTTGCAGTCGATGATTCCAATAATACAAGCCCACCGCTCCACAACGACAATATCCCATTTGTCTAGTAATGGCCCCAGCTCCAAATTGAGCCAGTTTGTAAAGCTTCAAGACAACTTTCGCTTTTGCTTGGTATTGGGTATTAGCAGGTACTTAGGCTGGGTATACGAAAATATCAGCACCCTAGAGACTGCTTCCATAGTTCAACTCAACCGCCTACTTCAGGGTCTTTTATTGATTCATGCGCCATCCCGATCAATTTTCTCCAATTCCACAGACATGAGGAAGATATTGAAGTTCATTGAATTGGAGAATCCGGCTGTGCCGTTCGAAGTGACAATAAGTTTCATTGCTACCTTGCTACATATTTTGATAAAGAACCTCGATAACTTTCGAGTGTTTGAGCAGTGCAATGGGTGCTCTATTTTGATCAAGAAGCTCAAAATATCTGATTTCTCTGTGCCCGGAAAATCCATAGAGAGCGACTCAAACAAGGGTGCCAGAGCAGCTAATCAGCAGATGCTTAATTTCAAGATCATTGAATTTTTGATCTTCTATCTCAGCGATGAATCGGAGCTGGATGTCTTCGATGGCAAGAGAAAGTCCATAAAGGAGAAATCAAATTATTTCAGAGACGACTTCCCTGATATTGACAATTTGATTGACTCTCTTAATGACTTGAAAAATACATAGACGGCTCTCATCAGACAACACTAATTTTACGTATATATAATAGGATTAAATGGGTCAATTTAAGGATACATACCTATAATGTAGTTTCAGAGTCCATATTTCTTCGAAGCCGGGTTATTCTAGCATCGTGGGTGAAGACGTTATTTCTGATAGATGAAATCGAACCAAAACTCCTTGAACTGAAAACAGAGCTTATACTGCTTGAAACCGACTGGGCGTCTAATCTTGGGCTGGAGAGCCTTAAGCCCCTCCTGTGACCTATTTCCATTTCCAGAGTATCGATGAGAGGATCCCTTCTCACATTAAAGACTTCCTCTACAAATTGAACTGTATTGTTAGGGGGGATATATGTGCCTATATCTTCTGGATGAAAGGAAATCGGTAGGGAGTATGCCTCCGTTAAAGTGGTTGATGTTTCAGAATGAAACAAACTCAAAGAGTCACTATCATTTTGAGGATTCATGGAAAGAGCCTGGAAGGAGAAATTTCCGTCCAAAATGGAATCGGAAGCACAATGCAACGAGCTCAACAGGCGGCCGCTCGAGGAACTGTTACCGAAACTATGATGTTGGACTTCGGAACATTTTGTAGGATTCTGCCCTCCAACTTTTTGCTTTGAGGGTTGGAGTCTGGGATGACGGTTTCTTGTTAATTGGCCTTTTAAAGATGATGCGTCCTTTTTGACTACCTTTCTATTATCCAACCAACTTGTTGGAGTCCCAAATGAGTTAATTAACTTGTGGTATTTACTGGAAAATATCTTTTTCCATGTTTTTGCTGTTCTAACCGTATATCTTCTCCAAGCCTGTATTTTGACTTGCCCTCTGTCAAGCTCTCTTCTAGGGTAACACTCTAACTCTTTGTCTTTCTTGTTCACAGCAATACTCCTTTCCAGTTGGACGGTCTTGGAAGAACAAGGACGAACGAAATGGACACTGCATGTGGACGCTTGACTACTGGTTGCAAGGCAAGACAGATATGGAACTATAAGAATCGAGGACATTTATGTACTGTGAATATCTAGAACTAGTGAAGGAAGACATTTCCTCCCTTTATATATACTTATTTCTGTTATGGAGAACGTTTGTTATGTTGAGGGAATGCATTCAAAATATATACAGAGAACCAATAGTTTCCTAAATCTTATTGCTTCCTCGAACGCAGCAATAGAATGATCATTTGATTCTCTAGAACGCTTTTGTAGATCTAAACCTGACTGCCAATCTAATACAAGTTTAACGACAACCTAACTGGTCTAAATGATTTTTGTTTAAGTAAAAGTTGCAAATATTGAAAGATCAACTTGTTTCCTTAAAAAAATTCCAAAAAATTCAAGAAAAATCCCATAATCATTCGAAGGGTGCCAACTCAAACGCTATAATACTACCATAGAACTTTCAGGGGCTCTGCATCCATCTCCCTCCTCAACCGGGAGATTTTGCAACTTTGGAAGTTGTTCATATACAGGAGATTCAATGCTCATTGTTTATTTCCATCGACTCTCGAAATAATTGATTAAGCATAGTGATGTACACGTACATGGAATACCTCCAAAAATGTTTCTATAAGAGCACGGGCTGGCCTGAAGACAACATATTTCCCAATGTCACGTCTAACTCACAAGCCATATTGGATTTCAGTATTCCCAATGGCTGCAAGATAGACATTTCCTCCAAGTCTTCAGACTACTCGGCTTCCAGCTTTACATTATCCAATTATAACGTTATAAATGGCTCATTGGCATATCTTTACTCCAGTATTCCCTTGAGGAATACCTTGGGAACAAAGAACATGTCCTTGCAAGAAGCACTCTCTGGGTTCAAGATTATAGAGCCCAATGAACTAGACACCAAGTCTGAATACATGGGAAATTCTCCAGACTTACTGAAACACTCGCTACTTTACGGGAGAATGTATTTCCCCGGCTCTGCATTGGAGGCAATGGTGATAAAACGGCTCTCGAGGCAAACACAACTTTTGGTCAAATCTATCAGCAACCCCAACTTGTCAAAGAACGGAACAATGATAATATACTTACAGAACAACACGTCCAAGCTACTGAGAGAGTTCATATATTCTACAAACGAAGCATTGATAGGCTTTAGATGCTTGTACAATTTCAGCCAGAGCGATAAGACAAGAACTGCAAAGTCATCTGGCCAGCACCTTCCCATGATTCCCAAACTCGACAACTCGGTGGTCTCTATAGGAACAGAGATATGGTACGCAGCCATGACCATGAGTCCAGGGTTGTCCACTGCATTCCGGTATTCCACCAGGTCAACTACCACCGGTAAGCCGTTGACGATGACAATGGCTTGCAACCCCATCTTGGGCCAGCTATCTTCAACTTACACAGTAAAGACCTCTGTGGCATCCACATTTAGTTCGAGATATGACTTCAATCTTTACTCCTACACAAGTAACTTATCATTGGGGTTTGAACTTTACAACTTCTCCAAGAGACCTTCCCCATACAATGCATCAGATGAAATAGTCAATTCCTCACTCGTACGACTTCCCTCGAGTTCCCGAAGTCTTACTATTTCTCCAGTAGACCACTCAGTAAGAATTACCGAGGCTGAAAACCCTACACACAAAGAGACTGTAATGGACGCATTCCAAAACCTTGTTAATGAAAGTGACTTTTCGTCTGTGTTCAAGTTCTCTACAAGCTTAAATGATAGAGTGGTCAAGTTCCTTTGGGAAGGCAGATGCAAAGACTTTTTGGTGAGTACTGGAACCCGAATTTCACTCAATCAAACCACTAACCAGCCTGAGGTTGCTAAACTTGGTATCTCGTTTTCTTATGCATGCTAATGACTCTTTCAATGTATTATATATACTTAGGTATTTAACATACACTCAAACCTTTGACCGGGTAACAGACTCTTTCCGCATTCAAAATTTTTCATCCAGTGAAAAATACCATTCGTTTGAAGACAGTTGGGAACGAGGAAATATGAACAACCAAGAGCTTTTCCGTCTTTTTAAGGACTCAAAGCTTGCACAAGTGGCTAAGCCGTTGTCCAAGACTTTGAGAGGAAGCCAAGCGGGTCCAACTCATCAAATCATTTATACTCCCAAATCAAGTGCTATTAGATCGAACTTTGGTATAAAGACTGCATTACCAAAGCAAATTGGGTTTTCTCATATCGTCTACAATGACATAGACAACAAAACAGGTATGCCAGATGTGGAGAAGTACTCTGGTAGCTTCTATAATAGAATCAAGTTCCAGGAAATGAACATTACTGTGAAAACTGAAAATAGCTCTAATCCTTTATTCAAAACACAGGCTTCAATCACCCCACAAAAAGCTAAAGACATTAATGGTTCAAGTGAAGACTCTGTGTCCTTTGGATTGAATTTGACATCCAATACTCCAAACCAGAGGGTAAAAAAATTATTAAAGAAAAATCCAGAATTGTACAAAAAGTTTAACGAATTTATGTTGAAAAAGTACCCAGATACATTGGTTTCTAATGTGGCTAGAAATGAACATAAATTGGTTAACGAATTCCTTAACACATCAAATGATGTCAAGAAAGCAAAGACCGGTCTCTTGAGCCAAAAGAGCTCCAATAAAATCCAAGGTACTGGTGGTTTTTCTTATCTCCAGAAGGGAAGATTAACGAACACGCCAAATGGTATCAAATACGCCACTATTGCTCCAGGTAGAATTCTCGACACCAGAGATGCTGCCATTGGTGGATTCGTAGCCTCCATCAATGATCATACGTCCTTGCAAAGAAACTACACCAAGCGTTATCCTGGCAAGCATCAAAGACAGTTTGTGGTTCCTTTCCAAATAACGGATGCTGAGATAACTGACTCCGGCAAAGTGAGATTGGAAGCCAATAGCGTTCAAACGGGTGCCTGGACAAATGGCTTAAAAGAAAGCTCGGTGTACAAACCTACTAATCCAAATGTAAGAGGAGCTAGTGAAAGAATGGCCACTGATATGAAACAGTTTTCTGCGTTGTTGAGTGTGCTTGAGCAGCCATCCAAGCCTCAGAATTAAGTCCATGTGTATACGTAGTACTTCATTTTCATCATGTATATATTATAAAAAGAAATAGATTACATTATCGTATATTACAACTTTCTCTTTTTGGCGGCATTAGCAGTTGCTGTGGAGAATCCTGTTACCTTTTTCTCTTCGTTTGAAAGCTCTACCCTTATGTTCTCTGCCAAAGCCTCATCCAACTTACCATCTACTTGGTACCAAAGATGGAAGCTAGCAGTTCTCGTACCCCTTTCAAGGATTCTCTTCATATACGATCTCACCTCGTCTTCTGGTTTCATGCTATTGAGGAGAATGGGAATGAATTTAGTAGATAGATCATGAATCACAAAAGAAACAGCAGTAAATCTTGGCTCCGGTTCTTCTGGAGCTACGAGTTTCTTGACGGGTTTGTTGACCTGTTTTTTGGCGCTCCTTCTTGGAGCCGGCCTTCTTCTGTTTCTTGGAAGCTCAGGTTCGGGCTCTGGAACTTCTTCGCTTATCTTTCCCTCTGCAATTTGTTTTTGTCTTTCTTCTTCAGCCTTCTGCTTTCGGAGCTCCTCCTCCTCTTTCTTTTCCCGTTCGAGTATGGCTGCATTGTACTTCTCCAAATCAGATTCGTATTCATCCATTTCATTTTGGTTGTGGAGCCATAGAAAACTGATCAATAAGTCTCTGTCATCACTACTTTTTTCTGAAGGTAGGACTTCACATATAGAGTTTTTGGGAAGCATGTATCTTACGTTGGTGTTCTCGACGAATTCAAATAACAATGTGGCATCAGACATGTATTTCTCTTGGAAAGCTGTCAATCTCTGTTCCTTTGAAGTGGGCTTAGCGAGCTTGAGATACTTCTTTCCCTTTTCTTTCGAAGGCTTTCGTATTCTCAATGGAGTGTGGGGGTCAAGCCTAAAGTTTGGGACTAGAAAAGGATGAGGCGGTGGACCCATCTCTCTTGCTCTCAATATGTATCCTTGAAAGACCATCAACTGATGGGGGTTAGCACCTCCAGCAGCTACGATCTTCATCAATCTGTGCAAGTTACGATCGGCTTTAGCAATTGCATTCAAATTAGAAACCATCAATGTATTTTCTAACGATAAAGCGTCAGTGGGATCTTTCCTAGTCTTTGGTACGGAGTCACTTTTCTGTGGAATGGAAGTATCGGGTAGTCCCTTAGTATCTTTGTCCTTAGAAAGGGCATCAGAGTTCAGCTGGAATTTTTGAAGAGGAGAAGATGAAGCTCCAGAAGCGACACTCTCGAACCTTTTAGGCTGAGCATGCGTACTTTCAGAGGTCTGAGAGTTTTTTTCTTCATTTCCAGCTGGTTTAGGAGTTGAGGACTTCTCCGGAGGTGTCACTTTGTCTCTGAGAGATGCTTCTTCGTTTTGTTCTGATGTCTCTGGTGTAGCTGAGGGTTTCATAGCTAGTTGTTTCGACAACTCTTCGTCGACACCCATTTTATCGGAGTCTGCCAGCTTTCCGAGATCGTTTACTTCGCCACTCTGTGTACCTTGTACCTTATCAGCCTCTTCTTTGATTTCAGTTTCTTCTTTCTTCTTTGACCGTTCATCCTTGGCAATGAAAATTCTGATCTCAAACGAATGTGGTCCCAATGTCATTGCAGCGTCACAGAGTTTGACCATTACATCCCTAGCATTAACATCGGCGGAAAGCACTGGTACTCGATCAGTCTCCGTCTTAATGATTCTATTCTCTCCCATAAGTTTCTTTGCGTAGGAGGTCTGTTTGATCCAATACAACCGAAACATGGGACAGGATACCAAGTAGTTTGTTCGTGACTTCATCAACGACCTGTATAATATACCCGAATCCTTAACTGTCAATGGATTCTTGAGGACCTCTTCATATTTTCCATAAGGTGGCTCATTGTAAGAAACTGGAAGGCTCGAAACCACGTCAAAAGGCCGAACAATAGATTTCGAAAGAGCCTTCTCTTCCTTCTCTATTTCCTCTCTTTTGGCAGAGGTGATCCTCCTCCTCATACGGGGCGGCATGGTCTACTATGTTTGAAGCTAGCAGTGTTAAGTATTTGAAAAATAATAAAAGCGCGAGTTTGATAAAATCGTATGCATTGGGAAGTGATGTACTAAAGCTTTTCTTCGAGAGCCTCCAAACCTCGATTGAAAAGCCGGATCATGTTGTCAAGTTCCGAAACAAGCTTTTGTTTGGGGGTCGAATCTATAAAAAACTCACCATTTATCGTAGGAATAGTAGGAAACTTTGCTCTTTGAAAGCTCGACGGTGAGGTACTAGGGCCAGCTTGTTTGGGGAGAGTCAATGACGACGGAGTTTGAGAAGATGGGGCTGTCATTTTCCTTTGGGGAATGAATGCTGTTCTTGAGGATGCCGCAGACAAGGACTCAGCTCTTTCTCTGGAGAATTGAGGAGTCGTAATCTTCTCATCGTGTGGCTTTTCGTTTGGTTCGCCGTTTCCTACAAAGGAGTCTTTTTCGGTCATTGGTGTCATGGACATACTTCCTACCTGAGAAGGCTTAATTCCAAATTGGTTGAGGCCGGCGTTGTCATTATCTGCGTCGTTAACATTCCCGTTTGTGTTTGTTGGAGTAGCACCGTTGGCATTAGTCAAGGCAGATAACGAGTTAACCGTGTTGCTCGGGGTGGGCATTTGAATGTGGAGACCCGGTCTTGTTTTACGAGGTTTCGGCATTGCTTGTCCATTAGTACCGTTGTTCACCAGGCCATTACTGTTAATGGTAGATACGTTATTCATGCTGGTCAAGTTAGGCTGTGAAGCGGAACTCTCAACAGATTTGAAATTGATGGGCTGAAGTAATGGATTCGTAGATGACTGGAGTGCTTTCATTGATTTCGAAGGTGAGCTGGTGGCAGTGTTACTAGCAAACGAGGACGTGGATGGTGGGTTGGGTGAAGGGGTGTTGGTATTGTTCATGGTAGAATATGGTGGAGTATGGGGTCCGTGGGAATTGCCATTGTTGTAGAAGACATTCGACGAATTGACGCTACCAAATGAGTTTGAAATTGTTTTCTTACGAGGCCTCGTCGATCCTTGGTTACCTGTTGTGGAAAAGCGAGTTTCTAGGTTTCCCGAAGCCGATTGAGAATGATATAGTGTGGGTGGTTTACTAAGTGGAGGCTGATTAGAACCTTTGAGGTTTTGGGTAGACGCCGAAGCAGCTGCAGATATGTTTGGTAGTTTATCGATATCTGGTATTTCAATAGTAGGGGACTCCATTCGTGAGTCCAACCTTTGTGAGCCCAATACTGATGGAGGGAGTTCAAAGTCCCCGCCGACGTGGCCCATTTGGGATTCAATCTCAGGAGACTCTTCGAAAAGACTCTTCAAGGACTTCGGTATCCCACTGTTCGAGGGTGTTGAAACTGGGGGTGGAGCCTTGACCAACTTATCATGATGGGGATAGTTACGAAGCGTACTGGGATCCACCTTCAAGGTTGGTTCTGTTCTGTAGGTATCATTTCCTGGGTAATCGCCAATAGCATACGTGGTGTCGATTTTATCATCGTCAACATCATACAAGTCGATCTCATTTTCTATGATGTATTCTCGACTACTCAAAGAATCGAAGTCCCACTTGACTTGGATATTGTTAGCTTCGCTTGCGTCGACTTCTGCTTGAGGATCGCCGAGATCGTTCTCCAAGCTGACAAAAACAGCTGAGTCTCTTCTGTGATTGGTATCTCTCCACAATAAGTATCGGCTGATAACCTCCTTCAAGATAGACGTGGGATGACCCTTGTAGAACCTTATCAATTTACACTTCAAGAGGTCGTCAGCCAGGGGCCGTTCTTCAGGACTCTCATCAAGACACAAGGCGATGGCCTCCTTCAAATTGGGAGAATAATCTCTTCCCTCCAACCTTGGAGGAGTCAGTTTGGAGATCATTTGCATGGCCCACATGGCATCTTTGTCACAATAAGGGGGGTTACCCGTGGCAATCTCATAAATTGTGATACCTAACGACCAGATATCCGCCTTCGAATTATACGTGTCACCCTCCCTAATTACTTCAGGAGCCATCCAATATGGTGTACCAGCCATGGTGGTTCTTTTCAACGAGTTGGCGGAGATTTTGGCTGCCACCCCAAAATCACACAATTGAACGTTTCCCTCTTTGGAGATTAAGATGTTAGCAGCCTTCAAGTCCCGGTGGATCACACCCATTTTGTGGACAGCCGAAAGTGCTATCAACAGCTCCCTGATGATAACCCCGATATACTTTTCTTCAAAAACGCCTGCTTTCAAAAGAGTTCTAACAGAGCCTCCAGCACAATAGTCCATGATGATCCATAATCGGGTATCGTTCAATATCGACCCATAGTAGTGGGTTACGTTGGGAACATTTTTCAACTCGGCAAGGAACTGGATTTCTTGTTGTACGTCGGCAACCTCGTCCTCTTGTGTGTCCAAATTCAACACCTTAATGGCCACCACCTGCTTGGTCTGCTTGTTGAGGGCCTTATAAACCACCCCGAACTTCCCCCGTCCAATGATTTCGGTTCGCTTAAACAAAGACGTGGCACTCATTTTCCAGGTCCCGATATGTGTATCTGATGTCAACGGCTCCCAGATACTCCGGTTTTACTCGTGTTGTTCACGGTAGATGTGAATGGGGTATTGGGATGAGTGTATCGATCTGCGCACTTTGTTTTTTCGCGGGAGTGTTTCTGGCACGATTATTACTCCAGATATTTGGCACTGATAATTGACTCATACATCACACCGATGAGAACTGCCACCATATCTCGGGTCACCAACGAGACCAAAATCCAGATCGCCTTGTCGTTGGACGGGGGACATGTTGCCGTGGAGCAGTCGTTATTTGCTGCTAAAGACGGGGATGTCAAGCCAGAAGACCATGCAGCCCAGGCCACTTCCTCGCAGCTCATAAATGTGAAGACGGGGATCGGGTTTTTGGACCACATGCTACACGCCTTGGCCAAGCACTCGGGATGGTCGCTTGTTGTGGAGTGTATTGGCGATCTCCACATCGATGACCACCACACAGCCGAAGATGTGGCCATTTCGTTGGGCATGGCCTTCCACAAGGCCTTGGGCCAAGTGAGAGGTGTTAAGAGATTTGGCACCGGGTTTGCTCCGTTAGACGAAGCTTTGAGTCGGGCTGTTGTAGACCTTTCTAACAGACCTTATGCCGTCATCGAATTGGGGTTGAAGAGAGAGAAGATCGGAGACTTGTCGTGTGAAATGATTCCCCATGTGCTCGAGAGTTTTGCCCAAGGTGCTGCTATTACCTTGCACGTCGATTGCTTAAGAGGGTTCAATGACCACCACAGAGCCGAGAGTGCTTTCAAGGCATTGGCCGTGGCCATCAAGGAAGCCATTTCGAGCAATGGTACCGACGAGGTTCCCAGCACCAAAGGGGTTTTATTCTAATCTCTTTAAGTTCTGCTTCTTGTACTCCACCGGGAGGGTGGAGAGAGATCACTGTATCTCCAAAGCCTCCTACATCACTGAGTACGTATTTATTTATTGATAAGCCTTAATAGACCATCTCATCGCGAAGGTGAAAATATATGAACCGCAACATGTTGAAGCAGAGTATCAGATATGTTTCCACTGCCAAGAGGGCATTTGGAGGCAGAAAGCCAGAGTATAGAGACAAGAAAACCACCATTGATAGATATCTTCCTCAGGAGCCTCACAGGCCCCAAAAAGAATGGGAAAAGAGAGGAGTATCCAAAGACGAATTTTTTGTGAAGAAGTACAGTTTTATGAGTGATGAGCGTAAGCAGAGACTTGAAAAGAAGGTATCCCGAGAACAGAGAGCCAAACAACACAAGAGAGATCATGTGCGGCAAATGAGAGACGAAGAAAGAGAGTCCAGACCTCGTCGTTTGAAGCGTGATTACGACGATGAAGAAGATGACGAAGGTTTCCGTGGATCGATGTATGAGAATTCTCTCATGGAGTATGTCTATGGTAGATATTCGGTGTTGTCAGCCTTGAAAGGAAAAAAGAGAGCCCTGTTTGATAGGTTGGTCTACACCAATGGCAAGACACCTATCACCGATATTCTCGATATGTGTAAGAAATACGGTATCCCTACCGAATTGGCCGAAAACAAGCAGCAGCTTGACCACTTAACAAACAAAGGTGTTCATAATGGGGTTGCATTAGCCACCAGAAAACTTGAGCTTCCTACGTTGGCAAACCTCGGTAACGTGGATGCGGATGCTGGTACCTACGAGCTTGATGTGTGGAACGAACTATATAACAGTCAAGTGAGTGTTCATAAGCAAGTAGAAAGGGCTTCTGACGATCAAAGAAATCCTTTGGCACTTTACTTGGACGAAATCACCGACCCACAGAATGTTGGGGCCATTATACGGTCTGCATACTTCTTCGGGGTGGACTTCATAGTAACTCCCTCCCATAACACTGCTCGTCTTGGCCCTGCTGCTGCTAAGGCTGCTGCCGGAGCCCTTGATTTAATGGACATCTACCAGGTGGACAACGGCTTGAAGTTTATCAGAGATGTAAAAGAAAGCCCTTGGGCAATTGTCACTACTGAGGTTAAAGAGTCAACCAAGACCATCAATCACACTCAACTCGCTGACATTCTTAGTGAAAGCCCCACTCTTCTTATTTTGGGTAGTGAAGGAAGTGGTGTGCGCACCAATATCAAGAACTTGTCTGATTTCCACGTCAGGCTCTCGAAGAATCGGTCAGACAAAGATCAGATCGTCGACTCCCTCAATGTCAGTTCGGCCGCATCCGTATTGATCTCCAGTTTCATGCGTTAATGTAAATTATCTGTAAATAGTATATACACCTGCCGTTGCACATCAGAGTTGCAAATCACAGGATTCGCAGCCTTTTTTAGTGCTTGTGATAAAGGTTATTAAACATCGTGCTTTTCTTGTAATTACAACTACAGCTTATAACAAATATGGCTAACTACCACCTTGTTGTTCTAGTTCATGGGTATGTTATTTTGGGTGACCAATTGGGGAATTCTACTAACTGAATCCCAAGGCTCTGGGGTAATGCCTCTCACATGGCCCACATTCAATCTCAGATCGAGGAGCAAGCAGAACTGAAATCTGCAGACGAAAAACTTGTCTGTTACATCACTGGATCTCATAGCGGGTTTCTCACTCACGATGGGATTGATGTTAACGGGAAGAGAATCTGTGACGAGATTCTTGCCAAAACTGCTAGCTTGAGCGAAGAAAAAGATACAGTAACCAAGTTCTCCATCATCGGCTACTCGCTTGGTGGGTTGATTGCACGATACGCGGTGGGTTATTTGTATTCGGTTGGATATTTCGATAACATCGAACCTACTAATTTCACGACCTTTTGCACGCCACATGTGGGGGCGTGGAATCCAGGGAGGAGTTGGGGAACAAGACTCTACAACCATTATGCTCCGTTCTTTTTGGCTCACACTGGAGCACAATTGTTCTTGACAGACAAGAAGAAGGGTAAGCTTCCTTTACTCGTGTGGATGTCGGATCACAGGTCTGTGTTCTTCAAGTCTTTACAGGGCTTTAAGAACTTGGTGTTGTATGCAAATGTGATCAACGACAAGAAGACCCCCTGGTACACTGCAGCCATCTCGTCTCGTGATCCATTTAATTCTATGATCAATGAGAGTGCCAGTGCCTATGATTTGGAATTCATAAAGGGTTATGCTCCTAACGTGGTAGATATTTCCCAACCTCTTCAGTTTAGGAGCACTTTAGAAGATGTTGAATCTCCCATCTTAGAGAAAGGAAAGAAATCTGTTTGGAGAAAATTCAACTGGCTCAAGGTGTTTGTTTCAGCAGTTTTATTTTCTCCTTTCTGGTTCCTCTATGCTCTAGGTATCTTTGGTGTTCAGGCTTACAGAAATCGTAGAAGAGTGGGAGCTTTTTTTAGAGACGGTGCCAATGACATGGTACACTTATACAAGGACCAAGTTGCTGCTAGTGAAAGTGAAAGTGAGACTGGCGATTCAGATTGGACTTTGAAGAGCCTATCAACCAAGATGGAGGATGACACTGAAACTTTTGTTGAGTCTGTATTTACAGCCATGAATAGCGATTCTTATAAAGACTATCGAGCTAGAATTGGGCTCACATATGCTCGAGATGAGAGCTCCACAAGTCTTATCAACTTGAAGGGGAAGGAACAAGACTTCAATCTCGGATTGAATCAAAACCAGCTCGCTATCATAGGCAATTTGAATGCACTTGGTTGGAACAAATTTCCCGTTTTGATTAGGAAAACTAAACAAACTCACAGAGCAGCCATATTCAGGAACGATGATGTCAAATTTTCTGAAGGCAAGGTTATAGTTAGTCACTTCGCCAAAGAAGCATTCTCATATGCATGAAGAGAACGAGAAAGAGAAAGAGAAAAAGGATGAAAGCAAGAAGACATACTTGGGTTGAATTTATAGGGTATTACAAATATACAATAGTTATTGCACTTTCATGAAAATCGTCGTATTTTTCAACTACACTTGGAACTTTTGGTTTGATAATACAAAACATTCGATCAGGTTAGATCAATTCTACATAATTAGCTGGGAATATACCAGTGACACCATTATTTCTACCAGTCCACCAATCGTCGGTGGTGTCAGTCTTCTTTACAATGTCAAAGACATCACCCTTCTTGAACGACAAGTCACCAGGCTGTTCACCCTTGAAGGTATACAAAGCGATCGCTTGCGAAGCAGTGGGCTTTGGAGCCCCACCAAAGTTAGGTTTGGATGAGGTAGGTGGTCTTGAGGGGCCACTGTTGGAAACTCTAGTATCGCTGAGGCGTGTGCCCAAACGATCTATATCACTGTTGCCTCTGGAACGACCGTCGGTTCTCCCCGTGTCATAAATATCGTCCTCCCATCTAGCATTAGTTCTGCTATTGGTACGAGTGCCTCTAGGTGGGCTTCTTGCACCACCTAGTCTAGAACCTCTACCGTAGTCACGATCATCGTCGGAATAATCGTCCAGGTAGTCGTCTGAGTACCGTCTACGACTAGAGGCTGTATTGGCACGTCTTCTTGATGATGGTGATGCAGAGGTAGAATCTGAGAAATCGTCGGGGATGTCGTCGTAATAGTCATCGTCGTCATCAAACGGTAACCTATTGTTGAACACACGGCTCTCCAAGATTCTCATCAAAGAGTCACAAGCAGGAGGGGCTTCAACACGTCCTTGTAAAATGTGTCTGGCTTTACAATCTTCACCATAAAACTTTCTGTTGGCTTCTCTCCTTTCAACAATGGCCGAGCCTTCCAAAGAAACACCCGCAAACAATCCCTTGGTCTTCGAGTATGCAAATACAGCAGCAGCACCCTTCAAAGAAGCGGTTCCAGCTCCCTCGGCATTTCTACCCAATGGCCCAGCCGCCACCGACACGTTGGCCCCCAAAGTCACCGAACCAAACTGTGCAAACGAATCCACTGCCGACTTGGTGTTCAATATGAAAACAAAGTCGGTAAGCTCGGCCCCGATTTGCCCCCCAACACCAGCACCGGCTGTCACAATCGCAGATGGAGGCGACCACGATCCATCAGGTAATCTAGCAACAATGACACCTGAACCTGCTCTTCCAGAAAAGAGGAAACCGGCCTTTAAAACGGTAATAATCGCCAAACCCTTGGCATTCTTCAAGACCTCCGGTGGAATGATCTTGTCTGGGCCCACCACTTGGTTCGGTTTAATGAATGAGGCAAGAACTTTAGCAGCTTTCCTAGACAGTACATGTTAGTATGCAATTTTTGACCCCAAACAGGCGGGAAAAGTGGCAGTGCGCACTCTGTTGCTGACATGTTCTCCGTGAACGTTAACATACTTAGACTCGCTCTTCAAACTCCTGGGTATCGGATTGTTAATTCCCATCTTGATAGTTGTTCACCGAATACTGATACGCACTACGGAATTTAAGGAGTGAGCGCGCGAACCGCCGAATCCATAGCATTACACAAAACGGCAGTCGGCAGTAGGCAACAGACCGCAGTAGGCTGCGGTTTGAGCATAGGAAGAATCTGCCAGCTATACGAGGGCATAGCAGGAAACTGACGAATGGGCAGGAAAGTGCTGACGAATGGGCAGCCAACAGGGATCACAGGTCTCGCCGGGTTTCGTGTACGCGTTGGGGGGACTGTGGCCTCGACAGTCAAAGCACATATATGCTATTGGGCCCTTTTTAAACTGTGCATTTGGACCCATACACCCACAGGTTTCGCATATGGAATTTCTGGTGCGCAGACACTTGTGCTTGCATCAAATGCTAGATTCCACCCAGCGGCTCAGGACTCGGCCATGATGCCGTACTGGTTGTGACATCCAATCACCCTACACTGCTCCAATTCCCTATTGGTACTGCTTCCTATCATTCCTATAGGGCCACTATCTTTTATGGCGATCCGGCCATCGGAACTTTTCCGCGCACAATCGCTTATACTATATAAGAGCAGCCGTTCCTTCAGTCAAAAGAGAGAAAGCATCGATGACGAGTGGTTCTGTTCCTGTCTTCGGGCTGCAGCAGGAAGATGTCACAGAAAAGCATTATGGGCTCGAATCGGCCGGCGTCAACGACGAAAAAACCACAGGGCAGGACAAGAAATTGCAAATGGTTGAAGAAGAGGCTCTAGGAAGTGAAGTGAAGGTCGATAGCCACGAGATTCCGGTTTTGGATGACCCCAGCTTGTTTCCAGAAGGTGGCAGAAAAGCGTATACGGTACTATTTGGGTCCTTTTGTGGCATGGTGTCGTCCTTATCGTTTCTCAATTCTAGCGGTGTGATGCAAAATTATTTGGTCAACCATACGTTGAAAGACACTTCCACGTCCACCATAGGGTGGATATTTTCGATCAATTCGTTTATTCAGTTTGGAGCCTTGTTGATCGTGGGCCCCATATTTGACCGATTGGGAGCTAAAATCCCATTGATTGTGGGAATAGTATTGAGCACAATTGGGTTTCTCTGCTGCTCATGGGCCACCAAGCCGTACCAGTTTATATTGAGCTACAGTATTCTTGGAGGCACGGGAAGTAGTTTAGTGTTTTGCTGCAATGTGGGAGTTCTCTCACACTGGTTTTTGAAGAAAAGAGGGCAAGCAATTGGAACAGCCTATCTTGGAGGTGCCCTTGGAGGAGCGCTATTCCCTGTCATGTATCGATCATTGTTCCCCCAAATCGGATTCGGTTGGACCGTCAGAGTTGGTACACTCATTTGCCTTGTTCTTCTGGTTATTTCGGCATTGTTGATCCAGGACCGTAGAAGTTTGTTCGCTAAAGCTTCCACCCACGAAAGCGTATTCATGCAAATAATCACTACTATCGACATACGCGTGTTCAAGGATAAGGTGTACACGTGCCTTGTACTCTCTCTATTGGGCCAAGGGTTTGCGTTTATGGTAGCTATGACCTACATAACGTCGTATTCAACTGCTCAAGGGTTTCCTCAAAGTAAATCTTACCTATTGATCCTCACGTTCAACTGCTTGTCCATCCCCGGCAGAATCTTACCTGGAATCCTCGCCGACAAATACGGTAGATTCAATATGCTCTGCATAATCTGTGTGTGTTCTACCCTAACCATTTTTATACTCTGGCTCAACACCAAGGTTTCACACACTTTGCCAGGGCTCTTCGTATTGTCAGGTGCCTACGGTTTCACCTCGGGGTCAACCCTTTCTTTGGCCCCGACCTGCGTTGGCCAGATAAGTAAGACCGAGGATTTCGCCAAAAGAACCGGAACAGCATTTTTTGTGTTCAGTTTCGGGGACCTTATAGGAATCCCTATTGGAGGTGCCATTGCTGGTGCTGGCAACAACTCCAAGAGCTACGACAACATGGTGATTTTCGTAGCGATTCTGTCGGTAGTTGGTACGTGCGGAGCCATCCTATCCCGCTACCTCTATGCTGGCTTCAAAAGGGTCAGAGTCTAGTGGCCGTTCTATAGATACTACTACATAGCCGCATGCATACCTTACGCTAAGCGGAAATATTCCCAATTGAGCAACGAAATTGAGGAATCTTCGTCATTAAAAATGCGACAAACCGCATCCCAAAATAACACTAGAGATTGAGGAAACTAATCCATTGATACAGACATTGAAGTTATTCAATATCCTTTTGGTGTCCATTCGTGAGTTTTACTTTGTATCAACTGATTGTTTGTAATTTGCGAACTCTTTGTGGAATTGTGCTTTTTGGTTAATCGAAATATCCCAGTTCTTTATTTGTTTGTCTGGTATCTTCAGCATTATAATTATGGGTGCTTGCTGTAGTTGCTTGTCTCCACGCAGCAGTAATGGGAAATACTCGCCCCTCTTATTGGCTGATAATGAAAGAGAAGCCATCTCAGCGTTGTTGCAGTATTTGGAAAACCGTTCCGATGTGGACTTTTTCACTAATGGTCCCTTGAAGGCTCTCAGCACCTTGGTGTATTCAGAGAATATAGATTTACAAAGAAGTGCAGCGTTGGCATTTGCTGAAATAACCGAGAAGGATGTTAGGGAAGTCAACAGGGATGTGTTGGAGCCCATCTTGATTCTATTGCAAAGTGCCGATGCTGAAGTGCAAAGAGCTGCTTGCGGAGCTTTAGGTAACTTGGCTGTTAACAACGAAAATAAGGTTTTGATTGTTGAAATGGGCGGTTTAGAGCCGTTAATTAGACAGATGATGTCGACCAATATCGAGGTTCAGTGTAACGCAGTGGGATGTATTACCAACTTGGCTACTCAAGATGATAATAAGTCTAAGATTGCTAAGAGCGGTTCCTTAATTCCTTTGACTAAATTGGCGAAGTCCAAGGACATAAGAGTCCAGAGAAATGCCACTGGTGCCTTGTTGAATATGACCCACTCCGGTGAAAATAGACAAGAATTGGTCAATGCAGGTGCTGTGCCTGTTTTGGTATCATTATTGTCTAATGAAGATGTTGATGTTCAGTACTATTGTACAACTGCTCTTTCCAACATCGCTGTGGATGAAACTAATAGAAAGAAGCTTGCTACCACTGAGCCCAAGTTGGTAAGCCAGTTGGTGACCTTGATGACTTCTCCTTCTCCTCGTGTTCAATGTCAAGCCACTTTAGCTTTAAGAAACTTGGCTTCCGATTCCGGCTATCAAGTTGAGATCGTAAGAGCTGGAGGCTTACCACACTTGGTACAATTATTAACATCTAACCATCAACCATTGATTTTGGCTGCGGTAGCGTGTATCAGAAACATTTCTATCCACCCCCAGAATGAAGCTTTAATTATTGAAGCTGGTTTCTTGAAACCTTTGGTAAGTTTATTGAACTACTCAGATTCAGAGGAAATCCAATGCCACGCTGTGTCTACATTGAGGAACTTGGCAGCATCGAGTGAAAGAAATAGATTAGCTTTGTTAGCTGCAGGTGCTGTCGACAAATGTAAGGACTTGGTGTTGAGCGTTCCCCTTTCCGTTCAACTGGAAATCTCTGCTTGTTTTGCTATTTTAGCGTTAGCTGATGATTTGAAACCAAGATTGTACGAAAGCCATATTATAGATGTGTTGATCCCATTAACATTCAGTGAAAATGGAGAAGTTTGTGGTAACTCTGCTGCAGCATTGGCCAATTTGTGCTCAAGGGTATCGGACGAACACAAGCAATATATTTTAAGCAACTGGTCTCAGCCAAATGATGGTATTTATGGATTTTTAATTAGATTCTTACAAAGTGAAAGTGGCACTTTCGAACATATAGCCCTTTGGACTATATTACAATTGTTGGAAAGCAATAATAGTGAAATCAATGCATTGATTAAAGAAAATGAATCGATTTTAAGTGGTATCAAAAACTTGGGAATCTCCCAACAATCTCAACAGTCCCAAATGGCCTCCAACGATGAACAATATGATGACTCAAGAGTTGAACTATTCAACCTTACACAACAAATTCTTCAAATTTTAGGATAGTTCTATCTTCCCTATTGTACAGATCGAGGATATCGGTGTTTGGAGTTTTATTAGTATTTTCTTTTCTTGACTGCTGGTGTCTTTGGAAGATTGTACAAGCATACCTTTGGATTATTCGGGAATATCCAGGGATTTGATCCTTCGTAGATGCTGTATACTTTGTTAACTCGAATAAGAAGCTTCTTAATAAATGCTAATATGAAGATTTATAATCTACCTGCTAATTTTCTAATGCTTCCAATTGCCTGATCTCTGGCTCTGGTCGTTTCAGGTTCGGAGCTGTTTCTTTTACCGGGGCTTTCACACTAAGCTTCTCTAGCTTGTGCAACAAATCAGTTGATTCTTTTTCGTCTGCAACCTGTTCATTCAACAAGGTATTATACTCTTCTTCGATCTCCTCATCGGATGCTTCTTCTACTTTACCTAATGCATCGGAAACTTGATCGGCGGTGGAAATCTGATTGCTGACCTCCACATGTAAGTCATCGATATCATCAAGATCCACTTGGGCGTTTAGTTGTTTCAAAGCCTTGGAAGACTGTCTCATAGCAGTTACTATTCCAATATTTGAAGTTGCATCGTCGATCTTGGCTATTATATCCTGTAAGTTATGATAGGTTGATGAGCATTGCTGGAATGCCTTGATTTCAGATCTCCTTTGGTTCAATAGCGACATCACTTTTGCCTTTATAGCTTCATCTTTTTTTATCTTCTCCGAAGGGTAGATGTTGATCTGCTTATTGAGCTCACCTATCTTCGCCTCTATACTTGTCATTCTCTTTGCTACTTGGTTAATATTGAACCTAAGGTGGGCTATGCTAAGGTCCTCATCTGTTACCTCCTCAATTTTGTCAAACTTGACTACTAGTCTATCATCTTCATTTCTTCTGGTGCTGCACTCATTGCAGTCTCTACTCAAGTATTGCAAAAGAATTTGGAGATCAAGGGAGGAGAAAGTGCTGGTCAACTTACGGTGTATTATATCAAGAAGCATTCTCTCGTCAAAGATCCTTGTGCTGGGAACTCCGTCTTTAATCTCCTTCGTTATTACACTCATGAAGTTGTTAGTGAAATCAACAAGAAAGGCCCAGTGTATGTATCTCTCCGAGTTTCCTGTGAACACACTCAAGAGACTTTTTCCGAAGTTTGACACACGACCGGCCCAGTGGTAAGGGGACAAGTACGTGAGCACACTCGTTGAGGGAGTGATGTAGTTCATGATGTTTCCCTCAAATGTCAAGAACACCGAAACCGGTACAAGAGATCTCCGCTCCAGAAGATCTTTGAACACTACATCCAAGCTCAAAGGCTTCCCTATTGTTGGCAATGCTAGTATCAGTGCAATGTCTGGCTTTTTGTGAGGAATCGATAATTTGGAGTCTTCCAAAACATCGTTTTCAAGAACCACTTTGAATATGTTCAACCACGATATCAAGTTTGCCTCAAATCCCTCTGGGTTCAACTCTTTATCGTCATTGAAATCCTTGTACAATGCTCCTATACGGCTGATGGAGTATGAAGTCTTCTCCTTGAGAAGCTGGTAGGTTTTATTGGCAAGCGAACTTGTCATGGTATCCTTATCAAATTGAGTTGCGCGATGTCTTAAATGCATATGGTTATCATTAAAACTATACAGAAATAGTAGGTCGTAATATAGATGGGGTTTCTCGAATGCCAGTGACTCTCTTGTAGTTCGTCAAGCCGATGATTCGCTCACGTTGGGGTTGTTGACTAGGGTCAAACACTCACCTTGAGTTTGTCTAAAGAAAGCTCAATCTCATCTCTCAAGGCATCTACCACGTCAAGTATGGCAGTAGCAGCTGGAGAGTCTGCATACTCGTCGAAGAACGAGACTCCAGCGTCGCATGCTTTTCCTATACGAGGATCCAAAGGGACAGATCCCAAGAATGGGATCTTCAAATCCTTGCAGAGCTGTTCACCTCCACCTGTGGTGGGCTTGAATATCATGGATTCACCGTGGCAGTTTGGACACACAAAGCCTGACATGTTCTCTACCAAGCCCAAGATCTTGATGTCGGCCTTTCGGCAGAAATCTATCTCTTTTCGCACATCAAGTAACGACACTTCTTGAGGAGTTGTAACGATCAAGGCTCCGTCTATTCCACTTTCTTTCATGTATGTCGACACTGATAAGTGTTCATCAGAGGTCCCGGGGGGCGTGTCAACCACCAAGTAGTCGAGGTGCTCTCCCCAGTTGACGTCCTTCAAGAACTGTTTGATAAGCCCATTCTTCTTGGCTCCTCTCCAAATCACCGCAGAATCCTCATCTGGCAACATGAAAGAAATACTCATCATCCCGAAGTTGTCAGCTACATATACGGGTGACCATCCGGAGTTGGACTGGTGCACCGACTCCCCTTCGGCCCCGAGCATTCTGGGAAGCGAAGGCCCGCAGATATCTAAATCCATAGCTCCCACCTCGAGGTCTTCGTCTGCAGCTAGAGCCCAAGAAAGCATCGACGTGAAGGTGGACTTTCCTACTCCTCCTTTCCCCGAAAGCACGAGCACCTTGTGATCTATCATTCCTAATTTCTTGGTGATTAATGGCATATCTGGATCGGGTCCTTTAGGTATTTGGGATGAGCAAATGTCTTGGTTAGCACAGCCGTTACAGGCATCGTCCTTTCCTGCTTGTTCCGATTCTGGACCAGGACAGTGCTCTGGCTCTTCTGCAGTTAGCTGTGTCTTCGAAACATCGTTTACGACCGAGGGTGCCATTCTTGTGTTGTATCTTAGTTGGAGTAATCTTACTAATCTTCAAAACGGAAGACATTTTGAAGTGAGACATTTGGGTACACACGACTTGTGGTTTATCATCGTTTGAGGTATACAGAGAGAGGATGGCAGGTGCTATAGATTCTCTTGTATTATAATATACACTTGCTATTTAGCGAATGGTCAATCTGACCGGAGACGGTTTTCAAAGTAAGTCACCTCGTCTTCACCCAACGGCAAATTGAATATACGCTTCTTCAAGTTGTCAATCTTCAATGCAATGGCTATATCTCCGATATCTTTGGAGATAATGCAAACGGCAGCCTTGGAGCTGATAGAAGAATCAGTCTTCAAAAGTGGAATATTGTCCAACAAGGACTCTACAATGCTCTCTTTGTGTGGGGGAGTTTTACCTTGCTTGAGGTAAGGTAGAAAACTAAAGTAGTGCTGGAATATGCCTGCTCCCTGTGACCAAACGGGTATGATATTGCCTCCATTGGGAAATGAAGACATGATGTTTTGTAGATTTCTGATGTCTAGGATATCTTGGGAGATAACTGTGGAGGGACCGAGATTCTCAACGATACAGTCGTGGGCTTTGTCCCATGCTTTGGCTGTCAAAAATGCTTCACATGCCTTCCAGTAGTCTTTGGCTGATGTCATCTCTGTCGTTGCGACCGATTCGTAAATCAAACCATAAGGAACACCCAACGTGTTGACGAGGTATGGCTCCTCATCCTTATGCGTTTTTTCATTCTTAATCTTCTTGATGTTGTCATTTACAACTTGACGTGTGGAAGTTTCTACATCATTGTCATTATTGAGATGGGCGTAAGCAAATAACGCTTCTTTCCATAGTCCAAGATTTTCGGCTAGTTTTCCAAACTCGAAGGAGATGTCATCATCGATGGTTTCTCCCAAAATACAAAGAACTGGCCATTTGATTTCTATGGGTAACGGACTCAGCTTCAAGAAATCTAAGCCAGAAGTTGGACCATTGATTTTCAGTTGGCAATAGAATTTTAAAATCTCAACAATACTATCATTGGACTTCACTGAGTTGATGATTTCATTTATAGGCTCGCACAATGGGAGGCTAGCATCCTGATAGTATACCTTACAAGCAAGACGAACATTCCAAGGTAAGTCTGATAAGACGTCATCATATTCACCAGAAATGAACCGGTAAATCTTTATGAGATTAGAAGGGATCAAATCGTTTCCAGCCCAGTCTTCAAGTTGAAAATGTGCCATCTTCTTGATACCGTCGAAGTTAGAATCGATAAATGTTAAGATTGCACTAAGGTGGTGGTTCTTCGATTCAATGGCACTCACTATTGCCTCTTTGACGTTACCAGCACAGATATGAATGAAAGTCTTTTCGAAACTATCCGTAGCATTGGCCACCAACTCCTTTACGGTGCTTTCATTATAGACTTTCAACCAGTTGATGAATGTTTCACGTTGCTTGATTCCACTAAGGTAGGAGATTAACTTAGAATCACCAACCATCTCATCTTCATCGGGTTCGACATCATCGAACAAAGCAGAGCAGAGTTGAATTGCTGCCAAAAAATAAGGGGTGAACCCCAAAGCGACGTAATCAGAAAATTTGCTCTTAGTACTGGCAACTTTGGAAAAACCATTTGGCCGTTGTTCAAACTTGCTTTGAGCCAACAATTTCGACAACATCTTGACAATGTTTTGTGTAAGCTCTACCTTGTTTTCAACTTCTGGATCGGATTCGGACATCTTTACATCACCAGTTTCGAGCAGAGGTGTCGATACTTCCTTGGCTGAATCAGCACTCTGGTTTAAATCTTCGAATAACAAAGCATCAACCTGCTCCATCTTGTGTTTACCGTTTTCGGTTATTTTGACTGATGGGTTAGACAAATACTGGGCCAACGCAGAATCCAAATCGTTTGTTAACTGCAATTGAACCAACCAGTCATCTGAAACGGCCATATTGGGTCTTGGTTGAATGGCGTTAAATGCATCTTCATCCACTTCTGGTTCGTAAGCCTTTTCTTGTACAATTTCCAGTAAATCAACATTGGCTGGTAAAATGCTGACCAACTGACGCAAGTATTCATAGTTTTGTCTCACCGGTACGAGTTCGCTTATTTCCTCCTTAAGGATATCTTCGGTTAAAATGTCATCATTGCCTTTTCCTTTTGTTGAAAACCGAACGGTTGGAGATTCATCGTAAAGATTCAATTGAGAATCAATTTCATTGGTCAAAATGTTTCTTTTAAGCTTCAAAACTGAACTTTCGGCGTCGTTGTTCCAGTTCCCGGGGAGATCTTTATTTACAAAACCAGTTTTCTGTCTTTTGATTTCTTTGTTGTATTCCTCTGAAGAGAAACTAGATTCACCTTTGAAATCTCTTATGACTTCTTTTCCATTTTCGTCTTCAAGGCCCCAAATACTGAAGTGCTGTACTTTGAACGTCCAAGTGAACATTATTGGATCATAAGTGAGAAACTCCATCCCCTCTTTCAGCTTGAGCATCGTTATAAAAGAATTCAAATCTTTTTCTTTCTTGGGCTCAATGTTTTCTAAGGTGATAGTAGCTGGTACGTTCATTCCGAATCCTTGGGGAGGCTTCGTTTTGTGGTCTTTGTAAACCTTGACGTACTTGGAGCCTATCTCGACAGTATTGAAGAATAACTGCTCATGTAAGTTACTTCCATTTTCAGTGCATGTTCTTTTGACGTCTGACAAATCGACAGGAAGGTTGAAAGCAATCTGGCCAAAACCTTTTCTTCCAATTATGAAATTGTCGATGCTAGACAAATCCTTCAATGACCACGAGGATAACTCACGAATAGCAGGAGAGCACCAATAACCATCTTCACTAACTGCAGTTCTGGTGCCGTACAGCGATTCTGTTGGACTCGAGTTCTCAGAAAGTCCCCTGATGACTTTTGAATGTTTGTCTAGTTTGGACTTATCGAAGCTGGTGCTTGAGATCTCAAAATCGGAATCGTCATCGTCATCAGGTTCGTTGTCATTGAGTAACTTTTCCGAAGAAACCAAAGATGTTATCACTCTCTTTCTCTTGGAATCTAAGACTTTATCCGCATTAATTAAGTGAAACTTCAATGGTTTCGATTTAAGAATCAACTTTTTGACCTCATTCGTTGATCTTGCTTCTATCAGACTGAGTTTCACAGACTTAGTGACTTTGTTTTTGAGATCCTTACTGCCTATGCCTGTCAATCGCCTTGAGCTGGGGAAGTCATTTCCAGAGAAGATGCCCTTTGAGCTGTTGATCGTGTGGTCGTATGTTGGGCGAGACCTGAAAATATTGAGCCTTCCAGCAATTTTAGAGAATAATGAAGGCTGTTTAGTATTCTTCGTTGGAGCTGGTTCGTTGAATAAACTAACGTAAGATCTTCTATTCTTTTTGGACGTGTCGGTTTCCTCCGAGAATAAGTCTCCTGTTATAGAGTCTGCCATTTCGTAGTTTGTGGGAACACCTTGAAAAATGGAGCTCGTCAGATACGGTTGACTGGAGGCCTTTGCTGCAATACTGGTAGCAGCCAGTTGGTTATTTCCGGTGGAGAACAACGTGTTTGTGGAAGTGCTATTTGTGTTAAAGGTGGACACGTTGGAAGCACCCACTCCAAACAGAGTATTTTGGTTACTCAGTGAATTTCCGAAAAGCCCAGAACCTGGAGGTTTTGTTGTATTCAGGTTGCCAAATAACGAGCTGGAGTTCTGTGTGGAGCCGTTGGTCTGCAGGTTATTCGAGAACCCGGTGGATTGGCCCCATCCATTGGCATTGTTGGTGGAACCAGCGGAAAACATCAGGTTGTTCGGTTGGTGGTGATAGTTAACAGAGCGATTCCAATGAGAAAAAATAAACAGGGTCGTGCGCGGGCGGGATGATGCTTCCTTGTATTAGTCTATACTACACCACTACTCTAAATTTCTACCAATTTCAATGATACAACACTCTCAGCTCCATACCAGACGTTTTCAAACCTACGTAAGTTAGGCTTACGCAGGTACACTTTGTTGGGAATGCCGATGTCCACGAGAAGGTGGTCTATCTCCATGTCAGAATCAACCTTGAGGGTGTCATTTCGATAAGCGTGAAGAATGCCGGCAACGGGCAACCCCATAGACACGCACCAGCGGCTTGATATTACTAGAGAAGAGTCCGTGATGGTGCCAGAGCCGCCATCGATTCCTGATGGAATATCAAACGACATGACTTTGGCACGTTGACGAGATTCGTTGCACCATGAAATCAAATGCCTAACAACCTCTTGTTCTTTTTCTTCGTAGAATGTGTCTTCCAAATGATCATCGTATCCTTGTAAAGCATCGATAATTAACTCCACGGGTGTGTCCAACTGGTGATTTAAAATGTGTAGGAATTCGGATACACTTGTAGACAAAATCTTTCCTCCCGCTTGCTGAAACAGTTGCTTTTGCTTTAAGTAGCTGTCATCGGTTATGTCCTCATTAACAAGGAATGCAAGTACTCGTACACCATGGTTAGTTAGGTGGCGGCCGGCGGCAAATGCCCGGGTGGAACACCTTTCGCTGCCAATTAAAAGAATCACCAATGGCGGAAGGTTATGATTATTGGGGTTCAATCTGCTGCTACCACCCAAGATCCGTTGAGTAATGTAAAGCGACAAGTTTGTGGAAAACACTTCAGCCATCAAGTCAGCTGTGTGGCTGAAGGAACCAACTGCAATTCTCTCGATGTCTAAAAGTTGAATTGGTGAGCACACCGGTACGTTATTGCCGGTGCTGATGTTGATCAACGAGTAGTTTTTGTTCAAGGAGCCACCGGTGGCATCATGAACTGGTGTAGAGCGCCCAGTGCCCCCTGCATGACGGAGGCTTTCCTTTCTGTCGGTATTTCCAATGCTATCCCAGCTGTCAGTTCTGCCGGAGGTCAAGACCATCTCATCATTTCTGATTTTTTCATGGTCCTTACGAACGTTGTCAACTTTATTATGTCCCACCAATCTCTGCTCAGGTTTAATAGTATCCTTCTTCTGGAAGTCCTCGAAAACGCTTTTCTTATCGAACATCGCCAAGTTAGCAGCGAAATCAAACTCTTCAGTCATTTTCATGTCAGTATTTTCCGGGTTTTGAATTCCCATTTCAGGACCCTCTTTCTTGATCTTCTTGGAGCCCTTGTCCTTCTTACCCCTGTTCTTTTTGAGGTTTTTCACAAAATCTGCTGGAAGCTTCGTTACTTTTAAATCGATGATAGACGAATTCTGAAACTCAATCGATGGGAGCTTTTGACCGGGATTACTCGACTGACTGACATCCGAAAGCTCTATACTTGATGTGTCCACAGATGTGATCTTACCTGAGGACACAGATCCATCCTTAAGATACAAGTCAACTGTATAATTCAAAAACTCAGTCATGGTGTTCAAGCGGATTTTTTTTACTTCTACGTCGCGAACATTTATTGGTGTTAGTTAGTTTATACCATATTGACTAGGGTGAGCATGGGCCAAAAAGTCCTGAACCTCATGATGGTTCAGCTCCAACTGTGTTGTATATGCAGTTTTTGATAAACCGAGTAGCTTTTTTCGTATGTTTTTCTGACTTTTTATGCTCTCTCGTAAGAGATGTGTGATGTACTGGTTGTGGTTCTTCATTTCTAGTATTTCGGCCTCATACTCTTTGAGTCTGTGGTCTAAATACTTGTTCTCAAACCTGGCAGAGCTTAATTCCTTGTCCAAATAGTTCACCATTCCCGTAAGCTTATCCGGAGCCGAATTGTTCAATTTTATCGTTAGTTGTTGTATTTCTTCTCGTAAACTTTCCACTACTGATTGGTCTTCACCGTGTAGAGACTTCCAGTCTATGTTGATGGAAGAGATATTTTTTTGGTTTGACTTGGCCTTTGTCTTGATTCTCTTGACTCTGGTGGCATAGTTCAAAGTCTGTTGAGTTTCTTCATAGTCTAGTGGTGAAACACAAAAAATCATCATGGTTTTGGAGTTCCCACCGAGGTTCTCCTTTAGGAGATACGTGAGTATTGAATCTCGATAGGGAACCACATCTGATGCATTGGCTTCGGTGTTCTTGGATAGAACATTTATACATCTGCCCAATACTGTCAAGGACTTGTTTATGAGGATTCCTTCTTTTACACGATCCTGCTTTCCATACAATTGTGTCTTTGCAAGCCTCTCTGACCCAGCCAAATCAACGAGCTTGATGTTCGATATGACCTCGTTTTCTGCACTTCCTAACTCACTGTTTTGGCCATCGAACCGAGTTTGTTTCAAGAGCAAATTCAATATGGCATGAGATCGTGAGCTACTGTTATTCATTGATGTGGCAGCCGTAGCTCTATTGGCATTGCCCAATGACAACAACCTCTCAAAGTCCCCGTAGTCCAGTATCTCATACTCTTTCAAACCCTCCACATATGGACCTTTTTCGGGGTGCTCTCGAACCTTCCACTTCCTGGGTTCTTTACCCTGGTATAGTAAATCCCGGACTGTTTCATTATAAACTTCCAAATACGACAATCTGACTTCGCAATTGATCTTCTCGTCAACCAGTGTGGTCTTGTACTGCAAAAGATCATTGACTAGCAATGGGATAAACCCTAAATCACCATTCTCGCCCATCATTGTGAATGTCTTTCCAGCTCCAGTTTGGCCATAAGCAAGAAGACACACATTGAAACCTTTCAAGCAATGCTCCACCAACAGTGGTCCTGTTCTTCGATAGAAACTCCAATTGGCCACGAAGCGGCCATCTCTGTTGTCGAAAGACCAAACCGAATCGTCAAACCTGTACAGTTTGGATGATTCAGAAGAGAGCTTCAAAAGTACTGTCCCCTTCGGCTCTGGAGGCATTTGAACAAGGGATTCGGTTCCCTCTCCATTCTTTTCTAGTTCTCGTTTGAGTAGTGGTCTCACTCTAACGACAACACCAATGTTGGCTAGCTCTTCCATGTATATAGTGTTGTGCTAGTACCAAAACATAAACATATTTAATGTTTCAGATGAGAAGACGTGTACGGCAAAAGGTTGCAGCCATCGATTGCAAGTCTCCATTCATTTTTACATTATTCATAACTACAGTTGAGCAATTCCATGGGGCTATAGAGGAGGCTTTCATTGGTACAAAGCTGAATAGCTGGTCCAGGGTGTTTTCTAAAAACCTTGACATACGTGGGCTACTAAGCGAGAAATATCGTTACAACCGGTGTTTCGAAATCGACATCGAAAGAGTAAGAAGACAAAACGGTACCAGCTATATCTTTGTTATAAGCTGCCGCACGTATGGTTGGACATAGCTTGTGAACTTTCTATGCCATTACGGTATATATGCTCTGTGCTCATCTCTTTGAGATTCAAGCAGTCGTACACTGGAATCATCAATTACTGAAAATACATCACCTACTCGACGTTACTATATAGCATACCTCCGCAGAAGACCTGTTTCCAGCTTAAATCCAAGACCCCCTCCCTTGACCACCTGAGATATAGCCCTGAAGCCGATATTATTTTGTCTACTGCCTTGCATCTATAGTTGGTAAGTCGTGCAGATAGCAGTATCAGAAACAGAAGGGTGCAGATAGCAGCATCAGAAATACAGGGATACAGAAGTAATTGATTGCATTCTTCTAACTCGCTTTTTCGTATTCACCAACCACCTCTGTACTCTCTCCCCACAATCCAAAATGCAGTCACGAGATCTGTCCCAAAACTCACATTCGGCTCAAGCACGAATGTGTTCCGAAACACATTTAAAAAATTAAGGCTCACACTTTTTGGAAGCAAACATACCAATTTGTAGGATTGCGTAACATAACATTTCAAGAATGTTGGCAAAAGACCCTAAGACACTTGGGTTTTGTGCCTCTGTTTCTGAGGCCCTAGAAGCTTCGGTCACCCAAAACAAACCCATCTTGATACATACATACAAGTCTGGTGCTGCTATTCATCCCATGTTTAGTGCTGCGAGCACTGTGATCAAGCAGCACTTTGTTGCGGTAGAAGTGACCGACAATACCGACGACATGGAAATCACGAGGAAGATCATTGGAACCGTCGTGGTACCCCATATCTACATTGTCAAGAACAACCAGGTGTTGCAGACGATGCCCCATATGAACGGGCCCGAATTCGAATACAACTTGACCCGTATTGTTGACCAATTAGAGGCCTGTTCGGAAAAACCTCAAGCAACCGCTCCCGGGACATGTGTGTTGATGTTGCGTCTCTTGGACGGGACTTCACTCAAACACGAGTTCTCCAGAGCCTCCACATTGAACGACGTAAGAAGCTGGCTTGACAACGAATCGGATGTGGAGGTTGTGCACTTGGAACCGATTCCATCTTTTGCTCATCATGATGCCCAAACCCCCACGGACTACGCGTTCCAGAGCCCCACAATCCCCCGAATCACATATACTGAAGAGCATGAACTGCAGTCTTTAAGTGGCCTTGGGCTCTGTCCCAAGTCTGTGTTGATATTGAAGCCAGTGTTTGACGAAGCAGTTACCCCCAGTATATCTGAACAAAAGAGCCGATTGTTGCTGGCATTCAAGGTGGCTACCTCGACCTTCAGCAGTGTGCTTCACTCGTTCTTCAACTATGCCGTTGATATGGAGGAAGACGAAATCGATGCTATTTACGACGACGCAAACTCAAACGTATTGGGATCACGGTCTGCTCAAGAAACAGTGGCATTTGTGTCAATAGACGATAAAGTCAACAGTTCCTTGATCAATATAGAAAGTCAAGAGGATACGGATACGTCAAAAGAACCAGTGAATAACCATGAGAGCGCAGATGCAGTCGATGGTGGGGCTTCGAATCATTTAGTTTCGTCAAAGCCAATAATGTCAATGACAAAAGTACAAGTAATACGGGGAGAACAACTGCCATCCTCACGGGGTGAGTCAGTATCTACGGAAGATTAGGTTTAATTCAAGACGGTTCTATATTTTAAATAGGAAATTTATGTGAGAGAAAACATTATTTTTGTTATCAAAGCGCAATTCGTTGTTATATAAACGGGTGATGGACAGAGTCAAAGTGAGTAGCTTGGAGCCCCTTTTGAAGCTCATAGGAAGCTCAGAGCCAGGCAGTCTAACCTCGGATGCTGCTGTGATTTCTTGTGGGTGTGTTGTGTCCGAACTGTTCTTTTTATCCTTATCTGATGCCTCAGGGACTGCCCCATGCCCAGATTGTTTTACTATCAACACCAGACTTTTAAAACCAGTTCGCCAACTACGAGAATTGTATACGATTGTGTCGCAGCTCCAACCAGACGTTCCATGGTCTCGGAGACGGTCTTCGTCCAAGAAAAGTATCAAGATTTCAACTGATTCCGGTAATGAAGATGGTGAACAAATGGATTTGGTGAGCTTGTTTTATCGTTATGCCAAAGAAGAAGCTTCGCAGGATGACATTACCTCTGTGAATGCCGATGTCCACCCAATTGATATAAACCGGGGCCAAACCCTTCGTTCGAATCTGAGCTACCTAAATTCAAATTCCATTTCTCCTTCCAAGAAACTCCCAATACCCCCAGGGAATTCGGTGGGGATGCTACCGGAAACGCTACTCGAGAGAAAGGAGTCCAAAACAAAAGTATCCACATATGAAGACGTTCTCATATCGGATATATCAGAGGAAAAAGAGTACAACTTCAGTAAATGCTTCCCATTTCATCGTAAGCTTAGTACGTTTCAAACCCAACAAGGAAGGTTTTTTTCGGCTAATTTATTCAAGGGAAACATAGTCAAAAAGGGTGGTAGATTCGTTGCCAGTGATATCCACACCTCTACAGACTTCCTTACGGGAAAGGAAATCACTCGATTTGTGTTGATAACTGATAAGCGATGGGAGCTTTACGAACTTGTGGAAGACCCAGAAATGAGACCAGTTTTGGTATGCTGTGGGAAGCTGAGTGGAGAGTATGGACTTGCCTTCAATGAACTACGCGACTACTATGGTAGTGAAGTGGTAATACGCAATGATTTCTCTGGTAACTCACTGGCTGATACGCCACCTTCTAATGCAGACCACAAGAAAAAGCTAAGTCTGTGGGAGCAACTTGGTTGTAGATTGAGCAGGGACTTTTTGGCTATTTATGGAACAAAAGGGATCATGAGAGTTCTCAACGTCCTGAAGGCCTCTTTACCCCACGAGCTAGGTGAACCTGTGTACACTTACATGACCAATTTTCCAATCAGATGCATCGCCATTTCTAATACTGACCCATTGGTTGCCTGTGGTATTACTGCTAAAGAACGTATTTCGGGGAAAGAACAACCGTTTGTTATCTTACACAAATTGATCAGGTCAACAACCGGTGACCGAATCATTGGTTCAGTCGAGCCCATCACCATTACCATACCATATCGGGATCCTATTAAAATAATAAACTTCAATGCTACTTCGACTCACATTTTATGCTGTACAGTCTGGGAGTCGAGATACCTAATCATAAGATTAAGAAGCAGCGGGTCTGATAACTTCAGGAAGCCTAGATTGATCTGGACGGATTCTAGTGCCCTTCGGTCTTCCAAAAGAAAGAAATCGGACGGTGTATTTCACGTTGATTCAGACGATGAGAACTCAGACGACGATGCTTTAATGATGGATAACGAGGGTATCACGGATGCCCAGTTTGGAGCTATCCCTAATACGCTTGTGCTTACTTCCCACTCTCTTCAACGTCGGCCACCATTGATGCTCCGTCTTGAAGGATCGGCTATAGATTCGTCTCAGAACCGACATCTTCTGGACTCTTTATCATTCGAAAGTAGTGTCAACAGTAGACACGATCTTGACGATGAACACGATATAACTAACATCAAATCATCGGACTTGTTATTGAAGTTTCTGGAAGTGGGGTTCTCGATACATAAGTCTGCATTGCTGCCTCGGCGTGACGCTCTTGCATTCTTAGATAAGGATGGCCGTGTTTACCTAGTTTCCATCCCTAATTTCGAATTGAACCTCAACCCAAGCCTGAAAAAAGTGGTGGTTCTTTTGGGTGAAGTGGCCAATGCAGAGAGGTATGTGGAGGCTGCTGCCATTTCGTTCTCTGCAGATGGTGGTAGAGTCTACGTGGCTGACCGGAGGGGAGTCTTCCTGGTTTTTGACTTCACCAAGGGAATTCCAGGACAAGACACCGACGTTGTAAAGTGTAAGATCATTAGTGCTTAACTTACATATAATGACCTGTAAATTACTAAGCCTTCTGATGGCTGCAAAACTCATGATCTTCTTCGAAATTACAGAAGACATTGTGCTGGCCGTTGAACATCGATTGGCACTGATGACTTCCACCTAGACATTCTACCATAATCACAATCCTAAACGGCTTTCCACAGTTCGGCTATCCACGGGCGTGCCACAGTCCAAGAAAAATCGCATCTCTTCATCAGGTTATACAAATCGAAAACGTATAATTTTAGACTAATATAAACATGACTTCTGTTCCTCCTTTGAAAGACGACGTGTTAGAGTTGATCGGTAACACTCCTTTGATCAAGTTAAATAAGATCCCTCAAAGTTTGGGTATCAAAGCCAAGGTTTATGCGAAGGTTGAGTTATTCAATGCTGGTGGTTCTATCAAAGACAGAATTGCCAAAAACATGGTTTTGGAAGCTGAGAAGTCCGGCAGAATAAAGCCAGGCTACACTCTCATTGAACCTACATCAGGAAACACTGGTATCGGTTTGGCCCTTGTGGGTGCCGTTAAAGGCTACAGAACTATCATCACTTTACCAGAGAAGATGTCTAATGAAAAGGTTTCTGTCTTGAAAGCCTTGGGTGCTGAAATTATAAGAACCCCAACTGAGGCTGCGTGGGATGCTCCCGAGTCACACATTGGTGTTGCCAAAAAGTTGGAAAAAGAGATCCCAAATGCCGTTATACTTGATCAATACTCTAATGAAGCTAATCCAAAAGCTCACTATTATGGTACTGGTTTTGAAATTTGGGAACAAACTAATGGTGAAGTCACTCACTTGGTGGCTGGTGCTGGTACTGGTGGTACCATCACCGGTATTTCTCAATACTTGAAGGAAAAGAATCCGAACATCAAGGTCACTGGTGCTGATCCAAAAGGTTCTATTTTAGCGGTTCCAGAATCTCTTAACACTTCTACCGAATCTTATATGGTTGAGGGTATTGGCTACGACTTTATTCCGGAAGTCTTAAATAGAACTTGGGTTGATAACTGGATCAAGACCGATGATTCCGAGTCTTTTAAGTTGGCCAGAAGAATTATTAGAGAAGAAGGTATCTTGGTGGGTGGATCTTCTGGTTCAGCTTTGCAAGCTGCTTTAGATGTCGCCAAAGACTTAAGTGAAGATGATACCGTTGTAGTGGTCTTCCCTGACTCCATCAGATCCTATTTGTCTAAGTTTGCTGATGACGAATGGATGAAGACCAACGGTTTCGAGGTTGAGGAAGCTAATGCCGGTGCTAATGAACAAGATAAGTTCTTAAACTCCAAGACTATCAACGATTTGGTCAAAGACAAAGCACCAGTTGTTACTGTCACATTAGCTGACACCATTGGAAAGACTTTTGAGTTATTACAAGCTAACGGTTTTGACCAGTTACCAGTTTTGAACAACTCAGGACAATTGGTTGGATTGGTCACTTTATCCTCAATTTTGAAAGCTCTCTCTTCTAAAAAGGTACAGATGACCAATTCTATTCGATCTGTCATCATTGACTTCAGAAAATTGGCCGATTTTGAAAAGTCTTTCAACATCTCCAAAGAATCTGGATACTCCAAGAGAAAGTATGAACCTATCACTTTGAACACTTCATTGTCTTTGCTTAACAAGTTCTTTGAAACCAACTCTAACGCCATTATTACTGATGATGACTACAAGCCAATACAAATTGTCACTAAAGTCGATTTGATTTCGTTCTTGGCCAAAAACACTTCTTTCGTATAAGTTAGTTATGAATGTTTATTCCCATAGGCTACAGAAGAAAAACTAATAAATTCAATATAATATAAATACATGGGTGTGTTTGTTGTTTCCGGTGTCACTTTCTAGGACTATTCTACAATTGGGACTATTTCACTTCAACGTTCTTCAAGAGAACTTCCATCTATTACCACAATTTTCACAAGTGCAGAAAGTAGTCAAAGGTTCATCTGCTGATCTCGTTTGCATCTGATAGTAACTGACCTTCTTATGTTTACACTTACCGCAAGTGAACCTATCTGTGACAGCACGCTTTTCGGTGGCTCCCTGTGCATCAAAAAGGTTCTGTTTATGTAATTTTTCAATCTCTTTCTTCAAGGCTTCAGGGGCCATTTCATTTGGACTCATCTTAACAAACTTGTCAGGAGTGATTTGTCCACTAAGAAGTCTGTCCCTCAACTCAGGATTCTTCTTGTTTCTGAGGTTCATAACGAAGGTTCTTAATTTGTTCCTGTAGCCATCGGCCACTAGCATGACTTGATCTTTAAATACTTCAGTCTCGATGTTCTTAGCCACTGATAATATATGTTGACTGGAATCACTTCTTTCAATTGCCAATGCAGTGTACAAGGCACTAATAGATGCATTTCTGGTTGAATCTCCGTAGATTTCTGTACTAATCCCATCAATTTTGGGATTTCTAGGACCATTGTGAAATCTATTCTCCTTGCTTGGAGTTGGGGAATTTGAAAAGACGACTTTACCATCTGTGCTGGGGCCCTTCTTCTTATTTTTTTCAGCCTGAACAATGTCTCTCCAGTTTCTGATCATCTTCTTAACAAGAGAGCTGATTTCCGAATTAGAGCTCGTCCTATACTTATTCACAGCTACACCAACTTTAGTTTCTCTTAATAACTTTTCCGAAGGCTTAACCCCATCACTCAAGATGTTCAACAACTTCAAAATCGTGACATCGTCCGAAGATTTCTCCAAGTTGGATACAATAGACTTTATCTCTTTCGCCTCCATAGTGAATTGAGGAACAAATAAACTGCTGGTGAATATGAGAACCAATTTTTCAGTTAGAAAAACTGCCAGTGCGACTCACAGATTTCGAAAGGAACGTCACTACAGGAAGGTTCATTGATTAACTAGCCCCAATGGAAAAAACCACGGTTTACGTGGGAAATATCCCTTATGACTATACTGAAGACCAGGTGTTGGAAATTGCAAAGTCCGTGGGACCTGTTGAGGATTTGAGATTGTTGTTTGACTCCGTCAGTGGTAAATCCAAAGGATATGCGTTCGTTAAATACGGTGATAGTGAAACAGCTGCATCGGCAGTAAGAAACTTACACAACTTTGCCATTGGAAACAGGAACCTCAAGTGCTCCTTGTCCAACGAGACTTCCCAGTTTGAGACTGGAATCGAAACCGAGAACTTACCACCTCTTCCTCTTGGTATACAAATTTTTCCCAACCAAACTACTGGCCAGGTAATATCCAACATCTTGTCCAATTTCGATGAGCAAACAGCAACACAGCTCCTCAAAGAGGCCAAGGATATGTGCTCTACCAACCCTTTGTTGATGGAAAGATTATTGGAGAGATGTCCCCAGCTAGCCCATGCTTTAGCGGAAATATCCCTCCTTTTGAACGTCACAAAACCTGAAATGGTAGATATCTGCATAAACAGACAAAAGAAGCCTATATTCCAGCTTTCTCCTGATCAAATAAATACGTTAAGAGCCGTTAAAGAGTTGAGTGACGATGACATCCAAGACTTGGAGAAATCGAAACAAGAGATCATGAAAAAATTGAAAACCGAAATCGAAAGTGGCTCGTTTGGAGCCATTTGATTCACCGGTCACCTACTATTTAGATCATCACCATCCCCATGTACATTAGTCAATATATTTTCTTATCATTTATCAGCGGTTCTACCGATTCCATCGCATCTCTCAGAACAACTTCTGCGAATATTTCTGATGAGCTTCAGTTTCTTTCATCGAACAGTAAATGGCATCTGATAAGAAACGATTATCAAGTGGACTCACAGTGACCTCCAAGGTCTTTGTGATGTCCAGGCATGGAAGTGCTACCAAGATTGTGAGGGAGCATTATCTTCGGGACGACATTGTATGTTATTCTAAAGCCTGTAATAAATGTGCAGAGTTAATAAGAGAAAATCCTGATGGCCAAGCTCCAAATATTCAGTTGTCCGATGTTCCTGCTAAATTACAGGGTAAGAGGCACTATATTGTCGTCGACACGAACATTGTTTTGCAAGCTATCGATTTATTGGAGAATCTGGAGTGCTTTTATGATGTGATTATTCCACAAACCGTGCTTGATGAAGTGAAAAATAAATCATTCCCAATTTACCAGAGATTGAGGTCTTTGGTAAAGGCTGAAGAGAAGAGGTTTATCGTTTTCCATAATGAATTCCATGAGAGCACATATGTGGCAAGAAAACAAGGTGAAAGTATGAATGATAGAAATGATAGAGCCATAAGAAAGGTTGTTAGTTGGTACGATAACCACATAAATGACAAGAACGCAGAGGAAAAGATCACATTAGTGTTTGTCTGTAATGACAAAGATTGCAGGAAGAAAGCCGGAGAAGAAGGTATCTACACTAAGTCTCTTGTCGATTACATCGAAATGCTACCAAATGCAGACTATCTTAGAGAATTGATTCCGAACGATAATCAGACTTTCAGCGAATATCAAAACGAAACCAAGTACCAAGAGTACTACTCTGAAGCCAGAATCATGGCTGGTGTTAAGAATAAAACCTTGTTTAAAGGTATTTTGAATATTTCGAGATATAATTTTTTACAAGGTACAGTGCAAGTGCCTGAATTCAAGAAGCCACTTTTGATCTCTGGTACGAAGAACCTCAACAGAGCCTTCAACAGTGATCTCGTAGTTGTCGAGTTGTTGCCTCAAGATAAATGGAAGTCACCCTCTTCCACTATTGTAGAAGAAGGGTCCATTGACGATTACGACAACCCAGACGATGATGACGAAGATACTACTGGTTCTAAAGGTATCATCCCCGATAAAGAGAGGATTCTTTTGGCACAGGAAGCTTCAAAAGCTATTGCTTTGGCCTCATCTGAGAAAGTGGAAGCTGAACATAAACTCCAACCAACAGCTAAGGTTGTAGGTGTTATTAGAAGGTCATGGAGGTACTATGTTGGGCAAATTGCTCCCACATCTGTTTCAGCAGACGACAACGGTAATGCTTCGAGGTCATGTTTTGTTATTTTGATGGATACTGTGTTACCCAAAGTAAGAATAAGAACTAGAAGAGCCAAAGAATTGTTGGGTCAAAGAATCGTGGTGTCGGTTGATTCATGGGAGTCCACTTCCAAATATCCTCAGGGACATTTCGTAAGATCTCTTGGTGACATTGAAAGTACAGAGGCTGAAACAGAAGCACTTTTACTTGAACATGACGTTGAATATAGGCCATTTGCTACTAATGTTTTGAACTGTTTACCCAAAGAAGGTGACAAATGGAAGGTTCCTGAGAACTTAGAAAATGGTGATCCCCAATTGAAGAAGAGAAAAGACTTGAGAGACAAATTGGTGTGTTCTATTGATCCTCCGAACTGTGTTGATATAGATGATGCCTTACACGCAAAGGTTTTACCCAATGGGAACTTCGAAGTTGGTGTTCACATTGCTGATGTTACTCATTTTGTTAAACCAAACACGCCTTTGGATGAAGAGGGTGCTTCAAGAGGTACTTCTGTCTACTTAGTGGATAGAAGAATCGATATGTTGCCAATGTTATTGGGTACTAATCTTTGTTCCTTGAAACCATATGTCGACAGATACGCCTTCTCTGTGATCTGGGAAGTTGATCAAGACGCTAATATCGTCAATGTAGAGTTCACAAAATCTATCATAAAGTCCAGGGAAGCCTTTTCATATGAAGCTGCTCAAAAGAGAATCGACGATAAACTGCAAAATGATGAGCTCACGAACTCGATGAGGATATTGTTGAACTTGTCTAAAAAGTTAAAACAGAAACGTTTGGATTCTGGTGCATTGAACTTGGCTTCACCTGAGGTCAAGGTTCACATGGATAGTGAAACATCTGATCCTGGTGAGGTTGAAATCAAACAATTACTTGAAACAAACTCTTTAGTTGAAGAATTCATGTTATTCGCCAACATCTCTGTTGCCCGAAAGATCTACGACTCGTACCCCCAAACTGCCATGTTAAGAAGACATGCTCCTCCTCCAGCATCAAACTTTGAGCAATTAAATGAGATGTTGAATATCAGAAAGAATGGTATGCATATTTCATTGGAGAACTCTAAGGCCTTAGCTGACTCCCTAGATAATTGTGTTGATCCTCAGGATGAATATTTCAACACTTTGGTAAGAATTATGTCAACCAGATGTATGATGGCTGCTGAGTATTTTCCTTCTGGATCTTTTGGATATTCTGATTTCAAACATTATGGTTTAGCAGTGGATATCTACACCCATTTCACCTCTCCTATCAGAAGATATTGTGATGTCGTTGTTCATAGACAACTTGCTGGTGCCATTGGGTATGAAGATTTGGCTCAAAGCCACAGAGACAAGAACAAGATGGAATTTATTGTGAAAAATATCAACAAACGCCACAGAAATGCCCAGTTTGCTGGAAGAGCAAGTATAGAATACTACGTCGGACAAGTCATGAAGCAAAATGAATCAATTCAAGAAGGCTATGTCATCAAGTGCTTCAATAATGGTATTGTTGTGTTGGTGCCAAAATTTGGTATTGAAGGGTTGATAAGATTGGAAGATCTCGGTGATGTAAACACGGCTGTTTACGACGAAGATAAGTTTGAGTTGCACTTCAATGATCTCAAGAAAAACAAGAGATCCATTGGTGTGTTCGACAAGGTGAAGGTAGAGATCAGGTCTATAAAAGACGAGATTACCGGTAAAAGAAAAGCACAATTAATTCTTCAATAAGAAGCCTATATATGTTCTATAGATTATAAGACTGTACCTTTAAACTCGTGATTTCTATGCACAAAATGTTTTAAGAAATGTACTCCACCAACTGCTTGATGTTGATCAATTTAATATTATGAGACTTAGAAAACTCAATGCAATCATCTAATCTCAGCATCAACCCATCTTGATCTCTCACTAATTCACATATGACACCAGCAGGCTGCAAGTTGGCCAACTCACATAATTGGACAGCTGCTTCAGTATGGCCTCTTCTACTCTTCAACAAGCCAGGTACTGCTCTTAAAGGTAAAATGTGACCTGGTTTGATAAACTCAGATGGTTTGGCTGTCGCATCAGCTAACTTCTTCGCAGTCAACGCTCTATCATGCGCAGAAATACCAGTAGTGGTGCCTATGCCGTAATCGCAAGTAATGGTGTAGTTTGTGCCGTGCTTATCGGTCTTATTCTCCAACATAGGATGTAATTCCAACGTATCTGCTCTCTCGTGAGATAAAGGGACACAGACATAACCAGAAGAATGACGAACAAGGAAAGCCATCTTCTCTTGAGTGACAAGTTCAGCAGCCATTATCAAATCGCCTTCATTTTCTCTATCTTCATCATCCATAACAATCAAAAATTCACCATTTTTGAATGCTTCGAGGGCCTCGGGTATCGGGGTGAAGACGTCAGACATAATAGTTCAAGTGATAAAATCTTGTGGAGGTGAACTTTTCAGCCTTTTTATTGAGAAAATTTAACTAGAAATCCACTACGTAATTTTTACTAATGCCAAATTCGCTATGTTTTCATTAGTAACCGAATATTGTAGTTCCTTTTTTGATTTGTGAAGTCTTAGTCGTTAGATCTCTCCTTATCACTGCCCAGCGTATGATACTGCAGTCCGGCATCTTTGATACAATATGTCGCTGTATTGAAGTTGTCACTGTTGCAATTATGTCAAATGGGGCCTGATCTCAAAATCAGCGTATGCTTACAACGTATAAAGCCAGTTTACTTTGGCCAAGGGGCCATCTTGATGTCCCTTCCCGAGCTCTTACTACTTTGGTGGTCTTGAGGGCATTTCTCGTTATGACCATTTGGGATATTGACACTATGTAGCTCTAACTTTGACTTCATTTGCAAAGCCTACTCAACAGATTGATTACAAATTGTGAAAATGGCAAAATGTTGCTGAAATTATTCTAATGCCATGAAGCCTACCAGAAAACCACAAGAAAAATCCTACGAGCAACAGTGATCAATCGAGTGACTTGATCAAGGATTCACCGCTAGATAATGATACGAAATCCTTGCAAGGCCTAGTTGCAACTGGGGTTTGTGAATTTAGACTGATTTTTCATATCGCAGTTTTTCACATCTCGATCAATAGCTGAATCAGACAATGAAAGAGCCTAAATTCAGCGTGGAATTGTCTAAAAGCTACCCAGATCTGCCAAGCACTGAGTTGACATTCCATAAAATAGAAACTACTGACACAATTGTACTTAATGTTTTGATAAATGGGGTAGCCGACACCACATTCGAGTTGCCATTAAACTCTCAGCACACAATCAACATTCTCTCCAACTTATCTAACTTCGATGAAGACGAGGAGAAGATGGCAATAGAACCCCGTTTGATTGTCGGAGATCACAATAATCTTAAAATTCAGGTGGTGGCTTCTCAAATAGGAAAACTTATTCTAACCACCATGAAAGAACCAAAAAGCGTCATACTATCTATCGGCTCGAAATGGTTCGGACGAAATGACCAAACTGGTGACGAAGATTTCAATAAGCTTATGTTTGTTCTTGCTAGTGTTAAAGAGCTATTGGCTCAAGCGTCTTGAAATATGTGTATTAATATTCTAATAGTCTCGTATACATAATGAAATATCATCATTTCTTCTTAGATGGTCTTTCCTTTGCGGGAACAAGTCTTTCTTTAGTATAGATGGTTAACTTATGTGGAGTCATGAATTCCTTACAAAGTTCATCTGTAGTCTTGGCTCTTCTCTCTTGATATTCCTCAACTACCTTGGTGATGACTTCAATACATTCCTTCTTCATTTCACTGGACAATATCTCACCCTTTCTGTAGCCTTCTGCCAATTTCTCCAATTTCTCATCGTCATTACAGAAGAAAGACAAGTATTGAAATGCAACGTCGACTTCTGGATTACCTCCCAATTTTCTATGTTCTTCAACAGTTTGCCTACCACCAGAGAACGCATACTTATTGATCTTCTTTTGAATCTGTTTAGGGGTGTCGTCAACAAAAATAGAAGTGGTTGTATCTGAAGCAGACATCTTCGTGGAAGCACCCTGTAAAGCTGGAAAGAATTTAGCATGGATCAAGGATGGCTTGGAGTATTTTAACTTGTCAGCAACATCTCTACATACTCTAAAGTATGGATCCTGGTCAATTGCACATGGAATTAAACATGGTGTCTTTGGAGGGAGTCCCAAAACATCTGGGAAGGAAGATGGGAACGAACTAGCGATTTGGATGCTGGCAAAGTGGACTCTACCTATGTTATCACTCTCCTGGAAACCAAACACAGACTTTGCGGTGGAGTAGGTAATTTGTCTAGAGGTTCTAACGACGTTTTCGTAGAAGCCTCCTCCCATGTAGTCCAAATCGGAGAAAATGAAGGTCTTTTCCAAGTCAAATCCCACAGCGATGATATCCTTAGCATTGATTTGAGCGTATTTCTTGACATCTTGAATGGTCAACTTTGGCTTGAACAAAAACTTTTCGTCGTCAGTCAATTCAATGACTAAAGGAACATCAAAAACATCTTGTAACCATTTGGTGAAGAGGAAAGGAACCAAGTGTCCTAAATGAAGTGAGTCAGAGGAAGGTCCTCTTCCAGTGTATAAAAAGAAAGACTCACCATGCTCGTACAAGTCCAAGATTTTGTGTAAGTCTCTCTCAGAGAAGAATACACCTCTTTTCAAGAAAGGATGAGGTTCATGTCCCGTGACTTCTTTAAATCTGCTTAAGGTATCGGGGGTGATAGCCTTAGTACCGAATTGTGCAATTAATTTGTTGTAGTCTATTCCTTGGTTTTCACCGTTCACAACGGCACCTTCTACTTCCCATGGGGTAATGACCTGTTCGGAGGATTTCAAGTCAATTTTCTGTACTCCTTCTTCCACTTTATCGGTCATTTTGATTAAACGGTGATGTGGTGTAATAAAAATTAATTTCTCACGATAATTTCGATTGTCAGAAATTGAAAATTTTTTTGATACGAATTGGCTTTTGTAGTATTATGAATACATCAGGTAAATATACATGAAATAAGGGACTACATAAAGTTAAAAAAATCATTAATTATTGTGTATTTTTTTAAACCTAATGCATGGCGAAATTATGCACTCTAGTCTTTTGTAAACCCCAAGTTATCTTCAAGAACGGTAAAATTCCCTTAGAATTGAAGTTTGGCAAAGAACCACTTGTTTTCACCAGCTTGGTATCTTTCTTCCAAAGCCTTCTTAACAACCTTCTTGGCTTCTTCTCTTTGAGATGGTTCTTCCAAAGCTTCAGTGGTAACGGAGGCCTTGAAGGATTCAATGTCGAAGGAGTATCTGGTTGGCATCAAGTGGTTGTAGTTAACGACCTTGATGAATGGCTTCACCTTGGATCTCTTGGCAGTCTTCTTAGCACCCAAGTTCTTGGTGACCTTCAATGGGTATCTTTCAATACCAGCAACGATGGCGTGTGGGAATGGGTGAGACTTGGTTCCTTCATTGTGATGCTTGACGATGACGACCTTCTTACCGGCGAAACGACCACGGACAACAATAGCTAAATTATTGGGTTAGTAACTAGTTTATGTAATGCTGTTGAGTTCCAGGATGTATTATTTTCATGACGTGCTTCTGCTTTTGGACTATGGATGGGGCTCTGTCACTGTTAGATCTTCCATATATTTACAACATGCTCCTTCTATTCCAAAGGAGGAAGTGCTATCACAGCCAGGATCATGCTGCCAAAATGTTGTTGAAACAATACAACACTGTTCTTTTCTTCCGCCATTTGGAGTATAACTAAACGGTCGATGCACAAATTTTCACCTCTTTATTATTTCTTGCCCACAAAGTTAATTGAAAAGTAATACACTGCATCCCTGGTAATCATGGGTGATTGAAAGAAAGGTTACATACCAACTCTACCTGCTTGAATGACGTTACTTAATTTGGCCATTTTGAATAATATTAAACTTGGTTAAAAAGTTTGCAAATTTTTTTTGAAAATTTTGTATAGAAAGTTGATGGACTAACTCCCTCACTGAAAAAAAATGAAAAATACCACAAAACTGCGACTTTGTGTAATTGGGAGCGACTCTTGTTATACGCACTACGCATCAGGTGAAGTTGTGACTGCTTTTCTGCTGGAGCTGCGAAATCCTTTCTCTCGAATTACATAAGCGTTTACTGGAATAAAATAATGTGTATTACTAGGATGCAAAATGGTACATAGATTGTATGCTTTACTTTTTACGTTGACTTCTAGCCAAGAACTTTGAGTTCATCGAAGTAATTGCCTTAGGACCACTGGTGCTACGAACCACTCTCGATGAGGATGATGATGAACCGTTTCTGTCGTCCTTAGTGAAGCTTGACCTTCGGTTGTTAGTGATTGAGTGGCCACTATTGTTAGAAACTGCCAATTGGGCGGCATGTAGCATTCCACTACCATTAGAGGTGCCCAATCCGGTGGACATATCGACACCTCCTCCTGGAGCCTTGATCGGTGGAGGAGGTTTTCTCTTGACGGATGATCTATGCTGAATTCTATTTGATAAGAGGCTTTCTCTTTGATTTGGTTCACTTGGACTCTTTGGGTTTGAAACCTTGCGTGATGTATCTTCTCTTTGTTTCGGACTCTTTTGTGAATTTGTATTCGTGAATTGAGGAGAATCGACTAGTCTTGGAGATCCCGATCTACTCAGAGATTTAGGCCGTCCATTAGGTTCCGTAAATTGCTCTTGTCTAGTTGCCTTCATTCGTTCAAACTGGTTTGTCTGTGCTTTAGCCAACGTTTCAGTCCAGCTATTGACATCATATTTTTCCACTTCAAATGTGAGAGTCGAGTTACTTGATTGGATTGCAAACATTCCAGTTGTTGGAAGCATTTTCAGAAGTCTACCGTTATTGGTGACCACTTCTTTGAACTGAATGAATGAGTAGCATAAACGAAGTTCCGAGATTAAACGGTAGTTTGCCTCAGGATCATTTCTGAAGAAAATCAATACTCTTCCATACGATGTTACCACCATAGTACAAGTTCGTCCTTTCTCCAATGGGTGTTGTCCCACAACCTCCGACGATGCACTCTTCTCCTTGGAGTTTGAAATTCCAAGCTTCTTGAAGAGCTTACTCAGCATCTTCACACTTGATGATGAACTCACGCTTGAGGCGGTGCTCTGTGGTACTTCTTCAATCGTAAAGTAGTCTCGGATAGCTTTAGATTCATCGCCATCATCCTCGAATTCATCCATTGGTAGGCTTTGTCCGTTTCTTAATCCGGTATTATTTCCAGCTACTACCTGGCTTAAGAAACTTGTAGACCCCTTGCCTCTATTTTTGAAACCTAATGGAGACTCATGGATGAGCCCCCTATATTTTCTTTCGAATTGTTCGGTAGGGAGCTTCGTGGCTATAACTGCACCAATCTTCAAGATTCTTTCCTCTGTGCTCTTAAGGTACTTTCCCCAAGCCACTTCGAGTGGAGTGATAGGTGTCACGTCCATAATTTTTGATTTCGATTTTGGCTTTGTTTTTTGGGACTGTCTAGTGGTGGAATTTCTTGAATAGCCATGGAGAGAATTGATAGTTGGGCGTAAGATATTAGTTCCAGGGATATACTCCGGTACTGGGGCTGAGTTTGGTGTTCTAGAAGCAGGCTGCAGAGAACCAGAGTCAGTCTTACGAGCGGTTGTCGCATGACTATCCTCCGTTACGGCTTCGGAAGTTTCCGATGATATTCCATCCTCTGATTCCACAGAATCATCTTTCTTGTTAAGAGCAAATGCAGCAGCGGCAGCAGGGTTTAGAGGGGCAACAGGAGCTGAATTGGAGCTAGGCTTGCTACTAGTCCCATTATTGACAGGCTCGCTGACAATCCTCTTATCTTTCTTTTTCTGGACCCTTTTGAGTGCTACAGACTGAGAAGAGTTGGACTTGGTCAACTCAGGAACCTTCATCATAGACTTCGCAGACATTTTGAAAGGGCCTAGCTCTGGAACATCAGAATTCCAAATTTGATCGAAATCGTTGAAGTCAGTGTCCAGGAAGAAATAGTGTTTCTGAATTGCAGGAATATCTGCTCTTCTTGATGGCTGAAGCACTAATATTTGCTTAATCAAATCTCTCAACACCAATGGAAATCCAGCACTGAATGCATATTGCAATTTGGTAATCTTTTGGAATGTAAGGTATTCATTAGCAGCTTTGAATGGGGGCTTACCAGCAATCATCTGGTACAAAATACATCCGAATGCCCATATATCGCCTGGTTTACCACAATACTTACTATCCAATAATTCAGGAGACACATATTCAGCAGTGCCTACGAATGACTTAGCTCTGACATCAACGGGATATTCTTCACTCTCTTCACTGACTTTTTCCAATAATCTGGCGGTTCCAAAGTCTGTTATTTGGATTCTTAACTTATCATCCAAAAGGATGTTCTCGGGTTTGATATCTCGGTGGATGACACCATTAGCGTGCATATATTTAATAGCATCCAAGATTTGGGCACCAAAGTGCCTGACACAATCCTCGTTCAAGGTATTGTACTTTTTGATCAAGGACAATAATTCACCGTTGGAGGCATAATCTAGCACAAAATAAAGCGAATCCTTGTCCTGGAATGTGAAGTATAACGATACAATCCCCATTCTATTACTAAGTCTGTTCAATGCATGTTTCTCAATATTGACATACTTGACCTTCTTCTCTTTGATGATATGTCTCTTGTCCAAGATCTTGACAGCATATTTCATTGATGAAATTTTGTCAGTGGCCAATATGACTGTGGAGTATGATCCTTCACCCAAAGGCTTTCCAAACTCGAAGTCCGTTACATTCCTTCTGATGACTTTGTAACCAGAGGCACCGTCTCCAACTGTCTTTGTTGCGGCACCTCTTTCACTCCAGTTGTCAACGTCTTCCGTTGGTTTTGGAACAATCACTTCATCATCAAGAGACATGGACTTGAGAGCTTCATTTGACTTAGCAACTTCACCGTATCTCTCAGGTGATATGATGTCCTTCAACTCATTCTCAATTGTTGGTGTATCAAGAATATTGAGAGAGCTGTTGGTCATAGCCTGATACCTCTGGGGATGGAAATCAAACGAGGACGTCGAGTTGGGGGTTTGCGGAGCACTTTGAACAACATTATCGTTGTTGTTGATAGAGGACAATCTTGAAGATAGATGGACGGGCAAGTCGTTGCTAGCAGAAAACCTCTCCAAGGCTTCATCCGGTATAATCCGTCTATGTTTTGGTGGAATTGGTGGAGGGATTTTATGGGTCTCGGAATCTAAAGTATCATTGCTATTGTTTTGATGATTGGAAGTATAATTGTTAAAGATCTTATCCAAATCATCATTGATGTCTTGCAAACTACCTGAATTGGGATCTGCGTGATATGATAGGCGATTGGGATTGGACATTTTCACCTATATTTGTGTTGACCTGTAGTTAGATTTATGATGAAATAGTGATAGTCAATAAATCGGAAGATGCTGCTGAGTAATGGATATAAGTTAGATGGGCGAGTGTCCGTAGAGATGGATCATGAATGCCTTTTGGTGCTTGAATATCGTATCAACAAGATGCGCTGGGCCTATACTAACTCTGTTGCTCTGAAACGAACAAATACAAAACGAGTTGAGATTCCAATTACTTGAGAAAGTTTGAAACATAGGCACTACGCATTTTCCTTGCGGTCGGTGGCTGAGATTAAGAATTACGTGAAGCCACGCATATTGACTATTCACCTAGAGTTCAATCGTTGGCTGTTGACAGTATCGTATATCTAGTGGACCTGTTGTCACACAACACCAATTGAGCCATGGCTTTCCCATTGGAAACGGCCCATATAATATCACATTTGAGGAGCTCTTACCTCGTCCTGTTTGAAACAGATGAAGAAGCCAGACGAATCATCACCCCGTACCCCGGGGATAAAGACGGCGACACATACAAGCATATATTTGAGAGATTAACTCTACTGTCGTCTCCTCCCATCCAATTGACCTCAGCCGGCCAGTTCCATGATAGTTTTGGTCAGCTTAAAGACTCCAAGTCTACTCGGGCCAATAGAAGGAAAAGCAAAATACGACACAAGAAGGGTAAATCAGTGGACCACAAGCGGTCAAAATCCCATAATAGCGTTCCTGATAAGACTACGGAAGAATTATCTGTAAAGAAGGATGGTATTAGTCCTGTTATGCTTCCCTTAGATACCAGTGAAGAAGAGCTGTCGCTAAACCAGTTGAATTACACTCAAACTATCAGAAAAGGAGGCAAGAAAAAGCCCAGCATTATCCGCCTCTTCCAAAGAGACCCCAATGTATATGATTCAGACAGCAGTGAAGGATCGGTCCGGACTACCAAGCTAGAGACCCTTGAAGAAGATGGGGGAATGGATACTGATTCAACACCAAAGATTTCTGAATCGGATGCAGGAAATTTGCAGAATTTGACATCGGAGAATGGTACCTCTTCCAATCCAGAGAACGTCCCAGGTGAGTATCTGCTCTACAACACGAGTAACGACCTGGCTCATTCTAAGGAAACCATACACCTTGAAACATCCAGCACCATTTCAAGGGATGTAGATTCTTCCTATGTAGAAGAAGAAGACTCCTATTTCAGCGACGAACAGGAAGATGGTGAAGATGGTGAAGATAACGATAATGACCAGGACGACGAAATTGAGGATGAAGAAGACGACGAAGAAGATGAAGAGGAAGAGGTATCTTCGGATGATTCAGCTTTTACTGACCTTGACAATGATTCCATGATTGACTCTTCTATTCTTCTTGACTCGTTTGATACACCCAGATTCTCTTACTCCAAAAAAGCCAAGATGCTTTCTTCAAAATTACGAAAAAGAAGGTCAAGATCTCAGTCTTTAAGTAACACCATGCAATCAAGCAGAGAAGTGTCAACTTTTACCAAGGATACTTTAACCAGAGAAAGGGAAGACAAGCTACACTCCTCAACTTCCAGTTCTGCATTACCTTCTTCAAGAAATAAACAGACTGGCCTTAAGTTCGATAAGATAAATCCCACTAACACTACTTATAACAAAGAGGCACACTCAAATCTTAGTTCTTTGATTCAATCAAGATACAAATCTATCAAGACTAACCCATTGAATTATTATGCATTTGTAAATGATACTTCTCAGCAAGATAGAACAGAACAGGTCAAGCTTAACATATTTGTTCCTCCCAAGACCATACCCTCTTTACTGGATTTGACCGTCAATAACAATGTGGCCATAGCAGACTGTATCGGGTATATTCTCCTTAATCTTGCGAAGCTTGATGAGTTCTCAGACCAAGAGAGTTTCTTTCTATACCCCAACCATTGGAGACTAGAATTAGTTGACGAAGATGGTGAGAACTATGGATCGTTTGGTATTCTAGACAGAACACGTTTGTTATCTTCTTACAATAATCCAAAGGATTTAGCAATCTGCAAAGTCCAAGATGAAAAGGAAATAAGGAAATATGAGACCCAGTCTCCCTTGGCTGCTGAATTTAAGCAGAATTTAATGGCTTATAACAGCCAAAATAGGGTCAACCAGGAAGATGAGGCCTCAGTGCACCAAAGCGTTGAGATGCTGGATTTAATAGTCATTGATCTTAAAGGTGAAAAGGTTCACATCACTGTTGACAGCAACTCTAGCATCCAAGAAATCTTATACGACTTCTGTTCTCAGAAAAACTTGAACCCCGACCTATATGCTTTTAGGCTTATGGTTGAGGATCATAATAAATTACCTATGGAAGCAAGCAGTGCAATTGAGACCTTGAAGGGAGACTCGATAATGAACAACTACAACTCTAAAAGGTTTGTGAACAACAAGGAGTTAGTTGGTGGTCTTGAGTCTTCTGTGTTGGAAATTGTTCCCTCGAGATCACTTCCCACGCAATCATTGCTTAACGACGGATTCAACGAAATAAGCCCAATTCTTGATAATTCCATTTCTCCGGCGCCCAATATGAGCATGTTAAACCCACAGGATAACCCTACAGAAGGAAACCGAAGTTCAACGGGTAAGAAACACTCACTACAGAACAATAAAAGGCAGAGTAAACTGGGAATCGCCGATAATAATAAATACTTTGATGAAATGATTTCAAATTTGAACACAGGTCTTGCAGATAACTCGAAAACAAGGTACTTTACTTGGAAAGTCTGGAGAAAGAAGACCACCATTCTAAACAAGATCGAAAAGTCTCTTATAATAGATGGTGACTATATTAGATTGCAACCTCCTGAAGACAAGGCTTACACCATGAACCCAGATGACAACCCTTTTTTGGCGTCACAAGCAGGAAATTCCCACCACCATCATCGCCATTTCCACCACTACAACTATTCGAACTACTACAATAGTTCTATGATGAAGACGAGTTCTTTCCATATAACTCAGATCGTCAAGCTTAAACAATATAAGGGAAGCAAAAATCCCAATCACTTCAAAATTGTCATAGAGAAACCGGGCAAGGAGACAAACGTGAAGAAGAAATATGACTTAGAGGCTGTCAGCGAGGCCGAATGCGAAGACATTATACAGAAAATTAAATGGGTTATCGATGTATATCATGCTGAGATGGCTCATATTAAGTAAGTAATTTAATAACGATACGATGAGATGCGAAAATTAAAATCAAAGTAGCTAAGTTAGAATACAATAAAGCAAATTTAACTATATGTCGAGCTTATCACTGAACTGGGCTAGACTCCAGTCTAAGGTGTCCCCAAAGTCGGTCAGGAAATCCAAAACCCCGAGAACCAAGTCTAAAGTAACGAATGAAACGGTAAATATCAAAAAAATATCAACAAGCTCATCGAGCACATCACTACAAGAAAATCAACTTTCAACCATTGCATCTGCTTTGTGGACCAATGAACGTGATATCCTGGCGAAGGACATAAATTCTATTAGTGAATCCACTGCTTCAGCTCAAAGCTCCTCTAAGAAACTACAACCTGGTAAGTACTTGGCCATAGATTGTGAATTTGTTGGAGTTGGTCCGGAAGGTGAAGAAAGTGCCTTGGCTAGAGTCTCAATTGTTAATTTCTATGGATATACAGTCTATGACAAATTTGTGAAACCAAGAGAAAAGGTTACTGACTGGAGAACATGGGTGAGCGGAGTGACTCCAAAACATATGAGAGATGCCATACCTTTCAAACAAGCACAAGAAGAAACTTCCAATTTACTCAACAATCGGATTCTTGTTGGCCATGCTGTTCACCATGATTTAGATGCATTGTTTTTATCTCATCCTAAATCAATGATACGAGATACTACAACCTTCAAGCCATTTAGAGTGATTTCAAATGGTCGAACACCGAGTCTTAAAAAACTCACAAAACACTTCTTGAAAATAGACATTCAAGATGGCCTGCATTCCTCTGTGGAAGACGCCAGGGCTACCATGTTATTGTTCCGGTTACACAGAAAAGATTTCGAAAAGAGTTTAAATTTGAAAGGTAGAAACTGATTTGAGACTACCTTTTGCTGAACTACGTCAATATATGCATATATAATACCGTGTACTATAGAAGATTTATAAAGTCATTACATTATGATACGTAGCTGTTTCTAGTTTTTCAAAGTGTACTTTACGGACCACCTTTGTATTGTCTCTTTGAAGGGGTACTTAATCTTCAAGTTTCTCGTTTTCAACGTAGGAGGAAGCACTTCTATAAATCATCTCTTGTAGTCTTTCATTGTCTTCTTCAATATGGCTTCTGGCATCTTCACTGGATGCGAGGAGTTCTGAGAGCTTACGGAACTTGTAGTGTTTCATGATCATTAACCCGTTTTCGGATAAGAAATCATCAGTAGCTCTGGAATGCTCCTCTAAGGAATACGTTGCATCTTGCATTATTTCAGACATGATTTCCGAAACAACTACCACTATATCTGTGATATTACTGCTGACCATAGTCAATGCTAGCTCATCCTTTATGATATGATAGATCATTTGTCCTTTCAGTTTTTTTATACTGAAAAGTTGGTTTAACAAAATCAAAAATTTGTTTTTGAAGGCAGTATCCACAGTCGGGGTAGCATAAATATAAGCAGCTTGATATAATGCTAAGCTTGGGTAAACTTCATCTGATAATAAATAGTCGACGATGACTTTAGGTATCTTATGGTTGTTAAGATTCAACCATTCTGAAGGTTCGTATTCAGTACTTTCAATATATTCCATAAAATTCGATTCATTTGAGGATAACCAAATGAATAATAGATAGGGTAAAGATCCCGCGGGGACTTCATATGCATCTTTTGCTTCAAGGACAAATCTGTCTCTGAAGATCGTCTTCATACAGAACAAAGATGTATGCTTTATATTATTTAACTTCAAACCTTGAGTGAAAATGAAGAAAACATAGCACAAGATGTTCTTTTTGTCTATGTGAAAGCCATGGGATGCCTCAAAGGATTCAATGAAAGGTACTAGATGCTGCCGTTGTTCGAATATGCGATCAACATACCCAGGCCCTTGTTGATATATTTTCAACAAGGTATGCATCAAGCATTGTATACTGACCTGATACAAGGAGGAGTAGTTCAACATGCCTAAATACAATTCAGGCCATATGATTATGGATGGTAACACTGAGTCCTTGGACAATCCTGAAAATATTTTGGAAGCACTCATTAGAACGTTTGTCATTGACTCCAATGTATTATTGAAGGCGCTTCTGCTCATCAACTTCAACAACTTGGTGGCAGTGTGATCATTGATTCCGGATTTGGAAAGAATGCCAATAACCAAGATAGCCCTAAATTGGAATAATGAAGAGTCTATGAAAGCAACATCCATTGCATAAGAGCTCCAGCGAAGTCTCCAACCAGATCTGTCATCAGCAGAACCCAACAGGGTGATGAACACATCCAAATAATCACAAAGAGTCTCAAAACTTGCAACTCGATTGTACAACTGACCAATGTCGAATGTTGAAGAGGTTTTCTCTCTTGTTAAGCCGAACAACATTTTCGCCCTTTGGCCACTAAAATAGGCCAAAGTTTCTTCAACTGTTTTCTCTTCTTCCCTTGTTAAGTCGGGCTTGTTGAAAAAAGATTGAATAGTGTTGATGACCAATTTCTGCAAGTCGGCTCCGAATTCCAAAGAGGGATTGTCAATGAACAAAGTGCAAACAAAGAATATATCCGCCAAGTACAACTGAGCAAAGACATAGGAATCAAAGAACAAAGATGCACATATCTTGACCAAAATCATGATTTCAAACAACTTGCTTTCAGATGCGATTTCAGAATCATTGATTGTAGCTTCATTGATGCAAGTAATCAATCTTGAGATTGTTTCACCGCAAAGTTCGACACTTGGTGACAAAACAGATATGATAAAGGACCAATCTGGATCGTCGTTCCTATTGTCCATAGTAAATGTGACAATTTCATCTAATAATAACGGAACCATTATTGATTCTGCGAACAACTTCTTCCAAATGTAATCGTTGATTGCAGAAATGGTGTCTTTGTTTAAAGCGGAAATTAAACAGACCTGTCTGATAATACCCGCCACTCTATCAGGCCCGTTCTGCTCATCTTCCAAATAGATATGGTCACAAATATTATCAAGCCAAGGAGACAAATATAAGATGGCATTGATTCTGTGATGCGTGGGAAGCTTTTCGTAACAGTCGAAAAATGCCCTAAAGAATCTGTAAGACATATCAGGGAACCGTTTAGACAAGTATTTGGATACAGCAACAATAAAATCGGTGGTGTTGGCGGGATAAGCAATGTTCTTCGCGTGTTTCTTGGAAATAGAGTAGTCTATTTCAAAATAATTTCCAACGGAAGCAAATAAGTAAGAAGCGGATGATCTAACTTCTTCATGCTCACACAATAAACTCTGGAAAACGATGTTAACCAACCTACCGAACCATAAATTGGATATTTCACCTTGAAAGTTTCTATCCTCTTCATCAATATAGGCTTTGGGCAACCTTGAAGTAGTGAAATATAAGAATCTCAATATCTCCAGTCTCTCTGTAGACCTAATAATGATACTAAGTCCATTACCAAAATATATGGTAAATTCGTCTGTAGCACCACTAGCCTTAGTGATCTCACATCTTGTAATGTCACTCAAAGCGAATATTTCCACTGGTCTGAAACCTTTTGTTGCACAAAGCTCATGATTCGTTTGAACGAACTCATCAGAGCAGAGCAAAAGAAATTGTCTACCTATCCTCACAGTTGCTGGGTAGAAGCTTTGAGTAGCAGAGTCTAATACCTTACAATTTCCGAATTCAACCTTCTTATCCCTTGTTATGGCCATCGTTTCCTCGCTAAGACATAAACTTGAAATGATCTCAGTTGAGTCACAATGTGAATATGTGTAGAACCTTGCTCTTGACTCTTTGTCCTCCACATTGGAAGGCCTCACAATGTTGAAAAAGGCAGCAATGTTTTTAATGGGTAAGTTAAAATAGTATATTCTGGTACAGTTCCAAAACAATTGTGAAGGCCCGTATGTATTCAACAATGTGGCATATGTCACCAACACGTGCATTTCTGTTGAAAACTCAGTGAAATCGAAAACAAAGTAAAACTTGTTCTCCCAAACCTGACTGGCTGTCTCAAACAATTTGTAAACCAATAAGTGGATATCATAATCCACTGCAGCTAATGTTTTCAAATTAACCACCACGACAGGGGTACCATCATGAAATATAGCATTGTGTATCAAAGAAACATCTATCGCAACATCAGCATACTTTACCGACATTTTGTTCATGAAGTCATTGTACTCATTGCTCAATGTTCCGGTTGGATCAAAACTTTTGTATGATCCACCATCGCTTCCCTGGATTCTCAAGAGTGATTTTGGTTGTCCGGCCTCTTTCAAAATCCCATCACATACAGTCATCAGCTCCACTCTTCTCTTTAATTCTTCATTGGAGAATTCTCCCGTGAGGTACTCTTGTTTGATTTCTTTGTAATGCATGAAGAAGAATTTGTGAATGTATCTCAATTCGGGGGAAGGTATTTCCGTGATCACCGAAAAAGGATACTCAGTAGACTCATAGGTAGAAATATTTTGTAGGAACTTGAAGATCTTTTCGTTGATTAGATTCAACTCGTCCATTTTTTGGTTCAATGATTTCCATTTCAAGACGGACAATGTTTTGTTTGCCATATTTTGAATCACTTTCACCAATTGGAGTAGTGATTTTTTGTTATTGTGACCAATAACATCTATCTCAAAGAAAGACTCAGGACTGATAATGGCAGGACAGAAAAACCTCAAAAATATAAAGGAACCTACTGCAATTAAAGAAGCATCAGGAAACTTACTATTCACTTTCTTGTAGATCTGAGAGCAAATGTAACGGAAAGAGCTTGGTATAGAATCCACTGAATCACAAATCAGGTCAACAAGCCTATTCAAGTATTCCATGAAAAGATCGGGGTTGGATTTTGCATCATGCTCCTTTTCAACGTTAAATTCAATTTCTTTGGCATTGAACTCTTGTATGAAATCCTTCAAGACAAGGGTCAAGTAATCCATGCCATCATCCTTGGCCAACTTGGCCAACAACTTTGTCAAAGTGCTATTTCTCCTGAAAATATCCGCTGTTCTTGAAACATTATCTATTTCCTCGTTCAAAAGATTGTCGAATATTTCATCAAGCTTGTGAAGATAGCCGAAAACACCGTACAAAGAAGTCGCATACAAATTATGGCTTTGATTAGAAGCAATAACACTCGCTGAAGTTAAGATATCAGAGAGGTCACCAATCTTTAACAAGTTTCGCTCCATCAAATTTGTTTTGTCCTTTCTAATCAGCTTTCTCTCATACAACATTTCAGCGAAGACACTAAGGAACAATGCTCTAATTCTTTTGTTTTCGTGATAACCCAAAGGAAAGACAAGTTGTAAGCCTATGTCAGTATCGTATTGTAGAATGTTAGTAATACACTTCAATACATTGTCAACAATTGACTGGATTTTGTACTTGGACTTCACGTTGCTTGACCCATTCAAAGTGTGCTTTGTTAGAATTCTGTAAAACAAAGAAAAGTAATTAGCAAATGCCAAGTCCTTGTATTTAGGAATATCCTTTTCGCTTATTCCTTCAGGAATGTCCAAAAACAACTCATCCAACTGCAAAGACAACGTTTTGGAACTTTCAGCTGCCAAGTCTATGTTGAGATAGGCAACTTCTGATTCTTTTGAAGAAGACTTGCCAGTAGCAGAGCCGGTCATTGATTTGGCACTACTACCAGAATTGTACCCACCCTGACTTCCTGGTGAATTTCCAGGTAGTTCGTCGTAAAAGGCACTTTGCTCGAGCCAGTCGTATACAGACTTTGCAAAGAAGTTTCTTATTTTGTAAGCCCCTGACAATAACAATCTTTTTCTGTTTGATTCCATAGTGAAGATTAACTTGCAAAACCTAAGCTTTAATCTCAATTGATTTACCGAGTCGTCCACCAAATTGATTAGCTTTATCACCACTAGTCCAATTTCTGGCAACAATGCCGTGAGGACTACAGCCCCCTCGTTAGGAATATTGAGCATTGCGGTCAATATCATTATAGCTTGTTCAGTAAACAACACGCTTTCTTCGTCCACATTTTTATTCTCTTCAAAGTTGTTGATAACGCCAACCAACTTATTCGAAACCAATTGATAAACAGAGGAATGTGACTCGTTTGATAATGCATCTTTGATGATAACTCTTATAACCAAATCCTGCGATGTCAACAAGTCAATACATTTGTCAATAAATGATGAGATGTTTTGCTGTAGTTTCTCTCTTAATAATGGATCACTACTGGCAAACTCATTCAGTAAGAAACAACCTGAAGTGGAAACCAAAAAACCAGTGAAATGCCTGAAAAGCAAATTTTCTTCATTTAAAGTGCTGGACTTATTAAACAAAAGGTCATACCATCTCTCGTAAATGATTAGCCATACCTGGTATAATGCTTCGGTGGGTTTTGATTCTCTCAAAATATTCCTGAATCTCTTGTGCAAAGAAACAAACCCCGTAAAGACATGATCATCTTGTATCAACTTCTGGAAGGTGCTAGAAAGATTGTGTTCGAAATGGGACTCGGCAAGTTTTACGTAAGATATATGCCATTTCATGGTCTCCTTCACTATGTTATAGAACTGGATGTCATGTGTGCACAATGACAACAAAAGTATTCTTTCCACCGAGTTTCCAACAGCTGTCTCATCACCATGGGATCTGTCATCTCGAATGATTTCATTCTTTTCTACGATACTGTTGAATTGGTCTCTCAGCAGTAAAAATTCGTTCAAGAAAATCAAGTTGGATTTGAACTTAACATCGGTCAACGACAAGGATAAGCATGAGTCACAGATCGATTTCACAATATGTTTACATGTAGCATAATTCACAAACGTTGTTACATCATTGTAGTTTCTGGCCACATCACTATCTTTGTCCACAATTGACATTATCAAACGGCAGGTCGAATGGAATAAATTACTTTGATCAGTGTTGTTCATAGATCTAGATTGTAAACCCACTCTTAGACTATCAACGTTATCCTGAACAAATTTAAAAATTCGCTCTCTGCAACAGTCTTCATCTTCGTAAAAGAATTCGGGCTTCATAAAGGAAAAATCATTGAAATAAAGCAGGGGAGCAGCTTTAAAAATCGAGAATAGATCTGCCAACAAGTCCTCCATGTTGGCCACTACTCGTGAAGTACTCGACTTTGAAGAAGAGAACATGGAAGCAGTTGAAAACTTCAATTCGTCCACGTTGATATCGTGGAAAGAATATGTACCTAGACTTTGTTGGTTATTGGATTGTTGCTGAGGTAATGCAGGAGACTGTTGAACATTGGAATGATGGCGAGTGAGCATTCGAGTTGAATGTGGGCTCAACTCTTGATCAAAGCTCAACTTTCGATTGAGATTCTGTGCTGATGTGATACTCCCTTTATCAGAGTAAATAGAAGCCGATGATGATGAAGTGTTAACGGAAGCCGAACTTTCATAATACTGGTTTAATAACTTGGAGACATTGAAGGACAAAGATTTCAATTGAGGAGCTATTGTGTGAATGACTTTTTCAAATGCGTCCAATGTCAAGTTATACTCTGATAACCCTTTTATAACTTTGATTACTATTCGAACATCTCTGTAGCTATCCTTTATATCTCGAAACTTCGTAAGTAGTAGTTTAATGTACTTCAACGGTTTCAACATTATTGCAGCAATAAAGAAATTAACAATCAAGTTATCATAGCAAAGTTTCACATAATCATTATTGGTGGAATTAAAGGCGGATAAGTTCACTTTATTCAAGTTTTCGTAAGTTTCATCAAGATGATGCATGGAAAAAACATAAACCGAGTGATGGAACATTTCAGGCGGAAACCTGGCTGCCAAATGGTAAATAGTAATCATTGAGTCAAAACATGTGAGATTCGATCTATTGTTGCAATCTTTGATTAGATTGTTGATAAATTTTAATCTCTTATTAAAACTTATCTTGAGCTTATTAGGCTTGAGTTCGTACTCAACATAATCGCTGGGGTTTAACATTGACATCCAAGTTTGTACCATAGAGGCAATCCCCGAAAATGGAACTTCTTCAAAGATACTGAAAGTTTGGTCAAAAATACTTTTACAAAGACTAATGACTTCAGAATTAGCTTCAACTATGAGACCATAATCCTTGGGTCTGGCAAAAGATTGGTCTCTCACACTGTGGGAATAGAATACTAGTATCAATTGTTTCCAGGTAGTATTCTTTATTACCTCCAAGCTTTTATTCACGACTCTTGCAACTGCCGTACCATTTTCCAGTGTGTAAAAAAAGTATTTAATTAAGGGAGCATACTTCTGAAGGATACGAGAAGAAGGATTCTCATTAGCCACACAGAACCGGAAGAGGTTGTGGTATACAAAGTCCCAGTAAGTTTGAGGGTTGGCAGCAGCTATGAATCTCAAACAGACTTCAATACTATTATCGATATCTCTTATTAGATCGGCTTTATCCATTTCCCCATTCTCGACAGAAACGCTCGAGCTGTTTATGGTTTCTTCCACCAAGCTGGAACTGTGTGTATGCCCATATTGCGTATTACTCAAATGCTGACTTGTGGGAGTAGACGTTGGACTTTGGATTGAAGATGGTGAATCGGTATTAGAAGTATTGCTATGATGGCTGCCATAGTAAGCCTTCCCATCAATGGGTCTCTTCTGAATCATGTTGAGAACTCCTCGGATCATTTCTCCACTGAGTAGACTCAACATTGTGTCGATGATAAAGTTTATGTGCTCACCACTTATTGGCTTTGGAGGTTTGAAATAATAATAGAAGGAATAATTGGTTAGGATCTCAAAATTCATCGACTTTATTTCAAAATTCGAATGGGACATGACTTTCCTAGATACCCAAGAGCGTTGAATAAGCTGTTTGAGAATTTTTAGAACTATTAGCGTGGAGGATAGTATCTTATCATCTCTATCTTTCAATTTCAAGTCTTTTGATTCTCTATTGATCGACTCAATGATGCGGCATAAGTTCATAAAGCAAGCAGAAACATAGTCTGTACCACCAACTTTCATACCGAACTTTGTTCTGTCTAACAAGATATCTTTCGTAATCTTAAATTGTGGGTTCAATTCTACTTCTACCATAGAATACCCTGTTATGTTGGGAAGGAAAGACTCAAGACGTTTGGTCAAGGAGTTTATGAACTCAAACTGAATGTCAAAGGTCCCTTCATCAGTCGTCGTCTCAGGACGGTTGGAATTTGGCATGTTCTAGGTAGGATATAACAACTGTTGGATGGATATGCGAATGTCAGAAGACCGATTTTCGATTATTTTTGCACTAAGCCTGTTGGGTCTACCTCAAATATACAATCAGACGTGAGCCACGAAATGATCTTTATACAATGAGAGAGGTGTATGACGTTCAATCCAAACAATACAGAAAAACTGAATCTTGTCCTTGTAGTAAAATTTCCGTCTCCAAACTTGTTTAGTAAAAGAAACAAAAAAACGGTCGCGGGTCGTGCCCGGCTTACGATTATATGCTAATTAAAGATGAGAAATGGTTACAAAGAGCTGTAAAAATGCTACTCAGAGGCAAGCTTACTGGGTAGCTGCTTCCGGATATAAGGGTCAAGAGTCTACGTGTAGAATTCTATAATTGTACTTATAAAAATGGAAGACAAATATCTCCAATAGACTTTTATTCCACAATTTACAAAATAACCAAGGTTGCGTCTATTACTGCATCCTATGTTGCGCTCCATGTTGCGCACCATGTTGCGCCATATGAGTACTGAGCTGCAACTGCAATTTTATATCTTCGGCAACGGGCAGATATTATCGGCCAGGTGTCGCTTAAAATGACTGTCCCTTTGAGCAAGCAATTAAACCTTATTTAGAATTTTTAGACCCTTGATTATAGACTACCAAGGTGGATTGGAATTAGAAGAAGGAAAGGACCAGTGGTTGACAAAGTTCCGTCCTTGCCGATTTGAGTAAGGGTTGCTTAAATCATGATATAATACCGAGAATTCTGCTTAAGTCGGAATATTAAACGGCATTGGGGTATAACTAATTGTTTAATTATTGTGGTTGTGGACTTGGTTTTCCATCTCGCAGAAGCGAAGATACAAATTATTCCTTATTTGAGTAAAACTCGCAAACTACACTGTTTCTCAATTTACTAGCAAATGACAAGACAAGTACATCGAGAGGGGTACTATGTCAGCGGAATATGTGTGCATGTAGATTCCGATGAGTGCTCAATTCCGTTCAAGTAGCACCTTCAAGAACGACCTCAGCAGCTCTGTTAGTTTCATATTTCTAAATAATTTTCCCGGGAGATTAGACCTCGAGTGGTGGAGAAAAGAACAAGCATCCCACAGTGGCAGTTTTTGTCATAAACGTTGGCACTAGTCACCGAACCTACTTCGTTGATTTCTTAGTAGGGAGTTTCAACCTGCGTTTGGGCTGCGGGGTCAGGTTGCCGGACTTCAAGAGATTCGGGCCGTGCCACCTCTTTCGGTCTCAGTGCTTCTTGATTTGGATATAGACTCACCACACTAGCTATAAGTATAGTTCTTCGATTCTACGAGTTGGCTAAACCGGCCAGAGCCAAGTGTGGTTTTGCAACCACGGCCAACCAATCAAAATGTGCGAGTGCTTGCACCAGTTCGCACCAAGCTTTGAAAAAAAGGTCGAGAAATTAAGATCAAAACTACTAGTTGATAAATACCGTTGTTGACCAGAAGAATAAAATGGCTGCTGCTTATAATATCTTAGGAAAGTCTGTCCCATCTCACCAATTGGCCCTTGTGACTTTGGGTGCCGTTGTTTTCGTGGCTATTCCAAAGCCATGGGCCCCACCACCTCCAGCTCACCCACCTATCAACGCAAGCTCTCCCGAGGAAGAAAAGTTCATCAAGGATTTCTTGTCCAAAGCCCAAGCTGAGAAGCACTAGACAAGATAGAGTAAATATACTACATTGAAGTAATGAACACGTCGTTAACACGAAATTTTCACTTTTGGTCATTAGTGTGCCTGTTTTTGTAGGTGTCATTGGCATTGCTGCCAGTTTTGTAGCAGTTTAGTCCTGGTGCTGGTTATGAAAACCATACAGTCCTCTCGGATTCAGTCAAAATTCACCATGAACCATTTAGCTATCTCTATTTTCAGTCTCGAGTTTTTCAATCTTTAGAATCTCAATCCGCACCTTTGAGGATGAGATGAGATAAATTTTTTTAGCAGCTCACTGAAGTTATTCTTTCATACTCATCTCGTCAGAATGTCAGCTATATACAAAGCATTACAGTCCAAGTCTTCCAGAGACAAGGCTGAGAAAGAAAAGACCAAGCATATAAATAGACAGAGATTGTTGGTGATCTCTTCTAGGGGAATAACCTACAGACATCGCCATTTGATTCAAGACTTATTACAATTATTACCACATGCTAGAAAGGAGCCAAAATTCGATTCTAAGAAGAACTTGTACCAGTTGAATGAAGTTGCAGAGTTGTACAACTGTAACAACATTTTTTTCTTCGAGGCCAGAAAGCATCAGGATCTTTACTTGTGGATTTCAAAACCTCCTAATGGCCCTACTTTAAAATTTCATATCCAAAACTTGCACACCTTAGATGAATTAAATTTTACCGGTAACTGTTTGAAGGGATCCCGGCCAATTTTGAGTTTTGACAAGTCGTTTGAGTTGTCAGATCACCACAAATTGATGAAAGAATTGTTTATTCATAACTTCGGAGTTCCCCCAAATGCTAGAAAATCCAAGCCATTTGTTGATCATGTGATGACTTTCTCTATAGTCGACAACAAGGTTTGGATCAGAAACTTTCAAATCAGTGAAACCTTGGAAACAAAGGAAAACGATGAAGATCTCAACGTGGACGATTTGTCCCTCATTGAAATCGGACCTAGATTGGTCTTGACTTTGATCACTATTTTGGAAGGTTCCTTCGGAGGCCCCAAGATCTACGAGAACAAAGAATACGTCAGCCCTAACTTCGTCAGAGCCCAATTGAAACAAAAGGCCGCTGAAGATGCTAAGAGCAGAGCCCAAGCTGCTTTAGATAGAAAGGTAAAGAAGAGAAGTCAAATTCTTGCCAAAGACCCATTATCCAACGAATCTGTTTTCAAGGAATAAGGTCCCTAATGTCATATATCTCATGTACTTGCTATTATACAAAAGACGCGCCACATCACTCTCTTTATACTCCTGTCTCTATTTTTAGGCATCGATGTGCTCGCTGTAAGTGAATCGCGTTTCGAGTCGATTTTTTCAGGTACACTTGCAAACGGTTTTTTTCAGCAGGAACAACAATAGCTTCTTAAGGCACACTGTGGAAACTCACAATTATTTACAGATTTGCTCGAGTGCAACTTGTCAGCCAGTTTTCCGATATTCGACTTTGAATGGTTTTTACATCTTCCCAGGCGTTCTCATTCTGATACACTATGTACAATAGTAATCAACACAGCCATGGTGGTCATGGTAATCATAATTATGGCTATAACTATAATGGCCAGCCTTCATTTTCACAGAATTCTAATTTTGGACGATCGCCTTATTCACGCCAAGCACTTCCTCCTGTGCCCCAGCAGACTCCAGACGATTATCAAAGTATAAGATCGAGTAGATTTCTTCCAGACGTTCAGAGCAATTTCAGGAAGCAGTTTATGTCCAACTCTAATCCTTCGACAGATAACGTCCAATATGGTAAAATAGCTCCTGACCATGCTACAAACCGACAGCTCCGTAACGATTTTGACGACGATGATGATTTTAACTTTAACGCTAACCCCAGTAAAACCCCCATGTTCTCAAAAGAACAGGGTTATCAGCCGGATGAATATGAGATGAGCAGCATAAGCAATACCCCTCCGAGAGACAACCCATTTGAACCAGAAAGGAATTCATTTGGATCGGAAAAGGGCAATAAATTCAACTATCAACAGTTTCCTTACACTGAAGGGCCTAATGTATCCCAAGATCCTTTCGAAAATGCCCCACTTTCGTACATTCCAGACAAAGCTCAACCTCCGGTTCCAGAGTTTGATGAAGGGAAGAAGATGAGACACAACGAAAGGCAACGTCTTAAACAATTAAAGTCCAAACCTCGCTTTCATTATACTCGTTTGCCCTATTTTGGTATATTGGTTACCCTCATTCAGGTTATTGTATTTATAGTGGAGTTGGCTAAGATGGCGTCTTTGACTGGCAGTGCCTTCCAAACGAAGCCATACTTCAATCCTATGTTGGGGCCATCCACCTATGTTTTGATCAATATGGGGGCTCGTTATATACCATGTATGAATGGGGTACAAGGCATCACCACCGATCCCAGCATTCAGTACCCTTGTCCTAATTCCACATCCATTGATACAGATGTGTGCAATTTAAGCGAATTATGTGGATTGTCAGGTGTGCCTCTTTCCCATGGGGAATACCAACCGGATCAGTGGTATAGAATTATAACCCCTATTTTCTTGCACGCTGGATTCTTGCACATTCTTTTCAACTTGTTGTTGCAAGCATCAATGGGTTTCAGTATTGAAAGGGCTATCGGCAGCATTAAGTACGCCATCATATATTTGCTAAGTGGCATCTCTGGGTTTTTATTAGGAGCCAATTTCACTCCCAATGGAATTGCCTCATCAGGGGCATCTGGAAGCCTATTCGGAATAGTAGCGACAAACATTGTCATGTTTATATACTGTGGGAAAAAGAACACTAACATGTATGGTACCAAAAAGTTTGGCTTATTTTTATGTATAATGGTGGGAGAAATTGTGGTTTCGTTTGTTTTAGGATTGTTACCTGGCTTGGATAACTTCAGTCATATCGGAGGGTTTGCCCTCGGAGTGCTATCTTCGATCCTACTTCTCAAAGATCCCTTCTTTGTATACAATGATGGGATCATCACTTACCAGTCACATCTCTCTATATGGCAAGAGTTTGCCAACAACTGGAACCCTTATTATAATTTCGACGATAAAATAGCTTCAAGGTTCTACATATGGTGTGGAGTGAGAGCAATATGCTTGGTTTTGATCGTACTTTACTTTGTATTATTGGCAATGAACTTCTTCGGAGAGTCTATACTTCCTGCTAAGAACTCTTGCAGATGGTGCAAGTACATCAGCTGTCTTCCTGTCAATGGGTGGTGTGAACAAGGAGAGCTTGAAGTGGATAACGAGCCTGATACCGAAAGTAGCCCAACCAGCAAACACAATACGACACCTACAAGCTCTGCTTCAAAAGCTTCCGCAACTCCTACACATGCCACTTCAACTGAGCCAGATAGCATAGATAACACTGGGTTTTCAGAGCCTAATAAAAGGCAGTTTCTCGACCACCAAAACCTATTCGGTAGTGTTCATCACACCTCCGCCTCATTAATAGGTGAACCTGAAGAAATTGTGGGTGTTGGACTAGGGTTTTTCTTGGTCATTGGGTTACTTATACTAACACACTTTAAGCTCAAGAGAAAAATATAATTAGTTAGCATTTTCCATACATATTCATTTGTAGTCTTCTTTTGCAGCTAAATCCGGGTAAAGTTGGTATTGCGAAAGCTAACAGAAAATTTTAATACCAAAATTTTCAGTACCGTTTGATAGTAATGATTAGAACTGGATTTCGCAGTCAGTTGGTCAGCATGAGGTGCTTGCATAGTACCAGGCCTTCCCAGTCTTTCATTGGGGACTGGTTTGGCAGAAAAAAGACCGAGGAAAAGAAGGACGTCGTGAAGGAACAGGACAACTTTGAGGAAGATTCCAAGATCGTTATATTGAGCGAGAAGAACTCACCCAACAAGCAGAAGTTCAGCATTAAGACCCATATGCCTGACTTCAAGATTCACCAATGGAAGCACAAATCCGTGAAAGAGAACGAAATCGGAAACACCTACGAACCTCAAGACCTTGTAACAATAATAAATGAAACTTTAAAGAGTTTTCAGAAAGAGCCAACGGAGCTTGGAAACTTTGAGCAAGTCAAACTCGACGACTTGTCCTTCAGATTCGAGTTCACAAAAGAGTTAAAAAGAAATTTGGGCTTTGAAATCAGTGATTCAATCTTAACTAAAGCACATAATTTAAAGATATTGTATGGCGAATTGGAATCCTTAGTCACCAGGAGATTCACCAATGAAAGAAATCCAAACGATATTGCTTTGAAACCCGAGGACTTCACCGCTCCAAACGTATATGTGAATCAAGAGTTGAGTGAACTCGAAAGAACAAGAGAATTTAACAAATTAGTTGAGCAAGCAAGAAACTCTTTATAAACAGCAACAACTCATGTACATAGACTCAATACAAACATTCGATCATATCATTTCTTTTTACTTAATGCAAATCCTATTAAAGTAGCGGCTGCCAATCCGAGAAGTGCTCCCGGTATCAACACTTCATTTGGTATGCCAGGAATGAAATCTGAGGTTGGGATGTTTCCTGATTTCTTTATCTTCCTGGGTTTGATATTTTCAATCGAAGCTGGCTCGTGGGGATTATGCAAATACAATTCTGTTTTATCGTAGCCTGAGGACAAACTTATCCTTACACAGTCAACCAAATCATCATCAGAAGTTATTGTTACGATGTCACCTTCGTCATCAATGTAGCTCATTGCGTATGTTTCCCCTGAACCATCCAGACCTGCTACTCCCAATAGTTTCAAATCTCTAAGATGTAACCTCTCGTCTATCAAGCTTCTCAATCTCAAAAGACCATCAGCAGGTCTGAGGGAAACACGATGAGCTCTATTCTCAATGGAAGGGGATCTAAACTTGAAGATGAACGGCTCCTCAAGGGGTAGTAGAGAGCCATCTCTCTCTTTTTTTGGTGTCTCAACATGCGATATAGAGTCAGATGGCTTGATATCACCGTGAACATCAGATTCTGTCACTCCCTCTTGAGAATTCAAAAAGCTCGGAGTTTTTGGTCTTCCACTGGAGATCCCAGCAAGGGAATCCGAGTGAATAGAGTCGCTATCATTATCCAAAGAAGTCCAAAATTTATTCCAAGCCGGTCCTTCGTTGTTCTTGAACTCTGACCCAGGCCCCAAATTCTCCAGACTTTTTATGTGCTTGATTTGATTCAAAGTAGCGTATGTTAGTTTGAGGACATCAACTATCCCAATGATGTCCCCGATGTCATTGACTACAGGCAAGTTCAAATAGTGGCCGTCGAACATTTTTCTCAAGGACTTTTGTATGGATAGATCATACTTTGCCACATCGGGTTGGGGAGTCATGACTCTCACTATAGAGCACGCCCTGGGAGTTAACCCAGCAGCAATGACCCTTAAAACAACATCCTTAGAGGTAAAAATTCCATTGACCTTGCCATCATTATCTTTTACAAGCACAGCTGTGGTGTTATTCTCCTTCATTAAGACAGTAGCTTCGTTGACGTTTGTTTTGATAGAGCAGTAGATGGGTACCGTTTTGGAGTCCAAGACCGTCCCTAGAGTGGGCCCGTTCATCTTGTCTTTTAAATCCTCGAAGAAGTGGAGTACCTGCAAAGGCTGTTCAAGTACGCCTATTTCTGAGTGAACAGTATCAAGAGCTTCGTATAACTTTTTGGACGACTCGTGCATTCTTTCCAACTTCTCCATCTGTTGAGCATAGCACTTGGTGATATCTAGAACTCCTGCTATCATACCCTTATCGTCCAAAACAGGCAAATGGCGGAACCCCTTTTGGACCATCAACGTTAAGGCATCTGATGCCGGATCGTTAGATCTGGTACACATGGGATTGGGTGTCATTATCTGCTCAATAAGAACAGTGTTGGCATTGAGGTTGGAGCCCACGACTCTGAAGGCCAAGTCCTTGGCTGTGAATATACCTAGAATTTCACCTTCTTCTCCGACCACTAGAATACAGTTTTCTCGCTTAGCTGTCATCAATTGTGAAGCTTCAAACACACTTGTAGACGGCTTACAGGTCACAGCTTCTGACGGGCTCAATGACAGAACTGTGCCGGGTGTACTTTTTCTTTGCCGGGTATGTTTTGTAGCACCACGACGTTTCTTGTTCAAATCGCTTTCAATTCTTCTCCGTATGGCATCGTCTCGTTTAGACTGCCTTCGTCTGGAATCAGCAACAACACTACGTTGAGGACTACCTGAAGAGGACTCAGAGAAGCTGGAAGCATACAGAGCCTTCGGTCTGTTTGTGGATGACATCAATTGCCTGAATCTGGTCAATAATATGCGTTTGTACTAGATCTTATCGTCTTGACTTGATTTTTCCGTAAACAATAGTTTAGATTTCGTGTGAGGTACAATCAGTTTTGGGAGTACGTCAAATCCCAGTAGGAAGCTGATACGAGTATTGAAGGTGGTCCTGACGTTCTATGTGTAGTGTTCCAGAATTGCCACATTATCAACGTACCAGCTGAAGAGTCTGGTTCAACATAAGTTCTTCTTACAAGGCAAATATCTCGATCCAATCAAGTGATCTGAAGCTCCTTCATCAACGAAAAGGACGCCGAAAACTCAGCCCGGCGATGCAACGGCAACTTGTTCGGTAGTCAAGCACCCCGTGTTAGGTGCCTCATTATCATCTGTGTCTTTCCTTTAAAACCATGATCTCTACTCTCTCATTGTTCTTCAATTATTTTGCAGCCTTTGCACACTGGTAAGTGATACATCACTTGTGATGTTTAACATCATTTCCACACATTATTTAGTTTTCTTTGAAACACCTCTACTCATAACATGAATTTCGTGAAACCACATCCAGCACGGAAAACGCCCTTGGTGTCGGTCACCAATATCAGGAAGCTTGTGCTTGCATTTCCCCTTGTTGCTTATGTTCAATCCTTTATCAAGGATTTGATCATCTCGATCATGAAAACAGGCCCCATTCCCAAACACGTAGCCATTATTATGGACGGCAATAGAACCTATGCTAAGAAACATAACTTGCCCCTCAAAGAGGGCCACGCGGCGGGAGCACAGGCTCTAGTTCACGTGTTAGATGCTTGTTTTAGATTGGGAGTTATATGTGTCACTGTTTATGCTTTCTCGATAGAGAACTTTAACAGATCCAAGGAAGAAGTCGACACTTTGTTCGGGTTGTTGAGAGAAAAGCTTAGTCAACTCTCTCAGAATGAACACAGCTATGCCATTTATAACAAGGTTCAGGTAAAAATAATTGGCAACAAGTCGATGATACCCGACGATATCTGGAGAGATTTAGATAGGATCGAAGAGAAGACGAAAAACAGCACCTCCAATAGGGTTTTGAATGTGTGCTTTCCATATACCAGCAGAGATGACATCACATCTTGTATCAGGTCCATTGCTGAAAGGAGAGTCAATAATCAAATTGCCCCAGAGGAGATCAGTTTAGGTTTATTGGATGCAAATATGTATTTTGGGCCAGATGCACTTCCTTTGGATCTTATGATCAGAACCAGTGGTCAAACTAGGTTGAGCGATTTCATGATCTGGCAGTGCAATAATGATTGTAGTTTGGAATTTGTCGAGACCTTATGGCCTGACTTCAAATTCTTCAATATAATCAAGGTTTTGTTCAAATGGAGTTACTACAAGACCTTGGAGAGCGAAGAAAATATCCAGCTTGGTACAAAGTCAGATAAGCCAAAGGGTGACCAGGTTGCTGATGTTTTGAAGCAGCTTCCTCGTCATCCACCCTACCGTTCAGTGAGTGATCAGTAAAGCAGGTTTCTAAGCAGTTCAAAGAGTTTTTACCACCTTCTTCACCTCCTTTTTCTTTCTCTCCACCGCCCTAGCTGTGTCGATTTTGTTTAAGTATCCCAAATATACCACAACCTCAGCAACCAACACCAAGAGCCCAAAGAAGAGACACAATAATACTCTATAACTATCCGGGAGTTTCCAAGAAGACTCTGTCCAGTACCAGATGGCGTATATGACACTTGCGACACTAATCAATATGTTGACTATGGTGGTCAAATAATTCTTGATTTCTTTGTTCATTTGAGCTGGACTGGCCACCTCGTCCGACTTGTCTTCATATAATGTTTCGAAATCAGCTTTGCTCCCCACAAGGTCCCTATATTCTTTTTCCTTGGCCTCTAACCGTAACCGTCCCATCAATTCCACGTATTCTTTTGTCTTTGGTTTCGCTTCTTCCACATTTTTATTTGGGATATGAAGTTTGGAAAGTTTAATGAGAGTCAATAAATCATCTGCCGGTTTATATTGCCGATAAACCCGTATCAAATCGGAATGCAGGATATACTCCTTGTCACCAGTGATGGATCCAAACTCCTGTACGGGCACCGAGATCTCCAAAACATTCTTGAGCTGCAGAGTCAATCTAAACTGAGTCATCGTAATTGCCCAAGCTACTAATGCTCGCAATATTTCTACTGATCTGAAAAACTCGGACTGATAAGCTAAGAATGGCGACCAAGACAGGCAGCACCATTGTTGGAGCATTAGCATGCCAAAAGGAATCGTTTCTCAAGACTTTGAGGACCACGGTTTACTCCTGTGAGCCACATAAGGGCCATGTTACGCCAAAGGATAAGCAAAATAAAAACCAGAAGAAAGTCGAACTGGATAAGCAAGACGAGGTCAGATATGCTATTGAGTTGGCTGACACGGTTATTTTTCCTGAGGGTGGTGGCCAGCCCTGTGACAAGGGAACTTTGAAGAGTGCTACTGAAGAGGTCGAGGTTACCGAGGCTATTAGAGATAAGCTCAACGCTCTTCATTTGACTACTAAGCCACTTGAGCCTGGTACCGAAGTTGATGTGTCCATTGATTGGGACAGAAGGTTTGACCACATGCAGCAGCATACGGGCCAACATCTTGTTTCTGCAATATTTGACCTGTATAACTTAGAGACTTTGAGTTGGGGAATGGGTGAAGTTTTGACATATGTTGAGTTACCCAAGAAGATTGATGATGAGCTTCTTACAGAAGCGAATGAGAAAATCAACAAAGTTATCCTTGAAGATCTTCCTATTACTGTGGAAGTTCCTGATGGCCACGGCCATGAGTTGGACCTCTCCCATCTTCCTGATGATTATGATATCTCTAAAGGTTTGGTAAGAATTGTCAAGATCGGAGACTTGGATAGAAACCCTTGTTGTGGAACTCATTTGAGAAGCACCTCTCAAATTCAAGCTGTTTCATTATTGCATCAGGTCGGCGTAAGGGGTGGTAATTCAAGGTTGTTTTTTGTCTGTGGATCCAGAGCATTCAGATATGCTAGAAAGAGCCACGAAATTCTAAAAAATGTATCTGGAAACATCTTGGCTTGTCAAATGGACGAAGTCTACGACAAAACAAAACAACTCAATGATAACTATAGAGATGCCATATCTACTAAGAACAATTTGCTCAAAGAATTAATGGGCCTTGAAGCCAAAAGGATATTTGAAAGTTTTAAGAATGGCTCGACTGTGGAGTGGGCTTACAGAAAGGATTCCGACGGTGGATCTCTCAATTACCTTCAAAAGGAGTTGTTAACCTTGGTAAATGCCAATAAGGATTCTGGTATTGACTTGGACAAGACACACACTGTTGTCATGTTTAATGGTTTGATTAACGAAGGAGGAACTGTCAAAATTATGGGGCCTGAATCGTCTAAACTTCTGGCAGAGATTAAGAAGATTTTGTCTTCCGTCAAAGGTGGGGGTAAAGGGAGTTCCTTCCAAGGTAAAGTTGTTAAGTATGAAAAGGGTGAAATAGACTCCTTGATTAACTATTTAGATAACCTCCATTTACAAGATTAAATAAGATTATTTATTTGGATAGCTGGTATTTATATATATACAGAATACACCATACTAACGTTTGACCCAAGTTGGAGATTTTCTGGCCTTAAGCTTACCGGGCTTCTTTCTTTCCACTATTCTGTTATCCACTGGCCTCAAATTAGCTGAATTCAATCTTCTCTTCCAAATAGGATTTAATTGACCTAAAAGCTTTATCAAACCCAATCTTAGAGAGTCAGCTTTACTGCTAACACCACCACCATTGATTGTGGCAAATATGTTGAGTTTGCCTAGTTTATCGAGGGCTAGTAATGGAAAGATAATTTTATCACGATCTTCATCTCTTGTAAAGTACTTCGTGAAATTAACTCCATTCACCAAGATCACTCCTTCTCCTTCAACAATCTTAATATTTGCACGAGAGGTCTTTTTGACTCCTTTACCTTTGGCTATTCCATTTGCGTCCAAGGTTTTGATTGATTTGACTTGAGAAGAGGTTTGATTGGTTTGACTGACAAATTCATTCAAGGTTTCGACAACTTCCCTGGGCATCAATTGTTCATCAATACTTCTTAATCTGTTCAACATGGTTATCAAATCTCTATGGTGTGCTACCTTGACTCTTTCATTTTTAGCGTAGTTGTCGCTGTATTCGGGGAATGATAAAAACTTGCTTTCGAGAAGCTCCTTACTAGATAACTCCCTGGTGGGTAAATGCATATGACGCTGCAATAATGTGTTCAATCTACTCATGGTAGCATCGTGTATAGGATTACCACCATAATATGTACTTAATTCTGGTACCACTCTGAGTCTTTCCAACTCGTAATCTTTTATTCTATCTTTGCCCAACACAGGAGGCATAACAGCTATAAGTCTCTCATTTTTGATTGATTCGGGGACAACAGGTGCAAGTTCATTGCGTAGCCCAGAAGTCGAGCTGAAGAGTCGAGCTGTCCTTTTAAGAAAGCCAAATGAGTACCTTTGCAACGACATAATCAGCCTGTTGTGCTCAATAATGAAACTGAAAAATTTTAGACCAGTTGATTTATGAAAACTTCGCACTTTGCACGAACGATTTATAGCGGATGTTAATATTAAGCTAATGTACAAGGTTTATATATGATACAAGTTAGGATTGATCAGTATTGGAGTCGGTCAAAATAGCACTTAGCTTTGGCATTCTTGAGTACTCATCGCTTTGCCTGCTCTCATCCAGTTGCGACGAGCTTGAAGGTGAATTAAGCAAAGCATTGATATTGTTTCTCTTCGGTTCGGGCTTGGAAAGCTCTGGTGCTACCGGCATCTGTACTGTCCCCGTATTTTGTGAAGCTTCGACGGGACGGTTAGGACTGTCACTGTTTAACAAGCTCAATATCGAAGAAGTGTGTGCCTCAGCTGTATTCTCACTAGTCAAGAGGGCACCGATGCTGTTGGGTTTACCGAAGCCTGGGACTGAAGCTTGCGGGGGAGTCTGATAAGCAGAGGAGGGAGAAGGGAAACCCAGAATTGGTACTTGAGGAATACTGCGGGTGTTCGGAGCAATTAATTGATGTGTCGAAAGTTGAGGGGTGGGCTTGGGGTCTTCACTCTTTACGGCAACCGCCAGACTGGTATCATCGCCATTTTCGGGCTTGGAAAGAACTGCTGCAAACTTTTCTTCGAGCCTTTTATCAGCTTCTTGGGCAATTTCGAGCCACCCATGCTTTTCTGCATTTCTTTGAAAGTAGTTTCTGACCATTGTAGCCGTTTTAGTGGTCAATTTGTCTGCAATGGTGGTCCACTTAGTGCCATGTTCCTTTAATAACAAAGGAAACTCGCTTGATTCGGTTATACTCCAGTAACTAGAAATCGTTTTCTTGTTCTTGTCTTTGAGATCTCCATTCTGGTTGTTGTCTTCAAGTTCCTCTTCTTTTGGAGTATCCTTCGGAGTTAGAGGAACTTCGTTATCTTCCTTTTTCTTCCTTGGCTTCTTCTTAACCTCTATATTCTGGTGATGAGTCGGGGAAGTTGGTGGTGCTTCCCCGGAAGCATGCAGCTTCTTGGCGATACTCTCTTCAAAAGTTGGAGCTGCTGCTCTCTTTCTCCGACCCGTCTCAGTGAACTCCTCACCTAGTGCAACGGTACTCTGTACCGGGGAAGCTGGACTAGGGGCTATAGGTCTTGGTGTGTCAATCACGGAATCTTCGATTGGGATATTCTTAGCAGATTCTTTCGCAGCTGTTTCCTGAGGCACTGGCGTGGTTTCACGTGGTGTCTGATTAACGGAAGTATTCCTCGACTTCACTTTTTTCTTTGTCATGGGTGTTTTCTTGCTGTTTCGCTTTTTGTACTGTACGATTAGATTTTTGTAATTGACAGCCTTCTTGGTTAAGTAGTAGTGAATGACGCATTCAGATGCAGTTCTTAAACCGCCCATGAACCTGGAGATATACCCAAACTTCTTAGGGTACTTGACAAAACCATCACAGAATAGATTGTGCTCCTCAGGAGAAAAGTTGTCGAAGAATTGGGTGTGGACTCTTTTGGCCCACTTACTTTTATCCATTACAAGGTTGTTGGAGTCCATATAATTTAGTAAGATTTCTTCATTGGGATCGAGTAACAAGTCAGGAGTAGATGCTGATAATTTCAAAGCACGCAACATTGGATCTTCATCGTCCTGCTTAGTCAAATTTTTCAAAACCTCTTCGAATTCGGCTTCAGTGGTAACCAAATCTCCATGTCTTCTTGAGGATCGACGGTTCCCGAACCCACCAGTGACGGACACATAATCCATATTCCCTGTGTTGGGGGTACCCGAAGTCGGTGTTGTGGGAGCTGCGGAGCCGGTGGGTTCTTGGTATTTGAGTCTAATATCAGCTGAATCAATCTCTCTCTTCATTTCGTCGTTTGGTGGATGTAAAACCTTCAACTGTTGTTCCATGAATGAGCCCTCACGTTCCCATTGCTCGTTCCACGCTTTATACTCTTTCCTCAATTCATGAGCATAGTTTCTGATCCTTTCATGGTTTTCCTTTAAGTAGCCCAATAACTGGGGTTTCTTAAATTGGTAAAGTTGCACATTTCTTTTGTAGAATGGAAGTTCTCTGAAGTCTTGGATGGTGACTTTGTCTTGTTTTATGCTCGAGGCCTTTGATTCGAATTCACTCTTCAAGTTGGCCAACATTCCATCAAGTTTGTTTAAGGGGAGTTTCAAAGCCTCCTGATCACTCTCCGTTCTCAAATCAACGGCTTCACCATCGTTAGAATCATAAGGGAAAGCGGGCTGTGGTGTCTGTTCCTTGATTTGCATATCCTTACCAGGTTCAAGATCTTTTTCAGGAGCTTCAGCTTCCATTGAATCATTTTCTTGTCCTTCATAGGCATCAGACTCATCATCATAAGCTCTTGCAGAATCATCATAGGTTTCATCAATCTTGGACTTTTCACCATCATGATTATTCGAATCACGATCGACATTCATCTCATTCTCATCTTGGTCGTTTTCGTCTTCTTCATCATCAATATCTTCATGATGATCATATTCACCACGTCTATCACTTCTCTCTTCATCTTCTACACCATCTCTGGGAGCTCCACCATTTTGTTGTGATTCGTTGCCAACATCATACTTCTGGTAGTTGCTCGTAGCGTCCAAAGAAGACTCGCTTCCTTCCGAAGACTTGAAACTTTTTCTTGTATTGAAATCATCCTCGTGATATGGGTTATTGGAGGAGTAACCGTATCCCTTTTTATAGCCATAATAACCATTAGAGTCATAATAGCCCTGGTTCGAATACGACAGGTATTTCTTCTTGGTAGAATAGTGGTCTACCTGAGACTTATTGAAATATGGCTTTGATGGATAGTAGGTGTCCGATCGTTTAGCATTCAACAAGGAAGTGTTTCTGGACCTATCTCGCTTAGGTATAGAATTGGACAATGAACTTCTGTTGCTTAGACTAGGTCGAGAAGAATAAAAGTGCTCGGCACCAGCACGCCCGGTGGACGTCGAAGGGTCTTGCATATCACGTTTGAAAGTATTGTAGCTGCCATAGCTGGGATAATAACTGTTGTATTTGGAGTTATTGTAGGATGAATACGATGAGTAACTGGGGCCACTGTTAGCTCCACCAGCCCCATACCGTCTATTATTAACCCCACCAGTACTACCATGGCTACCTATTTTAGTACCTTCCGAGCCAGAAACATTGGGACTGTTGTTATTTACAAGGGGAGTGGAAGATGACAAGGAGGATGAGCCAGGTCCTGATGAGTTGGGGCCTGAGCCAGCAGTTACACCTCTTCTAGAGAAGACTTTCCTCTTGGCTTTATTGGAGTTGTATTCATCACCGGACGTATATCGGTGCGCCGGTGGACCTCGTGATCCAGACGAGGACATGTTGTGATGGTTTTAAGCAAACTTAAACTAGGCTTGTGTGGTAGGGGAGAGCCTAAGGAAAGATGTTTGGAGCTTGCTTGATGAAGGTTGGAGGGGGAAAATCTGAATTTGAAAACTTCACCGGATTGGTACTATCGAGTCCGACAACACTACCAGACAAGTAACAGTAGATGGAGCAGATGAACCTGGAACGTTACTAGGAAAAAAAACTGTTGTTTGTAAGAGCGGTTTTTAATATTTCAGTATTTTCTCAATCTTTTGGAAAACAAATGACACAAAACCAAACGCATAGTGGAGGCCTCATCACAAGTGATAGTAGACCAAGTGTTAGTCCCGTTGGCCTTAGGAGATGTGGCAACACAGTGCGGTGGCCATGGACCGGCTATAAATGAACGGTGCTCTCGGGATATCCTCTGCGGGACCTGTGGTGATCAAGTAGATGCTGGCCCCGGTGTGGCACTGGACTAGCTGTAGCAGACGCAACCTGTGCCCTGCAGTTCCACCAGGGAGTAACGCATGTGCCATAGCATATTCTGCCCGCTCTTTGGACGCCTACTGGGGTTTTCTTGGGCTGGTGGTGGATGGAAAAAGAACCAGTCGTGCCCCGACAAGTGCACATCTGGAGTCGTGCAGAGGCTACACTTGCTAAGTAGCCCAACAGCTGCAGCTGTAACGGAGGAGGTGTAATGGGCAATGGAGAAGGCAAAGCCACCCAAGAACCATAGAAGCCAACAGCGTGGTCTTGTTTTCAAAACCACTTCCACTTGAGAGAAAAAGAGGGTTTTCGAACAAGGGTCTTCGATGCAATAGCCGGATACAACAACCACATTCCCACCACCCCTCCACGCCTCAGTTTGGGTACAACGCCTACCTGCAAGTAGCGAACGGAAATATCTCCACCCACCCAAGGCCATTACTCTCAACACATAGAATGGCAATAAGATCTTCAGCTCAGGGCCATTCTCACCACCCCCACTTCAAACCCCCATATACCGAGCGGCGCACGCCCTATTTATAACCTCACGAATTCTCGGAAATATCTGTCGATAAAGAAGCATTTTGCTGTTATATAAATACCAGATTGCCTGCCGAAAAATTTGCTGATTTTCATATATGATTGATTTAGAGTTCACGATCGATTTCCAATCGCAAGCTTATCTCGCCAAATTTGTTCATTATAGCTTATATATTGCCGCTGTTCTTGCATTTTTAGTTGGTTTCGTGTCTCAGAGTGTACTTTATTGCTTGTACAGTTACGTTTCGTTGATTGTTGTCGTTAGTGTTGTCGCTTTACCAAGTTACCCAGCTTACAACAAGAAAAGAGTCAATTTTCTCGATGTCTCCTACGGTTTCTGATTCCAAAGAATTGTACTTGGGATTTGATTTATCGACTCAGCAGTTGAAAATCATTGTCACCAACGAAGACTTACATGTGGTCAATTTATTTAGCGTGGAGTTGGACCATTTTGCCGACAAGTATGGCGTCCACAAGGGGGTAATTTCTGACTCTAAGACGGGCGAGATTTTATCTCCTGTAGCCATGTGGTTGGATGCTATTAATCACTTATTTGATGAGATGAAGAACGACGATTTTCCATTTGATTTGGTCAAGGGGATCAGTGGCTCAGCTCAGCAGCATGGTTCTGTGTACTGGTCTGAAACTGCCAACGGTTTATTGGCGAATTTGGCACCAACATCTTCCTTATCTGATCAGCTTAGTGAAGCGTTTACTTATCCAATGTCTCCGAATTGGCAGGATCATTCTACAGGAGAAGAGCTAAAGCTTTTTGAAGAGGTTGCTGGGGGTGCAGATGAACTAGCAAAGATCACTGGTTCAAGGGCCCACTACAGATTTACTGGGCTACAGATCAGAAAAATTGCAACTAGAAAAAGTCCACAAATCTACAAGAACACGGCTAGAATCTCTTTGGTATCCAGTTTCGTGGCAAGCATTCTTTTGGGGTCGATTTCCAGTATTGAAGAAGCTGATGGATGTGGTATGAACTTATATGACCTCAATACCAATGACTATAATGAAGAGCTCTTGAGTTTGGCTGCTGGTGTTCATCCAAAGGTTGATAATGCCACAGAGGAGGAACGTAAAGCTGGTGTTGAACAATTGCGGAATAAGTTGGGACCAATAAATCCCATCACTTATAAGGCTGATGGCTGCATCTCCAAGTATTTCACTGAAAAGTATGGTTTCAGCCCAGATTGTAAGATTTACTCTTTCACAGGTGACAATTTAGCTACTATCATATCTTTACCATTGAATCCTAACGATATTTTGGTGTCGTTAGGAACCTCAACGACCGTTTTGTTAGTAAGCAAGAACTACAACCCATCGTCTCAGTATCATATGTTTAAGCATCCCACAATCCCAGATCACTATATGGGTATGATCTGTTACTGCAATGGATCGTTGGCTAGAGAAAAGGTGAGGGATGCATTAAATGAGAAATACAACGTTGAAGACAAGAAGTCATGGGATAAATTTAATGAGCTTTTAGATCGGTCCAAATCTTTCAACAAAAAATTGGGTATCTACTTTCCTCTAGGCGAAATCGTCCCCAATGCCACGGCTCAATTCAAAAGATGTTTGTTGAATGACAAGGGACAAATTGTCGATGCCAATGACTCTAACTGGTCAGTTGAAGACGACGCCAGTTCTATTGTCGAATCACAAACGTTGAGTTGTAGATTGAGAACGGGCCCTATGTTGGCCAATTCTGGTGAGAGCCTGGAGTCTACTCCGACGCCTCTTGAAAACCACTTACATGATATTTACAAAACTACACACCTGACTTTTGGTGACTTGTATACTGATGGAAAGAAGCAGAATTACCATTCGCTCACTGCCCGTCCGAATAATATTTTCTATGTTGGGGGTGCTTCCAACAACTATTCCATCATCAAGAAGATGGGAAGCATTCTTGGGGCTAATAACAAGAACTACAAGGTCGAGATACCGAATGCCTGTGCTTTAGGAGGAGCCTTTAAAGCTAGCTGGAGTTTACATTGCGAGAGAACTGGTGAATTCGCCAACTTCAACGAATACTTGAACAAGAAGTTCGACTTCAGCGAGTTGGACTCCTTTGACGTCGAAGACTCATGGGAAAATTACTTCTCGGGGGCTGCCATGTTAGCAAAAATGGAGGATAACTTGAAACATGATTAAACACCTAAATAGATTCTATTAAATATATCGCAGCACATTAATTTTTCAGTTCCTGTAAATGTTGAGGTTCATCAGATCAAAATCCATATCTGCCATCAAAAAGCAGTTGCTTAGTGGGGAAGTACCTATAACTAAGTCACTCATCAACGAGTCACTCAAAAATGATGACTTTCACGAATTGAAAAGCATTTTGAAGTCAAACAACGAGTTGTTAACTCCATCGGTCAGAGATGAATTGTGCCATTTCATTCCCAACGATTTTTCCATTTACTATTTATTGAAGGACCACGACTTTACTAAAGAACAGTTAGCATCTCTTATCAGCCATAATCCTGAGAGGGTAGATACCTCTTGGGAATTATTTCAACGTCATAGTAATATGGAGCATGATTCAGTGAGCCTTGCATTGATTGAGAAGCTTATAGTAGAACCATCTGACTCAGATTGGGCTAAGGTGCTTTTCCTTTACAACAAATACAGTAGCCCAGAGACGATTCAAGAGACCATCTTCAACAAGTTGGTAGAAGTACAGTCACCTCTTCTTGGATATTTTGGATTCACGGAGAACTTCCTCAAGAAGCAGCTCAAAGAATTGGAAGGAACTGAATTTTTCTTGGTGTTCAGCAAGATCATGTCACCAGAAATAGAGCTAGAGGCTTTTATTAAAGCAATGGATACGTGTACCGCAATAGAGCGGAACCAAGAGTTCGAACAAGTTTATAAAAGAGTCTCCAAAAGTGAGGCCGTTTTAGATTGCCTCACATCGCAAGATATCATAGACTATGTCGAGACCAACAAGTTGGATTTGGATAAACGGCCAGAATCTCTTTTGATCAGGCTCAAGGTAATGGAGACGTACGGTATGAATCAAAGAGATATGGAAAAAGTGTTGAAAAAGTTCCATGAATATCAAGCTCATTCGGATTTTGGTATAGAATTTGTCCAAAATCTTGTGAGCCAAACCTACTGCCTAGAAGCTTTCGACAAAAAAGACCCAGACGTCTTCTTTATCGTGGATGCTTTACTTCTAGAGAACGTCCCCATTAAATTGCTACAGGCTATGATTCTAAGTCATTCAGCATTTGGCACTGACAAAGCATTGCAAATTTACAACAAATACATTCAGCATGTGAGCTCAAAGCCCAATGAATACACAGGCCGCTCTCCTTCCGGGCTACTTAGTGAGCTGGTTCTTTTGGCGTTTTTATACAACAATGATAGAGATTTTGCTCATATCATCTTTGATAAAGTCAGTCTGTCAAGTAAACTCCTGGAGCCTGAACTTTCCACAATTAAAAAGGTCTTCAAGGTCTATGGTGACGCTTTTGAAGAACAAGATAACTGGGAGGCCGCTCAACCCAAGTTACATCTGCACATAGTTGAGGTTATCAAAAACTTATAACGCCTCGTTTCTCTAACTGTACAAAGTTCCATGCACCCAATTTGTAGAAAAGTACCTCTGTAAAATTGCCATAGCCAAATATGCACATATCACTATGACAATGCTCTAGTCAACCTCTGCGGTTGCAAATTGCTGTCTCAGTATGCTTGAAGAGCTTTGGTCTGTGTGTGTCTTGGCTATTTTTTGCAATTATGACTGATTCATCGAGGTGACTCAATTGATGTAAATCGACTCATGCGCAAAATGAAAAACTGGTTATCTTTAAACTGAGAATAAATAACAACCACACAATGTCTGTGCAAATTCACTTGAGAGCTGAGACCAAACCTTTGGAAGCCAGAGCTGCCTTGACTCCCTCTACCACCAAAGCCTTGATTGACGCAGGTTTTAAAGTTTATGTTGAAGAAAGTACCCAATCCACCTTTGATTCTGCAGAATATAAGGCTGTCGGTGCTGAAATCGTTCCATTTGCTTCTTGGAAACAAGCCCCAAAGGACAGAATCATTTTGGGATTGAAGGAATTGCCAGAAGATGAGACTTTTCCTTTGGTTCACGAACACATCCAATTCGCCCACTGTTATAAAGACCAAGCTGGATGGCAAGATGTCTTGGGTAGATTTCCTGCTGGTAATGGTACCTTGTACGACTTGGAATTCTTGGAAAATGACCAAGGAAGAAGAGTTGCCGCTTTTGGATTCTATGCGGGCTTTGCTGGAGCTGCTGTTGGTGTGTTGGATTGGGCCGTCAAGCAATTGAGCCCAAGTGAAAGAATATCCAATCTTTCTCCATACCCAAAGGAAGACGAGTTGGTGGCTTATGTCAAGAAACAATTAGATGCTGCCGTTGCCAAGACAAACTCCTATCCACAATGTTTAGTGATCGGTGCTTTAGGTAGATGTGGTTCCGGTGCTATCTCATTGTTTCAAAAGGTTGGTATTCCAGACTCCAAAATCTTGAAATGGGATATGGCCGAAACAGCTAAGGGAGGTCCATTTGAAGAAATCATTCAATCTGAAATCTTTGTGAATTGTATCTACTTGTCCAAGCCAATCCCACCTTTCGTTTCTCCAGAGACTTTGAACAATGACAACAGAAAGTTGACTACTATCGTAGATGTTTCTGCTGATACAACCAATCCTCACAACCCAATCCCTGTTTATACAATTGCTACTACCTTCAAGGAACCAACCGTCGATGTTGAAACATCCAAGGGTCCTCAATTATCTGTGTGCTCCATTGACCATTTGCCTTCCTTGTTGCCAAGAGAGGCTTCAGAAAGTTTTACCGAGGACCTTTTACCATCCTTGTTAGAATTGCCAAACAGAGACACTGCTCCAGTCTGGGTTAGAGCCAAACAATTGTTTGACAAACACGTCGCCAGATTGAATTAAATTCGCTGTTTATAATATCTTATTAATAATATAATTAGTGTGACTACTTGGTTTTACTTATTCTCTTGTGATAGACACCTTTGACTTCTTACTTTTGCCCTTCTTTTTCTTCGAGGACTTATTGAAAACCTTTCTGATCTCCTCGCCATCTGTTTCATATTCACTTTCACTATAGTCATTGATTTCAGTTGGGTCGTATCTACGTTTCATGGTGTCTGCTCTTTCAACAGCTTCTGGGCATGCGGCAACGCAATTAAGTCTTTCACCAGTATCATAAACAGCCACTTGGTCTCTCACAGATTCACTGAGATCCCATACAACAATTCTGCCATCAGAAGAAACCGACACCAAATATGGTACACCTCCCTGGTCGGGGTTGCGGTAGACAGTAAAATCTTTGATACGGTTAGAGTGTCCTGTTAAAGAGAACACCGGAACTGGTTCATTTGAATCTTCGATTATGGACTTGATATCCCAAAATTCGATAACACCTTTACTGTTACCTGTGACTAGCCATTCCTTTTCATCAATTTTAACCACATCCATGCACATTAATGTTGTCTTGAAGCTGAACTGTTTGAAAATCTTAGCATCTTTGGTCTCGTAAACGAAAATCTTGTTCAATAAACCAACTATGAAATGATCACCATTCTTGGTCCACCTGACAAATTGACATTCTTGCCCAAGGCTATCTCTTCCCTTTACCTTCAATACGGCCGCCTTCTTTGATGTCATTAAGTTCCATAATCTGATGGTGTGATCCTTAGAAACAGAAATGGCCACTCTTCCAGTAGGATGTATGTCCAAATCATTAACTCTATCCAGATGCCCCTTCAAAGTACCAAAGATTTCCCAGTCTTTCGTACGCCATATTATGATCTTTCCATCTTCCGACCCAGACAACAACCATTTGCCAAGCTTCTCGGATGACTCCTCTGGCTGCTTAGTGCTATGCTCATCGGAAAATCTTAAGGTGGTCACAGTACCTTGGTGACTAAGTAAAGTCCCCAATTCTTTTCTCTTCTGTAAATCATAAATCCTAATGTGCTCGTCGTTGGATCCAGTTACCAAGTACCGCTTGGCGACACCAATAGACTTGATAGACAAGGAGTGTGCTTCGAAATGGAAAATAGGCTGAAACACCGGTTGTGGATCGCTCAATATCAAAGACAAACATAAAAGATTATGCTCGTAAGAACCCACCAAAATTCTGAACTGAGTGGAAGGTGTGTGTCCCTTGGTCTTCGACACAGTCTTCTCGACCTCAGCCACATTGTCCTTGCTTGTGCTGTTAACTTTTCCCATAGTCTAAAATGCTTTGCAACTTTCTCTGCTCGCGATGAGATGCACTCAAAATTACAGTGCGGATAATCCATTGATTGTTTACGCAAAGTTTCGATCTGAGATAGAGAGCCGAATCCCTAATCACTGACAACTCCATAGAAAGCATTGTTTGCTTACTTTATGTTATAGACGCTGGTGTGATTCTAATTGTTTACACAAAGCTGATTTTCAATTGAAACTATGGCCCAACCCCAACATACACCGTCTCAGCACAACTCCACTTTGTACATATCACCTCTCGTGAACAACAAGCAGAATGAGGTATTTGTGACGCCCCCCAACCCACCATCCAACATCTTCGGTAGCCCGGGGTCTGAAAACACTACGCTGTTCTTCAATATGGATAGAAACCTCACGAACAATGGCCAGCTGAAGGATGCTCAACCGCTCTCTCAGGCTGAAAAGTTAAGGCTCTGGAGACACGATGCATTGATGCAACACCAATACAAAACTGCCGAGTTTATTGGAGACAAAGTGCTAGCCTTAACAAACGATCCTAACGACGCTTTCTGGTTGGCCCAAGTTTACTTCAGTAGTGGTAATTATCTCCGTGCCAAGTCCCTATTGATGTCTAAACCTGAGTTCGAGAAATCTGTCAGTTGCCGATACTTGGCGGCATTTTGCTTAATCAAGTTGGAGTTGTGGGATGATGCGTTGGACTTAATAGGCGAGTCCAATCCTTTCAGAAGAGATGAGAAATATCAGATACGAAACTCCGATGGTGGCATAAAGTTGGAGTCTTCGATGTGCTACTTGAGAGGATTGATCTATGCCAACCAAAACAATTTTGATAAGGCCAAAGAAGCGTATAAAGAGGCAGTTTTGGTAGATGTCAAGTGTTTTGAGGCGTTCAATGAACTCATAACTAATAACTTAATGACCCCCAGTGAAGAATGGGAATTTATATCGCAGTTGAACTATCGGGATGCAGACGATAATGACGAGTTGATCAAACTTTTGTATTCATCTAGATTGAGCAAATACTTCAACGTTCACAAGTTCGATGAAGCGGAAACCATCTTGAAGCAGGAATACGATCTAGGCGACAATATGGATATCTTATTGGCGAGAGCCGACTATCTTTATGTCCATTGTAACTTTGACGAATGTTTAAGTATATGTGAGAAGGTCCTCAACAAGGATCAGTATAACTTCAGCATTCTTCCTAATTATTTGAATTGCCTTCACGAATTAGGTGGAAGAAATAAGTTGTTTTTAAAAGCACACCAGTTAGCCGAATCCCACCCTACTGATCCAGTGACCTGGCTAGCCATTGGTATTTATTATTTGTCCATAAACAAGATCATAGAGGCCAGGAGATTTTTCAGTAAAGCCACACTTCTAAACCCAAACTTCGGCCAAGCATGGATAGGGTTTGCCCACACGTTTGCAGCTGAAGGAGAGCATGAACAAGCAATAAGTGCTTATGCGTTTGCTGCCAGGTTGTTCCCAGGTACTCATTTGCCTAACTTATTTTTGGGTATGCAGCATCTTTTGATGGATAACTTGAACTTGGCTGAAGAGTACTTATCAACGTCATACCAAATATGCAACACTGATCCCCTCTTGTTGAACGAGCTCGGGGTAATAAACTACCATAAGAAAGACTTGATGAGAGCAGAGGCATTCTTTAGAGAAGCGTTGGCTGCATCCAAAAACCTAAACTCTGACTCCAGAACATGGGTTTCAATTCATACGAATCTAGGACACGTTTACAGAAGGGTTGATGACAACCACAGGGCTCTTGAATGCTACAATCAAGTATTACGAATCAGCAATGACCACGATAGTAACCTTCTCACCTCAATTGGGTTTGTCTACCTTAAGCTCGGTGAGTACGTCAAGTCTATTTCGTTTCTTCACGATGCTCTTGCAGTTGCGCCTTCGGATCCGGTTGCTACAGATCTTTTGAAAAGAGCTTTGGCATCCAACAAAAATCACTCTTCACGGTTCTTCGAGTCGGCTGCCAATAAAATCAGAGCCATAAACGACATTGTACTAAGTCCGTCCAATCCTAAGACAACTTTAGCCGACCCCGAATTGGCCACCATTGGGGCCGTTGCAAACAACTTGAAGATGGGAGAGCCTTCGAGCGATGAGGACGAAGAGGTCATGGATATAGAGAGTGACTAACACCCTTTATACCTTGCGCGTCACCCATTTGGTATGTCGTCAAAAGCTCTAAATAGTGCGCAGCATTGTTCCTGGTAATAACATAAACAAAGTGTTCCGGCTAAGTACAAATATAGACACCCTTTCCTAAACAAGCCGTTACTTCTAATCGAGTAGTTGTATAAGTTATTGGGACGTCTTCAATTCCTTTCTTTCGAACTTCAAACTCCTCTGTTTAGTGGTTTTCTCTGACGTGACTCATTCAACCCTTCTCCTTGAGTTTGCAACATTAACCACCTGACACCACATTCCATTGAACAGCCAACATCAACTAATTTCCACCTGTTATGAATACCCATTCCCCTTTGAGCAACATAAACAATGACTTTCGTATTCTCAGCATCAATTTCAACCAAGATCAAGGCTGTTTTGCATTCAGCCATGAACTGGGATTCCTCGTGTATAATACCAATCCAATCGATCTAAGGGTCAAAAGAACATTCTTTCCTACGTCTGCGAACCCTGGCAGCGGAATTGGCCATGTCACCATGCTCCACAGAACCAATTACTTGGCTTTAGTCGGGGGAGGCAAGAACCCACGACTTTCCAATAATAAGTTGATAATCTGGGACGATTTAAAGAGGAAAAGCAGTCTCAGACTCGAGTTTATGAGTCCAATCCTAAATGTATTATTATCAAGAATAAGAATCATCGTGGTCTTGAAGAACCAAGTCTTCGTATATGGTTTCTCCTCACCACCCAAGAAATTTGCATCCTATGAAACTATTTCCAACGACTACGGACTTGCAGACTTGTCTGTCAACTTGACAAGCTCCACATCCATGAGCTCATCTAACTCGAATCTCTCTTCATCCATATCCTCCGTGGGGTCTACTGGATCCAAATTCTCCACTAGATACCAAACACTAGTATTCCCAGGAAGACAAGTGGGTCAGTTGCAAATAGTGGATATTTCTCCCAGCGGCCAGCAGAAGAACCTCATAAGCATTGTCAAAGCACACAAATCAAATATCAGATGTTTGTCATTAAACCGGCTGGGTTCAATGGTAGCATCTGCTTCTGAAACTGGGACCATCATAAGAATTCATTCCACCCAAAACACGGCTCTTCTATACGAGTTCAGGAGGGGGCTAGATCGAGCAGTCATAAACTCCATGAAGTTTTCGCCTGACGACACCAGGTTGGCAGTTCTATCAGATAAGAATACTCTCCATGTGTTCAATCTCGCTCAGACAACTCCTCTTACTGATAGCCACAGTGAAAACTCCAGTCAGTATTCGGCTGGAAGCGATTCTAATACTCCCATGAATAGAAAGCATATCTTCAATAAGCTTCCAGTCCCTATGCCCTTCAATAACTACTTCAAATCAGTGTGGTCCTTCTGCTCCGTGAATACCAGCAAGTATCATCACGAGTACGATGCAGAGTACGCTAATGATGAGGGTGAAATAGGATGGTCTGGAAACGATAGCATTGTCATTGTTTGGAAACTCAAACGCATATGGGAAAAGTACTTGATAATAGAAAACACAGCAGCAAAGTCTGGTGAGTCACAGTGGGATTTGGTCAGAGCCAGCTGGAAAGAACTCGATAACCCAAAGTGAGTAAACAGCCATTTTTGTATAAATATATGCTTGTATGTACATGAATAATTTACATAATTACATGAATAATATCAAGGGCTCTCAGTGCATGATTTCACATAGAATAAGCTCTTGCAGTTGAGTGACCTTGTGCTTGTCATGCACTTTACCTTGCCAACGTGTACCATGGTAGGACCTGACGAACCTTTTTGCATTCTCTTGATCAGCAAACTTGATTAATGTAAGGTTGAGAAGAGAGAATCCATCTCGTGCAACTTCTACAAAGCAGTTGCCAAGAGGGATATCGTTAGGAAACTCGTAGTCCCAAAGAAGTTTGGGAAGGGTATGCTTGGATAATCCTAGTGGCAAGTTTCTCACAAGCACCAGGCTTGAACGTGTTTTGTAGTCTATGAGCTTTGTGAGTGCTTCAAAATTATCGGACCCTGAGTTATTCAAAATATGTGAGATCAACTCTAACTTGCCGGTGGAGGATGCAAATAACTGTTCTGTTGTAGCGTTCTTCCAAGGAATATGAGGGGTTGAGGTTATTTTAGGATCAAAGAATGGCGATGTTAAACGACTCAAAAGCCCTTTGGAGGGCTCGACAAAACTGAGGTTCATTGGGAGCCCGTTGATCAGCTTATTCTGCGTTTCGAGCCAATAAGCAGCTGCTAACGTATGATTGGGGAACACTAAAATGTATTGGCTGTCGAAGGAAAGCGTCAACGGGTTTCTGGCCTTCACGGCCCAAAACTTAATGCCATTGGACTGAGGAGGTAGCCTGTATTGAAGGTCTCTCTGAATTGGATACACATTGTAAAAGTCCGTATTGACAATGAGCGAGTTGGGGTTTTTCCACATTAGGATGTTTGATTTGACTTTGGTCTGAGCAGAGTCTGGTAAGTCTAGTGGAGCTTGTTCCAAAGGCTTGATTTTCCATTGATTGGCCATAAGATCATCAAGCGGCGACGAGGAAAGCCCCAGACTCCGATAGAGAAAGTTCGACACATGGGGAGTCTTGAGCCGTGTAGGCTTCAAGGTGCTACCAACTAGCTTGTTTATAAGTTTCTCTGCTGCTGCTTGAGTGAACTTCGAAGACATACAGGCATAGACGTAAAAGTGCGCAAGCCATTTAATTTTTCACTTGGCTCCAGAGCAGACCACACACTGTAAAGTGCTATTGGGTTGGTGGCAGCAGTCCTTATGAGGATTGCATTGACAGGAGATATTTGGGGTCTCTGATCACTTTGCAGGTCTTTCCCAGCCTTCTGCAGCCCTACTTGTCTCGTGGTCGAACGACCTCCTCGACCATTAATGCTACAAGCATAGAACCATCAGGACCAACAACATTTCTGTCAGCTCTACGGCGTTTTAAACGGCATTTTACACGGTGTATGAACCTGTGGTTGCTTCTGTCTGGCCCTCTGCAACACATACTTCACCTCTATGGAACCAGTCTACCCCTTTACGGGGCCAGTGTACCTCCTAACAGCGCATGAATGCACATGGCGTCAAATATTTAGTTTACATATACCTCTGGAAACCCTAGAATAAGCTCAGTACTCTTTACCTCTCCGAACTCTCCTAATATCTCCTGTTGTACCGATAATCTCTCGAGCATTGCAGTTTCTGGACCTCCTCAAATCGCGCAGGTTACGAAATCATGAATATTCATCTTTCCTCCCAAAGCAGAAACACATGTCTGATACTATTTGGTCAAGCAACAGCAAGGGTCCGGGTCTGCTGGGTGGAGCTGCCACTGCACAAAAGCTCCAATCGGTATTTGATCAAATGGAACCTGAAGTCGTCAAAATGCTCTCTTACAACGATCCTATGGGCACCATGGGAAGTGAGTTGGCTTCCAACCATTTGTCATTGAACGACGGCTCCGATATCGACATCAGCTCGGGCAATCCGTTTGGTTTGCGTACAGGGGCTCTTTCAGCAATTACTGCTCCAGTTGGTGCTGGTCATGGACAACATTCTCCCTCTCAAAGTGGACAACGTTTGCGTTTGGGAACCGCTTCCATCTCCGGTGGAATCGCAAACCGCCATCCTCCACAGGACTCGTTTCTTCAGAAGTTCTCTGGAGTTGCAGAGGCCACCAGGGATCTTGAGTTGGCCAACGGGTTTGCCAGACTTGATATCGAACGTCCAAGTTCTCGTCGTACCAGTTTCAACCAACCTCAACAACCCTTAGATATGAATTATTCAAGTCCGAACGGTTCATTGAACGAGAGTTTGAACCTTCCAGCTAACAAATCTCGACATCAATCAATTTCTGAGAAGATCGACCATTACAATAGCACTTCGCCTATTCAAGCTGGTGCTACTTTGGTACTGGAATTGAAAGATGAAAGAATAGCCCCTCCTCCAGCTAATAACATCTGGAATCCGGCTGCAGCTACTCCTTTCAACCCTGGCCTAGATGCTTACCAATTCCAGGCTTACAATCGTACGAATAACCCTATTTCTCCCCCTCCTGGTTTCATGATGGCTTCACCTCCAATCGCTTTTATTGATCCACGAATGTACAACAACATGATGTACCAAGTAGATCTGAATGTTGGCAGCTTTATCAGCACAAATGATGGCGACGAGAATGCAGAGAACTCCAAAACTGACAATACAGCTTATGAAGAGAAGAAGTCTCCTAAGGTTAAGAAGGATTTCGTCCATACTCCTGGTATTGGAATGCCTCGGCAAATGCCAGCTGGAGGATTCATGTTCCAACCATTCAATCCATACCCTGTGTACCAACCTTCGCCTCCAATCGTTCCTGCTCAGTCTGAGCCTACAGGAGAATCGCCTGAAAAGCCGGAACCTGCAAGAAATCCCACGCCACCTGGAAATGGAAATAGAAAGAGGAATGCTAAGGTTTCTAATAGCAAACCAGTGCCTCATATTTACAGGTCGCCCTTGCTTGAAGAGATACGCTCTAATTCCAAGGGTAAAGAGTACTTTTTAAGAGATATTTATGGGCATGCTGTTGAATTTACTAAAGACCAGCATGGGTCTAGATTCATTCAACAAAAGTTGCCTCACGCTTCGGAAGAGGAAAAGGAAGTTATTTTCAATGAGATTAGATCCATCTCCTATGAATTAATGACCGATGTGTTCGGAAACTATGTGATCCAGAAATACTTCGAACATGGATCCACGACTCAAAAGAATATCTTATTGGAAAGCATGATCGGCCATATCTATGAATTATCCTTGCAAATGTATGGCTGTAGAGTGGTCCAAAGAGCTCTTGAGGCTATCAATTTGGAAGGTCAGATCAAAATTATTACTGAATTGAAGAACCATGTATTGATTTGTGCCAAAGACCAAAATGGTAACCACGTAATCCAAAAGTCTATCGAAAGAATACCTTTCAATCATGTTAGGTTTATCCTTGAAGCTTTAGAGAAACAGATCTATCATTTGTCTACACATCCTTATGGTTGTAGAGTAATTCAGCGTTTATTGGAACACTCAGATGAAGACGATCAGGTAAAGATATTGGCTGAATTGAATAGATTTATTTTCTATTTGATACAGGACCAATACGGAAATTATGTTATGCAGCATATTTTGGAAAGAGGAAATATGGTTGACAGAGAAGCTATCTTGAAGGTTGTGCTTGGATCAGTGGTAAATTTCTCCAAGCACAAATTTGCTTCAAACGTTATTGAGAAATGTATCAAGTATGGTACGTTTGAGCAAAGAAAGAAGATACTTCATGAAGTCTTATTGGGTAACGAGGATCTCTCAGTTGAAGAAGTTGAAGATGATTCACCTTTGGCCCTTATGATGAAGGATCAGTATGCAAACTATGTTATCCAAAAACTCGTTGAAGGATTCAACAGCAAAGGCCAAGAAAAAAGACTTTTGGTGTTGAAATTAAGACAGTATTTGAAGCAGATTTCTTCAAAGAATACATATGGAAAGCATCTTGCTTCTGTTGAAAAGATGATCATTGTTGCCGAAACTGCACTAGTAGAGGCTGAAAATGTATGAAAACATTTGTTTTCGACAATACTGTTCCGACTTCACCTGTATCTGTACCTATTCTGTGAGTCATGCTTCTATTGTAAATACTATTTTGTAAAAAATGTCGTGTATAGTGAATTGTTTATAAGTTAATTATCTTGTTTTATAGCTACTAAAACATAAAAATGTTTAAATTTAACCCATTATTTTATTAATCATATATAGATGTAGTACCTAATAAATTGTTCCATTAAGTCGTTCATATAGAATTTCTTCCTAGTGGCTTGAATTGCAGCAAACACTGCGATAAGAAATCTTCCCATTTACCACTATTCACTCCATTTTTCATGTAGTAATCTCTCAAAGTAGCAGCATCAACACCATACTTCTTCCCTTTGACCATGGTAATAAAGTAGTCTGATACCAAGAGCTGCTTAACAAACTCTAATTCCGTAAGCTCTCCAATTTGGGAAGTCTTCAACTCCAGAACTTTTTCACCACCCGCTGTCTCTATTTGCAAAGTCAATGTGCTATTGAATTGACTCTCATTAATATCATCGTCATCTGAAGAAACTGAGGACGATCTGTCAGATGAACTATTATTCACTATGCTTCTAGCTTGCTCCAAACTCAAAAATGAAGAGAAACTGGAGTTCAGTGTCTTCCCTCTTGAATTTTGAAGGTTCACATTATCATTCAAGTGACTCAAATTGGCCCCAATAGATCCTCCGGGGTGTTTGATTGAGAATAGCTTCTTTCTGGCATCTTCACTCTGTTCAATCAACTCAGACAACGCAAGAATAACAGAGTCTGCCAATGCAAGAGCAATGGTGGCCGATATAGTTGGAGCTGGGACACCGTGAATCAACTCCTCTTTCAAGTGTGAGGGCAATGATGTGTACAATAAAGATCTCACCTTAGGATGAAGAGCTAACTTTGACTCTTTATTGCATGTCAATAATATTATTGGAATGGTAGTTGGAATATGAGGAAGAAGCCCAAGGAGCTCGGGAGTGTTTCCACTTGCTGTCAACATGATAATAGCGTCTCTATCGTTCAAAACCCCCAAATCACCATGAAGGGCTTCAGTAGGATGTAGAGTAACAGACTGAATCGACAAGGAATTCAAAGTAGCTGATAACTTACATGCAATCTTGAAGCTCTTTCCAACACCACACATCACAACCTTACCACCTTTCATGTTGACGGTGAACAAGGTGTCCAACGACTTCATGAGCTGGATCTGAGAAAACTCATCTACCTTGTATTGCTGAGTCAAGTGCGTCAATGCCTCTTGTTGAGCATCTAAAGTCTTCTTCACGCTGTTGAGACCCTTAGACAATAGCATCTGGTAGTCCATACTTATGCTTTGGTCTCCGGGCATTTTCAAACAAAAGTGACCAACGTTTATTCGATGAAATTACAAATTACAAATTATTTATGTCAGTGAGCAAATTTAACCGTTATAAAAATGTGAGATAACGTTTACAACAAGATACGATTGCCAACTAAAGCAACGGCATCTTTAGTATATTCTGTCAAGAAGGAAAGGAGATGGGGAATCGGAACTCTTGGCTTGTGTGTGTCAGCTTTACAAAGAAGAAGTTGCCTACATGTATCGGTAGGCTCTTAGTCTGTTTTCCTACTCAATAACTGTGGAGTTTTCACCTGCATTCATAATTCTTAGTCAGTTTTTCGGAAACGCACTAAGTATACGAGTTAAATTCAACCAATGAATACATTTCGCTGTCAGTATCCTTTAGATACTCATACTTATGAAGAACCTCTATGGTGCTTGACACTGTATCAAACTGTAATTGCTCCAAAAACGATTGCGTAGCGTCATTTACCCCCGATTTACTCTCACCCTGCCGCATTTGCTCTTGCTTCAAAGCCTCGTGGTTTTGAGCTGTTCTATCTTTCAAGATCTTTATCTGTTTGACTCTGTAAGTCCAGTTCGACACAAATTGACCGTGATAGTTTGCGTGCCATACGTTGGCAAACTGGTTGGCTGTTATGGCAAGATTCCTAAGAACGGCTGGAAGAAGGTCCTCGGAAATTATCTTGAAATGGCACGTTGCAAATACTCCAGGCACACCACTTCTACGGAGCAACTTTACCTTGAAAAATCGTGGGGAATTTACAGTTTCTTCCTTATCATAGAGGCTGAATGACTTGGTGTGGGGGGAGATAACAATGTTGATAAAGTTGAACTGAGACTTGATGATGTTGAAATTGAACGGGTGGCCGCTATCATCGAAGTAAATGTTGACATGATTATTCCCGATATGTCTCTTTTTACACTCGAAGTGAATATCCTCTTCATGGTTTGGCATTAACGATGTTGTATGATAAATGACCTGTACAGTTTTGTCACTCCAATAGATAGCATAATCACCATCCGTTCCGTTTTCGATATCCAATCCTCCCACATAGATATCTTTGCAATTTTTCAACTTGATCAACTCTCCCATAGAATCAAGGAGTTTCTGATAGCTCCCTGATCCTCCTCTATTGGCAAGTACTTCCTTCTCTTGTGTTTGGTCCCTACCAATATATATGAGTCCTATTTTATGGAACTCGACAATAGGGATTCGGTCAAATGTAGCTATAGCACGAGTGGTTACAGTATCGTCCAGCAATGGGATCGGTCTGGACCGGCTATTTTCATCCATATGGTTGAAAATTTGTAATAGAAGATAGTTGGGGCTTAATAAGTGCCTCTTAGAAAGTTTAGACCTACTTGACACCATGCTATCATCCAAATTGACTTTGAGGATAGTGGCTCCTGTGGGCCTTCTGAAGACTAACACAGACTTACCGGTCTCTGAATTAGTACTGACAGTAACAATCACGGAACCAACTATCCAATTGCCAACAGAAACAGTGCCCTCTTCGCTCTTCAATTCATCTAGAACAGACTTAGGGTTTACCATTTTCAATGGAAGATCACTGTAAGTAAACCTAGTGATGAGATCCACATAGGCCACTACTCTGTCATCAAGCTCCTTTTTGTCGACATTCACAGCTACGAGGTTCTTCAAAATGAAAGAAGACAACTTCCCTCTCACACTCATTTCCAATTTAAGAAACCATGTGGAAATAACGTTGTAAGACAATGTTAACACATACTGCAAGAGAACAGATGAGTGCTCTTGAGAATTTTGTGTGGACGGAGTGTGGTCTATTTCGGCATCCAATCCGTACTTTGGAATCAATTCTTTTTCTTGTTTGTCATTTCTCTGTATAGCATCTGTAGCATACTGGACAAATTTGAAGGATATGCCAAAAATTCTCTTCACATCATCGATATTCAAACTCGATGTAAGACTTGGTATGTTGATTAAAGACATTAGAAATTCTAAGATGTGGGAGCTTGCAAATACACTTGTAACTTTTGTTTGGAGTTTTGCAAGTATAGTGGAAAGGTACTTCTTGATAGACATGGGGATCTCGTAGCAGCATGCCGTCAAAATGTGGATCGACGGAATAGCTGTCTTCTCCCAAGAATCGATACCAAATAATAAAGCCCTAATAATATCGTCCTCGTCATGCTTACTGAAATGTTGGTGATATCCAATCAAAGAAGAAAATACACGAACGTAAGCAACTTGTAAATGTGACTTAGTAAACCCTTCGGGTAGCTTAATATTATTGGGTAAGTTGAGCATTAACTGCTCACATACAACATTTTTCAAATGAAGTATTTGCTCCTTGCTATTGATAAACATCATCATATTCGACAATTGGGGACAGAAATGGGCCCATACAAAACTGTATACTTCCCATTCGATGAAATGTGACATGATATCGAGTACAATGGAGAACCACACCTCAATGTCGATGGTCCAATCTTCAGATTCAAGCTGCAATTTGCTGCTATTGGGATTGAACAAACGAAGTGATTGAAGAGGGCGGTCAAAATATCTTTCGTCGATATAGTCAATCCTTTCGGGGAACGTCCACTTATAGTCAGGACTGCTCTTGAATTCCAGATCCAGTGTACTCCTCCCAAAAGCTGTGGCTAGTCCTTCCATATCGGTTGTATTAGTGAAGTATATATAACCTTCATTGGAAGCTCTCATTCTTATCAATCCTTTGAGAACAATAAGTAATAATTCGGAATTTTCAGTCGATAATGCATGTTGTGCAATCAAGATACAGGCCCGAAATGCCTCCAGGGCTTTCTGAGCGTCCTCTGTTGATTCAGTAATCAAGAGTTTTACCAAACCTTTGGTGATCGCAATCTTGAATGCCTCGGAAGCTTTACCAACGGCCTCCGTCTCCATGCTGTTGAAAGAGCTGGTCCTCAAAGCTGATGAATCAAGCGAAACCAAACTTCTAAGCCGTCCAGGAACTTTAACGTCAAAGTAAGGCACAAGAATTTCGATTACTTGATTGAACGTCTGGAAAGGTGCTTTGAGGGCGGCCTTAACGAAAATTTCATTTACCAAACAATCAAGAACTCTCTCATCAGTTTCATTGATTGAACGCTTCAAAATGTCTGATACCATTTCGAAGTTGAAATCAGACCTGGAAACCGCATAAGAAACATCGAAAGATGATTTAATACACTTGAGGACTTCGACCTTAATTTCAGATATATCCTCATTTAAGACAATATCGCTTGTAGACACAGAACGATAATTGTAGTAGAAGTAGTTCAAAATCTTGATGGTATTTTCTTGTGAAAACGGATTCATAACGGTCAACATTTTCTCTTCATTGTAGAACTTGAGTATATACTTAATAGTTTCGTTGGGAAGATACTGATAATTTCTCGTAAACAAGTTGACTAACTTCTCTTTGGGGGTATAAAGCTCGTGATTTTCATGAGCTTTCTGTAGCGAAAAACATATTGACTTCCAGTAATTGATGTCTATTTCACTTGAAAACTTGATGCTTGAGAGCAAATCATATATGGAAGTCTTGGACGAGTACCACAATTGAAACAGATAAACTTGCTCCATGACATCGTTTACGTTTGCTTCACTTTGTTTATTGTAAGCCGTTTTGGAGAAGAGTCTATCCAAAGATCTTAGGAGAGTCGTGTTCAAGGCCGGTACGTTTAAGGCTGACATTTCTATCAATGCAGGTAGAAAATGTAACAAAATGGCATCACTACCGTTGGATGAAGGTAGAACTGCTAGCCTTTCTATAATTTGGATAGCTCCAACACAGGCACTCAATAAGGAGTTAGACTCTTTGTGTTCTAGGGTACTTATTGTGGTATTTGAGGTGACTTCCCTCAATGCATTTTCTGGATCTGTTGTTTTGAATGCAGAAAGACCGTCGTTAGTGATAATATCAGCCAAGCAGCTCTTCACTAGAAAAAATGAATTGTGGGAAGAAAGAATGGTAATGGCATTCCAAACTAGCTCTGTCAGCTTCTCGTTTGATCCGTATACTGAACACATGAAGGTTATCAACTCGAACAAATGGGATTGAGGAATAGTAGTGGAAATCATTGTGGTCGAAAGCAACTCTATACAATGTACGAGTAACTCTGGATTTGTAGTTCTAGTAGCAATGTAGATTGCCTTTTTCACTATGCCAACTGTGAAAGTGTCTTCGAATACATACGGGTTATATTTGATGCAGTGTTTTATAAATGAAAGCAACTTGATGGTATTCTGAAAGTTGACATCATCGTCTAGTTCCTCCATAACATCTTTGGAAGTATAGTTCTTTGCGTATCTTCCTAGTGCTGACAATGCAATGGTCAAAAACTGAGGAAGAGTCATGAAACCCTCATGAACACACAATTCCTGAATATCTCTCCCATCTTGTGTTAGATTCCTCAAAGCATTTAAAAATAAATCGAATTCCTGATCCGCTTTATACTCTGTAAGTTGACAACACAATACAATGTCCCTGAAGTACATTAATTTTGAACTCGTGCTTGTCAAATCATCATTTTTTATACATTCAATCATAAGCTTCAAGATTATTCTTCTGATGTAAGATTGAATTTTTGGATCACACATATCTCTGGCCAAGTACCATATTTCTGGAATGGAAGAAATGGTGAACTTCTTTAATGATTCCGTCATCTTGGCAGCTGTGGAAGCTCTTTGTGGCAAGGGGCCCGTCTGCAATTGTAGAAATAACTTCTTCTGCTCGCTACCTCCACCAACTACTGTAGCATTGATTTGCACAGGTATCGTCTTGCTGCTCGAGGTCTTCAACGAGTTTGTCCAAGACTTGAACACACTTTGAAAACCTGAGCTTCGGCCAAACGAAGGGTGGTGTGTAGACATTTGTAGCTTTGAAGCTATTTTACTATCTGCTTGTTTCAGATCTTTGAAATCATCAAAATTCGCAGTTTTCAGCAGCAGAATCAAGCTAGTGATTGTGAACGAGTTTGAAGTTATGCGGGGGTCTGAAAAGTCGGGCAAGGGGTTCAAAAGTGAATCGAACTATAAACAGTATACATTATTCAACGGGGTTTTTTTTAGGATTAAAAACTAATCTGTAAAGTCTTATGTATGATTTAGTTGGTTTCTGTGAAATTCTATATTATTAGCAAAGGAAATGGTAAATTCTTTTGATGAGCGGCTTCGACCGCAAGATAGCTCTTTCTTCCGCCAATTCTTCTTTGAGGGCTTCTAAATCTGATTCTCTACGACCTGTATCAATGTCTATGTCTTTGGCCCGGATAAAAAGAATCCAGTTTCCTTTCCAAACCTTATGAGCAACGTAGAAGCAAATAAGCACGACGAATCCAAGATAAGTCGAGAAAAATGCTTCAGCACTAGGCTTACCTCTCAAGGGAAAAAGAGAAACCCAGAACTCGGCAATGAGGACCAACGAGAAGAGAACCACTCCATATAAGGACCCAATTACGCCTGCTTGTGAGGTAAAGGCAAGCTCGTCAGTGGTTCTATTTTGGTAAGATAATGCTCTTCTGAAACGGAGGTGAGCAACACAGATAGACATCCAGGTGAATATGGAACTCAAAGCACTAATAGACATCAACCATGAGAATATTTCTGATTGTTTGTCACTAGCAGCAATGAAACTGAGAAGACCAAATACGTTGGTTATTGTGATGGCTACTAAGGGACGTCCCGACTTGTCAATATAGCCACAAATCTTAGGAGCAAATCCTTGTTCTGCCAAAGCTGTCAACGTTCTTGAGGTAGCATACACACTCGAAGAACCTACTGAAATAACAGAAACCAAGATAACAGCATTCATGAATGAAGGAAGGACATCGATCCCTCCATTCACAATGGCAATAACGAATGGGGACGCAGTCACATCAACAGAAGACGAACCCAAAAGTCTTGGATCATCATGAGGTACCAAAAAGCATATAAGAACTAAGGATACCATATAGAACAAGAGGATTCTCCAAAACACTTGCTTTGTGGCTTTTGGCAAGCTTACACGGGGGTTCTGAGACTCAGCTGCCGTCAAACCTACCAATTCAGTACCTGCGTAGGCAAAAGCAGATGTTACAAACACAGAGCTGACACCTTTAAAGCCATTAGCAAAAAGTCCTGGGTCTCTCCAGTATTTTCCTCCCACGGCATTTCCATTTGGTGCACCCCCAGCTGCTATCACAATGCAAACAAGTATAAATATTGTTACCGTGACCACCTTGATAGACAGGAAGACAAACTCAGCTTCTCCATATGCTCTAACACCAAAACAATTGATGGATATTACCACCAAGTAAAAGATAAGCACCCAAACATCTGGATTGACCGTTGTATTCCAGTACTTCATTGTCATAGATCCCGCAACCAACTCCAAGGGGAGCAACACCAAATATTGGAGAAAGTAGTTCCAAGCTACAGCGAACCCAATAGACGGGTCGATAAATCTGCTGGCATAGACGTTGAAAGAACCCGAAATAGGAAACGTCACCGTCAACTCTCCTAAGGCATGAATGGTCGAAAACACCGATATTCCTGTTAACGACCAACATATCAAAACTGCCAAGGGTCCTCCAGTTTTTAAAGCACTACCACTTGCAACTAAAAGACCCGAACCGATTGCGGACCCGATGGCTATCATTTGTAAGTGTCTTGGCTTCAACTTCCTCTTCAAGGGAGAGTGGGCAGTCTTCAAGTTCGCTTTTTCCAAGTCTGTGAGCTCCTCGTAACCATCATAGTCCATTGGCTCTTCATACCTTGTGAATGAGTCTTTGAACAGTTCCCACCGGGTGGGTTTCTTTGAGTATGTTTCTGAACCGCTTCTGCTATCCTTGAAGGTAACAGATGGCAGTCCCTCTTTTCCGCCACTACTACTGTTCATGTTATAGTATTTTCCCGTAATCTGCACGATATTTCTACTACTGGCTGCAGCTCAAGCTGAAAATTTTCAATGTTTGCACCCACGCATCTCGTGATTGCGAAAGGTTGTCGCTACATTTTGCATTAATTACTCATACATTAGAAACAAGCGTAGATACTATTAGTATAAAAACATCTATGCGTACCGGGAATACCAACCACTAACCGTATATGATGTCAGCAACATAACAAAAAAACCCACCCCACGTAACCCTTTGAATGGCTTTGCGCAACCAATCGGGTTTAACTCCAATAAACACATTACCACAATTGTAACCTTCACTCTCTACCCCAATTCCCCATTTGATATTTTCCCGAACACTGCAGCCAGCCCAGAAATTCCACCACTTATGTCTCTCGCATGGCTTAATTCTAAGAAGATTCTTCATCAACGGACCGCGGGGTCCATCAATGTATCGATATCCTCCAATGAACAGGTAATGCTGACGGTTGTCATCGTTACCGATTTGTCTATCTCCCCAGTGGCCCCAGTAATTGAGCCAGTTGTGATACTTCTTCTCTCTACCCACATGACGCGGGTTTCGGTTGGTCTTACCAGGATAAACGTTGGTACCGTCGTAGGTGTATGCTAAATAGTTCTTGGTGGGGTTCCACAAAGGACCTCTGTCAGTGAAGTCTGACAAGATGGCGTAAGGTAAATCGTGAGGGTGCTGACCTACTGAAACGTAGTTGGCGTGCGTACCTCTAGCTGAGAAGATGATAGGATGGTTAGGGTTGGCTTGGAATTTTTCCAAGTTATGATAGTAGAACGCCTGGCCTCCACCGTGGGCCGACATCCACACCACCACCGGTTCACCATTGTAGAATCGTACAAGGGAATGCTCCCAGTCACCCACATGGTTTCCGTATGGCCCTGAGCCCATTACATAAGGACCCAAGTTGAACGAGTAAAAGTAGAACCAGTAGGCATCGACCCATCCATTTCCCTTATCTACAACAATAACGGTTGCCGGTGCATCCTTGATTTCTCCTGTGGACAACGACGGCTTGTTTTTGATGCCTGTGATCCAATCGGGGTCGGCATCAAAATCGGAGTTGGACGTCAAGTAATAGTCCTCGTCGTCTGGCAACTGGCTCAACTTCTTTAACGTCATATGGGCCTCTGTCCCTGGTACAATAGTACCATTCTCGTACTCCACGTGGAAGTGGGTCACGAATTTCCCGATGTCGTAAGGAAGGTATCTCTCCTCCGAGTACAAATGGACCACGGGAGCATACTCTATGACATAGTCAGGTATCTCGCCGTCTTGTATGGATCTTTGGAAGGCGGTCGGATCAGAGATTATGGGGGGCAAGTGCCGGAACTCACCAGGCGCCTTTCGGAGCATACTATCGATGGTGGCGGTGTCTTGGCTGAGGGCTTCATGGAAGTACCCTTTATCGATTCGCCAGTTAGGGGGAATGGCGGAAGCAGCAATCAAGGAAATAAGCCCCATGAAATACAAGCACGTTATTCCCATTGTGTGTAAGCTTGTTTTATGGGAACTGGTGTTCTGCAGACTCTAATCTTAGAAATATACGTAGGAAATGTCTTTTTTAGTGGTGTTGGTAAACAGTAATGATCATGTATTTGTTTGCAATATTAACGATTATGCGATATACTGTTGATGTCGTGCTAGCACCAAAAAAGATTGGCCTGTGTGTCCTTTTAGGGCGGACCTGGCAGAACCCCTTCTAATTTCTTCGAGCTTGGGTTGATAGACGTGTACTGTAGCCTTAGTCACTGGTGGGTGAGAGGGGAACAGAAAGACTGACCGTGAACAGACGGGCATGTGTGCAATTTGCCGTTGCTAACAAGCCTGACCTATTTTTCAAAGAGTGAGTGTGGGTTCTGGTAGTTTTGACAGCTCCTATTTAGAGAGACCAGATAGCTGGATTCGGAATAACTGAATCAGGAACATGCATTATCTTGACAGTTTTCAATTGAGTGGATTGTTTAAATCGACCAGGCCCTAGAATACAACTATTGTGTCATGGATGTGTACGTTGAAAGACCGTTGTTAAGACCATTCCTTGTAGAAGGTTCTCTTTACCAGAACCTCGAATCGAGGTTTTCTTGGGATCAAGTTTATGGAATCGCCTGCAAAGGCCTATAGTGTCGTAGTCCTTCGTGGTATATGATGTTTTAGTTCCACAGAAGAGGTTAAGTTAGTGAATTGGTGATCGAATTTATCGACTCTTGTCCGAGCCGGTGGTTGCTGCAGTTTGTGGTGTTGTTCTCTCTAACCACCTTGATGGTCTTCGTAATCTGCATCGCATTATTTTCGAAAGACAAGGTGCTTCTATTCACTGACAAGAGTTATCTATACCAAGCAATTCTTAAGTACTTGAGCTTATCTCAGTATAGAACGATATTTACGTCGTTTAATTAGTTTTTATATGTAATTGTAAAAGATCTAGAACACAAACACTTGGTCACCCAACTTACTAACAGGCTTAGCTTTGGCATAACCCAAGGTAACAGCGGCTTTCTTCATGGCACTGATCATGGGAGGTGGCCCACACAACAATAAGTTAGTATCATCCGAAGCTTTTGGTAAATGCGATTCCATGATTTCTGGAGTAACGAATCCCACAGAACCATCCCAGTTTTCTGGAGGAGTGTTCAATACATAGTGAATGAATAATTGGTCTGGGTGTTCGGATCTCATCTTTTCTAATTCAGCCTTCATCAAGATATCGTTGTCAGTGACATTGGCGTAGATCAAGTGGATTTTGGTTTTATCTTGGGGATTTTTCAAGATGGCTGTCATAATTTGGTACATTGGAGTAATACCAGTACCTCCAGCGATCATTCCAAAGCTTTTAACCATGTTAGGAGTGTAAGTAAAGAAACCTTTGGGGCCCCTAACATCAATGGTTTCACCAATCTTTTTGGAGTCAATGTACTTGGTGATGTTACCTTGTTCGTAAACTTTGACCAATAAATCAAAGTACCCAGTTTGATCGTCGGTAGATATCGGAGTATAGGATCTAACCACTTCTTTGCCACCAATTGTAGTTCCAATGGAGATGTGTTGGCCAATTGGCAATCCCAATCTATCAGTAGACTTTGGCAATCCAAATCTGTACACACAGGTATTGTGACTTATTCTAGTCTTTTCAATCAATGGGAACTTCTTGAATTGGGTTTTGTCCAAAACCGGTTGGTTTTTCCTTCTTTGCTGAATGAAGTAAGCAGCAATAACACTAGAAATGAGGGTGGCAATGGTAGCAAACACCAATAATGGATACTGTTCGTGATCACTTCTCATTGTGGAGATGGTTGGGTTGATTCGAAGGATTTCTCAACACATTGTAATTTTTTGTCTCTTTAAGCGTAAATTTCAGCGGCGAGCTTACCCGGCCCTCTCACACTGTAACCGCTTTCAGTTATAATATCCAAGCCCTGTGAAAGTGAGATGGATGTGGGGCAGCGATCTAATGCAATCAATATGCGTAATGTATTTGGTATGCAATATGTATTGAGTGTATATGTAGTAAACGAACATGGACGGTAGGTGTTTTTAGAGGCACGAGATTTCGGACTTAAGCTGCCCATCTCGTATGTATAGATTTACTGGTTATCTTGTTCATCATCATCATCGTCGACTCCATCTTCTTCTCTGACATTCCACTGGCATGATATGTCCCACCGTGAACCACGAGCGTTCTTACTCACGTATTTGATAAACTTCAAGACGGATGGGTCTCGCACCATAAGACATAAATGGTTCCAACTGCATTGCTTGGAATATAACACACTATCGTCATTGGGATCGCTTGGCTTGTAAATGGCAGGGTCATCGTCTTCAAAGTCTGAACCATCATTTTCCAATGCCATACACAATTCGTAGCCTCCAAATTCTCCCAGTTCCCAGTTTTCTGGGTTGGTAGCTGTGGGAGTAAGTCCTAAAGTGGCTTCCAACAATACGTTGGATTCGCCCAAATGCTCTCTAGCAAGGGTTTTCTCTGTAGTGGTAGCAAGAATAAAGTCTTGGCCGGGCCTGAATCTTCTGGCTATCACTTGGTCACTGGTTACTATCAAACTCGTAACGAGCTTCAACCACTTCTTGAACACCACTGATTTGAAAAATTGACACACTTGTACCATTTTTAGGTCAGTGTCCGTCAAATTGGATTTTTCCAATAGGTTGAAGTTGGGTAATTCTTGAGGACCAACTTTATTGGTGAATTGAATAGCTTCTTGGGATACCTCGAAGTCTGTCTTTCCATCAATGTACATGAATCTTTGTTTATGAGGAGGAACAGCACACTTCCAAGGGAAAGAAATTTGTTTGGATGTCTGGGGAGCTTCTTGATCAATTTCGGTATTTCTAATTGTCTTTTTCATCACATTTGCAAACTCTTCTTGTAAAAAGCTTGGTAGCTCGACTATGGATTCATCAACAAATGCATTGTTCATCTGATCAATTGTAGATTTTTGCAAGTAAATTGGATTAACAAAGCTCTTCAAGTACTCAATTTCAGCAGTAGAAAACCCGAATTCTTTGAAATCTTCGTAGAGCTTTACTTCTTCCGCTGGAAAGTCAACTCTATAAGGTTTAGGGAAATCGAATTCTTGTAATTCTTTTGTTTGCAATTGCTGCAAAGTACTTTTGGCCTCAGTTTCTTCTTGTTCTCCAGGAATGTAACCTTCTTCCCCGGGTTGAGGGATATGGAACCAACCTTGAATTGACAACCTGTGCTTATCCACTCTGACTTCTTCCACGTCATGGAAGGAGAGACCCGGTTGCACAGTGAAGAATGCTATTTGGTTGAATTGAGGTACTAGTTTAGCGGAGAAATCAGTGTGGGGGACGTTTGGTACAATAGCTGGAAACAATCGTAAGGCACCTCCATATTTGTCCTTCCATTCTTTGTCGGGATCGGGCAAGTAAAGAATGAAACTTACTCTTCTTGATCCGATTACATCATCATGGGTCAACAAATGGCAGCCATTTCTGTATGTATTGACGGACATGTCAGTCTTGATACCACTGAGCTTTCCGGATCCAGTGATCTTGGATATTACATCCCGAAATTCTTGTGAATAAATCGCTGCTCTCAACTTGTATAAAGAAGGTAACCGTGAAAGGTCGTCCCAATCCAAGCCCGAGAGATTAGCCAAATCACCTGACTGGTATACCTTATAGATATCCGTTTCTTTCTTGGTGAAGGCAATCTCATTAAGTACTTCTTTACGAACGTTCCTCAAAAGGGTGTCGTCCATTAACGATTTGATAGTGCCCCATTTATACGGTTCACTGTTGGCAACTTCCAGTTTTAACTGTTCTTGGAAGCCAGCATTCCATACTTGTGGATCAAAAAACGATTCTACTTGTTCCTTGTTGAATGAAGTGTCTAGTTTCTTGATCACGTCGAGATCCTGGTTACTTCCTGACCTTTTGCTCATCACGAAGTTATGATAATAAACTCAGGCCATCGCATCCAATTTATGGTACAATCTGTGAATCTGTCGTGGCGCCACCACTATCAAAAGAAATCTCGAATTTTGACTCATTTGAGTCAAGTTAATAATTTTTCAATATTAATACGTTTACGTTATTTGAAATAGCTGTTTGACAAAACAACCGAAGTCCTGAGGTACTACAAAAAAGCATGGTTTGGTCACCAAAATTGTCATCCTCTTCTTATAATTCGTTGCTTGACCTCCGGTCTGCTGGCAGCAAAGCCACTTGGATTATCCAGAAGTTTGGAGGAACTTCTGTTGGAAAATTCCCCGAGAATATCGTGGATGATATTGTGAGGGTCACAGGTGAAACCAATAGGGTAGCTGTTGTATGCTCAGCTAGATCATCCTATACAAAAAGCGAAGGAACTACTACAAGACTTCTTCGAGCTGCTGACTTGGCCTCCGATACCGGAGATTTTCTTCCTATCTTGAAAGCTATTGAGGAGGATCACACTGCCAATGCCGAACACAAAATAAAAGACAAGGAATTACAGGCCCAGTTAATAAAAGACACTCTGGAAGAGATAGAAAAGGCCAAACAAATATTGAGTGCTTGTCGGGTTATTGGTGAAATCTCCAACAGAACCTTGGACTCCATTATGTCCATTGGTGAGAAATTGTCTTGTAGATTCATTGCAGCATTGATGCGGGATCACGGTATGAACGGTGTTTACATCGACTTGTCAGATATCATTCCTTTGGACTATGACTTCAACAACGGTTTCGACGACTCATTTTACCGGTTCTTGTCGGACGAGTTGGGCAAAAAAGTATTAAGCTTGCCTGAAGACAGTATTCCAGTGCTAACCGGTTACTTTGGATGTGTTCCAGGAGGTTTGTTGAATGGTGTTGGTAGAGGTTACACTGACTTGTGCGCTGCTTTGGTGGCTGTCGGTGTTCGTGCTGAGGAATTGCAAGTGTGGAAAGAAGTTGACGGTATATTTACGGCCGATCCTCGTAAGGTTCCCAATGCTAGACTATTGGATAGCATCACTCCTGAAGAGGCTGCAGAATTAACTTACTACGGCTCAGAGGTCATCCACCCATTTACCATGGAGCAAGTCATTAAAGCCAGAATTCCTATCAGAATTAAAAATGTGGAAAACCCAAGTGGAAACGGTACAATAATATTCCCGGACAACATCGGTAGAAGAGGAGAATCTACTCCTCCACATCCTCCAGTTGCTTACGAGACCTTATCTAGCTCCTACATCAACTCCAAAAAACGATCAGCAACTGCCATAACTGCAAAGCAAGACATCGTGGTTCTCAACATTCACTCCAACAAAAAGACATTGAGTCACGGGTTTTTGGCTCATATCTTTACTACTTTAGATAAGTATAAATTAGTGGTGGACTTGATTTCTACTTCTGAAGTGCATGTGTCCATGGCCCTATTGATTCTGTCAGATCAAGAGAGGATGCTCAAGAATGCTGTCATAGATTTACGTAAAATGGGTACTGTGGACGTTACTAGAAACATGACCATTATTTCATTGGTGGGCAAGCAGATGGTGAATTTCATTGGTATAGCTGGGAATATGTTCAAGGTGCTAGCAGATGAACAAATCAATATTGAGATGATCTCTCAAGGAGCCAATGAGATCAATATATCGGCAGTTGTGAACGAAGCTGACACTATCAGAGCATTGAAGTCTATCCATGCCAGACTCTTGGAGGATAACCACGAGTACCAAAAAACTGAAAGTGCTGTGAACTTGAGATTAGAGTCTTTAAAACTCGAATAGAGGACAGGGCTTGTACATAAAAAGTTATAGAAATATAAACATAACATAACGGATACTAGATATCAAAATCACCAGATTCTCTACTTCCGGTACCCGATGCCTTGGAATTCTGTTCTATTAAGGACTCAAAGTCACCGACAATACCACCCAATAACTCAGATGCTAACTTGTGGTAGGCCAATTGGGCTCTAATCAACTCCAAGAATTCTTCCAACGGACGAGCATTCTCTAACACATTTTGCATTATATTTATGGCATCTTCAACTGTATTGGCAAAGTCGTCCTCGGCATTTTCCATCACTACTCTCAATTGAGGTTCCTTGCTAGGGTTAGTGCAATTGGTCAAGTTGATCCTAGCCAAGTCGTAGCTAACACGCTTCTGTTCAACCTTCTTCTGAATATTGTTACTTTGAGAAATCAACAGGCGTAAAGTGGTGTTCAAAGGCTTGTTGAACTTGGTCTGAATCAATTGGTCCTGGCCCAATCTTGCGTTTCCAATTTTGGTCAAGTTGGTTGAATACATATCCAAACCCTTAACCAACGCATCGTTCTGGCTATCAGACGATGTCAAAATAGAGGCATCGGTAGCACGAGCCAACGCATGGTACAAGGTTTTTGGTGGCTTGTACTCCCCATTGTTGGTGCTGATAAGAGCAGCTTGGGCCTCAGCAGGGGTTGTTGCCTTGGACAAATTTTGCACACGAGTGGTGATGTTCTTACTGAAATCTTGAAACGACTCTTGGACGTTAGAAGGATAATCGTAGCTTTCATTGTCGTAGGTTGCGGTGATCTTGAGGACATTCTTGTACAAATTCTCAACATTGTTGCATCTGCTGGCCAACTCGACGTATTCCGAAGGTAATTGACTGATTTCATCAACGTTGACTCTGCCGATTCTCTCTTGAACCAAACGAGAGGTTCTTTGAGCGAAAGGAAGCACTTCGTTATTGAATTCGTTGGTGACTTTCTCGCCAAGCCCCTTGAGTTCTTTGGTGAAATTTGTGAAATTGAAAGACATGTGTGGTTACTACAGAATATCGTCGAAGATTGAGAATTAACGGCTTGCTTTCTCACCAAGAGTAGGAGTTTTTTAGGGATTGTCAAATGATTCAATCCGCGAAAATTGGTTCTCTACGTGACGACTAAAGCATCAAGGTCGGCGAAAGAACGGTAGTTTTGAATTAAGTTGTACGTAAGAACAGAACCCCTAAGCACTGGGAAAATGTGGGGTAAGTAGTTTTCTATAGAATCACTGTTAGAACTGCAAACCCTTGGCGAAAAAATCATCAACGGCGGCTGCAAATCTTTTGGCACCTTCGATGACTTCACTGTCGGTACTCAAAGGAACGAATGTAAGTCTGTAGAAAGCACCACGCAGAACACTGAACTTTTTGTCAACAGCCATATTGATACCGGGAACAACTGCCACACCGTAAGCTGAGAATTTCCAGTTAAGCAATGCGAGCTTTTCTTCGACGTCAGTTCCCTCGGGGAACTTCAACACCACGGAAACAAACATACCAGCTGTTGGATCAATGACATCAATCAAGCCCTTTTGGTAAGCAGACGCTTGAGAAAGCTCGTGCAACAACAAGTTCCTTCTGTGGATGTAAGCAGCACGGAGCTTCAAAATCCATTGAATCCATCCGTCTACACCCTTGAACTTCTGGTATAAGACATTCTGGAGAACCGTTTGCGACAACCCGGAGGGGAACTTGGTGACGACAGCACCGAATTTTCCGATCACTTCAATAAGTCTCTTGTGACCTACGATGAACCCAACTCTCAAGCCTGGAGCGAAAAGCTTTGAGAATGTCTCGATCCTCAATACTCTTCCAGTAGTATCGATAGTCAAGTACGATGGAGTCAAGTGATCTTTAATGTACTCATCAACAGTAAGAAATTCGTCCAGGCTTTGAGTCTCTTCGGGCTTCTCGAAAGGTGGGAACGTAAGGTATCCATAAGGATCATCTTCAATGATGATGAAGTCGTATTTCACTGCCAACGCATACACTTTTTTTCTGAACTCAAGAGTTTGAGTAAGCCCAGTGGGATTTTGACCAGTGGGAATCGTATACAAAGCCTTTGGTTTTCTCAAGCCTGGCTTCATGGTTTCCCAGTTCTCTAACAATTCGTGCAAGTAGTCGAGATCAATTCCTTCGGAGTGGGACGAAACATCCAACTTAATTGGCACCGCTATGGCACCTGCCTCTCTGACCATGTTCAACGAAGGCGTGAAAGTGAACTCTTCGATCAACACAACGTCATCCTTATCCAAGACAACGTCCGTGCACTTTAAGATCCCGTCCCCAGCACCAGTGGTCAATATAGTCGACCATTCTGAGTAAGCAGGCTCGTGGACTCTAGTGATAAAGTCTCTGGTGAATTGAAGTAATTGGTCCATTCCAGGATAATTGGAGTACTGCAACCCTTGGCGAATATCAATCAAGCCCTTGTCGGTACCGGTTTTGACAATTTCAACCTTTTTTCTCGATTCCTTTTCAAGGTCCAATTTCTTCACATCCTTAGACAAAGCTTCCAACGAACTGTTGGTGTGAGACAACTCAAACTGTTTTTGGAAAGGGTAATCGGCAATGCCAACCTCAATAGAGTCCACTGGGAAAAACCCGACATTGGGCATCCCTCCACTCATGTACAAAGGCAGGCTGTGAGCAACGTAGCCCTCTGGGGCTCCCTCAGTAGGTGCAGCAGTGAAGTGAGTTGTACTTCGACCAGCAGCTCTATTGGAAATCAAGTGTTCTAAAGTAAAGTCTGTGCTAATGGTCATAGTGCTTTGAAAAGATAGTAGGAAATTTTATTCACTAGTGCCAGACCTACGGAATTCTGCCCTTTATATGTACGAATCTGCGATTCTCCTTATCTGTGCGGCCACATGAATTGTATCGGGAAATATTCCGATATTGACGTGCGCATAGGATTCCATTTATAAGCAGATATTACCGATAGGGTAGTTGCTGTTTACGGAGATAACTCAGTGAGGATGAGGTGGCACTGGTGGTTCATGAGTCATGGTGTTTTTCAGCGACATATCTACCGTAGGATTTCAGACAACCTCTACAGCCACAACTGCTGTCTCCACTGAGACGCCACGGTGCTCGGATCATTGTGGCACATCAGCCGAAGTGCATTGAAACTATAGTATTCTATATTCACACGGCTGTATCTAGTGACCCCGTTACATCATCTCGTCGTCTTCAAGCAAGTCGTCTTCAAGGAACTGCATGTCCTGAGACGCCTTGTATTCATCGATGACACTCAACACATGCTCTTTGCACTGATTGAATGTGTCAAGTACGCGTTCTCTCTCACTGTTATTATCGCCTATTGCATCCGGATCGACGTACGAATTTATGAATGCACCTCTTTTGGCAAGTGCGTCGTATTGTTGAAGTATTTTGATAAGGAATGGAACCATAGATGTGTTGTTAGAAATCAGTAGGCCATTTAAACTTTTGTGTTTTACAGAGTTAGCCAGTTGGGGCTGGCTAAGGAAGGGCGATTTTTTCCCGTTCACCACGCTTATAGAAGAAGGCGTCCAAGGCACGAACTCAAGTCTTTTGAGAGCCTTGAGTTTACCCTTTCTGATTTCCTCTTGGTTCAAGTCCGCCCCTATCAAGTACGTAAACACCGAGATATATTTGGGTTTGGTGTTCCCACTTTTGTTCATCTTATACTTGTCATCTAGTAGTTCAAGAATTAGGTCGTACTCGTTCATGTTGGATAAATGGGGTTTAGAGGCTACCTGCTGGAAGGCAGATAAATCTGCAAAGGGAGCGATGGATGCTGAAAGAAACTTGAGTTCAGGAACCGGGATCAAACTTGACAATATTGACTCATAAGAGCTGTACATGTAGCCCGGGAATCGGATTGGATTAGATATACCTGCAATGACGTGAGAGATTAGCTTATTGGTGGTATTAAACGCATTACTACTACTCTGGAACAGCACATTGGAGGTTTGGGAGAAACCAAACACCTCATTCTGAATCTTATTGAGACAGTCGTTGTCAAACACAGTTGTCCAGTCACTGCAGTCTATCAATCGATCCAAAGTCAAGAGCGTATTGTATGGTTGCACAATCACATCGGATGTCTTCTCACTAGAGGGAAATATCAGTGATGTGGTGATGAGCTTCTTTGCGCCGTACCTGTCGTTCAACTCCTCCAACAAGTACGACCCCACACCTGATCCTGTTCCCCCTGCAACACTGTGAATAAACTGGAACGTCGATAAATTCTCACACTTGTCGGACTCTCGATCTATTATCTCAAGCAACTCCTCCACGTGCTGTGTTCCATACGAGTATCCACGCAGCCAGTTGTTGGCAGCACCATCCCCGGTCTCACTAAGATGGATATTCCTAGGGTTGAACATAGGAAATCCATTAGTAGCTCGTTGAATAACTGAAGGCTCCAAGTCTATCAAAACGGAACGAGGAGTATACTTACCAGAGTCTGACAACGTGAAGAATAGCTCGGCACGATCTTCTCTCGAGTTGCTTGTTGCAGAGCTCTGTCCGTCGAATTCAGCATGATCTTTACTTTGAGGATATGGTGTTGAGGTTCCATCAGCTAGAAGTCCGTGCTCCGCGGCCAATTGGGACCAGAGCTGCGTTCCAACTTGATTTCCACATTGCCCCGCTTGTATAGTTATGGTCTCACTGCTATTGTTAGTACAAACATCTCGACAACACCCAATTCGGTGCCTTGTACATACCCAGGCATCTTGTATGTTTTTCAAATTTGTTTTGATTCGCACCGCGTTATTTCAATGCTGCATCAACATTATTTGATATCTGAAACCGACAAGGTTTCTGGAACGGAGAACCTTAGAGGGAAGAATACATGGACGGGAAAGCTGCCGTGCCTTCATTGGAAGAAAAAGAGGTACCTTGAATAAAAAAAATAAATGGACGAGACAGGAATCGAACCAGTGACCTTTTGCTTGCAAGGCAAACGCGCTACCAACTACGCCACACGCCCAAACTTTAGGTACTTATATGAATGGTATGTCCTGAGTATAGATTTGACCTATTTAGACAATGGGTTCATAGACAATTGCAATGAGTGTTGTAAGTGATTGGTGACATTCAGGTTGGGTGGGTGTACAAAGAGCACACAACGAAGGTCCACAAAACGGAAATGCATTTCCCAATGGAACGACATTACGAGACATTATCTAACATATTATATTTGAAGGCTGCTAGTCATAATAAGCAAGTTATATAAGTTGAAATCAAAAATCCCCAGGGGAAAAACTGCCCTGCAGCAAGCACTTTTAAAAGGCACGAAAAAGGTAATTGAACAAAGTTTATTATGATTAGCAAACCACGAAACAGTATTACTATTGGGTAGTGAAATTTTGGAGTTTTTTATTTGTTTTGTTCTGGAGGCATAAAAGCATTAATGGTGTACGTCTTAATGAGCATAAGATCTCTTCTTTCTGCACACCTTTGTTCCTGTTGGAAGGCTGGTCGAACTGGCAGGCGTGGCACTTGGAATAGAAGTAGCACTGGTGATGGCGGAGGTGACACTGGAACCATCACACTTTCCGAAAGCTGCAGCCAAAGCATTGGTGATAACGGTATCAAAGGTTCCAAGGTTTAAGAAAGCCTTCATCAAGGAAGGAATCAAGCCAGAATCCAACAAAGCACCGACCAAATCACCAAGACTGATAGCGTCTTCTTGAATCAACTTTTTGATCAAATCAGAACCAAACGTGTAGAAATCGGGATCAACAACCAAATTTTCAACAACTTGATTAGCCAAGCCAGAATTCTTCAAGGATTCCATCAAACTAGTCAAAATACTTTCTTCATCTCTTCTTTCCATTGGAACATATGGAACGACTCCAACCATGATTTCGTCTCTTCTGAAAAGACCCTTAAGGTAGTCACCAATTTTGTCAGCCAAGTCACTAATGTAACCCAAAGCTAAGCTGTAAATTTCGGCGTAGAAGCTACAGTCACTGATCAAATCCTGGATAACACTGACAGCTAATCCAGAATCGTTCAAGGACTTTAACAAGGTATCAATATTGATGATATTGTTTTTGATCAAGTAGGTAATAGTATTAACAGCAATTGGTTCCAAAGTGGGGTCACTGATGAGGTAATCAATAATCTTGGGAGCCAAGTTGGTATTTTTAATGGCTGTCAAAACATCGGTAACAATTTGGCTTTCTCTTTTGATAAGATCGTCAGTTTCCAATTGATCTCTCTTCTTAACATAATCGTTAATGTTGTCAATGGTACCTTGCACCATTGAAATTTCTCTGACTGATAAGTCGGAAACAACAGTTGCTGCTGGAGCAGCTTGCACACTGATACCACATGCCACTATTAAGGCAAACAAAAACGTGAACAATTTCATTATGTTTTGGAAGTTTGTTTCACTTTATGAATATACAATAATAACTAATGGTAGGTATTTGAGGTGATTTATATATTCTGGCAACGTCGAATGGGCGAATTCAGAATTTCCTATTACATATGTTTTGGTGGAGATTCCGTTATGGACGATCGATTGTTTGATTACCCAAAATAGAAATTCTTACAACGAATTTACTATCAATGTCTTGAAGTTCCTACCGAGAAGTAAGATGATGCAAATTACTTTTCCTATTTAGGTAATTGTCAATCTCAAATTACATTACCTAATTAGGTAATTTAATAGAGTGTTATTTGGCAAATACCGAATGCGGCAGTTTCTTCAATAAAACCACTTTCCCCAACATGAACATACCTATGGCACTTCAGTTCCATTAAAGCCTTACCCTGCCTGCCCCAATCTGGATACCAACTTTCTATAGTATTTTGTTTTTGGCACAAAGCTCGTATCTCAAAGCCTCCGATCCTGAAAGTTTTTTCCTCTTAAAGACAATACTTTGCAAGGCACGGATGTCAGAACCCAGAGTTTTGTATTCCCCATTCCTATTCTGCTTTGGCAATAGTCTTTACGTGTATAAGGGTTTGGTGGGATATACAGTTTAAATGGATCTGATACGGGATTCTGCTGCAAGTGTAATATTCGTGAACTTCACAAGTTTTGAAAGAGTAGATTGGGAGCATAATAAATAAATTAACATCAAAATATTTTATTTTGTATACCAAAACTTCCCACTCAACTTGTCTCTTATGTAGTCAAACTAGGAACATCCACTCTCTTGTATGCCCACATATCAATGACATATTGGTACCTGGAAGACGATTGCCCGTAAGAAGCAATGTCATATTATGTCGCGGAAATGACGGGCTGGCAAAATTTAAGTGAAGATCAAGAGAAACAAGTGCATTTAATTCATCAAGTCTGAATAACAGGATGATGAACACATTGTACTGGACTTTGTTTGTAGTATGTGGTCTGTATCTCGCGGTGCTAGCTTTGATAAACAGGCTCCTCCCTGTCACCATCAAATCTCTTGGGTTCTTCTCCTTAAGAGGTATCATGATCGAAAGTCCTGATAGAATCATCAGAATAAAGAAGCTCCGATTGAGAATCAACTTATTCAGACCAAAGGATTCCCCATTGAAACTCTTCAATTTGGAGCTTTATGACACAGACGTTCAAATCCTTTGCAATGACGTGCCAAAGGTGGTTGACGAAAGATTCGACCCCAGGACTCCATTCGATCTCGAGTCGTTCTTAAAGTTGACATTGCCAAAACGATTGTACGAGGCAATTTTCTACTACCAGATCCTCAATCAATTCCACATACTTGTCTATAGGTGTTCTGTTTGTCACGAGGAAGTCGACAAAGATACCAAATTGCACATCGACTTCGCAAAGTTGGAGAACACGCTAAGATATGATGGTCATAATTCCTTGACCTTGATAATGTTCAATGGGTACTTACACGAGCTCGAGGACCACGAGAGAATCAAGATATTCAGGAATATTGAAGTGGTGTTCAGTTGTGATGCTATCTTCAATTGTCTGGTGGAAAACAGCGGTGAGATGCAAGCTTCATTGACAAACTTTTCTTTGGCAGTTTCCCTTGGCAAAGCTCATATACCTTTGGACCATGTCCATATAGCAGGCAAAGCCAAAAAGGGGAAACCAGAACATCATCCCGTGAGCAAAGAAACCATTCGTTTAGCAAGGCAGTTTTGGAAAGTATTCCACGAAGCTAGATTGTCGCTAGAAGAGTTTAAACTTTCACTGGGACCTTGCTTATTGAAAATTGCAACTTTCCAAATGTCATTGAAGCACGATTCTGATGTTGAGCAAGGAAAGAACACTATGGCCATGTTCAACGTTCATATCGCCTCATTGAAATTGTTTGAAGCAGAAACCAAGTGCTTTGAGCTACCTGCGGCCGCATGTAGCTTTGAGGCAAACCCTTTCGGATTGTTGGAGGGAATAGAGAACTCTCATCAAAAGGATGTGATAAAGGATGTGGCGGCGAGTCTGGATATTAAACTCAACTTGACGGTAACTAATCCTACTTTTGATCTTTATCACGATCAGCTTATACTACTTCAGATGCTGAGCAGAACAAATAGCCGTAGACCTCAAATGAAGAGAGTGAATGTCATGAATGTTTTGCTTGCTTTGCACAAAGTGTCCACTAAAATAGTGATTGTTGATACCAAAGTTGTAATTCATATCCCTGCTCTTGGGCTGAAAGAGTTTCACAGAGACGCTAAACTGAATCTCACGGTTCTGCACAAGATTGACTCCATAGTGCAGAGGTTTGTGACCACTGATTTATCGAAATCCTTATTGGAAAAGAGAGAATCCAACCAGCATCTATATGGATTGTTCAAGGTTAAGAATTTCAAGTCTAATATATTGGACAATACCATCAACATATCGAAATGTAACCTCCTTGCTGTCTATAATATCGAAGACAAGGACGTCTCCTTGAAGATGAACTGTAAACGAATTAGGGTTAAGTCTATCAATAGTGCTATATTTCATATTGTGAGAGAAGTGAGAACAAGAAGAATTATAGTCGATAATCAAGTCTACCAAGACCTAACAGCAACAGGGAAGCAGAACGATGACGTCTTTGTCCCTGAAACGGAGACTGACCACTATTACGAACTCTTCAAGGTTCTTCCACCAATAATCAACCACTTGAAGGTGGAGGTGAATGAGTTACAAGCAGATATAATTTGTAAAGATGGATTGCCGCTGCAGATCTACAAGAATCCAGAAACCGATCAAGAGTACGACTTAAAAGACTTCGGAAGAGGTGTTTCTCTCAAATTGAGTCAGATCTTTTTCAAGTACAAGAAAGATGAAGAAGAGATTAATCTTAAAGCATCAGAGCTTAACTGCTTTACGCTTAGTGAGTTGGATCTCGATTACGTATTGGACTTCGATATTGTTTCTGCATATTCCAATGGAAAAGATGACTTGAGTGATGTTTCCAGTTTGGAGTCGATCGTTATAGCTTCTGCTGAGGAAGACGAATTGAGAAGGGTTAAACAAGTTTTCAGTATATCTGAGATTGACGTCAACAATTTCTCCAACCGCCAAAAGGATAAGAATAGACTCTCGATAAGAATTCCGGAGGTGGAAGGAAGGGTGGATATATTTTTTGTATGGTGTTTTATTTACGCTATGAACCTTATCAAAGCATTTAAGCCTGATGTGCAAAGAGTATGCTCAAAGAAAGAGATGAAGTCCCTAATGGGAGTTCACGAGAAAAAGCTCAAGCTTGATGTTTTCATTCAAATAATTGCTATTGTTACAAGACTTTCGAATCACGTTGACGTTCTTACTGAGTTTGACAACCTTTATTTACGTGATGTTTTGGAAAGCCGGTCCTTGGAGTTCAAATACTTCAGAAGTTACGTTGTCCATCCTATAACAAAATTGTGGGCAAGGTTTTTGACAATTAAAAACTCCTTCATTGCGATGAACGCCGTCATCGAGGATGAGGATGCATTTGAGGTCGCATGTAAAGGGATACGAATCAATATTCCCCATGGCTTCTTATTCTATACAGTTATTGACAACATCGTGACTTTTGGCAAGGCCATTAAACAGATAAGTAACAACTTCGAAAATTTGTCTAAAGGGGTCATGGATTTCAGTGTTCTTCCACAAGAGGCCCGAGGTGCATTTAAAATGCCCAAGGTCAATGTCAAAGCTGATATTTTTGGCATGACATTGGAGAATGACCCTTTCGAAAATGAGCTCTCCTACATTTTTGAGCTTGGAAAGGTCGAACAAAACCTTAGAGTAAAGAAGTATCAACTATTCGAAAAGCGAGCTAGGGAGATCAGGGAGAGAACAATTGATCAAAAAATCAAATTACAAAGTGCTGATTCTCCTCTTGTGCCTAAGGTTCTGAAAAATACTACCCAAAGAAAACATACTAATGTTTCCAATTTGGATTCCGAGCTTTCGAACATTGACTCAAATGACAGTTATTTGTTGACAAACGAAGAAGCAGAGAAGAAGATTGATGATGCTCTCTACGTACTTGAGAGTGCTCTTTCCACCTCCTGGTACCATAAATTCAAAAGATTTCGGTCTTCCAAGCTTCAAAACTGGGCTCGGCGTCTTGAAAGAGGTTGGGGAGTTGAAAAGATTAATGAAAGAATCACTGACAAGTTTGATATTATGAATTACCTACCTGGCCCACTTTTGATGGGTTTCATATTCAGAGACTTAGATCTTACGGTGGGAAAGTCGATAATTCCCGACTTGGACAAGTTTCTATTCGATTATGGGAAAGGCCAGCCTAAGCTAGACTATTCAATCTTGGTCCCGTTACACATCTTGCTTAAAAGTTCTACTGTTTTCGTGTGCTTGAAGGATTATTCACTACCTTTGTTATCTTTCCCGTCCAATGATGATCCGTCAAAGCCAGCTTTCAGACTCGAAGGAAACGTAGTGATTAACGAAAAGCTTGTTCACCGCAAAGAGGAAATGAGACAAATATGGGTACCATTCTCTCCGCCTATGGCTCCGAAATTGAATGAAGATAGTTTTTATTTTGTTTCGATAACAAGAACATTGACCCCTGTCAAATTTATGGTCGACATGAATTGTGACATAGATACTGAGCGAGCTGCTATGATAAGTTGGTGCAAGTCCTATCAGGCTTCCCTCCTGGCTGCTATGTCTGCAGTAGATAATTTCACCAAGCCAAAGATCGATGACAGTCCTTTGGGGTGGTGGGACAAGACTGCTCTCACTCTTCATGGTCAGATGACTTTTAATATTCCAAATGAATTGTGCTTTCACATGAAGTCTTCAACTGACCCATATGAGATGACAGGACGAAACGCAGGGTTCGTGTTCTGCTGGAAGAATAATGTGGTTCTTAAGATAGACGGAATGAAATCTAGTAAGTCGCTTATTACCTTGAATAGTGATGATTTCCTTTTGGCCGTCCCCAATTATTCCACTGCAGAGAAGAGATCTTGGAGTCTCTTCTATGATGAGGTTACGGATGTTGTCCCTGATATCGAATCTGAGAGCAGAAAGTTCCAGAAGAAAGTCATGAGTTTGTCTTCTGATGAAAGGGTCCAATGGACACTAGGACTACTTTTCGAAAGAAACAAGAACGAATCATTCAACCTCAGCGACAAAGAAGAGAGAGTAGATCAATTTGTTCCTCACTACGATGTTGTTGTAACAAGTCCTTACTTTGATTGGCACCCAGACTCGTACAGAGGATATCGTTCTGATTATATCCACTTGGCTATCTCTGTAAAGTCCGTATCAACGAAAGGCAATGCCTCCAATAGAATCCACTTCACTCCGTTAACTATAAGTTACTTTTTCTACTGGTGGTATACTATTACAGAAGCTATATCACTTCCAGTTAGACAAGGAGCTTTATTTGATGACCAAGTCAGTGAAACTGGGAAAGGGGCATCTAGTGCTAAGACTAGCACTCATTTGTTCACTGTGAAGTATCAGCTTATTCTCGAGCCGCTTACGATCTCTCATATGGAAATGCATTCCTCAGGAGAGAAGGAGAACCAAGTGGCATTTACTGGGTTGAAAGGTAAAGTTGGGAAGTGTATTCTTGACCTTCACCAGAGAAAGGAACTTTTGACATATGTGAATGACAAGCTTGATATTGAGAATCAGATCTTGCATTTAAAGATGAATAAAGCCGAAATTTCTTTCGTTGATTCAGATGTAAGAATTGTGAATGCAATATTTCCGGACAGGTCTATGCAATCCCAGTTGGACCGCTATCTTTTTGGTGCCAGCGATTCCTCTTCTGGAGACACTGGAAGTGAAAGTGGCCAGGGCGGCGGTGATTATTTGAAATGGATATCATCCATGGAGATCAACGGAGGTGATTTGTCGTGGTACGAACAAGAAGATTTCACAGAACTTGAAATGAGAGAAATTTTGTCTCCATACCCCCAGGTGACTATTTTACCCTTTTATTTTACTCCCAAGTTTACATACGTGAGAGAGTTTTCCTTGCAAGAAGATGGCCTTTTCCCATTTGGGCACGAGAACTCTCACAATTGTGAGTTGGGCCAAGAATCTCCCGAAGATACTCAAGGCAGGTTACTATCAAATAGACTTGAAGGTATCAGAACCGAGCTTGCAGCGAACGAAGATCTTTTGGCTAATCTCCAAAGTGCAGAGCTCGATCATGCAGTCGAGGACCAGATTATAAAGATCAAACACACAATTGAAGAATTGAAAGAGAAAGAGGAGCTTGTTGAGTCAGTATACGAAGATATCACGGGAATGTTGGCTCCTGGAGAAGTTTCACAGGATGAGTCTTTGAATATTACAAGGCGTAACTCAAAGCTGTTGTCTGTTTATTCTAGTCACAAATCTTACGAACAAGCCAAAAGAGAAGGTTTGTTGAACAAAGAGGTGAGTGAATTTCACAACAGATTCATAATCCATAATTTACAATTGAAGTGGAATAACAATGTGAGAGACTTATTCATGTTGTACACCCAATATTTGAGTGATAAGAAATCCGAATCTTACTTCATGAGTAAGAAAGCTGTGGATTTGGTGGAAAGCGTAATCAACTCAGTGCCCACAGCTTTCAACCCAGCCAAAGAGGAGGATGAGTTCTGTATTGGTGAGTCGAACTGCGAAGACGTAATCAACAAATTCGATGACTATCTCGACGATATTGACGAAGATACTCAAGAAGCAGAGTACAAATTCTTGATCAAGTTGATAAACCCCCAAATCCAGTTGATAAGTCGGAAAACCCCGAATTCAACTGCTCTATTGGTTTCCAAGGATTTGGAAATGAGAATCATATCTGTCAACCTAAAGGGTGTCAGCAAACTTATCAATGCTGATGCAGAGCTTGCAGGAACCATTGAGACAAGATATGGTGGCCTCTTTAATAATTCCTCCCTCTATGTGTTTGACAAGAAAGATATCGTTATCACACATCCAGATGTACCTTATGGTTACGTTGACTCACAATTGGCTGTTAGCTGGCCTCCATGGGTCGAATGTGAAAACATTCACGAAGATTTTTGGATGAAGCAGTACTTAGTGGCCGAGCGGACATCAATGGTGTTGTCATTCAAGAGACCCAACTACCTTCACATTGATAGTAAATCGCTCGCAGAAAAGAACGAAATTAATGTTCATGTTGCCAAGTTTGTTTTGAATGCTGATTCAAAGCAGTACTCGACATTATACCATATCATTACGGATTTGTTAATTTTTGGTAAGAGCCAAAAGAATCTGTTAATGAACAAGTTGGACAAAGTTATTTCAGTCTCTGACGAAGACGATTTTGTTGGTTTGGATGAAAGAGTAAGAACTTTGCAATCAACCATAAGAGAGTTCCACTCAATATTATTGAAAGTGGATGGCAAGAGTTTGAAATTGAATGATACAGAAACGGCAGAGTTACATCAATTAGAACTAGAGCTTGAGAAGCGCAAGTTGGAATTGTCAATGATAATGAGAGGGTTGAAGCTTCGTAATGTCAAAAGCTCGAACAAGCGTGCTTCCAGGTCCTGGTTGATTTCAATTGATCAAATCATTTGGCATTTCTTAGATTCCGAAAAGGCCCCCTTAATCGATTTAGCTCTCGCTAAATCCATGTTCAAAAGGGTCGACTCTGTGGATGGTTCAAATAAAAATAAGGTTCATGTAGGAATCATACAAGGGTTTAATTTACAAGAGAGAGCCGTTTACCCTGAATTATTATCACCCATGAATGACGGAAAGGATCAACAACCAGTTGAGCCAATTATTTCCATGCAATGGAAAATGTTGAACCCTGTTGGTGGCATACCCATCATGCATCAAGCCAAGTTAAGCATTCAACCATTAAAAATTCAATTGGACTATAATACTGCTAAGTGGCTTTTCGAGTATGTATTTCCCAGAGATGAGAATGAAAGTAAACCGCCTGCTCCCAGAAGTTCCAATCATGTGGTTAGAAGGGAGGCAAGTAGTGATCTTAGTTCTCTGGAAATAAAACTAGGCAAGATTGAGGGGCCCCGGAATATTTTCAGGCAATTTAACAAGAAAGGGTCTCCCAGTCTGAGCACTGAAGATGATACATCATCAGTAACGTCGAGGAAAACCGACTCAATTTCAGTTCGATTTTCCTCCTCTGATGATTTGAGTATTCCCACCACTGCTGAAACAAAGGCCCTCCCGAAAGAATCACGTAAGAAGAAACAGAAGGAAGAAGGTGATGATATTTCCATTATAGTTTCTAGGTCTTCCAAATTCATTTCTATTGTGGATTTTGATGTGGAACAGTTCAAGCTATATATCAGTTTCAAAGCACCAAAGCATTTAAATATTATTGATGTGCACAATTTAATGTTGAATATACCCAACATTAGATACCAAAACAAGACCTGGTCTGGAGAAGACTTCATTATTAGGCTCAGAAAAGATATCACCCGGATCATCTTGCAACACACAGGCCAAATCATTGGAAACAAGTTCAAAATTAGAAAGAGAAAACTACTTAAAGAACCATTAAGACAAATTTCCAACTATGCATCGTTCTTGTCGGTTCAGGACTTGCAAGGAGGTGAAGATGAGCCAAGAAGGAGCTTTTCCAGCTCGAAAGCTCACCACCACCACACTCACCATGAATCTGACAGGTCTAACCCCGAGGATAGCATGGATTCGAGAGGCTCAAAGAAAGGGGTGGCTGTCTCATTTGAGAATCTCTTACAAGAAATTATCGATGAAGAAGACGAACAGGAGGACGAAGAAGAAGAGGAAGAGGATGGCGATTCCAACACCAACACCAATGGTGATTAACAGGAAAAGAATTGCTCTATTAAACCGGATTTACCAGAGCTTTCTTCCTCTCTTGCATGTAAATACATTTAAATATTATTAAGAGAATGAACATTACGGTACCGCGCTTTTAGTGTTGAACTTATTCAGAAAAGAAGGGACCACTTCAGCGCAGTTTATTCCCTGACGATTGCAATTGGATGTCGTTCTTTGAAAACCTCCGGAACAAGGCTGTGAGTACCTTCAATCAAGTTTTGGAAAAAAACAAGGGGGAACAGCTATCTCGAGATGAAATTTTTTGCAGGGACAATAATTTGCCAGATGGAGAGTTAATAATAGCAGAGTCGGCCGTGGAGTTGAAAATCAAGTCTGAAAATAGTTTAACGGAGTATAGTTCAGTTCCACAAGGTCGAGTGTACTTGACTAAACACTTTGTGGTGTTCTGGGACGCTTACGATCGGAGGAATTGCTCGTTTGTGTTGCATTTGTCGGCCATAAAGAAGGTGGAACGAATTCCCACTAACTCCTACGGGTTTGCATTGAACTTGGGTACACACAGTAAACTCAATATCACGTTATATTTGATTGGTTTGCGTTCTGAAAGCGAGAAGTTTGCCCATTATTTAAAGATTGCCTTGAAACAGAACCTTCCTAATATCAAGAAACTCCAACCATTTATTCAGACATGTTACTCCGAGTACATTTTAGCAAAGAACAAGATATCGAGTGAAAGTATAGACTCAATTCCTCCTGGTGGATTGGGATTGATGTTCAAGTTCCCCGGGAATCCGAAGGAGTTGCGAGACAAGTCCAAGATGAAGTTATGGTTTGACCTTTTCCGTGCTGATGGACGAAACTTGTCCTTAGTCAGAACCAACATGTTCCACAAGCTTATTAGAGTAGGCTTGCCCAATAGGTTAAGGGGTGAGATATGGGAGTTGAGCTGTGGGTCGATGTACTTGCGGTTAGAGAACCCTGAGGAGTATCAAACGATTCTCAGACAGAACAAGGACCAGCATTCGGTTGCAATCGAAGAAATAGAGAAGGATTTGAATAGATCGCTACCGGAGTATGCGGCGTATCAGAGTCAAGAAGGTATCGAAAGACTCCGTAATGTGTTGACAGCATACTCCTGGAAGAACCCTCAAGTTGGCTACTGCCAAGCAATGAACATAGTCACGGCTGCATTGTTGATTTTCATGTCTGAGGAACAAGCATTTTGGTGTTTGAACGTTCTTTGCGATAGAATTGTACCTGGATATTATTCCAAAACTATGTATGGAACACTTTTGGACCAACGTGTGTTTGAATCATTAGTAGAAGACACCATGCCAATGTTATGGCAGCATATCACGAAGCACGACATCCAATTGTCGGTGGTCTCTCTTCCATGGTTCCTTTCACTTTATTTGAATTCGTTACCATTGGTATATGCCTTCAGAATCTTGGACATATTTTTTCAGCATGGTCCTAAAACATTGTTTCAGGTAGCTTTGGCAATCTTGAAGATCAACGGAGAGGAACTCTTACAACTCGAAGATGACGGTATGTTCATTCAAGTTATTAAAAACTATTTTCATTCTTTGGACCAATCTGCCCATCCAGATTCGCCTAACGTGAAGTACAGAGCTATAACCAAATTTCAAGAATTGTTAGTTACTGCCTTCAAGGAATTTTCTGTCATTGAAGACTCTGTTATTGAAAAGCATCGGAACAAGCATAGAGACTCTATTTTCCTGAATATTTCGACTTTTGTCAAGAGAACAGAGATAAGAAATCTCCCCAGAACTCCCAACTTGAGTCCAGACAACTTGAGTATAATATATGATAGATTCTACTCTATTGTGGAAACATACAATATTACATTGGGAAGCGGTAAGAATACCATGGATTTTGAAGCATTCTATAGATTCATGTCGGAGATATGTGACTTCGTGAATAATGAAACGACAGACGATACTCGAAAGATTGTTAGGGACTTTATTTACCGTCTATTCAAACATTGGGGTGCATCAAATGAGTCCATAAGTTTGCCCGAGTTGGCTATGGGGTTGGATAAACTTGTCGAACCAGATCTTATGAATGCCATGTCAAATTTTTATGAGTTGTACACCGATTCCAGCAAGGACAGAATTGACAGAGAAGGAATCTTGAAGATTTCCGAAGATATGTTGGCCATAACTGCTCCTTGGAAAGACTGTTTTGTTCTAGACGATATTACTCAGAAAGAGATTGAAACCGCCATTGCTGACGTTGTCTACAAGCAACAGCAACAACTACAAGAGGAGAAACAATTTGAGTCAGAAAAGAAAGAAGTTGAGTTACCATCTGAAGTCGATATCAACAGGTCAGAAATAGAAAGCAAACAAACCGAAAGATACTTGTCTGCTGCAAGTACCTTTATTCAGAGAGCATTCGAGTATGCACAACCCAATGAAGAAGAGGTCTTGATTGAAGAATTGAAAATTGATGATAACAAAATCACCCATAATGCTGCTTTGAACCCCAATACTCCAGTGTTTATCAATTTGCCAACCTTCAGAATGGTCGTCTTAGCAAACGAAACTTATGAGCTATTTTTCAGCAAGACGTTGCAAGAGTCCGTTCATGTTTCCAAACCCCTTGACTCTAGATTCGACACTATGCGTAATTTGCGTGATATGTTTGATGGGTTATTAGCAGATGGCAGAGAGGTGGCTACAAAGGTTCGCCGTCGTATGGATTCCGCTGCTTCAAACGCCTTACAAGCCAACTCAGATGGTGCTTCGATGAAATCTGGTAAATCATCCAGGACTCAAGATGTTGACGAGGATGAACGAGACGATGACTTTAATACAATTGCACTCAACGAGGGAGACGAGGATGTCCTTTTGGGCGCAGAGGTGGGTGAATTGAAAGCAACCAACAATTTTGATCGACCAACTTCCAAAGTCCAAGAGGGAGTGCCACATGCGAAAGGAGATAGTGAAAACCTCATTGAATTCCAAACGTAATAGCAAAATGCAAATATTATATATTTATACAAATCTAAGCCGAAAACCAAAGGCATTGGCTGTAGGGGTTTCTTTTAAGATCTACCAAACAATTTTCTCAATCTACCTCCTACTTTTTTCTTTTCCTTTCCTTTTTTGTCTTGATGTCCTGACTTCAGATCAAACACCTTTTGTGGCTGTCTTAAGGTAGTAACCTGCTGAGTGCCTCTATGGACTTCAGGTTCTGGATGAGAATATGGCAGCACAGAAGGAACAGGATTTTCATCATCAGAATCAGCGTATCTGGTCGAGAAAACGCCGCCACTCTCAGGAGACATAACGTCATTGTGTAGTTCATCATCAGAGTCGGCAAAACGAGAGCCGTTTCCATTTGGTGTAGTTTGTTTTGTGGGAGTAACAGGCTCCAACGATTGCCTCTGATTAGATGGCGGCCTAAGTTGGTCAACCTGTTCATGCTCAGCAGATGTAGCAGATGGAGCATGGTGGAGTTGATCCCTTAAGCTTGTTCTCACAGGAGAACCATTAGAAGCAGCATTATCGTTTGTGAACAAAGGCTTCTTTGGGGCATTGAAAGTAGAATGAGGCCTGCGATTTGCTCTAGCATATAACTCAGCAGCCCTTGTTTTGGACAGAGATTGATAGTTGGGGCTCAACGCTGGATGGGGAGATATAGGCTGGACGTACACCGAAGAGCGGTCACGTAATGACCGATGGCTCAAACGTTGAGAAGCAGGAGAAACTTCACTGACAGGTCTCGGTGAATCCATCTGTAATGACTGTGGTCTCAAGGATCTGCCTGCCATGCCAGAAGACGAGCTTTGTGTTGGAGGAGGTTTCCGCAAAGATGTTGACATTCTCTTGGTTAACGGAGTAGATGAGGATGCACTGGTTGGATAGTGGTGATTTTGGTTGTGCACGGTAGTCATATCATTCAATGACATCTTCGAGTTCAATCTTGTATTTTCAGCCGTGGTTAAAGAAAGATAAGCTTCATGTGCAGCGTTGCTCTTCTTTTGACCATTTGCAGGAGTAGAGAAAGATGACGAATGCTTCATAGCAGACTTCATTGGTTTTTTCGATCTCGATGGAGATTCTTCCGAGGTGATAGAAGAGGCAGAACTTCCACCATTAATCACAGTCACAGGAGCCATTAACCCCTCCGGTTGTATTATGTGAAGATCGTCATCGATTATCTCTGGTACCTCGTCGAACTTTGGACGTGGTTCTTTATTAAGAATTGGAGTATCATCAGCATCAAACTCTGCCTCTTCAATTCCGAAATCATCAATGGCAGGAACAGTGTCGTCATTCTCGGTGACTACGGGATCTACAGCCTCAGCAACTGTAATTATTGGGGCTGTTTTATTTTCAAGCTCATCGACTAATACTTTTGATGGATCAACAGAGGTATCAGGTACATCCACCACCTCTTTATGTTCGAATTCGTCCACGACTACTCTACTTGGATCAATAGTGTTTTCGACATAGTCAGAGCTATCGGATTCATCGATATTTTCTGTGGTTGTGGTGGGCGATATGAACTGATCACTGACGTCAGCTTCAAGAACTGGTTTGCGGATTGAGGTGTCCATAGCTGTGTCAGGGTGATCACCATTTAAAGTTTCATCAGTCACGATACCCAAGCCATTAGTCTCTTTCAGTCTCACATCACTGTCGTAGTTGGAGCTAATGGAGGAGGTGTCAGTAGGCCTGATCTGCGGATGAATCAAATGGGAAGCATCATTGTCGAGTTCGTCTTCTAACTCCTTCAATTTCTCTTGGTCTACCAACCGTTTCTGCTTCAACTGTTCGTACTCGAAACGTTTTTGTTCAAGTTTCTTCTGCAATGCCTTCTCTTCCTGGATCTTCTTTTCTAGCAACTGATACTCTTCTAACTCTTTCTCGGCCGAGACAACCTCGTTCACTTCTTTCATGGCCTCCAATTTTGGAGGTTGAATCACGCTTGATAGCCGAGATGAGGGCTGTCTTCGAGTAGCCCTTGGAGAGGCAGTCAAGGAATTAATGGATCTAGATCTAGGGATGTTGGAACCCGAACGAATCGAGTTGTTACGAGAGATTTCCTGCTGAAACTTTTCCTCGGGTACTTCGATAATTTTGATTCCGTTGGGGGTTGGAATGTACTTTTTCACCATCTTCACCTTCGGTGGTTGTGGACGTGATTGTCCATTGGAGACAGGAATATGTCTCAACTTCAAGTCCAGAACCGTCTCATGGTTGTTGTAGTGTTTTGTGGTTTCGTCCGTCACTTCGTCCATATAAGATTCGGTGATACTATCGTCAATGTCATAAGAAAGCCTGCTAGAATTGGCATCACGGGCACCCGATGCACCAGAAAAGTTACCAAAGCTTCCAGAACGTCTATTGCTTCGCATGGAGGGAGACCGTTTCAAAAGCGAGTTGGACTTCTGGAGTTGAGGTGGCCTCAATTGCTGGATTGAACCAGACCTGGAGATGGAAGATTCGTTGTTTTTGAGGCTGTTTCCAATAGTTAAAGCAGCAGCCAAGGCGCTGGAATTTGGCTGATTAGAAGCGGGAGCAGAATGGTTCACACCGGTGTACGCCACATTGTGGACGCTTCGACTTTTCCGTCTGAACATCGTCCAATTGTATGTTTTCTCAATTTAGCAAGAATAATTGCGGTTGAATTGCCAGGGATGAAACTGCGGCTAATGCGCACAATTAATTTTTCATGTTATATACATAAGGCTGGCTGTAGATATAAGTGTATAGAGGTTCGTGGAGATGACGTTTGTTTAGTAGGCATCAACGGTATGAGTAAGGGTACCGAGTGGGGCGTATGAACAGTTGGAGCCCGAGCACCACCGCCAAGTAGTTGCCGAACTTCTGGCCCTGTAGGGTCAAATATTGACGCATTGGCGTAGAAAGGATGATCAACCCACTGAACATAAGGCCCTGAATCAAAGGTATGAGGATCTGGTCTTTTATGACTGCGTAGGCCACGATGGCCGGCGTTATAGGAGCTAAGGGGGCATACAACTCTGATTCTTCGTCAAATTCAAGCTGCTCGTTCAACAAGCTGATGTCTGAGTCGGATTTTTTTTGTATTTCCTCGGTTGAAAGGGCGGGTTTCTTGGACGACTCAGTGGCATACCTCCTCAAGGACTTTAAAAACGTATTCTCGAACCTTAAATCAGGTAATGCGATACTGCGGAGTTGGGACATCCCTAAGGTTGGCAGAAGTTGGTGATTCAGATATTTGATTGAATTCGCACCAAGTGAAAATTTTAAATAACAAGCATGGACATCGATAAAGACTCAGAAAGTGGGCCAGCAATCACCATAAGAAACAGTGAACGTGACCACGTGAACTTGGTGTTGAAGAATGTGGACCTTGCTGTGGCCAACTCCATCCGGAGAACCATGTTGGCCGAGGTTCCCACATTGGCCATAGATTTGGTGGAAATCGACGTCAATACGTCAGTGTTGGCAGACGAATTTCTCTCGCATCGGTTGGGGCTTATTCCGTTGGTCAGTGACAACATCGACGACTTGTCATACTCCCGTGACTGTACCTGTGACCAGTACTGCAACAAGTGCTCGGTGAGATTGGAACTTGCTGCTAAGTGTGACACCGACTCCACCATGAATATTTACGCCTCGGACTTGGCCAAGTTCCAGAACGGCTCCACTTTGGGAGATCCCGTCATCCGTGATGCTCAGGGAAGAGGCCCATTGATCTGTAAATTGAGAAAGCATCAGGAACTAAGGATAACTTGTATAGCCAAAAAGGGAATTGCCAAAGAGCATGCTAAATGGTCTCCTTGTGCTGCTGTTGGTTTTGAATACGATCCTTGGAATAAGTTGAAACACACAGACTATTGGTACGAAGAAAGTGTTGAAGACGAGTGGCCTAAGTCAGAGAACTGTGAGTGGGAAGAAGCTCCAGACCCGGAAGCTCCATTTGATTATAACGCTAAAGCTAATAACTTTTATGTGGATATCGAGACTATAGGAAGTTTGGCTCCTAATGATGTGTTTGTGAAATCCCTCGAGACCTTGCAGTTGAAGTTGGCTGGTATATCAGTGGAGTTGAATAAGGATACGGTGGAAAGCAGTAACACTGCATCCGGAGGACTCACCACATACGGAAGAAACGGTGGAGAAACCCCAGACATGAATAGCTATGGGTCTGGCGGATACGGTAACTCCAGCTGGTCCTAAGAAACTGACTCTTAAACGCTTGTAATATAATCTCTATTATTGTACAAAATCTAAAATATATACAAATTAATGTGAACTGTTCCAGGAGATAAGCTCCTCGTACTTGACGAGTTTGCCTCCAAAAAGATCCAAGGCGCTTCCGAATGTCAAGTCGACTTTGTTATAACTCAACTGGGCCACTTTGTCGAGGTCTTGTACCAGCTTAGCACCTCCGGCGTAGACAATTTTCCCTCCGAACCCTTCAGGGCACCACTCACCCAACTTCTGCACCAACTTCTCATCTATTCCGCTACATAAGCCTTCGACATCAGCAGCATGGATCAAGAACTCATCACAGTATTTCGAAACTTCCAACAAGAATTCTGCACTCAACTCACTGCTGGTCAATGTCTGCCATTTGTTCATAGCCACCACCCAGTGTGAAACACCATTCTTTTTCACTTCTCTACAGCTCAAGTCCACTACAAGTCTATGTTTTCCCACCAATGTCGATATTTTCTGGAGCTTGGTCCAATCGAACTGCTTATCAGTAAAAAGCCAACTGGTAAGAATAATATGGCTTGCTTTGAACTCATCCAACCACTGTAAAGCATTAGTATAATTGATTCCCCCTCCCACCTGAAGATGGTTGGGCCATGTTGAGCACGCCAACTTGGCAGCTTCGTCGTTTTCAGGGTTGGTTCCGAGCTTTATAACATGACAGCCAAGTAAGCTGGAGTCTTTATAGACGTTTGCATAGAAAGAGGAAGGTTTTGTCGACACAAAGTTCTCAGTGGTCTTGGAGTTCTCGGAGCTTACAATATCATCCTGTGTGAGAGTCCCACCCACAATCTGTTTCACTTGTCCAGAGTGTATATCTATGCAACCTCTGAACTTGGTCATAATGTAGTTCTCTTGCGAAAAAAAAAAATAAAATCCATTTGAAGACTGCAGTAACCGAAAGATATGAGTGATGATGAGTACATGCGAGCCTTAGAGGTCCAGAGGCGTAACTTCGAAGCCCAGTTTGGTAGTTTAGAGACCATGGGATTTGAAGACAAGGCTAAAGTCGACGACTCCAGCAGTGACTCAGAGGGAGACAACATTGATGAGAAGAGCGATGAGATGGAGGAATTCTCTGGGTTTTCGGGACATCTGTCTAGTGAGGAGGATGAGATGAACCAGGACGGTGATGAGTATGACGACGGTGGAAGCGAAGAGGAAGAAGACAAACCAAGGGTGATCAGACTTGAGGATAACTACTCATCTGCACCAGTGCTATCAAATAAAGACAAGAAGATGCTCAGAGGTGGTCGAGCACCTACCATGGCTGAATTGGAAGAGAAAGAAAGAAGATTAAATAAGATATCTGCCAAGCAGTCTCTAGCAAATAAAAAAGAAGACGAAGACAATTTGGAAAATGATATCAAGCTTCAACGGCTCTTGCAAGAATCCCACATACTCTCCACACAGCTCGACTATTCTGGAGCAGAGTTGACAATGCTGACACTTGACTACGAAGACCCTACGGGGAAGGCCAGGAAAAAAGCCTTAACATCTCGATTGAGGAACTTGTCGGCCGTGAACTCTGGAACCAACGGCCTTCCCAAGAAGCTCGAAAAAATGCCCATGACGATGAGGAAAGGAATGATTAAAAGCAGAGAAAGAAAGATCTCTAAATACGAACAGGACGCCAAAGACGCTGGCATAGTGTTGGCCAAGGTGAAGAAGGGAGAGATGCGTGATTTGGATGTTGGTAAAGGCTCAACCTTTGCATCTGACCGATTAGGAACAGGCAAAAGAGAAGTCAAGCGGATCAGAGATAGAGGATTGAAGATTAACTCGATTGGTAAGTCCACCAGAAATGGATTGATGATATCAGCTGATGAAATAAGCCGGATCAACAAGTCTGGATCCCGGTCAGCAAAGGGCAAGCATGGTAAATTCGGCAAGCCTGGCAGACGATAGCACTGCACACACTAACTTGCATCATATAGTAACTTGCATCAACTAAAGCAAGTTTAACGTTAATAGATACCGCAAAATGTATACGCTTCTACGTAGCCAACTCCAGCAACCTTCACCTACGCCTCTACGGCTCTTCCTGTACTCTGTCGGTAAACCATCAACGTCCTCTACTCTGCCACTTGCCAAACCATCAACGTCCTGTTGGCCAGGCCACGATAACTGTCGATGCAGAATTATCGCACCGCATCAACTAAATCATAAACAAACAATCGCAACAGGAACGCAGATATGGCCAGTGAAGTGTTGCCGAAAAAGCGAGGCAGAGATGGAAAAACCAAGCATTACCCGTCCAACGTCCAAGACCTTGCCAGCATGGGACGTGTGATATCTGGGCGTGTTGCCTCGAAGACCAAACGAGTGATGTCGAATCGTGGAGACTTGTTTGATGAAGAGTCCAACAACTCGTTTGCTGAAGATGCCATTAACTTCGACCAGAACAAGAACACCATTATGTCGAACTTTGAGGAGTGGATCAAGTTGTCCACCGATAACAAAATCACCTCTAAAAACTCCTGGCAGTTTGCTTTGATTGACTACTTTCATGATTTGAATGTCATTAAGGACGGAGACGATATCAATTTCCAGAGAGCGTCGGCCACCTTGGATGGGTGTGTGAAAATCTACTCGAGTAGAGTGGAGTCCGTTGCCACCGAGACGGGGAAGTTGTTGAGTGGTTTGGCCAACAAGAAGAATGCTCGAGAGGAGGGCGAGGAAGGTGGTGAAGATGAAGACGATGATATGGATCAGAACGAGGATGGCGAAATGAAGAAAACACGTAAAATCAATAGGGTATTGGAATCGACTTTGGTTCAGTTTGACACCATCCGTGTGAAGAAATTGGACCAGGAATTGTCAATCGATCCGTTGTTCAAGAAAGCATTGGCAGAATTTGACGAAGGTGGGGCCAAGAGTTTGTTGCTCAACACTTTGAATATCGATAAGACTGGAAGAGTGATATTTGATGCTACTACAGGCGGCACCAAAGCGGACCAGGAGTCTACGGTAGCAGAAGATTTCGATAAAGTGTCGAAGTTGATGAATCTCGGTAAAATTGAGTCTATGATTTTCAAAAACGAAAAAACCCTAGAGAATTTGTCTATATGCCCGTCCATGGAGCAGTTAAAAGTGGTGTTGAATGATATTGACCAGGCCAAGTCTATTTTGGCAGATGTAAATAATCAATTCATCGATAACAGTCAAGCTCTAGACGAAAAATCTATCGCCAAAATTGAGGACGGTGGTAACGGATTCGATTTTGGCGATTATAATGACAATAACTTTAATGACGACAACTTTGGGTTTAACGACGATGGTGATGACAATGAAAACGAAGATTACGAACAGCAACATGACCCACCTAAGCAACAAGAAGATGAAGAGTATGAGTTAGGGCCTGGAAACCAGATCCTTGATAAGGACTTGATAGCATATTTTGATGAAACAATGAAATCCAACTGGCGAGGCCCCGAACACTGGAAGGTATCTGCCTACAAGAGATCCAAGAACATAGCTGAAACCAAGGACGTGGAAGTCAAGCAGTCTCAGTCGGGTCCCGAAGTGCCAAAAGCTTCAAGGTCCAAGAAAGAAGCCACTGTGATCAACTTCTTCGACGCAAACGACGTGGATGATGATGATCTTTTTGCTCCTCCCAACAATCTCGCATATTTGAAGAGAAAGGACAAAGAAAGCGAAACAAAGCTTCCTGAAGATATCCAGTACAACTCCACAAGACTCATTGCATTGTTTCTCAAACCAAGCACCAGTATCCTTCATTATCCGAAGGTCCGTAAAGCCCCCAATAGCTCTTCAGACAACCAGTTCACGGATGAAAACTACTTTGCTGAACAGTATAACCAGCAAGATCGCATGGCGTCTTTCCACCAGGCCCAATTCGACGAAATCAACCAGGACTACGAAGAGGATGATGGAGACGTGTTTGGTGGCATCGATTTCAACGATGCATTGGAAGAGGGCGTGGATCCAGAGGTGGCCAACGACAACAAGTTGATAATCGGGGGCCGTAAAGTCAGACCCGAGTACGTGAACTTTTCGAGAATCTCCAAACGTGTGGACGTCAAACTACTCAAGGAGAACTTATGGAAAGGCATCCAAAAGGAGCTTTCTCAAAAGGAACCTTCGCCTGTAATACAGCTGCCAGGGCCAGCCGAGGAAGCCAACCCCTTTGAGGAAGTGAAGTCTGAAACAAAGATGTTTGGCACTTTGGTACAAGATATCGGTAAGATGTACAGCGTAGAGGAGAAAAAGGACTTATCCACCAGCTTCTGCTTCATCTGCTTGTTGCACTTGGCCAACGAGCACGGCCTCGCTGTACTGGCCAACGAAGCCCACGATGATCTCAGAATTAGCGGCTTCTAGATTGGCATATCATCAGTAGTTTTTATTACTGGCTTCCAGTTTAACTAGTTGAGTTTGGTATCGACTTCTGTATCGGCTTCTGTATCGGCTCCTATATTAACTTTTGTACCGGCTTTGTACCAGCTTCCGTACCAGCTTCCGTACTGTCACTTACTTTACTGTCTTTAGCATCACGGGATCAGTATCACGCTCTGGCTTCGATAGATAATAGTATGGCACACGACCCCAACTCACTCGCCACGCAAGAATCACGAAAAATTTATAGCACCAATGTAAGCACAATATGAGAGGAATATTAGGAGTTGGCCGACTCGCTATGGCACCTTTAAGAAGGCAAGTACTCGGCATCCGTCCTATGCCGGTGGGGATGCTCCGGAGGCTTGTCGGGCCATCGCACGTGACGGCCTTCAGATCGGTGTCGAACTCTACGATCTCGCTATTGCAATCGCAAGAGCAAATAGCCAATGCGGATTTAAAGAACACCAATGCCCAGCTTGAATTCTACAAGTCTCTCATGGCCCACAACTATCCGCATATTGTGGTGCAACGGTACGAAACCCCCGGCATTGCCAATTCTCCCGAGTGTACCAGTATCTACGCAGAAGCCTTGAATAAAATCGGAAAGAAGGGGAAGGCCGAACAAGTGGTGAAGAGCATGAGCAACATGGGCCCAGGAATAGGGGCATTCCCCAGTGGGTTCGGGTCGAAGTACGAGCCGGTCCACGTGGTGGTGAGTGAAAGTATTTTCACGATAATTTCCAAGTGGTTGAAGTGGTTGATTCCGGTGGGAATCTTGACGTATGGAGCCACCAATGCCTTCAACTATTTGATGGAGAACGGGACTATTTTCAAGAACACCGAGGTTGTCGACAAGTCGGTGGATGTGAGTCAGCTGACTGTGAAGTTCTCCGATGTTTGTGGGTGTGACGAGGCCCGAGCTGAGCTTGAAGAGATTGTGGAATTTTTAAAGGACCCTTCGAAGTTCACCGGTTTGGGTGGGAAGTTACCCAAAGGTGTGTTATTAACTGGCCCCCCTGGGACTGGTAAGACCTTGTTGGCACGAGCCACTGCTGGTGAGGCCGGTGTACCCTTTTTCTTTATGTCTGGATCCGAGTTCGATGAATTGTATGTGGGCGTAGGGGCCAAGAGAATCAGAGAGTTGTTCTCCCAGGCCAGAGAGAAGTCACCTGCCATTATATTTATTGATGAGTTGGATGCTATTGGAGGAAAGAGAAACCCCAAGGATCAAGCATATGCTAAGCAGACATTAAACCAGCTTTTAGTGGAGTTGGATGGGTTCTCTCAAACCTCGGGAATCATTATCATCGGTGCCACCAATTTCCCCGAAAGCTTAGACAAAGCATTGACCAGACCTGGGAGATTTGACAAGGAAGTGAACGTAGAGTTGCCAGATGTGAGAGGTAGAATCGACATCTTGAAGCACCACATGAAGAACGTGGAGACTGCCGAGAATGTCGATCCATCTATCATTGCTAGAGGTACTCCTGGATTGAGTGGTGCCGAGTTGATGAACTTGGTCAACCAGGCTGCTGTCCATGCCTCTCAGTTGTCGGCACCTGCAGTCGATATGGGCCATTTTGAATGGGCCAAAGACAAAATCTTGATGGGAGCTGCCAAAAAGAAGATGGTCATCACTGAAGAGAGCAGAAAGAACACCGCATATCATGAAGCCGGACACGCCATCATGGCGATGTTTTCAAAAGGTGCCACTCCATTGTACAAAGCCACCATCTTGCCTCGTGGTAGGGCTCTAGGAATTACGTTTCAATTGCCTGAAATGGACAAGGTAGATATGACCCGAACCGAGTGTTTGGCCAGATTGGACGTGTGCATGGGAGGTAAAATCGCCGAGGAGATCGTCAACGGATACGAGAACGTCACGTCTGGATGCTCAAGTGACTTGAGCAATGCCACCAATGTTGCTCGAGCGATGGTGTTGTCGTACGGAATGAGCAATATCATTGGTCCCATTAAGTTGAGTGACGACTGGGAAAGTTGGTCACAAAGTTTGAGAGACTTGGCCGATAAAGAGATTAGAAAGTTCTTGGTAGACAGTGAAGAAAGAACCCGAAAAGTCTTGAAAGAAAAGAACTTGGAATTGAAGAGACTCGCCGAGGGGTTGTTAGAGTACGAGACTTTGACGAAGGACGAAATGGAAACCATCATTCGTGGAGAGCCCATCAAAAAGACAAAAGTTGTAAGCAATACCGTCATCAAGACCAACCAACAGTACGATCCTTTAAAGGATGGTGAGCGGATTTCCCAAGCGTCTTCTTAGTTAGTATGTAAATAATAGATTAAACCAGTAATCTTGGAGATAAGATAATGCGAGGAGCGTGTGGGTAACCAAATTACATGCAAGATTGTTTTATGGAAGACACCACGTGGGGTTAATTAAATGGAATACGACAAATTGCCTGTTACAGAAGCTTACATCCTTAGGTTGCATAGTCTCGTTTATGGCAGTAGCGATCCAGGAGCTTTGGGTGGTGTTCATGGTATGGTAGAGTCGGCCGTTGGAGGTGGTTACTACTATCCTTGGCAGGGCAGAAGACAACTAAAGCCGAGGAGAAGGTTCCCTAATGCACGAGACTCCTAGCTTGAGAAGGGCCCACAACCAGCTACCGCTGCGCGGCCCTATTCGCGGCGATGAGTGTGGTGTAAATAGTGGCTTTCTGGTGCTATGCATGTTGTGCAGACGCTCCTAATTTGGTGCACCACCAACCTCGTGTTAAATTTCCTATGGTCACCAGAGCTTGCACGAAAATTCCATGGCCGTTGCAGGAATGGACTTTGCAGGAATGGACTTTGCAGGAATGGAGGTAGGTGCTTCCTGGAGACAACGGCAGCTCTGGGATTGCTGCAACAACAGTATCCTCCCACTGTGCGAGTCTGTGAGCGATCGTACGGAAAGCTGGCGACACTATCTGATCCATCAACAAAAGAGCTCCCAATCAAAGCCACTCAGTATGCCTCGCTACTCCGTGCTGAGTCAAAGCACTTCCGAAAGGAATTACCACTGATCCACTCACACATTAACGTAACTGGAACATCCTGTATGCAACCATATGGGTTTCCTGTTTCGTTGGTAGAAAAAATAAAAATAATTGTCAAATGCGACCGACTCTATAAAATTAAATCTGTTTCTCCAGCGATTTTTTTAATCATTTTTTGTTCCTTTAGGAAAGGTTTTGTCAGCTCCACTGGTGACAATCAGCTAGGTTACAGCGCACCAACTTATGATGGACCAAAGTAACTGGGAGACTTTCAACCCGATGAAGTCTGAAAATTACTTTGAATTGAACGAGCAATTAATGGATATCAAAGCAGATCAGTACCTCTTGAACGAAGTAGAGCAGAATCTTTACGACGACAATAACCCCACTCCAAACGGGACCTTCGATGCAAACCACAATGCCAAACAGGACGACTCCTTGAGCCAGTTAAACGACTTTTCCTTGGACAATTATGACTTTGATCTTCAGGACGATAACGTCTCGGGAAAACTCCATTCTAATACGTTTTCTGCCACCTCCAACGGAAGCCACTACCAGTCGTCCGAAGACGGTACCCCCAACTCCAACATAGTCCCCACTCCTACCACCGCCACGCGGCCGGTGCACCACCATCACAACTCGTCCCTGGCGTTTCCTCCCACCGGGTCTGTGCAAAACACTCCCTTGATGTCTGCTCACAAGCAACTGCAGTTAGTGGGCACCAATCATGTAGTGAACTCGCCCATTCTCCCGAGCCAGAACGACAAGTCATTCAACAACCAGCACTATTTCCATAAACACAACCGTAACAAGTCTAAAGATGCCTTGGAGCACTTACCTCAGCAACAACATGTTCGTCCTGACGTGATATTCACCCCGTTGATGTCGCCACATGACGTGCCGAGCGATTCCACCAGGAGTGGGGGCGGCAAGTATGGTGTTCAGGCGAGCTTTGAGCCGTTGACGTCGCCAGCTTTGGGGGCCCAGAACGGTGATTCCATGAGTAAACGTCGTTCTTCATCTCTGATGTTTTCGACGGTCGATGAGAATAAGCCGGCTTCGTTCAAGCGTCGGACACCTCATGGGACTCCCATTCTTCATAGCAATACTGCCAATAGCACTGCCGCTTCAAATGCTGATGCCAATGGAACCTTTGAACGGTTGCCTGATGCTTCTGTGAGTACCAGCGACAGCTCTACCCCCATGTTACCACCGCACAACTACAAGAAAATCTACCCGGAAAGTGCCACCACGTCTCCGCAGATGATGGGCTTCACATTAGGTAAGTTGGCGAAGCAAAAGCCTCAGCCTTCACCGTCTCCTTCAGCTACGTCGCAGTCGATTGTCCAATCACTGCAGCAGGCCGTGGAAAGCCCCACCATCGACTCTCGCAAACTGTCGTACGGATCGTCTCGTTCCAACGACACCTCACCCAATCTCGTACCATTAGGCAAAGGAGAAAAGCCTTCGTCAAAAAAAGCTTCCCATAAACTTGCGGAGCAAGGAAGAAGAAACAGGATGAATATTGCCGTACATACGTTAGGAAGCTTGATTCCACAAAGCTATCACGACCGAGTTGCGATACCTTCCAAAGCTACTACCGTAGAATTGGCGTCAGACTACATAAAAGACTTATTGAAAGAGGTTGAAAAATTGAAAGATTCTAGGTAACTCTTTTGTAATATAACACATAGTACAGCACGATCACTTAAAACTGCAAGCAGCGGGTTGCACCTGGCTTTTTGTAATGATACAGATACATTTGGGTTGTAAAAAAGAAGTAGATGGACGAGACAGGAATCGAACCAGTGACCTTCCGCATGCGAAGCAGACGCGCTACCAACTACGCCACACGCCCAAAATTTCCAACAAATTTGTCAAATTGCCAGCCACATTGGGCGATTCCCAATTCATGTAAAAGGCTGCTGTTATAGTAGAACACGTTGGAATCATTACATATCTCAACCATATGGGTAGTTCCTGATGTGAATCACATTTTTGCAGTGTGGCTCAATCTCACCAAATTTTGGAGAATCTTAATATGGTGCTTTGTGCTTCTGTCGAATAGTGGAGCAGGTGTTAGACAAAGATCATGTGCTTGATTCTTTGCCAGGGCTGGTACTTTGGTTAGTAAGTTCCCTGATGAAGCATTCATTAGTAGCCATAACTCTTCTACTTACTACTACTATCTCAACTCCTTCTTGATGCCTTGGGCACTGGTAGCATGACACCTCAGGTTACTGGCTATAAGCTAATTGGTACCCAAGGTGAATACAAAAAGTTTCAACTCAAAGTATCATGAACAATTTCGTCCTTCAGCATCATAAATAGTGGACAAACATATTATAAAGCTAAAATAATGCATGAATTTGTTATTTAAACCTAGCCTGGAATAGATATGTATATACAGTTTCAATCTTCGGGCCACCAGTTTGGCCTAATGACTTTTACACCTATGAATTTAGGAGTGCTAAGATCTGGAATCTCTATCTTGAAGTACTTCTTATGGATGTCACTCAAGTTGATTAAAATGAACCCAAGGTTACCACTAATGGACAATAGCTTACCGACTTTCAGACGACGAGGTTTAGCAGAACCTTCAAATGGTGAGTTTCCAAACGGACTGGGCGTAAGATCTCTCTTTGTCTCCGGCTCATCGTCCAAAGGAGTGATTTCAAGCTTATCAATGTTGGACAAGTTCATCTTGTTCAATTGATTTATAACAGCATCACTTTCATTCAACTCTAAATCATTATTATCACATTTTTCGAAATTGCTCTCATTTATTTCGAAGAACTGAGCCGGCACAATCCTCTTTCTTATAACACCACTATTATAGGTTCTTATAGTCAACTCCTGTCCTACATAGCACCCTTTATCCAAAGATAAACCATTGATAAAGTCCAAGTTCATATCGAATGGCAACAAACTGAGATTTGGAGGAGAGTCTGACGACTCGTAAAGACCGTTCAAAAACCTCCTCTTTCTTATCACATCCGAATCTACCTTCTCGACCCTGAAGGCAGCCTTGAACTCTTCACTAAAAATGTCAGCCGTTATAGGCTCCTTCGTTATAAATTTAACACCAAAGTTGGGAATTCGATTATCGATAGCAAACCCAACTAGAACGTCACTCAAGTCTTTGCTTATTATAGCACCGTCCTCCACAAACTTTTTTGCGTTGTGCATTGCGTCTCTGGGCGTAAGTGTGTTCAAGTATTTCACTTGTATGTGGTCCAAAAACTCATCAAACTCAATAGAGTCGTTGTAATAATAGTATGAATGGTAATGTGGTTTCTCAATCTTAACGTCGGACGTGAGCTTGTGCATCTGGATCATCATTCCTAGCTTTGTCATTACTTTCAGGTCCACCTCCACCAAATACGAAGGAACATTATCGTGGGAATGGAACTGCTTGGGATAAAGAAAGGAATCAGAAATAACCCTTCCCTTGGAGTTCAAAAACATCGAGTAGACTCCATCTCGCCGTATGAGGATCTCATTGTCTGGATCGTATATATCCTCATGCATTATTCCCCAGTTCTCTTGCAAGTTGATGATCTTGCCTAAGTTCATGTGCTTGAACTCAACATCACTGATGGTGTACTGATTTTTTTTTACGATGTTGGGCAAGAACCTGGTGGTCACCAATCCGTTAAGGAACTTCGATGCGTCGGGGCCGACCACTTCTAGTATCCCTTTACCGAGCTTGGCTAGCCCTGAAGACGGTATCATAATGCTTAGAAATAGGTTTAGTTGGGAGAAACTGTTGCGAAAAAAATGCTCACTAACTACTAACTAAATTACTTAAACTCGGATAGGTCCAACTGTCGTCCGATAGTGTGCTTTGGATTATCCAAGTCCTTGGAGGGACTACTGACACTAGGGACATCAGGAGATTTAAAACGAGGCAAGTCATCAATACTCTTGTTCAACTTTTCACGGATTTTCTCGTTCAAATCGTGCTTTTCTTTGAGATCAAGATTTTTGGCCAACACTGACAAGTTATGCAGCGAATGATTTCTGGACGATAAGCTGGACAAATTGGAGGGACTGCTGAGAATGCTATGGGATCGGTTGATTTCGATGTTTCTCGAGTCCAATTCGCCGAAATCAAAGTACCCGTAGCCTCCAAGATAGTCAAACTCATTGGTGGAGTTGTTGGAGTTGGACGACTCGTAATCCAACTCGTCTTCTGAACCAGAATCCGGGATACCTTTGGTAAGCGACATGTCTAAAGGCACCGTATACTGGTCAACAGCTATTTCAATTGGGTGCCTAGTAGAAGGTGATTTGATGTTGATGTTCTTCAACTCCCTTTCCACTCTGATCTTCTGTAGTTCATATTTCCTGTAATCGTTATCCTTGTTGATGTTAATCAAGAAGTCAGACTGGGACACCAACATGTTTTTGACCTCGTTGATAATCTTAATCAAAGTGCTCAAGAATCTTTCGTTTTGTCTGAACTTGGAGCACACCGTCAAGAGAACTTTATCTTTATGGATCACATATCCGATTCCAAAGCCCTGGTCAGTTGCGGGAGGGATACCAAAAAGGTACAAAGCAGGGTTACCACAATTCGATATCAACAATTCGGGAGAGAGAATTCGATTCAAAATAGGGTTGGATAAAAGAGGCACGTACTGCAGGTTCAACGTATCAAAGGCTGGAAGTGGATCTACACCTTTACCACTGTTCAAGCTATTCAAAAATTCGGAGGCCTTGGGTAACTTGATAATGTGGAGCAAAGATGTTAAGTGTCGTTCGAACCCCTTGCCCAGCATAGCGTCTGTGTACTGTTTCAAATGAATTTGGCAGCACCTTTCAAAGAGCAGCCATTTGTCGCTTCTGGAAGAGTTTGTGATGAACAATTTGACCAAGTTTGCAAGTTCGTCATTCTGCACGGCAATCATTTCGGTTCTCAGGTCTTTGAACTTCCTGGTAGTGATGGGTTCTAAAGTGTTTGAAATCTTTCCGTACAAAGAATAGTTAGCAATCTGAATACACACCTGTAAGAAAGAATCGATTGAAATTCCATAGTTCGTCAACAATTCAGTATTAACTTTGATCTTAACAGAGGTATAGTTGTGCTGATTAATTAAATCAGCCAACCTCGTCTCTGACAAGTGGATCAAATTGGACAATTCGGGAGTTCTTTCGAACAACAACCGTTGGAAGGTAGGCTTGTCCAACTTGTTGGGAACAAACCTGAGTTCTCCAAATAAACTGTATTCAATGGCATTGATGTTCTTGGCCAACTTCAAAATCGAGTCCGTGTAAATGTCACTAATGAACCGCAAGATGGCCGTAGAGTCCAGAGAAGTGCATTCCCACACCACCCCCGCAACCGAGTTCTTCGTCACAATCAACTGTAACTTGTCGTACCACCTTGAAGTGCACGTACCTATCTGGGCATTGTTCTGCGACAACAACGAGGTTCCATGACTGATAACCATTGTTTTTTCCTGGTCCGTGACTGGCGAGTTGGAGTCCAACACCGCCACGAAAAGAGCATTGTCAATCAACTCCAAGTTCGAAGCATTTGATCTCATCAACTCAAGCCGTCCCCACTTCCAGTGATTGTAGTTCTGCGTGGTCAACGCACCAATGGCATTATTGATCGACTCCATCACGTCAAACCCCGTCAGCTCGTCGATGATCTGCTGGAGCAACAACGACAAGTCGTAGTCGTTGAAGTAGATCTCGTTATCTTCATTTAAAACTGGCAAATAATAAAACTGATTACACGACAAAACAATTATGTGGTTACTCTTGGAATAGTCCTCCTGTTTTTTTATAGAAATCTGATGGTACAAACCTTCATTATCGTCTGGCACCCGAGTGGTACCAAACAAGTTCTTGTAGCAGTTCATCGTCAACGGGTTCTTATTTTTGGGAGTCAAATCGGGCTTCAATGTTTCGTTCCGCAAACTCACAATAAACTTAAGAGATGAGTTGATCAAATTAGCAGCTCTTTGAGATTGGTTGGGAGGGTTCATAAACTTGGAGTAGGGGTCATCTTGCAATACCAAATAGGGGTTTCGGGGTAACACATCGCCCCTCAACTCTCCGTAGATTCCTGGGTTGGTTTCATCGTTGATACAGTTCAAGTAGCATGAATGTTTTGGGTTGTTTCTGGCAGTTAGCAAATGGGACTGAATCAAATTAACGAGTTTATCGTTGAGAAACTCTGTCGACTCGTTCAAAAGCTCGTTATACTCTTCGGCTGAAACTAACGGGTTTAAGGCAATCAATATCTGGTGAACTGTCGAAGACAATTCCGGGACCGGGAGCTCAGGCAACCCGTCCTCGTACTTGTAAGTGCTCATTTGATGTAATTATGAATGAGTTCAATTGCTGGAGTTAAGGATGCGACCCCACAAAAACTTGTAGAGCAGTCGTGCAGAATTGGCTTTGTTTGTCGCATACCTATTTGTCACGTGCTGATGTAAGCTGACGACAGCAAATTTGATTAGTCCAGGGGCATGTGGCATGTGAAACTTCAGGCGTTATCGGTGTTTTATTACCAAATTAAAAGAGGCTTGCAGCACGGAATTGGATCCGACTTTCATGCATATGGTGCTTTTACCTCGGAATCAGCTACCGAATCGTTTTTATTTTCCGAAGTGTCTAAATCGAGGCTTGGACTATAAGGCACCTTCCTCAACCGGATTGACCTGTGGAATCGTAAATACGACCCTTCAGTTGCTTTGTTGCCATTTTGCCTACCCGATACCCCAAAGGTTTCACATCTATAGCGGCTGCTAGCTGTTTCATCAACAGCAGTTCGTGTGCTCCCTTTGCCTCCCGCTTCTAAGATGTTTTCATCACTAATACCCGCTCTATTTGTTTCACGTACCATTTGCTACCTTAATTCCATACTTTTCTATTAATTTTTTAACTTAAATCCAAATCCCTGACCATAACACCTATACACAAGAGCCATACTTGTGTGCAAAAACACAAATTAAACTAAGTGATATCACCCAATGAAAAGAGCATATGAGATAAACAAATTGGGCCTGCTGTCACCAAGTTCCATCTGAAACGGATAGAGATAGTTCTTGACAATCCTTAAATGTAAATCTAGTAAATTTGTCTGATTAACTCTATCAATTGTAAGTCACTCAAATGCTAGTGGTTATCAAAGAAGAGCACAATAAATACCTCAAAAGTGCCCAACACCTACCTGTTTGCATAGCCTTCTACACCTGGCCCCGTTTTACCGATGTAGTAGATTGTTAATCAAATCATTCAGCTCAAGGTTTTTAGCCTCGTCCATTAAAGGCTTAATGCACAACCAGCCTGTTTCGGTTCTAAAGTGTCTCGACAAAGCATCGGATCTAGCGAACTTCTTTCCACAACCCCATCGAGTTTTTTCATCTTTCAAGTACCCTTCACACTTGAAGTTCTTCTCTCCTTTATGTAACAGCTCGTGACGTTTTCTATCGTGACTCCTAGCAAATTTCTTGCCACAAACAGAACAATCATAAGGCTTATCGGTAGAATGAGAACGCATATGAGATTTCAAATTGTATGGCTTGTTGAAGACCTTTCCACACACGTTGCATGGCAATCTGGTAAGATTTCCGGGTTCTGGCTCAAAAGCAGCCTGTCCACTGGTAGCACTACTTTGACGACGTTTCCTTTTCAAAGAAGGAGAATTAGTGTAGTTGATTATTGACAAATAGTCAATGGCATATTTCACACCTGCGGGCTGTTCAGGTTCGGAGTCGCTGGAGAAGGCCTTTGTCTGTGAACCATTGTTGTAGTAGTCGAACTGGGGCATACTACTTGGTTGAACTGGACTCACACTGGGATAATGCATTAGCAGGTGTGGCAACATTTGCGGTTGAGGCTGCTGTGGTTGCACATTATCACCCATTAACTTCTTAGTGGTATAGAACTGTAACGGTGGTAAAGCTTGTGGTTGGAACGCATAAGCAGGGGGGGCTGTGTTTGAATAGGAAGGAATAGGATACTTAGTGGGATTGGCTTGAATTGGCCCTTGTGAGCCTGACAGTGGCTGACGGCCCAAAGCAGGTAAAATCTGCTTGACTTCTTGACTATTATTGTATAAGCTCATCCATGCAATTACAATATTTCAAGACGAAACAGTATACCGAAAATTCTAGTTAAGGATGTCCCCCATAAGAAGTAAAAAAGAGTATTCTAAGGGGGGTGATTATAATTTATAGGGTTAGAAATTAACACTGTCGGTCTGCAAAGCTCCAAATAACAAATCCTGAAAAGACAGATTGTGTCAAACCGAAAGCTTCGTGCATACAATTTATTGGAGGTTATCATCAAGGAAGGGGAACAAGGCTTAACGTGTGTACTATATAGCCATTTGCACGCATTAAGAATAATCTTTTTCGATGGATGGGACAGCTAATCGCAGTTGTTGCATTCCACCATCATAACTTGGTAACCAGGACTTGACCAAGGAAGATGCCCACTTCGGAGAAACAATTCAGTTCTGTGCATGCGCCTTTACAAAATTTCGAGACCTCAGCCTGTATATATCTCAAGAAAAAAGTAAGACTTACGATCACGCCCCCGTCCGAACGGGCGGGTTGAACAGATCATGCACTACAAGTTCCGGATTTCTGTGAGTGTCCCAAATTTCCATCGTTTTCACCTGCATAAAAGATTACGGCTCATCCGAGCAGCCAGGCTGAACTCGGACCGCATCCATCTGATGTACTCATTATTGATGTGGTCCAAACTTCATTGCAATACAGAATAAGGATAAACAGGAGTGGAGACGTAACCCCATTCACCCCTCCAACTGCGTTCAAATTGGGGCACTTAAAATGACTCATGTATCTGCGTAATTGAATACCAAACCTTAAAATGCCATAAAATGGAAAAAAGTTTAATTGGTAACCAGTGTTTTAACCACCCTTCATGATTACCGGTCTCATATGCACTGCTTGAAGTATAATGGGTTGAACCGATTATTTTTTGCATATAAAAATAGATATTCACAACTAGAGACTTTAAATAACGCATTTAGGAATTGTGATACTCAGTTGGATTGTAGTTATTCTTAGAAACAATATAGCACACAGGTCCAATGAACTTTACTAAAGGAGCGTTGCAGTACGCATTCATAAGAATATTCCGCATTGTTACAACGCATATTACCCCGATTGCAATGGCTATTTTAAGTCTCTTCGGGAGAACCCCGAGCTCTGTTTGAAGGCTTCCTTACCGAGATCAGCACTGTCATTGATCAGAATTCTATCCTAGGCAACGCCACTCTAGAAACCTAAACCTTTACTACAAGGATGCAAAACTGTTCATTGACTGTTGCTATAGAGATTACGTTACACAATAGTGACAGAAAACTCTGCAAGACCATTCGCCTTGTTAGCCACTTGCCTTGTTCTCATATCGAAATCTGCTGCTCAACTCAAGCACCTAGTACTCTACCACGTTGTTGTCAGTATCTGTGATCTTACATCCGGTGATCTTCACTAGAATCAACTCGTTACCATCAGTCTTGACGTAGTTATCCAATTGCTGCTCATCAATATTCTCGTTGTTCATGTGAAGCGACTTGTAGAACTTGTGCCGGGAATCGCCCGGAGGAACAATCTCTGCTTCCCCATTGAACATCACCGAAACACTACTAATCTCAGCTTTGTTGATGTTGGTGATCAACTCGAACAACGAATTGCGGCGAGGAGCTCCCGACCCACTCGTCCCGGCACTGTCTTCTGTCTTTGAACTGATCCAGTCATGGACCAACATCGACACGCGCGGATTGTGCTGGATATTGTAGACTTTGGTGGTGTCTTGCGGACTTGAAATAATCACGTAGTCCTGGTTGGACTCCAGGTAAAATGTGTAGTTCATGAGCGAAACATGAGGCACATCTTGGTAGCACGTAGCAAGATGTAAGAATCGGGTGGAGTTGAGGAGCTTGGTAGCAGAGTCAGGTAACATGATGATGGCTATTGCTCCAGAAAGATCTTATCGTGATTAACTTCGCATTTTGAGGTTTTTTTCACCATACAAAACACCGACTGTTTCCAATGGATTCGAGCTTTGACGATGGATTCGCTCCGATAAAGAAGATGTCTGCCGATGAGGCGAAGGGTGACACTTTTGTGCTGCGGTTGATGAAAGTCCAGAAGACCACTCGTCAGAAGGAGGCGAAGAAAAGGCGACAACTTGCCAACGACTTCTTGCGTAACACTATAGTACACGACGACAAATCAGATGAGCAGACCGACTCCGAAGTCCTCTCTGATCTGAAGCATGTGTTGCAAGAGCTGGTGTTGCAAGAGCCGGTGCTGCAAGAGCATGTGTTGCAAGAGCATGTGTTGCAAGAGCTATCGGTTTCGAAGCCTGCTGCTCTAGAGTCGCCCAATATTTCTGCCACCCTACCTCCATATTTCCAGACCTCCCCGTTCACGGAGCTCACGTTTTCGGTGCCGAACGAAGACGTCACTTTCGTCAAGAAGACTGTCAGGACTCAATTGGTATCGCAGCCACGAATACTCAGCATTTCAGGGCCTCGTATGGAGTTGTACTCACTCATGGAGAACACAGTGAAAGAGCGTGAAGGAAACTCAACTCTTTTGATAGGCCCTCGAGGCTCAGGCAAGACTGCATTGATAAACGAGTGTCTCGAGGAATTAAAGCAGAAGTATGAAGGAGACTATATGGTAATCAAATTGAACTCGTTTATTCACCTGGATGACAACTCAGCCCTCAGAGAGATAGCTGCCCAATTGTCCAGGATTTACAAGACGAATGAACTCGGAGTTTTCATTGAAACGAGACAGTTGAGCAGCACCTTCGGTAATGTGTTGAAGATTCTTGACAACTCTGAGCCTGGAGTCGAAAACATTCCCATCATATTTGTCATAGATGATCTAGAGACATTCACATCAGGAAACAAACAAATTCTTCTCTACAACCTTTTCGAGTTAACACAGTCTTCTCGGACCCCCATATGCATCATTGGAACTAGTACTAAGTTCACCACCCGTGAGTTGCTCGAAAAGAGAGTTCGATCTAGGTTCAGTCAGCGGTTAATCATCATAAACAAATTTGGCAAGTTCGATGATTTCAGTAAAAACTCCATTAATAACCTCAAATTGGCTTCTAACACTATCAGCCAATTGAAAAATCCCCAATATGGCCACGACTGGAATGCCTACATCGATGCTTTGGTCTCTGGTGATACGGATATGCGTCGAGCCTTGTTTCTAAACTTCAGTACTACAAGAAACATCAAGACCTTCAACCATTGCGCTTTGTTACCCGTTGCAAAGATCAGTACCACTGTGCCATATCCTCTTGATCATCATTTTTTGACGCTTCGGAAGAACCAGATGGGGAACCCTGTTGAAGCCATTTTCCAGAGCTTGTCTAGTCTCGAACTCCTATTGGTTATTGCGGCTGCACGGTTCATTGAAAAGTCTAACCTAGTAACTGTTAATTTCAGTATTGCCTATCAAGAATATACTGATATGATAAACCAGTACAATGTTGACAAGTCTATCGTGAAATCGTCTTCGGTAACCAACTACAATATCCTTACGAACTTCAAAGTTAATATCAAAATATGGGACTCTCCAACCTTGAAGAACTGTTGGATGACAATTTACAAACTTGGGCTACTTATAGATTACGTTCCCAATACTCAAGAGGGAGGAATCTTCACTGCAAGCTCTAATCGGTATTTCACTTTTGAAGATAGCCGTATGCTTCAATTGGATATTACCTTGGCTGAAATCGGGCAGCTTTTGCCGGAAGACAACAGTTTTAGGGGCTTGACAAGACTCTAGATTCTTGGAATTTTGTATGCACGAAGCCTCATTAGATTGTATATTATTTGATTCTCGCAGATTCTTCTATCCCTTTTAAACTACACAGCATGCACATCCCATTAGTTAGACTCCGCTGCAAGCATTTAGTGCTTAGATGTAAAGCGTTATGTAGATCGTGTCTTACTCAGATGTGGGACTTCACGAAAAAGTGGGTTTTAGATGGTATCGCTAATCTTGACGCATAGTACATTATTTTGTACCTAAAGAAGACATCTGAAACATCTGAAACGGAAGTGGAATGCAAAACGCAAAAGAATGACACTCTACAGACCTATATAAACCCAGAACAATTTCCCTTGCTGTGGAGTTTTTGGAACTATGGCGACTTTGGAGCAAAATTATTGTAGCGTCCCAGCACCAAGTATTGAAGAAGGAGCGTTCAGGGAAATGCTGGACGACAAACTGGGCAATGAAAGAGTCTTATTTAAAACAGTTAACAAGAGCTTTATCAGGACGCCTAGTGGGAGGATTTTCGATGAAGACTTGAAGGAAATTTATGCGTTAATGGTCTTAAAATTGAACCTTCGAAGTAGAGCTGTCACTCGCAAGTACTCTTTGAGAAAGAGCTACGACTACACATTTGGACTAGACACAGCTTTAGAAGTCTTGAAAGACCTAGATTTTAACATCGAATACTCTATCAATTGTATCTCCTTGAGCTACAATATAAGCAACGAACTAGGGCTCATTTGCATCCAAAAGTTTTTCGATGCTAAATTGTTGCATTTTCCTGCAGATCGTACAGGATCAAGGCTCAACTCTGGCAACCAGTTGCAGCCAACTCCTAAAGGTGTTTCTATCGTGAAACGATTTATTGGAAAGTCGGGCATGAAGTTCAAGAAAATCCCTGCCCTTTTGTCATCGCCCTTGAACTCTATGACGTTGTTCTTCTTTGATAGGGATTTCCTCAATGATAAAATCACATACTCCAGTGCTTTGGTAACTATTCTTTTTGCTCAACTTCTTGGACCTGAACCTAATGTCTGGTCTCCTGACAAGAAGCCTGAAAGCTTTGAACTTTCTGTTGACTTCAATATCTTGGACATGCAAGAAGGTCTTCATTTACCTCCTCTGTACTTCACGAGCAACCCCAATAAACTGTATGTCAGTCCTTTGCATCATAAATATTTCACGAATCCGGAGTCAGATGCACATGTTCAGTATTTTGTTTCTTCTTCTGGTGTCAGAGTCTTCAAGAACAAGAGCTTTTACAAAAACTCCGATGAGTACCAGGTCCACTATTGTCTTTCGGGGAAGGCTATTGCTCAGTGGTTAATGGATTGCACCGATATCTTGTCATCAAAAGTTGTCCAAGAGATTGGTAATCTATTTTTAAGGTTGGGCCTCCTCGTTGCAGTCCTCGATCACCCATCCAATTCTACACCAAAAGGTTACAAAATGGAACCTGATTGTTTCTATAAAATAAGTGAGTATGGAAAGACAAAGCTGTTCTGGTATCTGAAGAAAAGCAGGGCAAATAATATCCTCCCAGAGACTATTACGTCACGGAACAAGGTCTCTTCTTTTGATAATATTTCCAAGCTTGGGGATGTGTTGAATGATCCTGGTTTGAAATATCTTTTCAAGATTCACTTAGCGAAGGAGTATTGTGTCGAAAACATTAATGCTTACGATCAATTGCAATTGTTTGTCAAGAAACTTAATTTGCTATCCAAACTCTTGAATTACATTGTTATTAATTTTGACAAGGGCTCAACCGTGTACAAAAACCAGGTATTGAAGTTGTCTAACGAGTGTTTGGCAAGGATCTATAACATCTACTTTACTTACTTGTCTCCCAATGCACCATTCAATTTGAACATTGACTACAAATTGAGAAAACGTATTTCTGATGTGTTGATCATCAACGATAAGGCATTCGACACGATGTACAATTTGAATTTTGATCCGGAGATTTTGTGTGCATCTTCGGTCGATTCTCATCTGACGGTTGTTTCTGATAACAGTGGGATGAAGAGCAGAATTTCTCCTCCCCAAAAAACCCTGCATTCTAGTTTATGCTCTTCCCAGCAGAGCCGTTTAACGCAGATTTCTGAAGGGGATTTTAAGCCACATACACTTTATGACGATAGTGCCTCGGTGTTTAGTGGAACCTCCGAAGCTGGGCCATTGTCTTTAGGAAACACGCCGCCCTCGTCCCCAAGAGATCAGCATTTTAAAGAAACCTACAAATCTCTCTTGTCATTCGCTCCCGTGGGAACAGAACTATTGAATTCCTTATACGGATTAATGGAGATAGACTCGTTCCCTAAGTTCATGGACTCTGATGTGTTCAAGCAGTTCAAATGTCTCTTTCAATCTTGAGAAAATGATTGTATAGTAGACTAAGCAAAAATATACAAAACTATAAATACATACTCAATTGGAACATTCCATTAGTCATCTAAATTATGCCATTGGTTCTAAAGCAGTACCCTTTTTGATACTGGCCCATCCGATTAATCTCCAGTGCTTTTCTATACGTCTTGAAAGGGCAATCTTTTCGTTTACTTCAGTACAAGCTGGGGAAGTCAATTGTAATCTGGCCATATCAGCCTTGACGGCCACAACTCTTGCACCAGTAGCAGTAGAGCCAATGTTTACCATCAAAACTTCACCAGCTTCCAACTTACGAACCTTAGCACCCTTTTGGCCATCAGTCTTCACACCCAACAATCTTCTCAAAAGGAAGTAGTTGATTTCTATGTCAGTGTAAATAGATGGTAAATCACCCTTGGCACCCACAACTTGACCCACCAATCTATCAGCTCTACATAAAGTAGGATCGACCTTAGTACCCACACCAATTAATCCACCAGGAACAGCAAACTTCAAGTCATTGTTTTCGGCAAACAAAGAAACAATATTGGAAAAGATGGGTTTACATTGAATTTTACTGTTGTCATCCTTTGTAACAATACCTGGTCTGATTTCGATTTCATCCCCAATCTTGAACACACCGTTCAAAATAGAACCACCGGCAACACCACCTTTCAAATCATCAATCTCAGCACCTGGCTTATTAACATCGAAAGATCTAATAACAATCAATCTTGGGGATGCTAAAAAGTCTCTCTTAGGAACTGGAATATAGTTGACTATGAATTGGTTAACTGCGTCAATGTTATACTTTAATTGGGCAGAGATGGGTACTATTGGGGCTCCATCAGCAATGGTACCCTTGATGAATCTTAAAATCGATTTTTGGTGTTCCAAGGCACTTTCTTCTCTCATCAAATCAACCTTGTTTTGCAAAATAATGACATGCTTCAACTTCATGATTTCGATAGCAGCCAAATGCTCTGATGTTTGAGGCTGTGGACAACTTTCGTTACCAGCAACCAACAATAAAGCTGCATCCATAACTGCAGCTCCTGATAACATAGTACTCATTAAAATATCGTGCCCAGGACAGTCAACAAACGACACATGTCTGACCAACTTGTATCTACCGGGGCAATCTGGAATAGCACACTTTGGTCTTATCTCCTTATCACTCTTGAAAGATCTGTAACAACCTGGAGGTGGGCAGTCTTCGTTATCACACTTGTAAATCTTAGCATTGGCATAACCCAACTTAATGGTGATATTTCTTTCCAACTCGTCCTTGAAACGAACCGTCTGCACACCTGAAATGGCTCTAACCACAGTGGACTTACCGTGGGCGACATGACCAATGGTACCAATGTTGATGGTGGCTTGTCTGTTAATGATATCAGCCGATAATGGGGTTAATTCGGAAAAATCTGGGTTTTCTGGTTGCTCTGGTAAACCACCACCTTCTTCAAATTCCCTTTTGGCTTGTTCTTCATCGAACTCTTCTTCTATGCCTGCAAACGAAACAGTTTTCTTTCCCTTCTTTTGAGAGTCATCTTCTGGCTCTTCAATTTGCTCGTTGTCACTTTCAACGTCGTGCTCATACTGGACGTCAAATTCTTCTTCTGGCATACTGCCTCCGATCACTATGTCGGGAGTCGCATTGTCGATATCGTCGTAGGACATACTGTTGCTTACGGTGATGATTCAGGTATTAAATTTTTCACTGAAAATTTTTTGGTGATATTCGCGCTACACGACCCGACCTTCACTGCAGCTTTTGGTGCGTCGTGCATGGCATTAGGTTTTGCAATCGAAATCTACTTTATATCACAATTGATCGTATATACACATATATAACTGGGGAACACTAGTGGGCGTGGAAACCAAAGTCATTCATCACACTATCGACGTCTTTCCATAAAAGATTACTGTTGATATCGAGAATGTCCATCTCCAAGTTTTCAAGTCCACCCTGTAGTGGCAGCTCGTTAAGTACCATTTGCGCTAACTCGCCAGACTTGCGTATGTCTGCTGGAGTAGTTTCCGCAGGCATCTCGTATCCCGAATACTGGAGAGATCCCTGGGTACCCTTGTTTTTGGCCCGGATAGTATTACCAGTTAGTGCCATTCTATGATTATTGGTGAACAAGGGAGGTGGGGAGTTAGTTTGAGACCTGAAATCCTCTACTTTCAAGTGGCCCGCACCCAATCTATCTTCTGACGTTTCACTGCGGATATGGGGAGAAGAGTCGTTGGAATTATCTATGACTTTGAAAATGCTGCTTCGTTTGTTACTGGCAGAAATGGGTTGAGGATCCAATGGGATAGTTCTGATGATTTTTCTGGCCTTGGATTCTGCATTGACAGTATTGGAAAGAGAACGGGCCTTCCGAGTTTTACTGGAATTGCTGCTGCTACCAGGTGTCGACTTTTGGCTCTCTTCCGGCTTCTCTTCGTCTGATGCCACTGCCTCCTCTTGGTATCCGTATTCTTCATCCTCTTCATTCGATCCGCCTTCTTCATTCTCTTCTCCGTTTGTGGGCTCTGTCAGATCGTTTCTATTATTGAGCTTGAGCATGCCTACTTGATCACGTAACAAATAAAGACAGTCAAAAAAAGCCGAAGCTGCCATTCTGCTACGTACATTGATGGTCAAGGTACTGAGCTTCTTTTCATCAAGGGTCCTCAACACCTGCCACATGTTTCTCATAATCCCACTGGACCGATGTGCCATATCATGCTTTAAAATCGAAGCTTTGGCTGCAAGAGTAATGGCAGCCTGGTAAGACTGTTTTCCCGAGCCCAAATCTATGTATTGCTTTAATGGAGAGTGTGTCAACTTAGCAATAATGCAGGAGGCCTGCCAAATGCTCAAAACGTATACCCCTGGTATGTACTTGATGAAGTTTTTGTCTCTAGTCGAGCATAGATGGGCAAGGTTAATCAAGGAAATGGCAGCATTGTATAACCTCACTAACCCCTTCTGTAACTCAAAAAGAGCTATTCGTGAGGAGTCCATGAAATAATACGTTAACAAGTGAACTCTTGCCAGAAGGAGTTGAAATTTCCTGTAACTTTCACTACTTGGAAGCTCGTCTACCAATTTGAGTTCGAGTTCGTCTAGTTGCCTCAACAAAACCTTCAACAAGGGCAATCTCTCTGTGGGATCTATGAGACCGTAGGGGTCGATTGGATTGGAGTTAAGAGTTTTGGTGGCCTGATCCTCGAACAGTGCTATCTCCAACATGAACCTAATCGACTTGGAGATCTTCATAGGACTACTCGACCTCAAGGGGGACCATATAGAGGAGTCAAACTGTACAAATGCTGGAAACCCAAAGGCTGTGGCAATGGTCTGAGATACAATATTGCATAGTATCCATGTCTTAGTTTGTTCATGAGCCATGAAAACCTGTTGGGGAGTTTTATGACTACCACTGCTAACCAAAGGGGCATTTAGTCCTATTCTGATGGCATGAAAAAGTGCAAGCCCAATAGTGTTCCAGGAGGTGTCAGCACTCAAAGAAGACGTGATAGGAGGCCAGTAGGTGTAGATCAAGAATGCCTGAACCGAGTACACGGAACAAGCATTCAAAATCGGCTCGTCTTCTTCTGTTGGATTATATCTCGTGATTGGAGAGATGGTGATTTCAGCTAAAACATCTTTGATCACAGGCGAAAGCCGAAGAAGCAATTCTCTACTAGACTCGTCGTGCATCCTCCTGAGCGACACAAACATGATGACCCAAAATAAGGCTGGGCACAATTTGTAAATCTTTTCTGGGCCCTTCATCACATCTACGACCGGTAATATTGGATGATAGTGATTTACATATTCCAAGTATAATGCTTTAATGATTTCGGGCTGAATAGTGATAGTATCCAAAGTTTTTTCAGCGCAGTAGAGAATGTAGTCGGGTATAACAACATTCTCTGAGGCTTCCACATCCTCGTTGCCGTTTAGATCCATGTTTCTGTTGATTGAAGGAGTATTTGGTATGGAAGAAGGATTAGTATCACCCGAGTTGTGGTTGATTCCTTGAGTGAATTGCACCAGTGGCATAGGCTGTTGGGGGCTTTCGCTGAAATCACCACCTCCGTCTTTAAGTCCTTGTACCTGTGAGAGTGTGGGTATTTTGCTCATAAGCTCGAAGGCTTGTGCACTCGTTAACGTCTTCTTCAACTCAGAAAACTCTCTTTCAATCTGTGCAATTCTGGCCCTCTTGTATGTCCTTTTGTAGTCCGATTTCAAATCACACTTCAAGCCTTTCTTGAGACATCGAGTACAAGGAGCCGGGTGTCTTTCGTGTGCATCACATTTACTCTTCTGCTGACGACATTCCACACATGCCATTCTTTTAGGCTTACCTGATTTAGTGCTGTTAGTTTGAGCAGAGTCGATGGAAAAGCTATTGTTTTGACTCTCTTCGTTGTTGAGCTGCTCGTTGAGCGACTGGAGCTCCTGCGACATGTTTGCTATATGAGCAAGATTGTGCAAAGAGTTTTGCTGGATCCCACTCATCTTGGTAGCTTGTATGAAAATAAAAGCGATGCTTTCATCCTCACATTTTGATGTGCGCATTGGGAGTAGGAAAATTAGATGGCCTTATTAAAAACTACGGTTTGGGTGGACATTCAGCTCGTCTCCCCAGTAAACATACACGACATCTACTCTTGTCCTGATTTTTTTCTGGTTGATTTAAGCCTAAAATTGATGATGCACCGGACAACTTCAAAATTTAGCATCTCATCACCTCATCGCATTGAAATGCCTACATAACGGGGCAACTTTTCAACACGCTATACTACTCTTGAAACTCGGCTTACTTCTACTTCCTCCTTCGAAGATAGAGTTGAAGTCAAAGCCAGCTCTAAATCCTCATTCTCTACTAGTGATCCCTTCACATGTGGGTGCTTAAAGCATAAACGGGCTCTTCGCACCAAACTTTATCGCTATCTAATGCATGCCTGGAAAACATTAAAACAGGCTAATCTGGATATATGGCTCCTTTGGGTGTCGGTATTTCTTCGAATGTTCAGTTTTGGGATCACCAATCAAGTAATGGTTCTTTTTCTTGAAGATGTGGGCATTCCTGCTTCCAATATTGGTACATTTATGACCCTTACTTTAATAGGTGACGTTTTGATATCCTATTTTCTTTCCTGGAATGCCGACAGAATTGGCCGTCGTGTGGTTCTTGTAGCTGCCACGGTGATGATGTTTGGTGCCGGTGTTATCTTTTCAACTCAGTCAGGCTTCTGGATTCTTTTGGTGGCCGCTATTGTGGGGGTTATTTCTCCTTCTGGTGATGAGACAGGACCCTTCAAGACCATTGAAGAAGCTTCAATTGCCCACTTGACTCCTCACAATCATCGGCCTGAAGTTTTTGCATTTCATGGAATGTTTTCCACCGTGGGTAACGCTATAGGTTCTTTGATGGGAGGGCTCATTGTCGACTATTTGAACTTGACACTTCATTGGGATTTGATAAGCTGTTATCGAGCTATTTTCGTGGTATATTCGGTACTTGCGGTGCTCAAGTTCTTCATAATGATGTCCTTGAGTGAAAAATGTGAAGTCCACTCGAAGCTCGTTTACTTTGAAGATGAAGAAGAGGACTCTATTCGAAGTGAAACCGATGATGAGACCGCACCATTGAGAGGAGAAGAGGGTAGAAGTGGGTCTGCTAACGACACTTCCGTTTATGCTGGTTCTACTTTAAACGTGGCATCTAAGCTCTTGTTGGTTTTCTTCTTGGACTCTCTCGGATACGGTTTCATGCCTGCTTCATGGATAGTGTACTACTTTAAGCTGGTATTTAGTATCACTGCCACTCTTTTGGGTTCTTTGTTCTTTTTCACGAGTCTTTCCAACACCATTACAACGATTCCCTCTGCCTTCTTGGCTAAACACTTCGGCCCTGTCAAGGCAATCTTGATGACTCAAGCACCATCTTCTTTATTCTTCATGCTTATTGCCGCAAGTAAAGATTTTACTGTGGCTGCTGGACTTTTATTCATCTACTTCTCTACAACAGCAATGGACGTTGTCCCAAGGCAAATACTCATAACTTCTGTGGTTAAGAAAGATGCCTTGACAAGGGTCATGGGAACGGTAAACACCGTTAAAACATTTGCTCGCTGTATCGGACCAGTGTTCACTGGTAGACTTGCTGACAGTAATAAACTACGTTGGTGTTTCATTATTCTGGGAAGTTTCACATTACTATGTGACTTTGTATTAGGGTTCAGCTTCTTGTCAATGGACTCCGAGATACTACGTAAGCAAAACGTGAACCGTGAACTCAACTAAAATAAAATGCAATATAATTTTTTGATCCAAGGTAGTGATCCGTAAGCGTCTTTTTCTTCTTGGATTGTCTGCTTCAACAAGTCAAAATCTAACTCACGTCTACCCGAATCTAGATCCATTTGGTCCAATGGGACCAAATCGTTGAACTTTCTAGTGTACAATTTATGTCCCACAAAAAATGCTAAAACCACAATTGCTCCCAAATAGTTCTGGAAGAATACAGTGGCATTTGGTTTGGCCCCCACTGGGTATAATGAGATCCAAAATTGTAATCCGAGAATGACTACCAGTGACACAAGTCCAAAGACAGCACCAATGAATCCAGTATTGGACAAATATGGTAATTCATCCAATTCACGGCCCTGAGCTTTCATGCCCATTCTGAATCGAATATGTACTAATGATACACTTCCCCAAGTAAATAGCGTAGATAATCCCAGCAATGCCATTAACCAGGTAAAAACCTCATCTTGTTTTGGGGTGGCTGACACAAAAGCCATTAAACCGACTATTGCTGCTACTATGATTCCAGTCAATGGTCTACCTGCTCTGTCAACATATGTGAATATCTTGGGAGCTAAGCCTTGCTCAGCTAACGACAAAATGGTTCTTGAAAATCCATATACAGCTGAGTTTCCAATTGCTAACAACGCCGTCAATACCACCACATTGAAGATTGATGGTAAGGCCTTGATACCAGCAGAGTTGATAGCAATGACGAAAGGCGAAGCCAGAGAGTCGGAAGACGATGAACCTATAAGACGAGGTGAATTCCACGGAACTAAGAATCCAACCAATGTCAATGTGGCCATGTAAAATATTACGATCCGATAAAAGACCAACTTTATGGCATGTGGGAGCTCTGTCCTGGGATTCCCTTTAGATTCACTTGCAGTAAGTCCAATAAGCTCTGTACCAGCAAGTGAATATACGGCAGTGATCAAAACACTGATAGTCCCTTTTACTCCGTTTGCGAAAGGGCCCGGGTGGTGCCAGTATTCTCCACCTATGAACCCTGCATCAGTTCCGCCGCATATGATGACTATTGCAAGAATATTGAATCCCACGATAGCCAACAACTTGATAGTCGCAGAGACAAACTCTGCTTCTCCAAAACCCTTGTTTCCACAAAGGTTCAATCCAATAATTAGCACATAGAAGATGGCAACCCACACAACAGGGTTTATATTTGACGGCCAAAACTTTATAGTCATGGCCGATGCAACAAGCTCGAGTGGTAAAACCACTACCCAGAATAAGGCATAGTTCCAACCAACTGCAAACCCCCAAGATGGATCCACAAATCTTGCGGAGTAGGCAGCAAATGATCCTCTAATAGGTAAAACTGCAACCATCTCTGCCAAACTTTGCATCACGCAGTACAAATACAAAGATACTATGGCCCAACCAATAAGCAAACCCCCTGCACCACCTACTTTCAAAGCTGCACCCAGACCAATGAAAAGACCACTTCCAATACACGAAGCTAAACTAATCATTTGAAGTTGCCTCTTCTTTAATGTCTCGTTTAAGTGTAGTTCACCTTCCTGACGCTTAAAAGAGTCTCTCAATGACCGCCATCTTGACCTGCCATCTTGACATTCTTCTGCGCTAGTCACTCCGGTAGCGGTGTTCACTATTATGCTGGTATTATCAGCACCATATCCTAACTCCAACAAGTCTTTGCTCATGACAGATAATTGAAAATTTTTGTGAAGTCATGTGTGCCAATTCTAAAGTATAAATAATGCCCTACAATCTTACTTGGCGTCCGTTACAGGCATTTTAGGATGAAGATGCAAAACATTTTAACTAACGGTGGCCTGCACACGACTGCTGCAATTCGTTGCATTTCCTTTTTTTGCGTCTCCTGCTGCAGTTTGGTTTCTTTTAGCGCATAGTTTTAGCCGTACCGGTTGGAGATTTTCCGGAAATGCATAACATAATTGTGCAGCATACTTGCTCTCATTCTAATTTTTCGGCCACTTCCAACGGCTGTTCCGAAAACTAACTAGTAGGGAATCCACCAACCCTATCTTTTAAACGAAGTGAACCCTGTACAAAGGCTTGTGGCTATACACGCTTTCGCGGTAAATAATTGCTGGAGATTAGAAATCAGGACTATCCTTTGGCTATCTTTTATGGTACTGTCAAGATGAGCGAACAATTTAAGTTTAGAAGAGCAGAAACGGATGCTAAAATCAAGCAGGTGTGTAGCTTAGCTCAAGAATGGTTTCTTACCTCTATGACTCCGGAACAGGCCGGTGAGGTGATTTATGAGTTCATTCAGAAGCGGAAGGAAAGTACCAAGGTATACTACCTCGAACACACAAAGACCAATCAGCCTGTATGCATGCTTCAAGTAAGTGAACGTCAAGCATTATTTAGGGACTCGTCCAATACCTCTGGACCAGCTTCAGCACCAAACCCGGAGTCCTTCGGAGTTAAACCTGCTACTGCGTTAGCTATTACGTTTGTCTATACGGCAAAGCCTTATCGTTCTTTGGGTTTGGCCAATAAATTGATCACCTCAGTGATTGAGTACCTGGAAAAGGAATTGATCAAAGAACACATTCAAAAAAGTGATAAATCAAAACCTGACAGCTTTGCTAATATGGTCATGAATGATGGACTGTTAGATTCAAACTTGGCAAATTACTACTTGGGTAAGAAGTATTTATGGGTGCTCATTTCTGCTGTTGGAAACTTCTATGAGAGATTTGGCTTCAAGTCTTATCCATTAGAGTTCTTTAAAGTTCCCACGTCTGTCTTAACTGATCCACAACAACAAATGCTTGACTCGTTGATGGATACTTCAATTGAAGCAAATGCTAAGGGTAAGCACATCCGGTTGTTGGATTCTACCAAATCTCAGGATCGTGATTTGGTTTCCTTCATTTTACAAAATAAAGAATTAGAGATCTTGACAGAGTTAAATAAGCTGCTTTTCCATTCTGACTTAGCAGGTAGTAGAAAATCCACTTCTTCATTCACAAGCATGACTGATATGTTGACTATGAACAAACTCGCTTCCCAAACCGAAATGGCCAGCATTTCAGAATCTTCCGGGGCCGCCCCTACCCCAAGACGAAAGTCTTCAGTCCACACACTTTCGTCCCCCAAATTTGCTCTCAAGCCAAACGTTGAAAATTACGAAGCCATTAATTACCTTAGTAATACTAGGCTCGCCAGCTCTGAAGGCTTTACTGAAGAGAATGAGCATTATGGTAACATCGAAGGTGCCATCTTTACTAACGAATTACAACAAAAGTCGTACTACATTCTTTGGTCTACCTTGATTACCCAATTCGTTATTGTTGGAATGGGCGAATTACAATTCAATATGTTCGGGCCAACCACTGACCCCTTAGGCAAAAGAAGTGACCAAAGACGTCGTGGATCATCATTCAGCGGCTTGAATGATCTCGGTGGCTACAACTTCCAAGATTTGGACATCTTGTTTTCTGTTGCTTGTATGATTGCAAAAAAGAGAGCCCATGAAGTTAAACACTCAATTTTTGTGGCCATTAATGACTTGCCAAACACGATTCCTGCCCCAATCCTCAACGACTATTTCTTGCACTATTTACCCAAAACCCATTTAGGAGTCGAACCACAGGATTCGTCAGCACCTCAGACTCAAAAGGTTGAGCTTATTACCGATGCAGCCCAAGTTTTGGAAACTTTGCCAATGTTGCGCAGATTTGGCAAAAAACTGCCTGAATTCGATTTAGATTGGGTTGGAGGAGGTCTGTGGTCTTGGCCTTAGCTAGAAGTATCACGTATATATCAAAAGCACTATGAATTTCAAAAATTAAAAAAAATAAACCCACGCCGGGACTCGAACCCGGAATCTTTTGATTAGAAGTCAAATGCGCTAACCATTACGCCACGCAGGCCTGTTTCTCTGAAAAACGGCTGTGAAATATAAGTCCGTCCAACAGAGACTAATGTATGAAGCTGTTTGAACGGAAAGCTTCTGGGCACTTAGCTTCGAGGAGACGACATGCTCTGTCAGTGGCTCCTCGGTCAGAGATTTTGCTGTTTGACCCTGATCAATAAAATCACATTCCGCTTCCAACCATTCTGAACAGACTAGCGCAGTTGCCGAGCTCTAATGCCAAGACCTTAAAGACTAATTCTCAACGACCGGCAATTGACTACGAATTAGCAAGCTTTTAGTCGGAATACCAAACAGAGTAGAAAACATTGGTTCAATCTTTCTAGTTAGAATACTTAAGAGAGAATAAGACATAGGTAAGATTGTGTATATTTAGTAGTACATTCGTTTTCAAAGTTGTGGTCCATAAATCTATTACGGCAATTGCTTAGAAAATAGCGTCCAACGTACAGCAAATACAAAGGGCACCCAAACAGGCAGCCAAACACCCACCAGCACCGGAATCGGTCCGTTGTTGTTGAACATACATCGGTTGTTGTTGTTGATAGTAACCTCCTTGCTGAGGATATCCTTGTTGGTATCCCCCTTGTTGGTAGCCCCCTTGTTGAGGGTATCCTCCGTATCCTTGTTGAGGAGGGTATCCTCCACCGTATCCCTGCTGCTGGTAACCTCCACCGTATCCTTGTTGGTGGCCTCCCAAGAAACCTCTATCCCCACTGGCCAGGCCAGTGGGTGGGTGGCTTGGAGCTGCGTATGATTCACTGGGTTTGGAATTGGACCATTCGGGAGGAGCTCCGGTAGGAGCTGAGTAATCTTTTCCGGACATTGAGAGGTGTTGTAATGCAATTTGAGATTAGAGCTGCGAGGAATTTTGAATGATTTATTGAGTGCGAGTAGTGAGTTTCCTGCATGGCCTGTTGATGAGGCTGAGATAAGATGAGCAGAGAATACGGAGCAGTCGGTAGTAAGGGGCATATGAAAACACGGAGTCAAATTTGGGACTGGTTCTGTACTCTTTTTGCGAGAAGAGGCGAAGGCCCAGAGCAATTATTGGGTCGGCAGCTTCAGCATCAGCTTGTGCGTGCAGTAAGAGACGCATGAGAGTTTGAGACCCATGTAGCTGATTTTGCAGTGCAGTTTTCGCCAGGAGATAAAGACGTTTACCACGGAAAAATAGCGAATGACCAACTACAGTTCAGCTACAGGATCATCAAGCAGCAGATTTAGGCATATAGACGATCACGAACGTTGGACATTAATGTCGAACATGCGTGTCATAGGCCCACGATCCACATCTTCCTCTTCGGTGTCTAACCCACACAACTCGCTCTAAAGAGTTTCAAAGCATTCAAGTCGGCCTTGAATTGAACCCATTCAAGCACATGATCTCTGACCCCCTGTGGCACTGGCACTAAACAGGGTCACTTGCCCACCTCAATACTAGGCTGCGAAAACAGGCTCAGAGTAGCCCTAAAAAACATCACGCACTCGATTAGGGCTCACAGTGGACTGCGGTTACCCTAATTCAGTGGTTGGCGCACCCAATGTTTTTGCCCTCTTCGCACGACTGGCGATTTTTTTGTGATACTCACAACTGAAAATTTTCATATCGAATCTCAGTTTTTACAAGACTTTTCCAAATAGTTTTTCAACAGTAAAGTTAAATCAAGTTAATATGGCTGAAGTTGAAGAAGTTCCAGTGGTTCAAGAAGAACTCAAGATTGTTGAATTAGCCACCGCCATCCCAGCTGATGTGCAAGCTGCTCAAGCTGAAGTGAAATTATTCAACAAATGGTCTTTCGAAGAAGTTGAAGTCAAGGATGTCTCTTTGGTTGATTACGTTCAAATCTCTCAACCAGTGTTTGTTTCCCACACTGCCGGTAGATACGCTGCCAAGAGATTCAGAAAAGCCCAATGTCCTATCGTCGAAAGATTGACCAACTCCTTAATGATGAACGGTAGAAACAACGGTAAGAAATTGAAGGCCGTCAGAATCGTCGAACAAGCTTTGGAAATCATCCACGTTGTCACCGAACAAAACCCATTGCAAGTTGTTGTTGATGCCATCGTCAACTCTGGTCCAAGAGAAGACTCCACCAGAATCGGTTCTGCTGGTACCGTCAGAAGACAAGCTGTTGATGTCTCTCCTTTGAGAAGAGTTAACCAAGCTATTGCTTTAATAACCATCGGTGCTAGAGAAGCCGCTTTCAGAAACATCAAGACCATCTCCGAATGTTTGGCTGAAGAATTGATTAACGCCGCCAAGGGTTCTTCTACTTCTTACGCTATCAAGAAGAAGGATGAATTGGAAAGAGTCGCCAAGTCTAACCGTTAAGATATCTACATTTACATCGTGTATAATATCTCCTATAAAACCTTCATCGTTAATAAACATATTGTTAAGCCGGTGTTCGTATTGATTCCTCATGTTTGTAACACGAATATAAACTACTACTTGATTGGAATAATTTCGCCAATATATTCAGTCTATACTTTGGTGGGATAAAACATTCTTATAATGAATAACTTGACGCTTCGCCCGAGTAAATGCTTGTAGCGATCGATTCGTCGTATTAGTAGGAACATTTCAGACGTTTCCTCTTGTAAAGATGTAGCTCCTTGTTTCGAAACCTGCTCCGTGAGCTCTTTGAGTCTTTTTATGGAGTAAGCTAGTCTTTTGCGTATGGCTTTAGAAACTAAAAACAGCCTGACAAATAGCATTATTGAAGAACTCGTGAAAAAAGCACAACCAACATAGATCTGTAGATGCAAGAAAGGCCTCGTTGAGTGTTGGTCAGTCAATGATAAAGCTACTACTTCACACACTAGTAACGAGAAAGCCCCAAAAAGATTTACTCCGGACCATCCAGCAGGAAGCTTGGCCGGGTTCTCGAGGATATCCGAACAAAGAGGTTGCGTCATCACCGATGCTATTCCACTTAAGCTCCCATGGATCAAACAAAAAGGTATCATCGCCGCAAAACTAGTAGCATTGATCCAAAATGCCAATGACCAAATGCAGAGAAAGAGACACACAGCATAAGCAGTATTACTCCTTCCGAAGGTGTCAGCAATCAACCCAAATCCTGGACGACCCACTGTTTGTCCAACATTCAATACTGTTGTTAAAATAGTAGCTTGGCTTGAAGATAATCCAATCAGGGTACCATAGGAGGATATAGAGTATATCATCAAGGTATGGGTTGATATAGTTATCAGGTACCATGCACACATCGCTATGATGGGCCACATCTTGAACACACTCAAGTCAAATATGGTTTTCAAGCTATTCTTTAGAAAAGCCCTCAGATACCTTGACTTGGCAGGCTCTTGTTTTCCGAATCTGGATTTGAGAAGGTAGCTGGGTAAAGCTGTTATCAAAGACATTAGAGCGGCTAGACGCAAACCCCATCTTTGATCGCCCGTCATTACAAACACTTTATGTACGCTCAATGCAAATACAATTCCACCCAAACCAGAGCCAGAGACACAGATACCCATGGCTGTGGCTTTTCGCTTTACGAACCAGTTGGGTAATATGAGAGTGGCTGGTAAGAATATGCAACTGAAAGAGACACCAACGAGCACTCCTTGACACAAGAAAAGCTGCCATGCCTTGGTTGCAAAAGATGCTAAAATATATCCAGTAGTTTGGAGAATGATACCGAGGGTAACCAAGACCTTTAGCCCGACAACTTGATGGAGAACGGCAGTAAATGGAATAAGCCATTGCCCTAGGAATACTGCCATACCCCCAATCAAAGCAAATTCATATTTGGTGGTACCAGGGAAAATGTCTTCGGAAATGTAGTAGTCCAAAAACACTCCAAAGGAAGCATTAGATCCGAAAGTTGCAAACACCGCCAACATTGCAATAATTGCCACTACCCAAGCATACCCCTCGTCCGGGGGTGGAGTGTCTCTATTCTCCGGCGTATCATACCTTTCAGTAATTGAGTCATCACTTAATCGGTGTTCACCTAGGCTCATTTCTTCATCTACAGTAGATCCTTCACAGGGTAGTATGTCCAGTTCACCTGCCAACAGCACATCAAATTCATTTCGCCTGTAAACCCTGCATTCAGCATCCTCCTGTCTCCTGTCATCCCGCAGCCCAGAAATCACACGAGACAGTTTTGACATGAACGCATACTGAGACTTTAGAGCAGATCGGGAAGTACTGAGATCTAAATTTTCCCGTTTTGGTGGGGGGGCATGCAGCCCAATCGCATCTTCATCTACCGTAGATGCTTGTCGACCCTTGACAATTCTATTAATTGTGCTCATCTCAGACAGCTCTAGATAGCCTAGATGTTTCTTGAAGAAAGTTATAACTAGGTTCTTTTATAGAACATCTTTGGGCTGCTTCGGTGTTGACATGTTTTGGAGCCACGCATGCGGCGGCTCTATATGACTCAATCAAGCACGCCTGCACGGGCAGGAGGAAGTACGACGGTTCGAGGCATAGGAACCTTGCCAGACTATGCACTAACTACGTCACTTACGTTGTGATTGTTGATGAGGATTGGAGAATTGTTTTTGCACCAAATGACTGTCGGCTGACTAATTGTCTTCTATGTCCATGCTCTTTTGTAGAGACTGACAACTGAACTCTCCTTCAGTTAGCATATACCAATCGACTACTATCAGTACTTACAGTCTAAATTCTTTGTATTGGTTCTTAGATGCCATTGTTCTTAGATGCTATTGTTCTTAGATGCTATTTTTCTTAAATGCTATTAAATCGATTAAATATGCTACGAAGTGTTAAACTTTGATGGGATAAAACATCCTCATGAAGAACCCATTGACACTTGATTCAGATAAAACATCGTACCTGTCCATTCTCTGTTTTAAGAGTTCGATTTCTTCTTTGTGCTCTTCACTTTTCTCGATTTCTGCCGTTGTTAAGTACCAGCTGGTCAGTCCCGTAAGTTGTTCGAATCTCTTTTTTGAACAATTCCATCTGGTTGTGATGACCTGGCCGACCAAGTACAGTCTGATCAATAATGCTAATAATGCACATACAAAAAAACAGGCACCAACAAAGATTTGCACGTGTAAATAAGGATTTCTGGTCAGAGGTTGAGTTAATGCTAATGCAATGACTTCAGCAACAAGTGCTGTAAGAGAAACAAGAACGTTCAAGCCCGACCACCCAGCAGGAAGCTTACTGGGATTCGAAAGGATGTCTGCACAAAGTGGCTGGCACATTATCGACCCGACCCCTACTACCATCCCGAGTAATAGACAAAAGGGGACCATGGCAGCAAAGCTTTTGGCATTGATCCAGAAAGCCCACATCCAAATGCTGAGAAGGAAACAAATGGTTGACGTTATATTGCTTCTTCCAAGGATATCTGCTACAAAGCCAAAAGCAGGTCTTCCGAATGTTTGACCAACATTCAATATGGCCGTCAAGACTGTTGCTTGGTTTGTTGATAATCCTATCAGGGTAGCAAATGAAGAAACAGAGAATAACACCACCACGTATGACAATAAGGCTATCATAAACCATGCACTCAATACTATCATCGGCCACATTTTGAAAACACTGAAATCAAATATCAATGAGAAGTTATCGTAAATGAACTTCTTCAGGAATCTTTGTTTTATAGGCAAGATCTCCCCGTATCTTGGTTTCAAAAGAAAGCATGGTAAAGCAGATATCAACGCCATTAATGCTGTCAATCTCAAGCCCCATTTTTGGTTCCCCGTCACTTCGAAGACTTTGTGAATGCTCAATGAAAACACAACACCGCCAGATCCAGCTCCCGAAACACAGATTCCAAATGCCATAGCTTTATATTTGTCAAACCAAGTAGGGAGCACTAAAGTAGCCGGTACAAAAAAAAAACTGAAAGAGATGCCAACAATCACTCCCTGGCATAGATATAGCTGCCATATCTTGGTAGCAAATGAGGCCATGACATAACCAGCAGTTTGTAGAATTAGACCTAGTGCAACAATGGGTTTTATTCCGATAACACGGTACAATATCGACGTAAGAGGGCATAAACCCTGGGCCAAAAACACAACTAGTCCCCCAATCAATGCAAAATCGTATTTAGTAGCCCCGGGGAATACGTCGTTATGGGTGTAATATTGTAGGAAAACCCCAAAAGATGCGTTGCTTCCCCATGTTGCAAACACGGCCAACATGGATATTATTGCTATAACCCAAGCATATCCTACATCCGGTGGAGGAATATTTTCGTCAATCTGTGGCCCACCTTCCAGCTCAGTTTCCGACTGGTCGTCTGCCTCCAGATCTGCTTCCTCATCTACACGGGTATTTTTTCGAGATACCCTCTCTAGTTCTTGAGCAATAAAAGTCTCTGGGATTCCACGATCTCGATACTCCTCGGCCTCCGTGGCATCTTGTATCATGTCATCACGAATACCGTATATTATGCGTGAGATCTCCGTAACATTACTTCTTTGGCGTTCAAGGGTCTCTGGATGGCTATTAACGGGATTTACAGTACACTCCGATGACACTATCAGAGGAGCTCTCAAATTTTCATAGGCTTTCAGACCGATTGAGGAGTCATCTTCATAGTTACTCATGTTTCTTTGCTACTTTCTGGAGTAACAGAAATGATAATAGTAATGGTGAAAATAACGTTTTCTTATATAGGACGGAATAGAAGTGCGAAAAACAAAAGGGGGAAGTGCTTCTAGTACGATGACTAACAATCATAACGGGCTACAGGAGCTGTGGAGAGAGGGTTTTTGGCATGTTCCTTCACCTAGTGTAGCGAGGTCCCTGACATCTGGGTATTCTTTGAAGGCCACTTGAAAGGCTCACCCAGGAAGCATTGTACAGCCTTCCTCTAGTACTCCACATCACAAGTCTTGTTACCGAATTAGTGCGCAGAGTGTGATTTGCTTGCAGCCTTCTTCACTGTCTGATTACTAATTGAATAGTGCTTCGTACGGGCGATCGGATCATTGAGCGGATCATAAGTCCGAGGCTGTAAGCAGTTATACCAATTCACAAACTTGAATTGGCTAACTGTACCACCTGGCGTCTCTTATGACCTTCCTTAGAGACTTCAGCCTTATCCTACATCCACATGCACTTGGCTCTAGGGCCATATTTTTGGGTCCTCTTCTTAAGAGTCCAAAAAGACCTCCAAGGTTACTGTTGCTCATAATCGATCCCAAGTCAACCAATATTAACACCTCGTCTGAGGACTAAATTCAGCTCTATATGTATAAAATTGCATCAAATAATATTTGCAATCTTAACGAATATTTGCAGCTTTGACTCAATTTGAGAATTTCAGTAGGTTCTATGTTTTTCACAAAATTGTCACAATTTTTTTTATTCCTCTTATATTCATAAGCACTCACTGAAGCCAGTCGTCATAACATGACCATTCTCAAATTTCTAGTATTTTTCTACACACATAAATATGTTACCTCTCTCTCCCTCGAGCTTACTTTCATTTCTCAGCCATTTGAATCACTCTCCGCGAAATCGCTATCAGCCAACCTCCGATAATTCATTCAGTCAAGAGAAAGCCTGTACGATACTTGGATTCATCTGTGACAGTTGACGGACACATCCTCACACGGCAAACAATAGTTCACATATTTGCAGTTAGTAGCATCTCATTGTCCAGATAACAAACATGTCTGGAGGCTCTGATTTCCTTTCTAAGGGGATTGACCTTGTCCAAAAAGCTATAGATGCTGATACGGCCACGCGGTACGAGGAGGCTTACAAATTGTACTACAATGGTTTGGATTATCTCATGCTTGCTATTAAATACGAAAAAAACCAGAAATCCAAGGAATTGATCAAATCCAAATTCACCGAATATCTCACGAGGGCTGAACAGCTCAAGGACCACTTGGAAAAACAGCTGCTGAAGTCGAACTCCGCTGAGAGTTCTGCTACAAATGGATCAACTAAAGCACGGAAACCAGGTGAGAGTGGTGGCGATGATGATGATGCTGATACCAAGAAACTCAGAGGGGCTCTTGCGGGAGCAATTCTTTCAGAAAAGCCAGATGTGAAATGGAGTGATATTGCTGGGTTGGAAAGTGCTAAAGAAGCCTTGAAAGAGGCGGTGATTTTGCCAGTAAAGTTCCCCCAATTGTTCAAGGGTAACAGAAAACCAACCTCTGGTATTCTTCTTTATGGACCACCAGGTACTGGTAAATCTTACCTTGCTAAAGCTGTGGCCACCGAAGCCAATTCGACGTTCTTCTCCGTATCATCTTCTGACTTGGTTTCCAAATGGATGGGTGAATCAGAAAGATTAGTGAAACAATTGTTCGCCATGGCTCGTGAAAACAAGCCCTCTATTATCTTCATTGATGAAGTCGATGCATTATGTGGCCCCAGAGGCGAAGGAGAAAGCGAGGCCCTGAGAAGGATTAAGACCGAATTGTTGGTTCAGATGAATGGTGTTGGTAACGATCCCACCGGAGTGTTAGTTTTGGGTGCTACCAATATCCCATGGCAATTGGATGCTGCCATTAGACGGAGATTCGAGAGAAGAATCTACATTCCCTTACCTGACGAAGATGCTAGAACCCGCATGTTTGAGCTTAATATTGGTGAAGTACCGTGCGAGTGTACATCACAAGACCTTCGTGCTTTAGCGTCTATGACGGATGGCTACTCGGGACATGATATTGCCGTGGTCGTCAGGGATGCTTTGATGCAACCGATCAGGAAAATTCAACAGGCAACACACTTCAAGCCAGTTCAAGACGACGATGGAAGTTCAAAATTGACTCCTTGTTCTCCAGGAGATGAAGGGGCTGTAGAGACTAGCTGGATTGACATCGGAACTGATGAATTAAAGGAACCCGAGTTGACGATAAAGGACTTCATCAAGTCCATCAAGAGTAATAGGCCTACTGTTAACGAGTCCGATATCAAAAACCATGTGCAGTTTACCGAAGACTTTGGTCAAGAGGGTAATTAGTTGTACCATTCCAAATTTTTCTAACTTTTATTACTGAATATCTTAGATAATACTGATACATTGTCCTTCTATACACCTAGCTAAAGTTATTCTTCCATTCTCATGGGTGACCGGGACCTGTCTCTTGTAGGGCTTCTAGACCGTGCACGCAGGGCCAACTTTCCTGCAAAAAGGTCCTCTTCATCATTTCTCTGTCTAGATCTAGCTCTTAGCTTGTCTGCAAACAAATCATCATCACCGTAATCACGCTGATGACGGCGTTTTGGCTTGATGATTCTCTTCTTGTAAGGCTTTCTCTCTGGCTCACCGTGTAATAAATAGTAACGAGAATAAACAGAAGCATTTTTCACTTTTCTATCGGATTGGAAACTGAGTCTAGCGTACAACACAACAGCTGACTCGTCCTCGTCCATGTTTATGTTGTCATTAGTCAGGTTCTGGTCTGTATCCATTCCCAATCTATGGGCTAATGTGGTTCTTTTTTGAAACTCAATGGTTGGTGTATACGATTTAGTTTCTCTTTCTTGGATCAAAGAGCTTATCTCTGTATTGGGGTCTTTTTCGAGTAAATCAGGCACAGGGCTGATTGCTGGGTTCACAGAGGTGATGGAAATTTTACCGAGGGCTTTGACAGTGTCTTCATAGGTTTGGAAAACAATGTTTACAGCAGAATCGTTAATCCACTGGACTCTGAAATTGATTTGTTCGTCCAGAGGAGCTGCCTCATAGACAACATTCAGCTCCCCCAGTTCCTCGTTCGTCTCGGTTCTGGTGGTATGGTTGATATAGAGATTAATGAAAGCCTCGATGTTCTGAGTAGACAATGAGTCCACACCACGAATGTGAATGGCTTCGGGCCTCAAGGTTTCGGTGGTGCCATTAACTGATACTTCAATAGCTTGTTCCTCCAACTTCTTCTTTCTGTCGTTCTCGTCCTCGATGCTTTGGACTAATAACCCTCCATAAGGTGCTGGCTCTGGTTGTTCGTCGGCCATATTGGTGTTGAGCTGAAAACTGAACGATCGCGATGAAAAATTAAACTGGATGGAGGTATCAGCAGATAAAGTCGTACATTATATGATTACATTACTATGGAGATAAGATGCTAGTTAGATACGGGGCTTATCCTCCCAACAGTGGTTCTAGCGTACACCTAAAGGCATCCTCTTCGACACACTCAAGCCTCTTCTTTAGTTGTTTCTTCTTCTTTTGCTTCTCTCACAAATAGCACATTGTTGCACCTTATAAACACATCGCCAATAGGCTCTTCGGTCTTCTTGTCGCCCACATGGCTGACCTCACATGCATTATCCAACTGGAAGTTCATGTAGTTATCCACAGACACGAGATTCCCTTTGTATTCAGTTTTGTTCCATTTAAGCCTCACGATCACCTGCTTCTTTATGAGGGTTTTGAGGAACGGCTTGGGATTTATAGGGTTGAACTAAAATGTTAGCACACAAAGATCAGATCTTGTGGTGTTGGGGGTTCCAGAAGTTGGTATACGTACTGAAGTAGACGACATTAGCTGTTGAGATGTCTAGTTAGAGTTATAAGATTTCGAAGTGGCCGCGATTAATTTTTCAGTTGCATCAATTGAAAACACCTACGCATTAACTAATAGGAAACACCATGAACCAAACACAGCGGATTTTGTGTATTGGGTTCCTTGTGAGGTTTCTATTACCCACTTTCTTCCCGTCCATTCCCTTCAAGCTTTCCACGGCTGTGGAGTTGTCTACACCCATAAATTCCTACACTTCGCTTCAAGAAGCGTTCTTCTATCTCGAAAACAGCATAAATCCATACGATGGAGGAGTTAATCACCATCCTCCTTTACTCGTGACATTTTTTGAATTGTTCAAGTCCCAGCTCTCGGAGGCTTTGTTTCTTACATTGTGCAATTTGATATACGCGGTGGCCGATGTGGTAATAGCATTGCGTTTGGTAGCTCTCAATCAGTGGTATAATGCTAGAGCATCGCGTAGATCAGGAGAGCCGGTTGTTCCTTTGAGTGACGCATTGATTGCTTCTTTCTACTTGTTCAATCCATTGCTTGTGCTTACCAACTTGTCACATTGCACCCTTTTGTTTTCACAGTTCTTTATAATCGAGGCTCTTCATCAATTGACCTCGAAAGGTAATCTTGCGAGGTCAATGGTGAACTTGGGCATTTCTACATACCTTTCTGGGAGCCCAATTCTCATGTTGGTGCCTTTGTTGTGCTTGGGACAAGTGAGTTTACTGAAACATAGATGGGCAAACGTCTATTTCCAAGGAACTGCTGTCTACATAATGACTTGTGCATTATTGGTATTCTTTTCTGTGGTTATATCTTCTTCCACAGTGTTTTTAGACCAGTGCTATGGAGTTATCGTACGGTTCGACAAGATACAACCCAATGTGGGTCTCTGGTGGTACTTTTTCACCGAAATGTTTGACTTCTTCACTCCCTTTTATATTGGTGTGTTCAACTTGTTTGCAGTTATATTTATTGTGCCCATCACAATTCGATTCCACGAGTACGGTAACAAACAATCAGAAGAAAAGGCGACGGAAGTATCCGAGAAATCCCTGGCCACACCAGCCAGTGGTGATTCGTTGCTTGGAGTGTACCTATGCTACGTGTGGATGTCGTTTCTCAAATCATATCCAACAATTGGGGATTTAGGACTTGCGATATCCCTTGCAGCAATTTTCTCCGCTACAATTTTCCCCTACTGTAAGCTCGTCTACATCTCGGGACTCATTCTCCTCGTCAGCTTGGTGCTTTCTCCAATCTTCTACTACTGCTGGATCGTATTGGGAAATGGAAACTCAAACTTCTTCTACAGTATTAACTTGATCTGGGGAGGGGTCCACATTTTGGTGCTCATAGATTTCACCTGGGCCCAGCTCGTTAAAGACTATTGTGACGAACATAATATTCCTCGTCACCAACGTCATCTGATCAGATTGACCCAATTATAATATATACTGCCAACTGTGAATACTTCTGTATGTCTAAAAATCACCTCGCAATAATTTCTGCCAATCAAGAGTCGAGGAATTTGAATTTTTTTCACTTCTCACTCAAAAGTTTTCAACTCCAACTAACCAAACAGAACTCATAAATACAACATGATGTCCCGTGTAGCTATTCGCTCATACAGCTCTGCCGCTGCACCATTGAAGATCACTTCCAGAGACGCCCCCGGAAATTTGACCACTCTTACTGTCGTTGTCAACAATGCTGGTTCCAAGACTGGAGAGTCTGGCGTTGCACACTTGTTATCCAAGTACAACTTCATGAACACCGAATCCAAGTCAGCTTTGAGATTTACCAGAGAAAGTGAATTGTTGGGTGGTTTTGTGTCCACCAATGTCACCCGAGATGCCATTGTCTTGAAGACCCAGTTCTTAAAGGAAGATTTACCTTACTACGTGGAAGCCTTGGGTAACGTTCTTACTAAAACTTCTTACAGACCTCACGAATTACCAGAAACCGTTTTGCCAGCTACTTTGGCCGAATACAAAAACGCCCACGCTTCCAATGCCTTTGTTGCCTCGGAAGCTTTACACGAAATTTCTTTCAGAAGAGGTTACGGTCAACCTTTGTACTATGACGGTACCAAGCCATACAGTTCCGAAGACATCGCCAAGTTTGCCTCTGAGGTCTACACTGCTGACAATGTGTCTATTGTGGCCTCCGGCGCTAACGAAGCTGACTTAAAAAACTTTATAACCGAATCTGCTTTTAGTGAATTACCAGCTGGTTCTTCACCTGCTGTGGCCGTTAAGGCTCACACCGGCAAGGAAGCTAGAGTTAGAGCCCCAGGTCAGTCTGTTGCTCTTATCGGTGTTCCAATCAAGCCATCTGAGTTTGCCAAATTCGACGTGTTGTCTGCCACCATTGGTTCTGCTCTCTTGCCAGCTGTAAACTCTCCTTTGGCTAAGATTCCTGGTGCTTCTTCTCACTCATACAAATACCAAGATGCTGGTTTGTTTGTTGTGTCTGTAAGTGGATCAGATGCTGCAGTTGTTGCCGAAGGTATCAAGAAGGCCAAGGCTGTTATCGACTCGGTGTCTGCTTCTGACTTGTCCAAGTCCGTCAAGTCTGCCAAGTTGGCCGTGGCTTTGGAATCTACCGTGGAAGCCCCATTGGACTACACCATTGATGCATCTGCTGCCAAGAGCGTCAAATTAGGTGCCTTCAACTACGTTGCAGTTGGTGATGTGGATGTCTTGCCATTTGCTGACGAATTGTAGATGAAACAAAGCCTACTTTGATTATAATGCATTAACTTATTATTCCTTTTATATAGACTTGAGTGTTATGTTCCATATACACTAACAACAAGTCCCTTTAGTCTCGATAAAATAAAAATCATAAACTAATAACATCTACTTACGAGCTGAAGAATGCATATTGTACAATTCTTCGCGACCAGCCAAAAATTTTTCAGTCTCATCTATCCAGTATCTTGTATCACCGGTATCTAAAACATGTCTGACGTCGAAGAAAACGCTTATAACGAGGGTCCCGAAAACTACGATGACTTTGATCAACCAGACCATTTTTCAGAAAATGAATTTGATGATCCAGACCCTGAGAACAACGGGGACGTGGAGATGAAAACTGAAGATGGCAGGACTGTTATCAACGGGGGCTTTGGGCCGGATGACAGTAAGCCTAGAGCCAAGACTACAGCAGAGCTTGCTATACCAAAGGCTTCGAGAACCACCACCCCTTACATGACCAAGTACGAAAGAGCCAGAGTGTTGGGGACGAGAGCTTTACAGATTTCATTAAATGCTCCAGTGTTGGTGGATATCGAAGGTGAAACAGATCCGTTACAAATCGCCATGAAAGAGTTGGCCCAGAGGAAAATTCCTCTTGTGATCAGAAGATACTTACCTGATGGATCATATGAGGACTGGGGATGTGACGAGTTGATTATTGATTCCTGATTACTGCCTTTGGACCCCCAGCTAATAAACTAGGGACCTCAAAGGAGTTTTTTTCCGAGGACCCATCCACCAGCATCCATGTAGAACTGACCATTGTATATTATTCGATAAAATAAACGTCATCAAGCCAATATGCCTCGCTTGTTTAGCTAATCTATGTATGCGTCCAACCAGTTAGATGCCAGAAAGAGCTTCTTACCGTTACTCTGCTCCTTCACAAAACCTTTAACCAACTCGTCAAATGCTGTTCGTGACAACCGGTGGTCCCCCGATCCGATTTCTCCTAGTTGAACCGAGCAGCACGCTTCTTTCAACGAGTCTACGTCTATAATTAGGTCCTTAACGTCCGATCCCTCGGCAAAAACCTTCAATGCATTGTAGATGGTGGTCCGGTCATCCAATCTCAGCAACTGCCCCGCCATGATGTTCAGAAATTGGGCGAAATTTATTCCCTTTTCACTGCTATCAGTGGGGGCTACCATCAAATCGAGGTCCTTTTTAGAGGGTGGCTGGATTCCAAGGGTTTTATACAATTTGAGAAGGTCTTCCTTAGTAATGAGCGAGTCCTTGGAGTCACCGTCGATCAAGGTGAATGCATTCCGAAGCTCGGTCTTCTGGTTGTTTGTTAGACTATTGAGTGGGATCATGACAGCCGTAAACAAAAACAATAGCATCAACGCGATGTGCGAAATTCCATAGACATGAAGAGATGGCTGAAGAAACGCTCTATAACCAGCCAGTAGTGATCGACAATGGTTCTGGGAACCTCAAGGCGGGGTTTGCAGGAGAGGACAAGCCCAAGGCGTTTTTGCTGGCCATAATTGGAAGGCCCAAGTACCAAAAAATAATGGCTGGATCCATTGGAGTGGGAAGAGACGACATCGATGATACTTTCATCGGTAACACGGCCCAGGAGTATCGGGGGCTCTTGAAACTTACTTATCCCATAGAACACGGGGTGGTCACTAATTGGAACGATATGGAGACATTGTGGAATCACGTGTACCTCCAAGACTTGAAGGCCAATGCAGAGGAGCATCCGTTGTTGATAACGGAAGCTCCATTGAATCCCAAGCAGAACAGAGATACGATGTGCCAGGTGCTCTTTGAGTCTTTCAACGTGCCATGTGTGTATATATCTCTTCAGGCGACTCTATCTTTGTATGCATCTGGGCGAACGACTGGTGTGGTAATCGATAGTGGCGACGGGGTGACGCATATTGTACCTTCATATGAGGGATTTGGCTTGCCCACTTCGATCAAGAGGATGGACATTGCGGGCAGGGATGTTACTGAACAGTTGGTTCATCACATACGGAGAATGTCGGGGATCTCTTTCAGTAGCAGTTCTGAGTTTGAGCTTGTGAGGACTATAAAGGAGAAATACTGTTTCGTTTCAAAAGACCCCACCAAAGATGAAAGGCTATACTCCTCAGCAGCTTACAGCGGCTACATACTTCGGAACCAACCAGAGCTGCTGGAGTCAGATATGATCTCCAACTTCAAATTGCCTGATGGCCATATTTTGCAATTGGGTAGCGAACGGTTCAGATCCACAGAAATCCTTTTCAACCCCGAGTTGATCGGCGACGAATCTCCTGGAATCTCCCAGCTTACCACCTTGTCATTATCCAAAACGGACCTCGATCTCAGGCCGACTCTTTATGGCAGCATCATCTTATCGGGTGGTAATACGCTTTTACGTGGGTTTGGAGACAGACTACTTGCAGACCTCAAGCAGCAGCAAGGACAGCACATGACGGGGGCCTCGATGTGGAGTACTACAAGAAGTGACCAGTATGATACGAAGATGAAGATCAAAATCTTTGCTCCTCCGGAGAGAAAGTTTTCTACATGGGTAGGAGGATCCATTTTGGCCGGGCTTTCTACTTTCAAAAAGATGTGGGTAACATCACAGGAGTACCAGGAAGACCCCGATATTGTGCACAGAAAATGTATATAAAAGTTGTAAGGTACAAAGAAGCTACTAAATACCATAGTATCTGTCACCGAAGTCACCCAAACCGGGCACAATGAACTTGTCCTCGTTCAATTTCTCGTCAACACCACCGGTGATAATCTTGACGTCAGGATATTTCTTCTGGAATGCTTGAATACCTTCTGGGGCAGCTAATAAGTTCAAAAATAAGATTCTATTGGCTTGAACACCCCTTTTCAACAACACTTCCACAGCCATCATGGCACTTCCTCCGGTAGCCAACATTGGGTCTAACAAAAAGACATAACGGTCACTGATATCTTCAGGAAGCTTTTCGTAGAACAATTTGGGTAAAGCCGTTTCCTCATCTCTTTGAATCAAAATCTTTCCAATTCTAACTGATCTACAGCAGTCTCTCAATCCCATTTCCATAGACTCACCGGCCCTGACAATAGACACCCCACAGATTTTACCCAAGAACTTGGCCCCTTCGTACTCATGGTTTCCATGGCATTTTATGATGGCTTTTTGAACTGGTAATTGATTCAAACCTTCTTCCACCAAAAGACGGATAATTCTGTCGGAGTAGAACACAAAATCCCCACGTTTGGTGCTCTGGTCTCTGATGATGGAGTACAACCCGATCAACTGGTTGGTCTGAGGAAGGAGAATCACGTTTTCACTATACTTGGTAGAAGTCAGCATACTTATGGAAATTTATTTTATCTTTTCCGTGAGACAAAAAGCTCATCGAGTCGGTGAGCTCGTAAACGTAAGAAATAAGAACGCTCCACACAGAGGGTGGGGCGACACTCGTAGACAAGGAGTGGCAGGGTTCAGTAGGCCGGTGTATTATAGTGGATTAGAGTAGAAGAGTTTGCGCTGCGATGTTGGATCGATTCTGAGTCGGTGATTATCTTATATTAGAAGAGTAATATACATCACTGTAAAAAGTGCAAGTTTTTGGTACGACATCTCCCCAGCGAAAAGGCTGTCTATTCTTGGGCTGGGGCAGCAAAAGGGTTGTCAATGATTTCGCTGCCGTCCAATGGAGAGATTGTCAATAAAGAAGGGCCCCTGACCACAACACGGCCGAGATTCCTGGTTTTCTTTGTCAACACATTGGAGTCCTCGGGATCTAAATGGTAGTTAGTAATTGCAATACACTCAACGTGAACCAATGTTCGTTACGTACCTCTTAAAGTCTCCTCGACATTATCCAACACTAAGTTCATCAACTGGTCGAATCCACTCAAGTCTCCTACAATTTGCCTTCCCCCGATGAACTTGACCTTAATCTTCGTGTCTCTGTACTTGTTGAGGTCCAAAATGGCTTCTCTTTTGGGACCGTCTTGTTTGGTTCCATTATTCCTTCTTCTCTGTTCTTTATTATTATCCCTGCTATTGTGGGATCCTTGGTCTCTGTTGTCTTTCTGTAAACCGAAGTTAGTATTCCAGCTACATCAGCTCCAGAAACGGCTCCTGGGACTCTGTTTCACCGATATACGTACCAGTTCCATTGCTGTCGAGTTAAACTGTTGGTATTTTGACTGGTAATTTTCAGTGCGAAAACTAAACTGGCCAAACCAGAAACAGCCAAGCGGCCACCAGCGGGATGACACCGCCAGAGGGCTAGAGAAAGACCTTCAAGTAGACACACACCGGAGTGGGAATATTGCTTGCATTCTGCTGCTTGGTTTAATCTCCAAGTACAAAAAGGCAGTTTTCTGGGCCACTATCTCATGTGTCCCACAATTGATGCAAAAGAGCGCTGCGCGTAAAATGTCGTTCAAGACGATTGAAGAGACCATGAGCGATATAAGCATTTACGTCACGTCAGACTTGACTTCATCAGAGAGGAAAGTGTCGCCACAATGGACAATGGCACACTTCAAGTCCAGATTGGAGCAGATTACCGGAGTGGTCCCCAAATTCCAAACGCTTCACCTCTACAGCATCCCCAACTCCAACGACTATACAGTGGTCGCAGACTCCAAACACTACAGCAAAGACCACGACGAACAAACCACAGTTGTCCAGTTGAAGTTGGTTCCCTTTAGCCGTGTGCATGTGGTGGACGACGACCCCAACTCTGAGCTCAACGGCCTTGCCCTGGCCGCAGAAAAGACAGACTTTGAGGCTTACCAGATGTCAGAAGAAGAGTACGCTAAAAGGACTAACACGGTGTTGGAGTGGAAAGCCCAGAACCAACTCGGAAGATTCGATCCCCAGTACAATGAAGAGAAAGCCCAGAAGTTGAAACAGGAGGAAGAGGCCGCTAAGGATATGAAAATCAATGACAGATGTAGAATGATCAACATTCAAGGTGAGAGAAGAGGCACCGTCAGGTTTGTGGGGAAGATCGATGCTCTCGACAAGGGTGAGGGCATTTGGGTTGGTATCGAGTTCGACGAGCCGGTCGGTAAGAACGACGGTCTGATTGGCAACCATCGAGTGTTTTCATGTAGAGACAAGCACGGAAGTTTTGTAAAGCCTCAGAAAGTCGATGTGGGAGACTTCCCAGAGCTCGATCCCTTTGGCAGCGATGAGGATGAATTGTAGTGCTAGCACACATGTATATATACATTTATACACTGTTTTTACAATTCTCTGTTGTATATTGTCCCCCTGTTCCTTGCACTCGACTGCAATTTCCTGGTACAATTTCTCATTAATTTTTCAAGGAACAATCGGTTTGAAATATTATTTTTTTTTTTCACATATTAATCTTACTAAGACCATCTACACCATAAACATGTCAGAAACCGGGGGAGTATTCGACTTCATATTCGACTATGTCGACAAGCAGTCCTTCAACAAATATTTCAGAATGGTTATAATCTTGTGTGGATACCTTATTGTCAGAGGGCTTTATCAGAAATGGGCCGTCAAGTACCATATCAAAAAAGAAGTCGAAAGAGGTCAACAAGAAAGAGCAGCCAAGCCAGCCAAGGAAGCTAAGCAGAAACATTTGAAAGAAGAGAAATTGAAGCAAGAAGCAGAGACCTTTGGTTGGGGAAAGAAAACAAGAAGAGACAACCGTTTGAAGGAGGCATACATTAATCAACAATTCGACGAATTAAGACAGAGGCATCAAAGTGCGTACGATGCTGCTGAAGATAATGATATCGATGATCTTCTTGAAGACTAGGTCTTGTTAAACATCCAAAAACCCATTACGAACGACTGTAGACATTATCCCGAACGCCACTTGTACTAATAGGTATATATTCACTCTAATACATACCATATTGTCATTATTAATAGTTGATGGTCGCGGCCTGCACACAGTGCGGTCTTCGCAGCGAAAGATTTTTCAATCATCTCTCTACTATACGTAAAATATCGTTATCACCATAGCCTTATTATAGACAGCAATGGCAGGAGATCCATTTCTTTCTGATCCTTCTAGGAAGAGGAAACGTGCAAATAGACCAACGAGCACCACCAGCAAAAACTCCAAAAACAGGGCCGACGACCGAAGACAAACCAGTGCGAGAGTGTCTGAAGACGATGAGATCTCTAGTTCGAGTGAAACAGACGATGCAAACAACGAAGATGGTGGAAGAGGTGTGGAAGAGATGTCATCTGATGAAGAGTTTGAGGAAGAAAATGCCGCCGATAAAAGAAGGCGTTTGGCCAAGCAGTATCTTGACAATTTGAAAAATGCAGACCTCGAGGACGACGATGACTTTAATGCAAAACAAATGGATGACGATATTATCGGTAGAAGATTACAAAGGGACGTCGCTGAATCGAAGGGACATGTGTTCAAATTCTACGGCACCAAGTTTTCCCTGCAAATTGAAGATGTGAGTCCTGTGATAACCAGAATTGGTTCCAAGAGTTTAACAGGCATCGCAGTTCACTTCCCATATTTATACACCGTTTCAAAAGACATTCAATTGATAAAATGGAAAATAGATGGCAACAAGCGTAAGCCAGAAAGATTAAAGCACACAAAGGGGGGTTCTAAGTACTCCAATCTTCGAGATGAGCAACATAGAAATCATCACTGTGCATCGATCAATTGTGTGGCAGCTTCTCCAGACGGCAAATTCATCGTGACAGGAGGCGATGACGGGAGACTCATCATATGGTCCTCAGAGAACTTGGCTTGCTTGAAAGTCTTGGAGACGAGAGCAGCTGTCAACTCAATGAGCTTCAGAAGAAACACTGATCAATTATATGCTGCATGTGCTGACTTGAAGGTGAGAACATACTCGATCAACCAGTACGCTCAATTGGAAATATTGTATGGACACCAGGACAACATCACTGACATTTCTTCCTTGAGTAGAGAGACCTGTGTCTCCGTGGGTTCTCGTGATAGAACTGCATTGTTCTGGAAAATTGCTGATGAATCTCGTTTAACATTCCGTGGTGGAGATAGTGGGAAACCAAGTAAAAATCAAGATGCCACCGGAGAGCCATTCCATTCTGAAGGTTCTCTTGATTGCGTGTCTATGGTGGATGAAAGCCATTTCTTAACGGGATCTGACAATGGAAATGTGGCCCTTTGGTCCCTTGCCAAGAAGAAACCGCTTTTCACCAAAAGATTGGCTCATGGCCTAGAGCCCGAGATTCCTTCTTCCAGGGCTAGTGCTGAAACTTCTACCGAGTCGTGCATTCAAATACCAGAAAGACAGCCATACTGGATAACATCAGTGCATGCTATTCCCTTCAGTGATGTTTTTGTAACAGGCTCTTACAGTGGAGAGCTTAAGTTCTGGAAGATCGATAGAGACGGTTTGAGAAACTTCGAGGAAATAGGATCATTAGTCACCAAAGGGTGTGTGAATCGGATTGAAAGTGCTGAAATAACCAGCAACAAAAAAATAGTGGTCTATGCATTGGTTAGCAAGGAACATAAATTCGGCCGCTGGCAAAACAAGATCCTGGGTGGTCGTAATGCATTGGTATCATTTACATTTAACATTTAAAGACATAGAACTAGTTTTAATATTAATAACATTAGTATTAGTGTAATATAAGTATTATACAGAAAATCTATTATCTAAAATGCAGCTTCGTCTTCGCCATTATCAGCGTAATCTTCGTTTCCATCATCAAAATACTTCTCAGCATTGTAGTCATCATCCTCGTCATCCTCGAATTCATCTTCTATGTCATCGTCATCTTCGTCATCGAACTCCTCTTCTTTTGTATTTTCTTCTTTGGTATCAAGGTCAACGGCCATATCCTTCAATTGTTCAAGAACCAATTTGGACTTGTCTTCTTTCTCGGTCATCAAACTGTGGCCGTTTATTCCATTGCTTAATTCCTGCGGTGCCTTGTACGATGACAAACCTAACTTCTTCTTCTTACTCACCCCCATAACTGCGTATAGTTCTTGAGGAAAGAATTCGAGGTTGTAGGGATGTTCTTCGATGGTGGTTCCAATCTTTTTGACTTTCTTGTACCTATCCGAGTGCCTCTCAATTCCATCAGGTAGTGTCGTGGAAACGGGGTTTTCTTTGGTGTCGGTGGAGTTACCCGTGTAAAAAGGACCATCTAGTACTAATTTACTGAGGTTTATGTTTTGCATGGCCTCATCTCGTTCTTTGGCAGACAATGGGGCATTAATAGGGAGAATAAGTTTGGGTTTTTCAGCATCATTATTTGTGGTCAATACATCACTGTAGTCCAAGCCAAAAGGCAAGATGCTTCTTCCGACACCTTTTGATCTGAAGGACATGGTTCCCTGGTTTGAAAATTTTTTGAGATGTGTATAACTGTTTGATGTGAGTGTGTGGTACACGACCCCGTATCAAAATATGGTCGAAGGAGGTAAAGAGTAACGAGTAGGTTGTACTGCTATAATGAAGCAGTGTTGGTAGTGAAGACAGTGTGCTGCGATGTGCTTTGCAAGCTCTTTCAGCATGGTATCTGGATTAGCTGCAGTGAAAGTATATGAGAAGCAGTGATAGTATGAATACAGGATTGAAGTAATGATCATTTATAAAAGAAGTAGAAAGGATGTCTAAGGGATAAGAGTTCTGGAATCGTTAGATATACACCAGTGTTTGGCCCTAGCAGAAATCTGAATCTTTATATCCTCCGATACTTTCTAGTTCTCAATGTTAGCTGTTTGCAGCCATGAGACTCTTGGGTGTACCTTTTTATTCCAAAGCATCCAAATGGTGCCACTCAATGGTTACAGTCTGAGCATGCAGCCAAAGTATCAAGCTGCTGCAGATTCTACCTTACAAGAGACGAAGCAATATGGCGGCCAACGTACCAAGCTATTACAGTTCTCACCTCACAAGGCAAAGCTATATCCCATATTAATCCTCTTGCATTTACCCATCAAGCCAAAACAAAGTGAACCCACCCTAAAAAGCCGTTCCCCCATCGTCTTCTGTGGGCCCACCACCTCCAGCGGCCCCCAGTTCGCCCAAGATCCCCAGGTTCACGCTGGGTGTCCTTTCCAGGCCCATCGCACTCAGACTCATTATTGCTCAAAACAGTAAAACTGTAAACATATCGCAGTCATATATATGCAAGCCCATGAGCCTCTTCTATTTTTATTCACACAATATATATACACTCAGTGAAACATATATATACCATAACAACAGTGGAATAAGCTTCGTGTTGCCCTCCGACTGATATGGATCCGAATTTCTCCAACAGCACGCAAGCAGCACCCCATTCTGCCGAAGGCACTTTGGTGATAATTGTGTGCCGAGCTAAGCATCTTCCAAATAGACGTAAGTTAGACAAGCAGTCTCCATATGTGACATTGAGGCTTGGAACCGTGGCAAAAAAGACCCCGGCTCATTTCCGGGCTGGACAGACCCCTGACTGGACTCATGAAATCAGGTTCGACTTAACCAGAGAACGAAAGCCAATACTCAAGCTTGATGTTTTAGATGAAACTAAAAACGACCCAACTCCGATTGGAACCTGTGACATCGATTGCAGTGTGATTTTCCAACAAGAGAACAACAAGGACGGGAAGTATATCCATGATAAATGGTACGATCTAACCTTGAATGGAAGAAGAGCTGGAACGATCTACTTGGAAATGACCTTCTATCCCAGTGCACCAGTGTTACCTCCCAAGTTATACGAGCATGTCAACTTTGAGTCAGCAGGACAAGATTTCCGTGGTTCGGCTTCTAGCCATGGCTCTTCTAGCTACGGATCTCGCAAAAACCTCCCTCCACCTCCACCTGAACACCCGTCGAAGAGCAGACAACCAAGTGTGGTGGATGATATCTTTGTGAGTGCCGACGCTAAGAAAAAGTCCCTCTTCAGAAACTTGGCCGATTCTCCATTTTCCAGTCAGAGCTCAAAGGAAGACCCCGAAGACAATGATGTGTTCACATCGGGGAGTCCCGAGAGAAAGGGTAAATATCTCTCTAAGCTCAACAAATTGAAGAGCAGGTTTCAAAGCAAAGAGCCAATAAGTCATCTATGGAGTGCGGAAGAACGAGAAAGACACGAGAGGGCCAACTATGTAAGTCCAATTGACATCAAAGACTTTGATAATCTAGACGAACTCGAAAGAGACATTCAGTTCAATAGCCCCAGAAGTCCCCGATTTGCGGGCCCCGACGATTCCTTTGAGGTTCCTCCCAGCCCTCCTCCACATTCCGAAGTATTTCTCCTATCTCCCCCTGCCCCTAAAACTCCTGGTAAGAACTCACCTTTTAGAAAACCACCACCAGAGCTCACCGTAGATAAGGCTATGACAAAATTGAATCTTGGTTCTCCTGGAAACACTTCTATTCCGTATTCAGCTGATACCATTGGACTTGACGATGAAAGTGATGAAAGTCTCAAACAAGGTATGCCCACGAAGGTATATTTCATGGACAAACAAGTGCAGTCTTTATCTCATTCATCTGCACCAAATCCTCCAGACCCAATCAATGTCCACGAAATAGACCCCAAGTACTACGCCCCTACACCAGACGAGCATTTCAAGCGAAGCAGACGTGAGGAGGAAAGGCGTGTCGTGGATTTGAGAACCAAAGAAACGGGCTACCTTGGTAATGGGCAATGGAATGGGAATTTTTCTCCATCGATATTCGATAGAATTTCTGTAAACGATGAAAATATTGGCTTCGAAAATAAGCCCCATGTACCACCCAAGATACCCAGGGGCTTAACAGAGCAAGAGTATTTTGTCCTAGACAAAGAAAACTATCTTCGGGATATTAATGGTAGAAGAGCTTAACTCAAATAGAATATTTTATATGTACAATAAAGAAACGAACAGTCAATTCAATCAAACAGAAGTGCTCAAACAGGTCCTTAGACCCCAATACTACGTTTAATTTCGATTTTACTTATACTAGTACACATAAATTACACAAAGGACGAAACTTTGTTTCAAGATTTTAAAAAAGGTATAAAGACTTTACTAATAACACCATAGAACCAAATAATAATTACTTTGAGGAAGTTGCGTAAATTGCTTGTCCAAAAATAGAATCAGCAGAGACTGGTATTTATTGCACTTAGAGTAAGGCAATGGCAGCCAATCCTACGACACCCAAAGCAACATGTCTAGAAGCAGCGGAGTCTTCAGACGAGGTTTCGTCATCGTCGTCGTCATTAGCAGTAGAAACAGCAGCGACTGAAGTCGACAAAGCTGTGCTGTGTTTCATGGAGGTTATCACAGAAGAGCTATTGTGGAAAGTACTGTGGTGCACAGAAGAACTGTTGTGGAAGCTGGAAATGGCACTTGACGAGCTATTGAATCCAGAGGCAACAGCAACAACTCCCTTGAAACCTGTCAATGAAGGCACGGAGGAGGAAGAAGAAGGTTCTTCGGTAGCGGCAGCAGCCACGGAGGCAACTGAAGCAGCTGATAAAGAAGACAAGTAGGCAGCATAAGAAGCTGAGGCAGCAGATGCAGCAGCTTCGGAAACAGCAGCAGCTGAGGCAGCAGATGCTGATGACAAGGAAGCAGCATAAGCTTGAGCAGCAGCAGCTGAGGCAGAGGAGGCAGAAGCAGCTGAAGCAGAAGCAGCTGAAGCAGCTGAAACAGAAGCAGCTGAAGCCACCGAAGCAGACTCTTCTGGGGTCAACAAAGTAACGGTCACAGTTACAGTGGAAGATACAGTGGTATCATCGGCTTTAGCTAAAGCCATCATAGCCAAGGGTAATAAGGTCTTGAACAACATTTCTTGTCAATGGTTTTTCTGTTTTATCAATACAAATGTAAACAACTTTGAGACAAATGTTTCTGGAGTTGAAAACTAGGATTAGTTAAAAGGAAGGACTGGGGTTAGGTAATTGATTGAAAGAAAGTGAGTAAACTATTCCCTTTAGTTGAAAGTTAACGTCAGAACGATGTTTACGGTGTATATGTTTGTAAATTCTTTTGAAAATGGGAATGACTTGAGTTTTATCTGGGAAGAAATCTCCATTGGAACTCATGAGAAAAAATTGACAATATATGCAGTCACTGGATTTAACAATGCAGAATAGAGGGAGAATCACCTCCATTGGGACGGATCGTCCATGTCTCATATTACACAAAAACAGCCGAGCTACTTAATAGGGACAAATAATAAATATGCGCACCCATTCTGCTTACTACAGCAATATGTGGCCACTCACATCCGGGAATGACATTACCGTATTGGGATGCGTCAATGTTTTGGTTATGAATATCAAATCATTGGATTCTTTGACTTCCACAAAAAAACTGTGTGCGGCTACAATAGCTCTATTGTTACGAGCGAGAGAATTCGTGATTTTGGTTCGTTTGTTCCTTTGCTCTTTTGGTGATCACAACGAGCGTCCCTTGGGAACAGTAGTCTGGGGATTATAGTTGTTTATTTCTATTGTTGCTATCTTGAATTGCATGATGGGTCATTGGGAAGTAACGATGCACATCATTTTATGGAGTCGGCTGACTGGCTGTTCTAGACTTTAGGTTTTATTGGAATCCTGCAGAGATGTCTTGATGGTTTAAGCTCGTCTAACGGTCGGAGCGAGAAAAAAAAAATTATGCATAAGAGTATTCAAAGTGGCCGTTTGAAGACGTTTGCCGCATGAACTTTTATAGAGGCAGAAAGAATGGCCAAGAAGGATGTATACACCGGCATTGTGCTGTTTCTATTGGCTGCTTCAATATAAGGACACTCAGATGTATGTTGTAGTGTTCGATAATTAATTTAACCTATTTAGGAGATGCTCATAAGTGTCAACGGCTGAACCAAATAGAATGCGGGAGCAGTCGTAAATCATTTTGTCTGTATGGGGTACCTCTTCCTAATAGTCGAGAGGTCAACTGTGTTCTCGTGTATGTAGAACCGATGCAAGTGGAATAAATGCTCCACACGAAATTCAGATTTGGGTTGGATTTTAACTTACTAAGAATGGTCGAAGATTGTCGTTACGTAAATCTACGGCTCTATTGACGAGCTGGAGAAGTATCCAGAATTTGATGATATCCGTATAGTTGAGGTGTGCAGACTTCAAAGCGTTTCTCTTTGGAGGTAAATTAGTGCTGTCAGAGAATCAAAAATTGATGCATTAAGAGTAAGATAGGAGAATGAGCTCAAAATGGAAAAAATTCACAATAATTGATACGATAGTTTCACCTTTGCACTTCGCCTATTTTTCCTCCGTTTAAATTATCGATTGCAATTCTCGCATACGATGGAATAAACTTTAAACGAGAACTCTAGTGATCTGGATGCAATTGATTTTGGTGTAAAGTCGTCTTGACCCAATCTCTCGGATAGTCCTTTAGTTGTAGCCACTGATGGTGAGTAATTGGTTGCGAAATGAATGAGTCGAATCGCCATGTTTTTCCAAATCCTTGCTACACCCAACGTTCAAGATCTGCTCTAGCTCTTTCTACAGAAAACTTGCATCACATGTTGATTTCTGTTATAATAAATTGCACTTGAGTTTCATTAGTTAGTTGATCTGAAATTTCTGAGAAAAAATCAAGAAGACACACTAGCACAACATGTGTTGAGATGTGGGTATGATACCCCCTTATAGCCTCATACCCACCTATCATCCAGCATGCCCCTTGCACACAACATAAACCTTCACTATGTATTAGTTGAGTGCACACGACTTTTGATACTCGAAGTGTCGCACTACTAACAAAAGTGAAAAATCGTAAAAATTTTCACCACCATGAGATTCATACGTGCGTACTCCGTGAAGTCCTTACCATTCGAGGCTAAACCGGTGAACAAATTCAATCCTGTAAAGTCTGCCTTCAATTTCAGACCAAAAAAACCAACTAACGGTCTTGTGTACGCTCCACCAGCCTCCATTCCATCTGTCAAACAGACTCCCCATGCTTTTCTCCCACCATCAGATCCAAGAAAGAAATTAGGAGTACAAAAGGTCTTCACCCAGGAAGAGCTTGATGATATGCCAGTGATATATGGCACCACCAAGTCTTATGATGTTGACCAACAAACTGCCCTTGAAATATTAAAATTAAGAACCAGTGATCCAAAGGCATGGACCATTTCCAAGCTTTGTAAGAAATATAACGTTAACCCACACTTTATCATAAATTTGACTAAAGACTTCAAATTGAAGGCCAACCGCGAAGCTGCTCCTCAATTTTCCAATAGACAACTAGACCAAAAGAAGAGAGTGCAAATGTGGTTAAGAAATGAATTTTAATGAGTCGTCATACATGCTGTAAATAGTTTCCATAATAGTATACACATTATTTTACATAAAAATCTTACATGGTACAAACCGTATCATCATTCAACAAGTTTATGACTCTATCTGATCGCTTTCAAGCTCTCTCTTAACCAAACTTTCCAAGTCTACAAGGTTCAGTTGAATATTGAGCTTGAAGTTAACTGTATTTTCAATGATCTTCTGGATCTGGTTGTGGAGGGAGTTCTTCTGTCTGTACAACGCACCCTTCAAGGACTCAGCCTCTATGGCTACGTCATTGTGCTGATGCATGGTTGCAAGATACTCAGTATTGGCATCCACCTTCAATAGGTTGATCTCCCTGGTCAACCTTTCGATCTTTGTTGAGTATGTGGTTGCTTTATCGGATACGGCATTGTACAACTGATCGTAACTAGCTTTATCCAAGGTGAATTTTGATGCCAAACTCTCAAGATCTTCTCGTTGTTCAAAGAGCTTTTCTGTCAATAAGTCCACTTGCTCTTGGGTCTTTATCTTTTGGTCTTCGATAGCATGGATTCTTGAATTTATTTCATTTTTGAACTTTATGAGTTCGACCTTTTCGTCTCTCAAGTTCTTGTTAAGGACCTCAGTTGGCTTAAACTCCTTTGACAAATCCCATACCAATTCATTCAACTTGATTTCAAAATCATGGTCAGTCAAATTTTTGCACTGGATCTTATAAATGGAATTATTGTAGTGTTTGACAAAGTTATCAAGACTCTCAAAGCTGTTTCTCAAATGCAATTGTTTGGACTGCAATTGGCTGCTTATGTGTTCTATTTTATCATTTGCTAGGTCTATGCTCTCGCTCAATACACTTCTGTCGTTAGTTAGCTTGTTGATCTTCTCCACATCTAGCCCCTTACCCTTAAGGTTACCCTCATAAGTCTCGATCTCATGGCTCATGGCACTGGAACTCTCTCGATACTTTTCGATTTCTGCTTCGATATCTTGTAGAATTCTATCCCAGTCGGACCTCCTCGATTCCACCGTCTCTATATATGCTTTGAACTTTATGAGGTCGTTTTCAAGAGCTCTGGATTTCTTTTCACTATTATCGTACACCTTGACTTTCTCATTGAGCAAATTATATTCTTGGAGTAGATTGGAGTTCTCTGACCTTTGTGTTTCGATCTCCTTCTGTAGTTTTTGATTGAATGCCTCGAAGTTGGTTTTGAATTCGTCGTATATGTCAGAGAACTCATCGTTGTTGTACCGGGAATAGCTGATAAAAGTCTTTTTTATATACTCATCGTAAATGTCGTTCAATTGGTCGTCAAAAGACTTGCTATTTTGATGGAGGGTGTTGATTTCGCTCAACTGCAAGTTCAACTTCACAAGCCAATAGAGCATAGCAAGGAATGACGGCCAGTAACTGCCACCAACCGCACTGATCTGTGAGCGGTTTATCCCGTCAAGGTAAGGGTAATTCAAGATCTTCAAGATCGTGAACACCTCAGTTTCAATTGATTTGGTGAACTTATAGAACGGGTCAATTTTATTGTACAAGAATTGGAAGATGATGGTGAAATCCTTCTGCGTCGGCTGTTTAAGGGTCTTGGTGGTCAAGGGATGGTTCATATCCACTTCAAACTTGTTGAGCCGCAAAAACTCGTACACCTCTCCCTGAATCAAGTTCTGATACTGTTTATCCCGAAGAGGACGAGTATCATGAGTGTTGTTACTGCTGTTGAACACGGACTGCTGGGAGTACTCGTCTCGCTGCAGCGGCCCCTGCGACAGAAGCATCGCCACGGTGCTCTGCCGACGTTTGACGGATGCCGGCGTCGACATAAACGACTTTCTCTTGATACTCGAAGGGACTGAGGTGCTGATGGTATCGAGCATGCTTCCCCGAATGCCGGAGGGAAGCCCGCCGCTGTGAATGAGCGACAGCCGAGTTGCACTGATCATACTTAAGCGCTTGTTGTTTTTGTGCAAAAGCGACGACGGAACCGGCAAGATCCCGTTGACGTTGTTCATCATTAGATGTGTTCTTGTTTACAAAATGGATTTATTGCACTTCTGGCAGGCGCGCGAGTCGTGCCGCCACCCGGTGACCTGCCAGCGGTTCGGCAAGCTGCTGGCGGCCGCTCAAGAAGTGCTGTGGGTGTCTAAGAGCATGGTGGTGTTGGTGGCAGTGGGCACAGCGCACGTCGCTTGTTTGGAAGTCATACAGTCACTGCTCGCCGATTAACATCGTACCTCTAGGCAATTTTGGCCCTCACATGAAATTGTCAAAATCTCCCGCGCAATTGTAAGAAGTGACAAAAAACCGTATTTAATAAAACCTACAAGGACCCTTTTTCACTCTCGAAACAAGTAAGGTAAGTGTAGAGCATCAACAGTATTGACATTTACTTGCCTCCACTGCATTCACGTGCCGTCACTTTCCTCCCGTACACAAGCCCGCCTGCACCGTCTGGAGCCTCTGCTTTATTTGAACCTGGCTTCCTGACTCCTGGCGTAAATTTCACCCAGTGGACAGTTTTTATTTTTGGATTCAACATCGCCAACCTCGAAACCTTCGACCCCGTCTTGCATTTACAGGCCCTGTGTGAGCTAGCAGCACTCGTCGGTATCCTCGTTCATTTTGTCATCTGCAATATAATCTTGCATTCCACCTTGACACCTGACCACTGAACAATGACCGAAAAGCCCAGCACTCCTATATCGTCTCCCAAGATTCCTCGAACCGTGAAGCTCCCCGAGCCATCAACCCCGTCCAGCGAGAGGAAGCTGCACAGGCTCTCGGGATTCTTGACCACTCCTGACCATCGGCTTGACGGCCTTCCATACTCTCCTTCCCTCAAGCGGCACAGTTCTGACCTTCTGGGGGCCGACTTCAAGATGAGTAGTCACAATGTCCAAAGTCCCAACTACAGTAATTTGTTGAAGACTCCTCGGCCCAGCACCTGTGGTTACGAGAGTGATGATAACGAACTGTCTGTCAAGAGTAAGATGCAGAAAACCCCCACGTATTTTTGGCTGGGGAAGAAGCTCTTTTCTGACGAAGCTGCCAACCAGAAGCGTGAAGAATTGAACGAAATAACTCTACAATTGAAGGGGAAACTAAGCAATGCCATTGACAAGTTACAAAAGGATCAGAAATACGCTAAGAATAGCTACAGCTTTAAGTTCACAGAATTGAACTTCAACACTGAAAGTTCGCCAACCAAGAAAATAAGGACGTCTTTAGAGAAAGACTTATCCAATTCGCTTCCTGTGTCTAGAGATTTAACGCAGGAGGAATCAGCACTAAGCAAGGCAAATCGTAACCTCCAAACTTTGACTAATGACTCTGAAGGAAATTCCACGGGGAACCCATTTCTTCAGGGTGCTTCACTCGAAACGTCGCCCATTTTGAACGTGAAACGGGAACGAATCATCAACATTCCAAGCCCGGATGAAGATTCGAGTGCACACGCAGCATTAATGGCCACATTATCTCGGCAAAAACAAAAGCAAACAGCCCATTCGTCATCTCCAACGTTGGCTTCTAAAAAAAGGTTGGGACAGTTAAAACCTGACGTTTCTACTACCAAGTACAAACTTCCGCCGTTGAACTTAGCCTTGACAAATGAAAACCATAAATCTACAAACGGAAGCACTAAGCATGACGGCGAAACCCCAGCAGGTGGACAACCTCAGGAGAAGAACACAGAACAAGACGCCGTCTACTCACTTATGTCGCTCGCGTCGCCCCAATCTGTCAAGTTCTCCCACAGTAGAACCCACAGTTTGAACACGGGCTCGCCCGAGCTGTCTTCATCTGTGGTTCTTCCTCTTCCCACCCCTTCTCAGCTTCATTCTCACCACCGCAGTTTCTCTCAGGGGCAATCCCTTCCTCCAATAAGCGGAATCCTCAACCCCAAAGCTGATAACGATAACGATGCCACAGACATCGAAGATGATGTGACCGATGAAGACAATGACATGACCATTTAATGTTTTGATTCTTGATATGTATTCGTACTTACACACAGTTTGTAATAATATGTACAGTAATGTAATAATAATAGCAACCCCGCCGATGTGGAGGCATTACGACCTGATGGCCATGCAACAACCAATGGAACTTTTAACTCGTCCCACTAGGGGACCAATTGAAGTATGCGACCAATTAGGAAAGTGCCCCAGAAGAGCCATGGCCAATTAAGCCCTTAAAGAGGCAATAGAAGCCTACACAAAACAGCAGCAAACCTAAGGGGAAATCATCGACTAATTAGGTGGCGCCACCCTCGCAGGGTTCATTAGACAAATAAAGTCAGCCAATACCCAATCGCCCATTCATACTTACCTAATTGTTACCCAATTGAGTTGCACGGACCGATTTCGGAGGTAATTGGTAGGTGCACGTCGTGAGCATTTTTCTGATGCGATTTTTTAATAAGATGACAAATCTCTACGACAGCCTTCATAGATTGTGGATATACAACTCAGTAAGAAAGACCCCGAGACTCACAATAACAACATGGCCGGAAAGCTTTTACTATTGATGCACCCCACCGTTGTCACCAACGAGCAGATGGTGGTGCTGACCAAACAGAAGTTGGGTGAGTATCACATTACCCAGCACATAATAGATAGAGTTGCCAATAACAAGGTTGAAATCTCCGACAAGTTCGATAAGATATATTACTTGAACCCCAATTACGGGGAAGACGATAGGGGATTGCCCGAGCAGGTAATCTCCCGGTTGTTCAGCCTTTTGGCGGACGAAGGAGGTGAAGTAACGGGAGACTTACCACAAGACCAAAATGTCGACGTGTTAATGAACGGATTTTTGATTGAAAATGGTTCGTGGATCAAGCCTAAGCCCGTAAAGACCAGTGTCATCAGTTTGAAGAAGAAATCTGCCACCAACGAAGGCAAATCTTTGGATTTGAAGTTGAACAAATTGGCTAAATTCAAAAAGCTCGAGGCTGTATCACCTGTGCCATCTGTAGGATTGACGGATGCGTCAGCCGATAGTTCAGATGAAGAAGAAGAGAGCAATAAAAGAAAGTTGGAGAAGACCAAGTTAACGTATTTCAGTGACTCCAGTGATGGTGAAGATGAAAAAATTGATGAAAATGAGTTGGTGGAGTCTTCATCTCCCAACTATAACTTGATCATACCACGTAAGTGCGATACTTCTGGGAAAAAGAGAAGAAAGGCATGCAAAGATTGTACCTGTGGTTTGAAAGAACAGGAAGAAATGGAGTTACTGAATCAACAAGTGTTACAAGATACATTACTTTCTAAGATGGTAAGACTGGCAAATGAGGAAGCCATGAAGATTGAGGAGAAGCTCAAGATCAAGAACAAAGTCAAATTCGAGAGCAATGACTTATCTGAAATTGACTTCACCATTAAGGGAAAGACTGGTGGTTGTGGTTCTTGTGCTTTAGGTGATGCTTTTAGATGTGACGGATGTCCATTTTTAGGCTTACCTCCATTCAAGCCAGGTGAAGCCATTACGATTGATAGTTTCGGCGAAGACATCTAAAAACACTTGCATTCTACACATTTCTACGTTTGTACGTTAAATATATTTATTGGGTTGGGTAAAACAAACGGCTGTTTTGTAGAATTGTTACCGTAAATGGTGAATTGAGCTGTTTATTCTTAACACTTGGAAACAAGGTGTGAGCCTCTCTCTCTCTGGTTACTAAGTAAGAAAAAGAATTAGCTTCGAAATCAAAACAGTATAAGGTTACAAGTGTGTGTGATCATGCCACTAAAGGTAAATTGCTTCTCTCCCAGAAAGTTTCATTAGAAAATGATTGCACCTTTATAAGGCAATACGTAGTTGTCATTCTTGATCAAAGAAAAGGCCCACACAGGCCTTAATCTGAAGGAAATTTCTTGACACAAACTCGGAAACCATATCGTAATAATTTCATGTGCAATCTAAGCATACACTAATGCTCAAGTACTCTAAAATCCAAAATTTCTTACGAAAGTACTTAAGGTTTTTGGGTTTGGAAGGAAGGTACAACAGTTGGAATGATAGTTTCGGTTCTGGAAACTTTATTGTCCTCGTTTCATGAGCGGCTAATCTCGAAAGGGCTCTTTAAGAGCCCGTCCATTCGTTACACATAAACAAGTATAATTCAAAACCTTATGTACACGAAATCAATGCCTGGAAGGCTTCCTCGAGCGTAACTTCACAACTCTTGATCTTGAGATTAAAGCTAATTCTAGAGCTCATATCCAATATACTATCTATTCCATCTCACTGATAAGGACGACGACAAGCAAATTGGGATTTAAATTCTAGACTCCGAAGGAGGAAGAGATAATTTTGGGTTGCTAAGGTAATAATATTTTACTGCTCAGAAGAATGACATAAATAAGTCCGATGAGTGCAGATACCTACCGCAAGACGCTCAATAACGATAGTACTACTGAGGTTATGTAGGACTTCCTCTGTGTGGCTAGCTACGCCAATCAGCCATGGTCATCACCAACATATTTCCGAATAGTTGGGCATGTTTTTTAGCCAACATTGACGTGAACAAATAAATAAACCTAACTCAAGCGAAAAATAAACCCTCAAACTGTGGTTATCAAGGCCACATTTGGTTCGCCCATGACTCTTTCATTTTCCTCCACACACCCAAGCGCAAATATTTAGGTTTTGAATTATCTACACGAAGCTTATTTGTGTGCCATAAAATTGAGGGCTTAAAACCACGAAGAATGCCGGAAGCGGTAAAGTAAACCATTGACTGAACCCACCGTATGAACCCCCATTCGTCAACACAATTCAAAGTCATGGGTTTGTTCTTCCTAACAGGGTACAAACACTATGTTGTGTTGTAGAAGTGTGAGATAAATGCAAGCAATTATACTAGGTCGGATATCCTAAAAAATAATTTACTTCTAGTGTTCACTCGCATTATCAATTAACGCAAACAAACTATGATAAGCGGGAAGAAAGTATATACCTATTCAGCCTTGGCCATTTCAGTCAATTATTGCATATAATAATTGTTTATTATGGGAAGGTTACTTCCCCTGATACAACGAGTTGTCCGCACAACGTTTATACACAGGGCATGTATTATGTAGCGGAAGAATAATTTGAAGAGGAACTATGCCCGCATGCACTCCGGTCAGCAATCATAATCCTTTTCCCACTCGGTTTAGGGGTAACACCCTTAGCTCGCAGAAAAGGTGCGAAAGTAAGGAGTCAGCTTGCCTTTGAAATCAAGATAAGTGCTTGTCCAAAAGAAACGTTCGGTGTTTCGGCCGATCGTTGACACCGAAAAGATTTCCCAGAATTCGGCGCGTCGACTTGCACTTTTGCTTTAAGGTGATAGTCAGCCTAAATCAGCGGAAGCCCCTTTAAGTGTGGGAAGACCTGTACGGTGCCTGGAGTACACACACCAGAGAACTTTTTTTTGATTGGCCCACCTTCGATGCTGAAATTCTACACACTCCCTTAATTTCACGGAATAGAAGATCTATGCGGAATATCCGCCACTACGAATTGACTTACTAATATTCGAAAAAATGTTATCTAAAACTACATCACTCATTATAATGTACAAAAAGGAAGTAGAAAACCGATGTAAGAATACTCAAGTCTGGTAATCAAATCCGTAGCTTCCATTAGTAGTTCCGACCACCGTGGGCAAAGAATTAAAGCGAGGCTGTTCATATCCAATAGCGAATTGTGGTTGCAGCTGTGAATGCACCTGCTGCTGTTGGGTTTGTGGAGTTTGTTGTTGTTGCTGTTGTTGTGGTTGTTGTTGGTGATGGTATTGATGTTCGTAAGGTAAAGGCATTTGAGTGAGTGGACTTAACTTCTCTTGGGAAGTTGGCACAAAATCATTGTTGTACTGGAACTGGAAATTACTTTGGATAGGGTTTGATGGAATGTATAACATGTTATTGTAAGGCTGTTGCAAATTCACACTCGAGGATTGAGTAGGAGTCTGCTGGTATTGCTGATACTGTTGATTGAATTGTGGAGGTATGTTTTGACCAGATGGAACCATTTGCTGCATTTGAGCTGCCTGTTGCTGCTGTAATAAGTATGTAGTATATTGGTCTTGTTGCAATTGAATCATTTGATGGTTGTGTAATTGTAGTTGTTGTTGACGCAAATTCTTTTGCTTACAGTGATCGCAAATCTTACCCTTACCGTTCCTTCTTGGAGTGTAACGATATCCGGGGTACTTCTTGGCATGGTTGGTTTTCTCTTCTTCAGCCAACTTGTTCCAGTGTTCTCTTTCGTCGTTAGAAAGAGCTCTCCATCTTCTTCCCAACTCACGAGATACCTCAGGATTCGTTCTAATAACACTTCCTTCGTCCAACACACTTTGGTGATACTTTTGACGGAATAAAATGAAAGCGTTTCTAGGTCTTGGAATCCTGTTGGCATTGGATTTACAGGTGCACTTACCTTCACCATAGTAAGAACCAGAGCCGGAGGACTGAGCAGAAAACGACGAAGCCGGCGTCGTGTTAGCGGTGGATGGCTGAGAGCCTGCAGAAGAAAATAAATCCAGGTCTGAGCCTGTCACCGATTGAGCAGAGATGGAACCAGTTCCAGTTTGCGTAGGTGCCACAACAGAAGCTGCAGTCATACCGTTGTTTGTGTTTTGCACTTGTTGGTTGTTCATGATTGAAGATAGTGAAGGCAAACTGTGTCTTTCCTCAGGATTATAGTAAAGGGCAGTAGACATGTAAGCACAAATTTCTTAGTGAGTATTGAAAAAAAGGAATACAATGGTAAAAAAGGAGCCTTTCAAGAAATGAACAGAACAATCGACTTGTAATATATGGGAATTCTTATGGAAGGGATCTATCCTTGTTACCTGATAAGATACAACAGATGTAGAAAATAAAATAAATTTTCAAATAAATGATTCTTTGGAGATTTGCATTGTCTTAAATAAGTTTGAAGAGCTGATAGTTCCTACGAAAACATTAACTGAAAAAATAAAATATTGAATTAACTGCTTCGGATTTCTTCCAAAAATGTTACTACGAAAATGAAAAAACCTATTTTTTTTTCTTTTAAATGTTTGCGCAAAAAGTAAAAAGAAAACACATTCCTCTCGAAATTTTACACGACCAATGTGAAATTACTCTTTAGTGTGTACACTTGAAGACATATGATTTACTATGAGATGTGGACTATGATTAGATTCTTTAAGAGCAAGGAAGCACGAGTGACGACACAAGTATGACATTGGCGCCCAGCCGACTTGAAGATTTTGGCGGAAAATACCCTATTAGTTCGAATCTCGATATTCCGAGAATTTTGCAAAAACGAGAGTGTCAACGAGGGCTGTTTACACACCCATTGGGTAAATGGTTAGATAATAGCCGAATTAAGGTAAAACAAAAAAGGAGCGACCCTTCTACTAATAAATAATAATATAAAATGTAAGGTACGGACATAAAGTAATCAAGAGGACAGATACTCCTCAACTCGCATAAAAAATATCTGTTGATTCCTGTTGCTTTAAGTGATGAAGTAAGACAAAACTCAGTTGACTCTTCGTTAACTTAGTCTATTGGGCCCTTGAAACCATCAATGAGATAACAGAAGATGTCTACGACGGAGAATATTGTCACCTAATTATTCGGGCATTGTTGAAATTCCGTTATCGTATGCATTCCCTATTGGCCACGCAGCCCAAGTGGTCCTGCAATCCTCGGGCGGTACCTTAGTAATTACTAGTTCCACAATATTTTTTTTATTTTTTTTTTCCTCCCTATCCGTTTTTTTCAATTGTATCGTTTACACCTTGCAGTCGTTTGTGCTGGAATGAACACTTAAATACAAACAGATTTAGATAACTTTAATGCTGCAGTATCATACCCATAGTCGTAATTTGGGTTAAGCCTATGTAGTAAGCGAGCTTCCCTGTTCCCGACAACTGGTGAATCATGTCATGGTACAATTCGGCCCAGTAGCCTGAATGATCCTTTATCAGAAAGACGCAGATTTCGAACCCAAGTAAAGACTGCCGTAACAATAAGTTCACATCATCACAGCAAAATATTTGCTATTCAAACGAAATATGCAACCGGTTATTGTTTCCTTGACCACTTAGGAACATCTTGACCGTTATGTACCCAGAGAATGCGCCCTTCACGCAGGCATCTCATCCCAGTTGAGCAAGATTGATGTTTCTTGTATACACTCGTCTAAATTTTCACCTGTATGGGTGTCGCCCAAGTACCGGCCGGCAGGTTCTGCCCTGAGGGGCGTATGCTGGTTTCGGAGATGGGCTCGATCCTACTATAATTCTAAGATCTACTCGCGAAACAGGCAGTGGAACTATATTTTTGTTTATCCACATTAAGCTTTTATTCGATGGCCATTCGAAACCAACTAACTATCTCTTTCATAAAAAGTTAAATAAAAAGAAAAGACGTGGATGTGGGTATTTCCCAATAATAATAAATCATCGTGATGATATTGTGTTTTTCCCCAAACAAGATATAGGGTTTCAACAAAGGATATCAAAGGGTAACATTTCGTATTGTTTATGATGTAACCTAATAGACAGGATTTACCCTCCTATTATTCATCTACGATTCATTCTTCGACAATAGGCTAAGAGATTTACAGTTAGCAAACAACAAACGCATATTCGCACCTCGAAGATGTTGTATACAGCATCAATAAATCAGGCTGACAAGAGGACTATTGTTGCGCCCCTAATCTTCTTAACCTTTAGCTTCGAGCAACTTTTAGCTTGCGTTTAAGGGTCTATATTTCTTCGTCTAATTTCTCATTATAGCTATCAAAATCATTGTTAGTAGATCTTGCCCAAAGCTTGCAATCAGATTCCTTTTTCAGAAGTAAGAGCAATTCGTGTTTGGCGTAACAATCATCCTTGATATTTTGATTTGTTTGTTAAGTACAATTGGAATGTATTGGTATGCGCTATGACGATTCAATATGTGTCAGCCTAAACTGTGAATCCCACCCTAATCTGCTCCTCTCTTGTTTTTGCTGTAATTAAAAGTGGGGTACATTGATGTGCCGACACAAACATTAGCTTCCATCTCGTAGTAGTACTTTTGTTAGTCAAATATAACTCGATCCTGGTATTGTTGGAAAGTCGGGGTCTGGTTAGCTTGTGCTCAATCAGGGTGTCAGTCGAAATGGTGAACACAAAATCCCATAGCAAAAAAGAGCTCGTCCCATGGATACTCAGCACCAGCATCTGTCAGTACCACCCTTTACTCTCACCTCCATAGATCCTTGCTACATGGAAGGATAACATTGAAATGTTACGTGTTCATGTCTTACCTTAAATGTGATACAGGTGCTCAAATTTGATACAGGTGATCAGCAGTGATTGGCTTAAGCGAAATTAGCTCTATTCGTAGTTTTTCTTATCTGGGTTGCCTCGAGTACCTTCTGTTTCACACTTCAGCGATTAACAGCCCAAGATTTTCCTTCACTGAAAGGTCTAATGAGTTGAATGGTCTTTCCCTTACAAACTATCGTTCACTAGCCTCTCTTTATATTCTTTGACTTGGAAAAAATGTAGAATCCCCCTCCACTTCTTCTCTTTGTTTGGTGAAAATCACATATTTAGGCATTCTTTTGAGAAAGGAACAATTTACCACCTCAAACCTGTTAAAAAAAATCCAGAATCGGATACAATTAACTCCCAATATCATGAATAGCGAGACTTCCAGTTCTCTCTCTTCCTAATTGATTACATGCAGAGTCTCTCCCGTTTTATCTCAAAGCCATTATTTTGCAATCACTTTCCATCAGAGATTCTCTCGCGCAGTTGAAAAAAAACACCGAACCCATGTCGCTTGATTTGGATATCCTTGAATTTTCCAACAGAAACCTTAGGGAACTCATCAATGAGCCAGACTTCGAGGTAGGCGAATTCCTTCATAAACATTATCGTTTTGAATCCATTGATTTGTTGATAAGAGAGCTCGAAGACCTAAATGAAGGACTCAATAAAGAATTGATTGAGCTCATAAACAACAACTTTGACCAGTTCATCAAGCTCAGTCTCAGTTTGGATGGCTCTTCTGACTTGATCAACACCATATCGGTTGACTTAAACAATTTCAACTTGAAGCTTCAATCCGTCATCTTCAAATTCAATAAGATTAATGGTCAGTTCAATGATATCTTGCAGTTTCAAACCGATTTAAACCTTGTGAGATTCAAGATCAACGTCATATTTTTGGCGAATAAACTCATAAGCAACTTGGACGGGTTGTTGACACTCAACTCTGGAATTAGGGGTCCCCGAGAGTCGGTGACATTGGCAAAGAATATGATAAATTTGTGCTTAAACATCAACAATCTACAAGCCATCTCCAATCACAACTTGGTGAACCTCAAGAAATTCAAGAGTTTGCTTTTGGAGCTCAAGTCGTTTTTGGATAGTTTGAAGGACCTTGCTCCTGAAGACAAGTTTGAGGTGTACAAGATCAAGAAGATTCTTGAGGGAATAAACCCTTGAGCCAAGAGCATCTGAACAAGAAGAGAAAGAGCTGAACCTAGGTCAGAAATTAGATGGGTGAATCAAGAGCACTCTGCTGCTATCAAGAGAGTTCACAGCTACGTTCGGCGTCTTGCAATGTCCACGCCGCTCAGTAGCTCGCCACGTCGGCTGCCATACTTGGTGCCATGGTCCAGAATGCAATTGCGACCACCTAAATACACCGTACTTCTACAACGGCATTATACGAATTCAGTAGATTCTCGAGAGGCGACACACGAGCATTAAAACCCCAGTTTCCAGCGGCCCTTGCCCAGCCACCAACTGCCACGAATATACACGACCCACTCTCCCCAGTCTCCCTTTCCGGCTGTCAGCCGTGGCCCCGTATGCCAACACTCCCCTGCATACACGCCTTTTCATCCATCCGCACTTTTTTGAGAACCAGTAATAAATCGACAAATTCAAATACTGTACCACAACTTTAACACTATGTTGGGAGAATTCTTTATCGGAAGACACGAATGGGAGAACGTGGATAAGAACACGTTACCTGGTGATATTCCCGAGGTCGAAGAAGTAGGTGCCACATCTGCTCCTTTGTTATCTGCTGCATACTTCATCGGTGCGAGATGCAAACCTTACAACGATGATTTCTTATTGTGCAAGAATGAGAACAACGGAGGAACCGTCGAATGTTTGAAAGAAGGAAGAAGAGTGACTCGTTGTGCTGTAAGTGTGTTGAATGACCTCAACAAATACTGCTTTGACGAGTTCAAATTGCACTACGAGTGCTTGGAGCAGAATAATCACAACTTGGGGGCCTGTAGGAACAGTGAAAAAATCTTCAACAAGTGTGTTTTCGCCAACTTGAAGTTGACCAAACAAATTCCCGGTGTGAAGGATCAAATCCACTTGAAAGAAAACCCAATTTACACCGGTACTTCCAACGATAAAAAGATTTCCCAGGAATTCTTGAAACAAAGAGAATCTCAAAACTAATTCTTTTTTAGCATATAGATAATGTATATTTATAAACGATCACATCTGCGTCCGGTGCCTTCTATGCTCCCTATTCCGATTCTATCCACCTCTTAGATTCTCTACATGGCCGTTTTGCTACTCCTTGGCCGCCCATGCCTGGCTCCTCTGGCGTGGCTGTTTTCTCGCTTCTCGCTTCTCACTCATCGAAGTTTTTCACTTTGAAAAATCAACATGTTCGGATCAACAAACACATCGTTCAATCAACCCGGGCAATCCTCTTCTGGACTTTTCGGCAATACCCCCAACACAACTACCCAAGCATCGATGTTCGGAGCTCCTCAAAACTCCAACAATGCTTCACAAGCGGGTCAGAAACCGTTGTTTGGTAACAACAACAACACTTCCACTTCGAGTGGATTATTTGGCAACACCAGTAACGCGGCCCCCAACGCCTCTTCGGGCGGTCTCTTCGGCAGCAGCTCCACAAACAACACCTCCACAGGGGGATTATTCGGCAACACCGCCCCAAATGCCATGGCTCCTTCGTTTGGCACCACAAACACCAGCCAGACCTCAGGAGGACTTTTTGGAAATACTAACACCAACACCAATGCCCCGGCAGGAGGCCTTTTTGGAAATACTAACGCCAACACCAATGCCCCGGCAGGAGGCCTTTTTGGAGAGAATAAAAGCAACACATCAACAAACACCACGGGCGGATTGTTTGGGAACAAGCCTGCAGCTCCTTCTGGGGGACTTTTTGCCAACAATTCTGCTCCAGCAAACCAACCTGCAAATAACACATCAGCTTCAGGAGGTTTGTTCGGAGGTAATCTAACCAAACCTGCTAATAGCTTTGCATCGAGTAACACCGGCACGTCAGGGGGGTTGTTCGGTTCAAACAATGCCAATACTAACTCTACGGGGGGGTTATTTGGAAACAACACCAACAACACCACGACCGGAGGCTTGTTTGGCAACAACAACAACAACAACGCCAGTAATACCAATACATCTGGTGGGCTCTTCGGTAATAATAACACAGCTACCGGAACCACCGGTGGAGGATTGTTCGGTGGTTCCAACAACTCGAATAATGGTGGGCTCTTTGGCAACAACAATACCCAGGTTACCAATCAAGCATTGAATAACAACAGTAATAACAACAATACATTCCTTGGTGCCAACGTCTTGTCGAATTCCCAAGATAAGGCGGTGTATACTCCATCCATCGCCGACCAATTGAACAAAATAAAGGACCAATGGGATCCAAACTCAACCAATTGCAAACTAAAGACTCATTTTTACAACAAGGTCAACGAAAGTGACTTACAAGTGTTGTTGAATCAGCCCAGACCTACGAATGAGTCGCCAGATGACTGGAACCAAGCGATGTCTGAGAGGCCTTCCAATCAATACTATCCGATAAAAATTACTTCTTTCAGCGATGTCAGTAGCAGGGTTGACACTCAGTTGGAGCACGTCAAAAAGTCTCGATATTTGTTAAACCTAATCAATGACAATCAAGTGAAGTTGTCTTCAAAGCATGACTTGGAAAATAGTGACAGAATCAAAAATTGCAAGGCAAAGCACGTTAAATTGTCCAGAAGATTGCTAAGATTGGCCACCATCTTAGCTATTTTGAAATTGAAGGGATACCCCCTACTGCCAGAAGAAGAGGAAATATCAAAGCATTTTGAGATGTTGAATGGTAAGTTAAACGACCCCAACAACTCCTTGAGTAAATTGAACGATTTGTTTGCCAGATTAACCATATTGAAGGAGAAATCAGAGAATATGAATTTGCAATTCAGCAACTCAATTAATCTTATGAACGAAAACCTCACCGACAAGAACTTGGCCGACCACTCCAACTCTAATGAGTTGACAGACATCAGCAATCATGAAGAACTTATTACGAAAATATCCAAGTTATTGTTGAAGCAACAAAACGGCTTGAACTACATCAACGAAGTATTGCAAAAGGATTTGGAATTGGCCGACAAGCTCTCTAAATAATTACAGACCTTAGCTTTATAGATTAATCAATGTAATACTACAAGATATCCAACTTGGTGAACTTTTCAAAATTGAATCTCAAGCTCCTCTTTATCTTCTTTGCCATATTTTTATCGTCCACATCAAGAAGACAAAATGGGTTGTGTATGTGACTTGCACTTATGCTAAATTTGTCTTTGAACTGGGAACCTTCTCTACTCAATCGATACCGAAATTCGATGGAAGACTTTCCTTCCAAATAGTCTAAATTGTCCCGTATAAGTTGATATCTCGGGAGGGCAACAATTTTGTGTAAGTGTGTAGCTAGTCGTTGTTTGAGATCATTCAAATATGCTGGGTCGGAAGGTTCTTTATACGGCACAAAGGGATCGAGCTGGGAAGACGTCGAGATGTTCCATAGAATTTGAATTTCGTTATCATATTGAGTCAAACCTCTTGGATCTTTCCCAATATAAAAGGATTCTACGTTTCCAATTCGTCGGAAACTATTATAGAGATGCCGTACTTCTGGAGTGCTTGTTGGTGCGGGCGTTACTCTGATTTTCCTGAAAATCTGCCCTACTTTACTCATCCACCTGTGATAACTCTATGTATTGAAAATCTCATCGCGAACTTTATAAGAGCTCATGGATTCTCTAAAGAATAAGCTATCAGAAGGGCTCAATAAACCTATCGGAGACAACTTCGTCGAGTCTCTAAGGAAGTTTGTACATTCCAAAAGTGATGTGGATGGTTTTTTGAGTTACTGCAAAGTGCTCGGGTTCCCCAATGACGAGTTCTCTAGAGATGTTTACTATCAACTTACATCGCATACGTCTAAACCCGACACTATTGGTCAAAAGATAGAGAAGAATAAGCGTAAGAAGGACCTCTTATCATTCAATGATCCAGAAGTAGATGCAACAAGGCTTTCTGCACCCAAAAAGACCAAATGGGTGTCACTTGAAGATGAAGATCCAGATCAACTTCCTATAACTGCTGTTCCTAAGAAGAAGCTCAAGTTCAAAAAGATCAAAAAAGAAGACGCATTGAAGTTCAAGCATCTAGATGACAATTCTGAGAGTAAGAAACCAGAGGAAGTGGAATCCATGGCGGATGCTACTTCAACAGTCATAACAAGGGCGGAGACTACGAAACTGCCAGAAGTGCCTGACAGCGTAAAGCACAGCACCAAACTCTCCTTACAAGAATTGGCAAACCTTGAATTACAGTCCCAAACTTACCAGGTTGATCATGTGCTTGACTTCGACTTAGATGTTGATCCTGAAAATGATCGTGAATGGTATATGGGAGACGAATATGATAATAAAGAAGTGGAAGTGGAAAGAGAGCCACGAAAGTCCAGATATATCTTCAAGCCCAAGGCAAAGAACAACAATTCTGGGGGTGGCTTCAATGAATTTGGTGAGTACGTAGACCATGATCACGAGCTCTCCACCTCCAATGACTTATCGAACTTACCGATTAACTCTCACAACTTTGTCCCACCGTTCTTGGAGGGTTCAACGGAGTATCTCTCGATACAATTTCATCTGGGTTCAAAGTCGTTCAATAAAGGAATTGCTGCAAGTTTCAGTCCTATAAAGAATCCAAACTCCCACCTAGCCATCATGGCAAAACAAGGTAGTGCAATCGTCAATGAGAGAAGAACTAGAAAGGAAAGGGCCAAGCAAGCAAAGGAGCGAGCCGGGTTGAATGGTTCACAAATTGGTAATGTGTTGGGTTTGGATGCAAAAAACAAAGTCACTGTAAAAGAAGACGTTGCAAATCAAATACTGGGGTTTTCTTCAACCCAAATCGACATTCAAAGGAAATCTTTACCGGTCTATACGGTCAGATCGAGTCTCATACAAGTTATCTCCGACAATCAGGTTACTATCATTATAGGAGAGACTGGTTCCGGTAAAACAACACAGTTGACTCAGTATTTATATGAAGAAGGCTTTGGTAAGAACATTGCTAGGGATGGAACAAGACAGCAGATTGGCTGTACACAACCTAGAAGAGTTGCTGCTATGTCTGTGGCTAAGAGAGTCAGTGAAGAAGTAGGCTGTAAACTAGGGGAAGAAGTTGGCTATGCCATTAGATTCGAAGACCGAACCGCTAAGGACAAAACCGTGATAAAGTACATGACAGATGGTGTTTTATTACGAGAGCTATTAGTTGATTCGAATTTACTGCATTATTCTTGCATTATTATGGATGAAGCGCACGAAAGATCGTTGAATACTGATATCTTGTTGGGGCTCTTGAGAATGTTGATCATGAGAAGGAAAGACTTGAAATTGATAGTGACTTCAGCTACCATGAATGCAGACTTGTTCACCAAGTTCTTCGGAAATGCCCCGCAGTTCAAAATTCCCGGTAGAACATTTCCTGTGGAAGTATTCTACAATAGATCTGCTTCAGATTATGTTGACGCTACCGTAAAACAGGTGTTGACCATACACTTAGAGAATTTGAATGAGAATGGCGAAAGTGATGGGGATATTTTGGTATTCATGACCGGACAAGAAGATATCGAAAGTACATGTGAAATCCTTCAAGAGAAGCTCGATGAGTTAGATGGGGTTCCTCCCCTAGACATCTTTCCTATCTACTCTACATTACCTTCTGACTTGCAGAAGAAGATATTCAATAAATCGAACACAAAGAAGCGGAAAGTTGTGATTGCAACCAACATAGCGGAAACATCGTTGACAGTAGATGGAATAAAGTACGTCATTGACTGCGGGTTAGTTAAAATGAAGATATATAACCCCAAATTGGGTATGGATACTTTGCAAATGATTCCAATATCACAAGCCAACGCTAATCAAAGAAGTGGAAGAGCAGGAAGAACGGGCCCTGGTAGAGCATTTCGGATGTATTCAGAAAAGGAGTTAGAAGAAGACATGCACCTTATGCCCATTCCTGAAATCCAGAGAACCAACTTGAACAACATCATGTTGTTACTCAAGTCCTTAAAGATTAAAGATATTTCCAGTTTTCCTTTCATGGACCCACCACCGGCAGATATCCTAGCCTGTTCATTGTATGACCTTTGGACTATCGGAGCATTGGACAATTTTGGTGAGCTTACCGGTTTGGGTCACAAGATGTCCAATTTTCCTATGGAGCCATCTCTTTCCAAACTAATTATACTTTCATCATCCAAAGAGTTCCTGTGTTCCTTGGAAATATTGATCATTGTGTCAATGCTTTCGGTACCTAATATCTTCTATAGGCCCAAAGAGAGAGCAGATGAAGCAGACCTGGCTCGAGAAAAGTTTGCTGTTGGTGACTCGGACCATTTAACCTTACTAAATGTTTATCAGCAATGGGAATTACAAATAAGAAAACCCAACATGACCATGGGAAAAATTATGAACTGGAGTAGCCGTAATTTCCTTAACAATAAGTCTTTACTCCGAGCTAGAGAGATCAAGAATCAGCTCTTACTTATAATGAAAAAGATGAACTTGCCCATCTGCAAAGCAAAGGACGATGAAATGGTGAAAAGATGCTTAGCGGCTTGCTTTTTCCATCAGGCTGCTAAGATCTCCAAGCTAAACTTAACAAATGCTAACCTGATTGAATATGTCAACTTGCGGCATAACTTCATGAAGATGTATCTACATCCCACTTCTTCCTTGAACAATTCTGCCAATGTTCCCCCATCGTTTGTGATCTACCATGAATTGATTTTGACAGCTAAAGAATATATGAGCTGTGTGACAGCTATAGATCCCTTATGGCTCCTTGAGTTTGGATACATTTTCTTTGGAGTCTCTAGGCAAGATCAAACCAAATTCCTTAACTTCGATTTAGGTTTTGATCTTATAGACAGGCAGACTTTTGCGGCCACTCTTCTGGCAGACAAGCAGAAGCTCGAAGCCAAAAAGACAAAGAGCTCCAAAGAGATGGGGTTACAACAAGCTAATAAGGATACCCTTAAGACTCTGAAGTTCAAGTCTAGGAGAGGAATTTGAATTCTTGAATATATTTAAATCTACTATGTACAATATTAATGACTAATGAAGAATGATATTATCAATGAGCCTAGTTTTTTCCTCTGAATCCTGTCTTGGAACCCGTACTGCAGTGGATACTATAGCTCCAATACCAGGCTCCACGAACTCAAGATCGTCCAACGTATCGGGATGGCTTACTGCGATGTACTCAATCTCGAAGCCCGTCGATTCATTCAATGTGTCGGTTATTTTCCCTAATATTTCCGAAGCAGCCACTTTGCCATTGCTGCTCTTTTGTTTGTAAAATCTGTCCCCGTTCATCAATGAATGGTAGATTATGGCACTCTTTTGCTTAGTTTCTGCGGAAAGATATGCATTCCGTGAAGACATAGCCAAGCCGCTTTCTTCTCTCCTAGTGGGCAATATGTGAACATTCGTATCGATAAGCAAGTCCTTGACCAAATTCTTTATCACTACACACTGCTGGGCATCTTTTTGACCAAAGTAGACATTAGTTGGCCTCACCACGTTCAATAACTTGGTAACAACAGTAGCAACCCCCCGGAAAAATTGCGGTCTTACTTTCCCTTCAAGCTGTTCTGAACATCCCTTGACGGTCACAAAGGCCCCCCGCTGCTCATGAAGATTGGTGGTTATACCTGATGGATAAATCTCTGAGACCTTGGGGAGAAAAAGGGCATCAACCTTCTTACCTTCGAATTGAGACAAAATTTTCATGTCATCGTCGAGGGTTCGTGGGTATGCGTCGAGATCTTCGTGAGGAGCAAACTGAGAAGGGTTTACAAAGATGGAAACTATAGACTTGTCGTTTTCCTTCAAAGACTGTCTTATTAATGAGCAGTGTCCGTCGTGTAGAGCTCCCATAGTGGGAACCATACCAACTGACTGACGTCCGAAGTAAGCATCAGCCCTCCACTTTCTGACCTGTGCCACGGTACGCAAGATCTCGATGCCTTGTATTTTGGCTGACATTTCATGTACAACGATTTCTACTGACAAAAAAATTTCATCACCCTCCGCATTCTATTGATTGTCTCGGCACTGGTAGAAAATGGTGCTCATGGGCCCAGCCCGTGCTGCGATGAGGTCGCTGAGACAACAGTGAAAACCTCCACTGCAGTGGCACCGTACTACCACGGAGATCACACCATGACATGACACAGTGCTCTGTAGAGCTGGGGTTGGCCTAAGTAGCGTGTTTCTTGGGTGAAAATTTCATTCGCTGCCCTACGGTACAGAATTTCTACACTTCACGGCTTTACTCCTCTTCCTGAGCACCCCAGATCTAAAGCTCTCGCCAGGACCAATACCACAGCACCATAATTCGGTCTGTGGTGTTTCTTCTTCATTTCTCTTGTCTTTCAGTAGCTGTTCTCTTATCTTATCCCCGGAATGTCGTGCACGAGAATCATCTTCAACCTCAAAAAATTCAAAACCTCTCCAATTGATAGTTTACTTTCTCCACCTAGGCGAAGCCTCATTGTGCCCTTGTTCAACACATCGACTGACACTCAAATATCGCCGGTCTTTAGATCCGTTAGTTCGCCCAAAGTTATCTGCTCATTGAGTTGTTCTCATTATTCTAGTGGCTTGAAACTCCTGCAACCTCCTCACCATCCTTGAAAACATGAATCTGACAAATAACCAGGACAACGGTCCGGCAAATTCGGATTTGGAAACTTCCCATTATAACCAGGGAGCACCTGATCATGGCTCCAATGGCTCTGACTTTAAAGCTAACTCAGAATTCCATGATAGTGCCTTTACAGATGCCAGCTGGGCCAATACTTTATTGATGGAAGAAAACCATCATCTTCTCTACGATATGCATTTCCCAGCCCACATCGAAGGTGCCACTCCTACAAACAACATTGTTCAAAGCATTCAGTACCAGAATCACGTTTCTCCTGGCTTGGCTGGAAACGAGGATAAGTCTAAATTCAACACTCCGGATCTGATGGGTCTGCTGCAACAGCTACAAACGAAAACCAATATGGCCGACGCTTCAAAGGCAAAACCACGTAAAAAACAAACGCCAAGAGCTACTTCATCTGTCATACAGGCCCCAGTCAATGCCTCTGCCGGCTCTTCGGCCTCAGCTACTCCAAATAACTCATCGGTAAAATCAAAGCCTCGCCGGCCATGTGACCATTGCAGGAGGAAAAAGACAAAGTGTGTGTTGATTCCTGGCACAAACAACTGTGTTCAATGCGAAGCTCGGTCATTGACATGTACCTTTGTAGATGTGGCTATTAAAAGAAAGCCTGTCGACGTCCCTGAAGATGCACCTGAGCTCAAACGGGCTAAGGATGAATATATGGGAAACGGAAGTGTCATAGTAGCACCCAATGTTCCCATAAGAGATGTAGCACCTGTTCAGGATTATTCGTCGATGAACAATTCGTTATTGAAGAAGACTCTCTCGTTGCAGTTTCCCAGGTCGAGCTTCTATATCGGACCAAGTTCTTATCTTTATGATGTGAATCTTCTCAATTTGGTGATAGATGCACAAAACAAGCAGAGAGGTCTTCCCGCTAACCCAGGAAGGATAGACCAAATCAACCTTAACGAAGCCATCTCATTAAGAAAAGTCAGCGAAGACGCTCAGTTCGTGTTGAAAGATGATCAGTCTCCACAATCATATCAAACTATGTCTAATGATGTCGATTCCATAGAGAAGTTTGTTGCTCCACATGGACAGATCTTGATTGATTTGTACTTTCGAATTGTTCATCCTTCTTACCCAATTTTACACAAGAAAGTATTCTTGGAAAAGTATTCAAGAACTCACAGGGAGTTTAGTGCACCCTTGTTGGCAGCTGTCTATGTATTAGCCATTCAATGGTGGGATTATGACCCTTCTTTAAACAGGTTTCCCAAGCCTAATGTCGAGATGATCCTAAAAATTGGTTTAAACAACTATTTGTTGGAAATTTTAAAGAGACCCAAATTAAGTGCTGTTCAAGCTGGTTTACTATTGTTACAGTGTAAGCATATTGTAAGAGTTTCTAGAAATAACCAGGAAAATAATTCCAATACCCACCAGAGAGCCCAGTCGCTCAATGATTTAGGGTACAGTGATTGGGTCTTATGCTCACAGGTAATAGCCCTTGCTGAAGAGTTGGGTTTGGGCCTCGACTGCACAGATTGGAAATTGCCAAAATGGGAGAGAGGTTTGAGAAAGAGACTAGCATGGGCCGTGTTCGTTGAAGACAAGTGGCTTTCGCTAAAAAATTCAAGGCCTTCCCACATCAACCCCTTGAATTGGGTTGTTACTCCTTTGGTGGAAGAAGACTTCCCCGAAAAACACGGAGATGGCGATTTGAAAGAGGGTTCTTCAGACATCGATAATGGGAAGAAGATTTTCAGATCTTTAATTGAGCTCTCCCGATTGTTATCTGAGATTCTCGATACGTTTTATTCCATGAGGGGCATGTCGGAGTTGGGTGACGATATCAATGAAATCTTGAAGTTGGCCAAACCCATTCAATTGAACTTGAGAAACTGGTACCACCAATTGCCCGTCGAACTCCAAATGATCTCAGTTCAAACTCGAAAGTTGTGTTCAAATGGCTACCTACAGCTTGCATACTTTGCAACCGAACTAACGTTGCATCGAAAAATCATATCTGCCATTTACAATCAAAACCTTGAGGGAAAAATCCCACCAAAAGAATTGGTAGCAGTTTGTAGACAAGCAGCTAAAACTCGATTATTGGCGGCCATTGACTTCGTTAAAGATTTGAAACCTGAACACATACACTCTTTTTGGCACTCTTCTTCTGCCTCAAACTTTACACTTATTGGAACATTTGCAACTATATTGTTTGCTTCGGCCCCCACTAAGGAAGAAAGTATTTTCTTCAGAGATCAAATCTTCAACTATAGATGGATTTTGAAGATTTCATCAAAGGGCTTTGACCAAGTTGGGGACGCCTTATCTCAACTCGATCTCGTGTTGAATCATATCCCTGGCCTTTTGAGTGAAAACTCTGATTTACCTATTGTCTTGCCAACCGTTCAAGACATTCCTATCCAAAGGCCCGAATCGGTCCAGTCTGTTCAAAGACAACTTTCGAATCCTGCAGTGAGTCCCTTAGCTATGGCAAGTCCTACTACCTACAACAATCTGATCCCTCCGAAGCGAAATAGCGTCCAGTATAAATCTGAAAACGCTTCACCTTATGACACCACGGTTCAAAGTGGTAGAAATGGACCTAGAAACACCTCGCCACCCTCTTCCCTGGGTTTTTCACCAAGAGATATTACACGAAACCGGATGAACTCTTTTAACTCGCCGGCTGATTCTAACTCCCCCGGCAATGGTAGATCTAAGCCCAACAGTCCCAACATCACCAAGTCTCCGTCGAACATTCGAAGAGAGGAAACAAGGTGAAGAGGAAAAGCAGAAAGTCTTGTTCCCAGTAGAACAAGGAATGTATAATATGAGTAATTTACAGCTAATCGTTTACATACGTGTATTTTAAGTAAAGAGTAAAATGTATACATGATAATTCATTCCACCCGATCAAACCTAATCAAAGGGGGTCAAATAGGCCTCAGCAATAACTCTGGCTCTGGCATTTAGGAAAAGCTTCATTTCACTTATTTCCTTGTCAACTTCTTCCATGAATTCTACGATAAAATCCACCAACTTATCCTTCAACATCTGTTCAGTGTGGAAATTTGTCACCAAAAACGATATGTCGTAGCCCTTAATTGGCACTCTTCTCAAAATGAAGAAGTTCTCTGCCCTGGATGTTAAAAAACGTGCGAACTGATGTACCAATATCTGTTCGATCTCGTCGGCTTGTTTGATCTTAATTGACACCCTCACAGAATTAATAGAGGGCTCGATCAAAACCTTTTCGTTTTCATTTCTGGCTATCACCATTGGATTCAATATCAACTCGGGATTGTGGGAATTGTCCACCTCTATTTCGGGACGGTTGTGTCTTTCAACTAATTGCGACGAGAAGTCCTCCAAACAAATGGCTGCCGTTAAGGAGGATCTTACTGCGGTCAAGTAAGGCTTTAAAGACTGAGACTAAAAACAGTTGTTAGTGGGAACTACTGACAAAGGAGTGATTTAGAATTGGTGTAGCTTCTGTGCCAACACCATTGGCTCTATGACAACCGATTGGTTCTACTTACCATTCTTGTGTATTCTATTTTTGAGTTCAAGTCCTCAACAACTGAAACCTTTCGAATCGCACTCGCACATTTTTGAGGATTGGTTTTAGGAGTGCACGCCCGGACATAGTACATTATTTACAAAGTTCTAATAGTTGAGGAGTATTTTGGGTTTGGGCTTAGAGCTGGCAGGGAATGGAGTCGGGCGTTTTCTGTCTGACTCCTCTTCGAAGTTCCCGGGCCGTTTGGGGTTTTGGGTCCTCTTGGCTTCTGCTGCATTGAGTCTTTGGATAAACTCCTCGATAGCATCTTGAACTGTTTGTTCAAGAGACTTACTATCGACAGACGTAGACTCCAGCAAGAATTTGTGTGACTCCTTTAATTTCGAGAACTCGGGTGTATTGCTGAGCGTCTTCTCGAGTTGCTGGACAGCATTTTCGCCATTGAACTCCTCTAGAGCATACAGTTTTTTACCATCGTTTTCCTCTTCTAGGATACGGATTTTATCATCTTCTATGCTAGCCTTATCCTGAATGATTTGGAAGGCATTGATCTTGTCGTAATTTCCCATAAGGTAATGAGCAAAACTGTTGACGCTCAGTTTCAAAGAGCGTTCCAAATCTCTAATTCTGAGCTTTTCTTTGGCTTCCAAATTCTCCTTGAGTTTGACATAAATCGATACAATCTCGCTATCATCGTCTTCTGCTTCAGTAAAATCGAGCCCTTCGAGCCTGTCGTCCTTGATACCTGAGATTTTTTCGATAAAATTCTGCTTATCCACCAAAAGATTGTTCATTTGGTAGCTTTCATCGTCAGAAGCAAGCCCTTGTACGACACTTTCCACCAAGTCCACCTTTACCTTCAAAAGTTGTTGCTTCTCGCTGACAATATCCCAGAACAATTCTACAACGCTAGAGCCGTTCCTGCCGCATAATTCAATAAAGGCATCCTCATCTTCAAGGAGAGGAAAAATATCTTGAAATGTGGTGTTGGCTTGAATTGGAAGCTCCGATAGAAGTCGTTTGTATTCGTCCCTGGCCCTTCTGTCCGACCTGTAGTTCAGCTTTTCTATTGCGTCTGTTTTCTCTTCAAGCCTCGTTATCTCTTGAGGATAGATTTTTTCGATATACAACAGAAGGATATCCACTTTATGCAACAGATTGAAGTGTTTGTTGGCTTTAAATCTACTATCTTGTTGTAGCCTTTCATACAAAGCTTCCCAATCGTCCCCTTGGTTCACAATATCTGGGTTTATCTTTGTCAAATACGCCTCCAATTCCGAAAGAGCTTGATCCCGTTTCTGCTTCGTGATCTCCTCGTGCTCAGTCTTCAACTCATCCTGGAACTCTTTGAAAATACTGTATATCTCGTCATCAGATAAGGCTGTGTGCTTAAAAATGGGGTTGTCTTCTTTCACAAGTCTATTTTTGATGCTAAACCACCGAGTCTGATGATTTAACTGGCCCCTTTGCTGGTACACTTGAAGCACTTGAACAAAGTTTGTCTTGAACTTCTCTCGTATGTCGGTCTTGCTGGTCACTTCCTTCTTGGTTTCCTCCATCAAATACTCATCGTACAACCTCTTTCGTTCCAAAGAGTCGTCAACTGCCCAGTACACTGGATCATTGATGAACTTGGACATCACATCTTGGAACGACCACGTTGAGTCTACATTATTTTCCCGTAGGAGGTTCCTGTAGGCAGCTTTGGCATCTTCTTGCGTGTCCTTCTCGCTGTTTGTGAGTCTCTTCAAGGCCTCATCCTCTACTACTGGTCTTAGTTCGAGATCTTTATCGAGCTCTGTAAGATCTTCCGATTCATGTGTCTCCTCTTTCTCTTGTACGGCCTCGTCCATCACCTCCTCTGGGGCAATTGTAAAGTTCTCGGGCCTATCCCAGGTTGTTTCTCCAGACACAGAGTTGTAGTAATACTTTCTCCCATCGTCTGTGGTAAATTCTTGCCATTCCAAACCGGATTTTTCCTCATCTGGATTAGTCCAGCTAGTCTCCTGTGTGTGAGGGTTGTAGTAGTACTCTTTGCCCTCCTCGTCCACCACTTTTTCCCAGTTCCCTTGCGACATGATGTGTGAAGTATGGTGCGAAATTGTGTTTTTTTGAGATGGTGTAGATGAGCTGAGAGACCAGATTGCAGGTCAAGTGAGCAGCATGTATTTGGAGGAATTGAGTGGGGTGAAGAGGTCGTCTAATATTTGTATAAGGGCTAGATTACAGGTGCTGCTTTTCTCGTACGAGCTTGGCCTATGCATGCTGCTGCTACTGCTGCTATACACTAATATTGCATTTGTCTGGCTGAAGAAGGTACCAAGTACACGAACTTCCCCGTAGCTGTATACTAGTCGTTTCTCTCGCTAATCTGGAATATTTCCCGCCAACCTAGCTGTATCGTTCTAAATAGAGCTAGTTGTGTATAGCTCTATCTGTTTAACTGCAGATGCTTACGTATGTGTTTGAATCGCATTTATTTTGCAACCATACACAAATATCTGTTGACTAGATGGCAAAGAAAACGTACAGCTTAGACCATCTCTTTGCTCTTAGAAAGTACACGAGAAGCACGGAAGTGGATTTACGTTCCCAACTTGAACTGTTATTTCAAGAATTGCAACAAGTGCCAGAGGGATTCCCAAAAAAACCTAAATATCGTCCTAAACCTAGACACAAGCTTCCCAAGGGATCTCCTGTCAGCTATCCCTGCTTGTTCAGCCCAAGTAATTTCAGTAGTGTCAAAATGTTTCCCCCCAACTTCCTCGTGCCACAAATGCCAAACTTATCGAGCGACCACTTCGAAAACATCTCATATAGCCCATTTCCAGAATTGGTACCAATTGCTCCAGCCGGATCCAGAATTATGGTTATTGAGGATGGAATGGAAGTCCCTCCCGGGGCAATTCCTCTTCCATCTCATGTATTCAATCCTTATCTCTACAGCCAAAATCATTACGATAACTCAATTGGAATAGCCCAGATTCCCCTAATCCAGCCACCAAAAAGTAATGGAGGCTCAGTTTCCAGGCTCAACCCAGCCAAAAGCACGTCATTTGTGCCTTACTTCCCAGAGCCATACGCAAGCCCTGGTTCGGGCGGCTACATTGCTGAACCCTATAAGAAGCTCGATGCTGAATCCTATAAAAAACTCGATACTGAACCCTACAAAAAACTCGATACTGAACCCTATAAAAAACTAGGTGCTGGAAACCATGACGTAGATCCCAGTTCTGACCCCAGCTCTGACTCATCAAGGACCAAAGCATTATCCTCTAATGATGAAGAAACCACTTCCACCTTAGACCTGTCCTGGGATAGTTACAATATTCTGATCAAGCTTCCAAAGTGAGTTGATTACAGGCTGGAAATCGCGATGGATTTTTCACCCAGTCAACCGATGGATCCACCTTCTGAACCACACCAGGAGCAGTTCGGCGACAGTCCTGAGTGGGTGGGCTTGTGTGTAAAACTGTACGTATTGAAAGTATACACCGATCGTAAACGTGTCTTCGTTGTCCAATTCTAACCAGCTTTCTAGACAACTTGATTCTCTATATGTTGAGGCCCATCAACAAGACCAGGACTTCCAATCCTTGAATGTCGATGTCCTCACATGGACAGCCATTGTTTCAGCCGGCCTTGGCAAGTTCTATGGTGTGGTGGGCCAAGCATTGTACTTTGCTATCGAAGATATCACAGACAAGGGCCGGAAATGCACTATACGAGTGATGAAGGAGGACGAGAAACAGTTTTTGAACAGCTTCTTGAGCCACAGGTTCAAGTTCAACAGCTTCTACGGTGGCAGTATTGAGGCAGATGCATACATATCCCACGAGAACACCATCAAGCTCCCGTTTCCCACAGACGACCAGGCTCCCCACATTTCAAACAAGGATCAACACCTACATAATATCTAATGTGTACTATAAACAAACCTACTGTTACCGCCCGTATACTCTCCTGGTCCTTGTTGACTACTCGGCCCCTGTAATTTATCCCTCTTCTTGGATGGCAGCTCTCGATGATTCCGATTCTGTTTCCAATTCTGTTTGACAGAAGTGCGCAGTAATCAACGAATTTGGACAATTCGAGATCTTATTCTTCAACACTTCCAGGCCTTACATAAAACCAATTGCAAGATTTATCCATCAACATGAGACTCCAGAGTAATTTGGCGTGGGTAGTAATAACCATGGTGCTTTGGTCGTTCGTGAGTGCTAAGTTTGAGCCGAAAATTACCGTGGGTCGTCCGTCTCAACCAACCTTGGAGTACCTCTATGTGGAGGACACTCCCAACGTTTTGGCATTGAGGAATTTTACCATAGAGATCTCGACTGACCGGGGCCAGACGTGGGGCGGCGTCAAAGGGGTCGATGATGAGGACCGTTTCCTTTACTTGAGAAGAAATAACCTAGATGCTTCTAAGATCTATGCCATAACCGCAAATGACCACCACTATTATAGCAAGGACAGTGGAATCAGCTGGCTGAAATTCAAGTTTCCAGATAAGCCTGATTTCAAGCAGGATTTGGACTCGATGAGCTTTGAGAGACTGGTTTTCATCCAGTCAAATTATGCCAATCCAAACACGGTTTTGGTGTCAAGAAGAGAATGTAATGTGGACGAGCTCTCGCCCGAGTGTTTTGAAAAGATCTACTACTCAGAGGATTTGTCATCTCAGCCACTCAAGCCGTTGAAAGAAGGAGCCAAGACTTGTACTTTCTTGATTGCAAATGAGCAAATGTCAGGTAAATTCTCTGAGAATCCAGTGATTTGCACCGTGTCTAAAACCAACTCATTCGGGCATGATGTGGAATCTGTCTTGTTGAAATCGGATGACTGGTTCAAGAAAGATATCAGAGAATTGAAACTTGGCTCAACTACATCTGGAAGGTTGATTGACGTGAGAGTGCAGCTGAACTTTGTCACTGTTATACTGATAAACGACAAGTTCAATGAAGCTTCCAAAGTAACACTTTGGGTTTCCAAAGATGGTGAAAATTTCCGAGCCTCTGACTTGGAGACTGATGTGGAATTTGGAGCTGTGACTTTCTTGCCTTCCTCTCCGCTGAGTTTATTCGTAGCTGTGACACCCTTCTCTGGCTTTTTTTCAGAATCCAGTCAATCGACTATTTATTCTTCAGATTCTTCAGGAATAAGATTCCAAAAAATTGCAGAGGACGTTGTTGACAAGGAGTTCGACAAGATCCAAACCATTGATGGTGTTTGGGTTTCGAACATTATAGATGGTAACAGTGAAGACAATGATGACGATAGTCAGGATGATAAACCTTCACTCATTGATTTGATCACCGGGGGAGCTCCCAGAAAAAGCATTATTTCTCAAATATCCTTCAACAATGGTCGAGAATGGCAGTCCTTACGTATAGATGATGAATCTTGCAGCGGAGATGATTGCACTTTACATTTGATGCTGATGAGCCAAATGGATGGTGAAGGTAAAGTAGTAACAGGACCAACTCCTGCCATAGTTTTAGGTATTGGAAACACCGGAAAAAGACTCGCTGATAATTTCGATTCTATGAAGACATACCTCTCTCGTGATGGAGGTGCTTCCTGGAAACAAACTCTTGATGAACCATGTATGTATTCGTTCGGGGATTTGGGAAATATTATTGTTGCCATTCCTTTAATTTCAAGTCTGGGGCTTCCTGAGCCTACAAACACCCTTTATTATTCACTTGACCAAGGTTTGACCTGGGAATCAAAAGATTTGGAGCAGAAATTCTTTCCACTTTCTATCGCTACAACCATTGATGGTACCGGTACTCATTTTTTGGTGTCTGGAATGATAGATGTTGACAAGCAAACTGTCCTGGAAGTGACCTACTCATTGGACTTTAGCAAAGCATTTGATAAGAAATGTCTGAAGAAAGACTTCGAGACTATCTACGCCAGAGTTACTTCCGATGACAAGAAACCAATTTGTATGTTTGGACACCGTGAAAAATTCAACAGAAGAAAAGCCGAAGCCAAATGTTTTGCTGCTACACTTTATCAAGATGTTACAGTGTACGACGAATCATGCAACTGTTCTCATGATGATTTTGAATGCGCTCCGGGATTCACCCTAAAGAAGAAAGACGGGAAGTGTGAACCAGATGTCGGTGTTATCTCAGAGATGTGTAGAACCAAGAAAGTGAAAGAGTTGAAGCTTCCAGATATGGTGTTAGCGGATGGAAACGAATGCAAAATGGGTAAAAAATCTATTAAGGACTTCACGACAGAACACACTTTGAAATGCTCTGATTATGATGATAAAGAAAGCACAAACGAGAAGATTAAGGTCACTAAGTATGACTTCGAAGGCGAGATGAGAGAGTACACTTATTTTGAACAACGTCACTACAGGGGTGAAGACCTCATTGTGATCACCAAAGACAACAGATTGTTTGCTTCGAAGACTGGAGGAACTGAGTTTGTCAAAGCCCCCATCTATGAAGAGATTTTGGCGTATCATATGGGATTCGTTGCAGGACAAATTGTGTTGATTACCCCATCGAAGAACATTTTCATATCTGAAGATGCTGGAAGGATATACAGAGAATGTAAAGCCCCCAGTTACTTGAGTACACTGAGTGCATTTATCACATTCCATAAACATGATCGCAACAAGTTCATTTGGTACGGAGACGATGACAAATTAGGCTGTGAGACAGATATCTTCCTGGATAGATGCAAGACTACAGCATATATCACTAAAGACTCTGGTGCCGACTTTTCTCTTTTGAGGGAAGACGTGGTCAAATGTGACTTCGTTGGATCCTTCTTCTATGACCTGAAGACAGATTCTGAACAAGAAGGTGAGAACACTATCTTCTGTTCTGTCGTGGATAGGGGAAAGAATAGGCTCAACCTAGTGTCTACCACTGACAACTTCCAAACGGAAAAAGTGGTAGCTGAAGACATAGTTGGATATGCGATATCAGGCAACTATGTAGTGGTGGGAAAAGTGGACAAAAAAGACAATGCATTGACTGCCTTAATTACAGCAGATGGGGTAGAATTTGCCGAAACTCGTTTCCCTCCTGATTTAGATATTGATATAAAGCAGGCTTTCACAGTGTTGGGTGCTGAGACCGGCTCAATATTTATGCACGTCACTACTGAATCCAAAAAAGGTAGAGAATATGGTGCCATTTTGAAGTCTAACTCGAATGGAACTTCTTACTCCTTAACACTAGACCATGTGAATCGGAACACTCTTGGGTTTGTTGACTACGATAGAATTCAAGGTATTGAAGGTATCTTGATTGCAAACACCGTTGCCAACTACAAGGATTCTACTGACAAAAAGTTGAAGACCATGATCTCTCACAACGATGGAGGAGAATGGAACTACATTACACCCCCATCGAAAGACTCTGAAGGCAAAAGTTATAAGTGCCCTGGAAAGACCCTAACTGATTGCTCTCTCAATCTCCATGGATTCACTGAAAGAGTAGACTATAGAGACACTTTTTCGTCACCTTCTGCCGTTGGTATAATGATTGGAGTTGGAAACGTTGGTCCCCACTTGACAAAGAAAAAAGATGGTTCTACTTTCATGACCCGTGATGGGGGTATTACCTGGAAAGAGGTGAAAAGGGGATCATATATGTGGGAATATGGCGACAGGGGAAGTATAATCGTGTTGGTCAAAGACGGAAAAACTAAGACCTTATCTTACTCTCTAGATGAAGGGCAAAAGTGGCACGACTACAAATTTTCTAACGAGGAAGTTAATGTCAAAGATATAGGTACAGTTCCTAGTGACAATTCTAGGAAGTTTACTATATTTACCGAAAAAGGTGGGCAAAGTGTCGTATTCACGGTTGACTTCACCAAGGTTCACGATAGACAGTGTCAATTAGACTTGGACAATCCAAACAGCGATGATTTCGAATACTGGTCTCCAAGCCACCCTAATGGTGACGATACCTGTATATTTGGACACGAAGCTAAGTATTTGAGAAGGGCCCCTCGTCACACCGACTGCTTCATTGGTATGGCCCCATTAGACCAAGGTTTCAAGATTACCAAGAACTGTTCTTGTACGAGACAAGATTTTGAATGTGATTACAACTATTACAGAGATAGAGACAACACATGTAAGTTGGTGAAAGGCTTGTCACCCTCTGATCATAGGAAAGAAATGTGCAAAAACGATGCTTTTCAATACTTTGAGCCAACTGGCTACAGAAAAATTCCATTATCTACCTGTGAAGGAGGCAAAAGGTTTGACACCTTGGTACCTCAAGCATGTCCCGGAAAAGCTAAGGAGTTCAACGAATACTATGGAAGAAATGTGGGAGCTGGAAAACTCATCTTGCTACTTGGGTTGCCTTTGTCTGTATTCTTCTTTGCAACATGGTTTGTTTATGACAGAGGAATACGCCGTAATGGTGGATTCAAGCAGTTTGGGCAAATCAGGTTGGAGGACGATGATTTCGATTTCCACCCAATTGAAAACAATCAAGTAGACAAAGCGGTCAATTCTGTGGTTAAAGGTGGTATTTATGTGGCAGCCATATTGATTGCCACGTTCAAGACGTTGAGAAAGGTTGACAAAGTAATGTTTGACAAAGTTGCCGGACAAATATTCCGTGGAAGAGCTGGAGGCAGAAATTATGTGAGAGTCCCCGACGTAAATGATGATGAAGAGGACTTATTCGGAAACTTCCAAGATAATTACGAAGACGAATTAGAACAAGGGGACGAAGAAAACCTTCACCATCAATTCACTGATGACATCGCTGAAGCCAACGCTTTCGATACTGAAGGGCCTGCCGAGATTGAGTCGGACTCCAGATTGTTTGATATTGATGATCAATCGGACGAGGAGTCTAGAACATGAATATTTATATATGGACGTTTAGTTAAATGCGAAGTCATTGAGCCTAGGGTGTTCACGTAAGTGTCATTGACGTTAACCTATGGTCAGTAGTTGTATGGATAAAAGGGATGCAAAAAAGAATAAGGTGTGGCACGGACAGGACTTGAACCTGCAACCCTTGGTGTTGGAAACCAAAGCTCTGCCAATTGAGCCACCGCACCATCCTTAAGGTAGTGTACTACTATATAGTATATGTTTCGACAAACAAGAATATAGTGCTTTAGCATTGCACGTTGTCTCTTCAGCCTCTATTTCAGCTTCTTCTAAAGTGGAACACTACTTGTGAAATCTGAGCCAAAAAGCACTCAGTCTCTCAACCTAAAGTCCCCAGGAATTAGGCACGCCAAAATCACACATGACTATTAAAGTTATTAGTTTACAATGATATTGAAAATATGAATATTCTGATTTTGTATCTGATTAAAATATCCAACATAGTTGCACCTCAAACAGTTACATCTAACAAAGTATATCAATGATTAGTGTTTATTCTTAATTATACATGAAAAGATATATAATAAACCTTAAAATTGTAAAGCTTGACCTTTTTGTTTCTTGTTTCCACCCAATTCGAAGTGCTTACATCTCTTCAATGCTAATTGCAACTTGGTCTTACAGTTGACACATTCCAATCTCAAGACAACCTTCTTGGTAGTCTTAGCCTTCTTCTTAAAGACAGGCTTGGTTTGACCACCGTAACCACTTTGCTTACGGTCATATCTTCTCTTACCTTGGGCAAATAAAGAAGCCTTACCAGCCTTGTATTGAGTAACCTTGTGTTGGGTGTGTTTACGACATTCCTTACCCTTACAGTAGGTCTTTCTAGTCTTTGGAATATTAACTATAATTGAAGTTAGTAATTGTTCCTTGCGGTGGAGAACCTTTCAGAAGCATAGAGGTACCGGCTTTCGCTGCAAATTGATCGAGTACTATATTTCATTTGGGGAAATGCAAGGGGCAGCTTTATTCTGATGACTTTATGAATCCTAGCTTAGCGAGAGTCTGTCCTTCGATGGTGATGCTGGAGTATGATTTGGAGGATGCTTGTTTCTCGACGGTATAGTTCACATATCACTTATCTCATATGCTGCTCTGGTGTGGTTGTTCGACGTGTGTTAATAATGTTACATACCCATTATGAATAATCCGTAACGTTAGTTAATGTGAGAAACTTCGCTGGAGGTGAAAAAATTATTTGAGAGTCGAGTCCCAGCGCATGGAAACCAATGTTACACAAAATGAGAAAATTTTTCAAAGCGAGGACAGTCATAGGGCTTAGCCCTGGTTATGTCTACATACAGGCGCTGGATTCTGGTTCTTATCTAACCGTAAAGGGCTGCTATGGTGATAGAGATCCAGTTGCAGGAGCATCATTAGCTGTCGTGGTATAAGTCACGTTGTTCATCTGCAAGCTCGGAACTCTGAGAGCCCATTGACTTATTCAATTTTATACATTGATAATCATACATAATAACAGAGTAGCTATATAAAAGAGAGCCCAGTGAAGTCAGATTCATGTTCTAGTGACGGTGGTGTAAATTGTCAGCGTCGAGGTGACGGTTTCTACAGCTTCACCAGTTACGTAGTAATCATAGTCCACATAACAAACATCTCCAGAAACAGAGGTTGAAATGTTTTCAATGATCCATGAATCAGTGGAAGTAGGAATGTTTGCAATATCAGTGATGGTTGGAGTATTAGTTTTATCACCGCCGTCAGTGACGGTAGTTTTCTCTGTTGTTACAGCTGTTGCCACATTAGCTGATGTGGTTGTAGCTGGTGCCCTAGTGCTGGTGCTGGTGGGTGGTTTGGCTTGAGCCTTTGGAGTGCTAGTGGTACTCGAGGTAGTTGTGCTAGAAGTAGTTGAGGAACTAGAACTAGAGGTGATGGGAGCAGCAGCATGAGTGGTGGCAGGAGTGGTGGCAGTATTAGTAGGAATCTCAATATCAGAAGTATTGATTGGAGTCTCAGCCATGGTGGTGAAAGTGACGGGCGTACCAAACATAGTAGTGGTAACTGTAGCCGTGTATCTAGTTGTTGTAGAGATGTCCGTATTCATGACCGTATTGGTGACCGTTTGGACATTTCCGGCAATAATCTGAGTATTGGTGACGACATTATGGACAGTAGTCTTCAATTTGACCACCACGGGCTGTTCATCTCTGGGCTTTTTCTCTGCTGGAGCACCGGCAACTGAGTTGACTAACATCATTGAAACGATAGGGACTAATAAGTTCGATAATTGCATGTTTGAATTCCTTGAGTGTTTTGAAATGAGTGACAAAAGTTTGAATTGTATAGTTAAAGAGAGTGACAATAGTTGGGAGAGAGGTGAAAAGTTCACTGGGAGTCTTGGGGGGTTTTGCTGTGTTTTTTTCTAGGGATCTTTGACAAAGTTTGGAAATAAAAGAAACTAAAAAACCGTTTACACTTGGAAAGCTATACCATTTTATAGTTGGTGAAAGCCTGCCGAAAAATAGCTGGTGATGATATCGAAAATGAAAAAAAGAGACTAATTTGGTAGAAAAATTCTGGTTGCTTAGCCTAATCGATACATATCAATCTGTGAGAGGCATTGCCTTGGTGACCCGATGATGTGCTTCGTCTAAATTCCACACAGATTGCAACCTTCCAAACCACTTAGATGGCTGGCTCAATGGCTGCAAAAATAACCTCAGAGTTTCGCAATGTGCCCGAAACAATAATTGGCGTTTTGTTAGAGAAATATGCTGGCCGGTTCACTAATATTTCGCTATTATATTTTCTAAACCGATACAACCACATCCAGCACTACCGGGCCTGGAATATACGGTTGCATGATGGACTGAGTAGTTTGCCGTGGCTAAAAAATTCCCAAGCGGATAAACACCAACCAATCCGGTCGCATCCCTCGGATAATGCTCTCAATTGCCGGTCGGTTGCCGGTTGGCAACCCGGTCGGGCACGCTCGAATCTTTAGAGTCCCCACCCCACTTCGACTAAAAAGCCCTTCCATACAAGCCGGACCGCCTAGCCTCGTCGGCACTAGAGTTAATCAGCAGCAAAAAAACACCTTCCCCTACCAAATCCCTCTTCAATGTTACAAAGGTATACTCTCTCCTTAAAGATCCGCTCGGATTACTGTTGTGTAAGTGCCGTCTAGCTGAAGATTTTCACCGAATAAAAAATCCGGCTAAGAACTAATGGCTATTGTGTCATGTTCATAATCCCGCTTTGACCGAAACTCACCCTCGAAAATTTATAATCCAAACAAACTCATTAGGTTACATAGTATATCATATTGATTCTGTGAACTAAATGAGCTACTTTAATGGTGGAAACCAGACTTCAGCTAACCCTCCTCAAATGAGTAGTTTCGGCTTTCCCATCTACAACAACCAAGGAATAAACTCAAGATCCGGTGTCCCATCAGGTGACAAAACCCTGAATAATACCGACTCTTCGATCGCAGGCACCACCAATTCAGGCCCACAGCCTCCGTCGTTGACGTCCTTGAAACACAGAACACATTTGCCATTGCCAAACAATAGCCAAGTCCCGTCTCCCCGTCAACATCACCAGCACGGGGGTACCACCAATGGTGGTGTGGTGGGACCTCAAGGTACGGAACGTACGCCGTCTTCTGAAACGGTGACAGTCGGTGCCACTTCGAAGTACCGTCGTTCAGAAGGCGACCCTGAAAAAGACGGTTCCACTCCTGCCCAAAAGAAGGAAAGAAAGAACCGTCCTGGTCAGAAATTTGGTGCCAAAAAAAAGTCGTGGGTGTGGTCCTGGTTTGTTCAAGATAGCCAAGATCCCAACATAGCTGCTTGTGACGAGTGTGGGAAGGTCATCACCAGATTGCCCAGTGACAAGGGATCCCCCAAGAAGTTGAGCGAACACTTGAAGACTCACAAGTTCGATCTCAACACCGTAAATAGGCACAGGGCCATTCCCATTGATGGCCACGGGAATACCTACGCTCCAGATGGGTCTCAGATGACGTACCAGCAGTCCCACCAACTGCAGCTGCAACAGGTGCAGCAACAACAGCTGCTGATCCACCACCAGCAATCACAGCCCGACTTGGCCCAACGGCCATCGATATCTTTGGGGCAAATGCTGGGTATGGAAAACCAAGTGGCATCGTCGGCATTGGCATCATTCACCGAAGCCATGAAGACCAAGAACGAGCCAATCCAAATGCCAGCTTACAACATGAACCAGAACAACCGAAGGTTTTTGTCGGCAGACTTTGACAACAGCCCCTACACTTCAGCTAAGTTCCAAAAGCACTTGTTGACGTTCTTAATGGAAAACAAGCTATCCATCAACGTCATCAAGTCACACTCATTCCAACAGTTGATTTATGATTTAAGATCTGATTCTGTCAGCGAGTTGTCGGAGCTTACTGGTTTATATTCCACCTTATTGGAGGTGAGTAGGTTTGATTCTTCGAGCGAGGGCTCTACCATTCCTTCACTAGAGGCCAACGTAGTGAATAGCATGGCCCATGCTGTCGAACAAAAGGGAACTTTACAGTGATATTCCCTCTGCTATTTCAGTTTGTATCGTAATAAATGTATATTAGTGTCCCCTATAACTTGGCAGTGCCTACAAAGCGGTTACGGTGGTTATCCACCAAATTCCAGAGATTCTTAAACTCAAAGTTCAAGTTGAACCCCTTGTATGAGTGCTGGATGATATCGAAACATCTCAAAAGTACCTCGATGGGTAGAATGAAACAAAGTTTGGATAGTTTTTCAGTTTCAAATTCTTTGGTGTTGGAGTTGTACACTTTAACTTGAGCATTCGAACAGATCAAGCCGACGAACCGTTCATTCTTGAAGAGCCCGCCTCCAGATGAACCATTCCAACACGAAGCGGACGTGACGATAAGGGAAGGCATCATCTGAATGTCGCTTTGTTGAAACCTGAGATGTTTTTTAAGCATGATTCTACCGTAGCTTTCAATAGGTTGCAAATACTTGGGAGTGAAGAATAGTCCGTATCCAGTTGACTTTACCACGTCGTCTACTTCGTAGTCTACACTGTATGTTATTGGGTAGTAGCCGTTGGACAGTTTTAGGGTGAACTGGTGCATGAAGGAGAGCTTGATGAACGCTACGTCCAACTCTTTGAAAGTGTCGATGATCTCGTCCCCCTCTCCGATATCAATGGTCTTGCCATCTTCAAGGTAAATCAGCAAGGTGCTACTCTTGTATTGAGTATGTGGCTTAATGACGTGGTAATTAGTCAACAAGTACTCATTATTGAATATCACACAAGAGCCCCAGCTCTGTTTATAGTTCAAAGATATCAACATTGGCAACACCGAATTACATGCACTTTGATCCGTATCAGAAGCAGCAAGCTTGTTGGTGACCGGTTTGGCGATGAGACGGTTGTTTGGGTTGTGCTTACTGATAATAGACCAAATCAGGCTCCAGTTGAGAATGAATATGAGATCTCCATCACCGTTGAATTTACGGAGATTAGTCATCACCAATCCCAATGATTCGTGGCCCCTGTCGGCATTCGTCACCACCAATCCCCCAAGCATGTTATCCATGAACTTCAGGTCGGACAAGCATCCGAACTTGGTGTTGAAATTAACAGTTCCGGCCACCCTGAAATTAGAGAAAAGCACAGGATTCGAGAAGTTGAACGGGAAAGATATGATCTCTATGGGCTGGTACTTCCGGCTGTCCACCAACGTTACGTCCTCTCCCTTACCAAAGGTCTCGGTAGTCTTCAAGTTTAAGATCCGGAAATCCTTCAAAGAGCTGGAAACTTGGCTCAAAGGAAGAAGATTGAACCCGTTGTTTTTGAAGTACAGAAGAAACTCCTCTAGCTCAGAATTCTCCGGAACTAGTTCCAAGTTAAAGTCGATGTCTGCATTTGTCCACCTGACTTCTTTCGCCCTCTTGTCTATCCAGGAGTCGGATGTGACATAAACGTTGCACCGTCTGACAGTGCTCTGGGGGAGCACATTGATGGTCAAATTATACTCGAGAATTTTTGAATGCGAGTCCGTCAACACCAAATTGACACCCGAGTTCCCGTAGGCTTCGTTGGGATTATTTGGGTCGATAAAGCGGATGGATATTGGCGTATATACCCATTTCATCGTTGCCATTTCGCTCGGCCCGTTTCGTTTTCGTGGGGAAGACCGGTTTTAAAATGCGCGTATTTCCAAACCAAAACAATCACCATAATACAAGAGATGAGTGATGATATGACGAGTTTCGAATTGCAGCAGGAAGTCGATAAGATATTGAACCGAGCCCATGCTATAGCCGACCTGACTGACGACACCACGGATGCGAAGATCCCCCCTGAGCTCAACCACTCGCAGAATGAGAATAGCTTCAAGGACACATTGAGCCATGAAAAAAAGCCTGTTCGCTTTAAGGTGAGAAAGGTCAGTAACGAGCAAAAGGATGTGGACGTAACGACAGCTGATAATAAGACCAAGCACTTGAAGTTTGTGCAGTTGCAGTATGACCAGTGTGTGAATCGAATGGAGAAGATCAAAAAGGAAGTCGCTTTCTTGAAGACTTTGTTGCCTCCATACAACGTTGAAGTCGATTACCATACCAGGGTCAAAATCGATAGGGCTATAGAAAAGCTCAATATGAAAAACGACGAGTTGGCCAAAAAGAAGTACACTTTGGGTATCACTTTAAGTAGACTCTGGAGAGGATTTGATGACAGTGATATTTGGGTCAGATCTGTTAGTAACTAAATGTTTAATGTATATTACCAGGAAATAGTTAATTCAGTAGAAGTGCACACGTTAGCCTCGAAGTGTATACTGTAAAGCTAGACTGCTTGTTTGTCTGGGGAGTTTTGAGTTTGATCTTAAGTCTTGTTTACTTACTACTTATTAATACATAGAACAGAAAAGAACGCAAACCCCTGAGGGAGATACACACGTATATCAAACACATGCGCCAACATAGAAGAAAAATTAGGTGTAGTCGTTTCATAAATAGTACCATTGTACCCTCAGTTATGTAAGTCGGGTACAATGGGCTGCATGGTGGGGGCTTTATTGATGGGAGATATTATAGGTGGTAGCATCAACTCTCTTTCGTTTTCCCTCTCTTTGTCGGGTTTGGGTAACAACACTGATGATTTAGGGAAACTATTTTGGGCATTGCTGATACTGGCTGCCACATTAGAAAGCTGTGGAAGCCCCCCAGCATTCATATCAGAAGTTCTAGAATGGACGGATTCGAACGCACCGATTGTATGATGGTTTATTTGGTAATTGATGGTCGGATACACCAGACTAGCGGTAGTTAACCCGTTGGATCCGTTGGATGATGTTGAAGAAGCACTTGACAAGTTTTTCTTTAGGGTGGTGTAGTTGTTTTTGTCGTTCATATCGGCCACGTTGGAATTGATGTAGTTGTTGAGGAAGCCTCTCAAGTTGATGTTGAAGTCGCTTAAGTAATTATTGTAGTCGATAAAGTCTAACCAACTGTGGTAAACAGAGTCCAATTTTTTCAAAATAACCATGAACCAGTCAAGAACGTTGATCTTAAAATCAGCTTCATTATCATTCAATAAATATAACAAGCACTGGATGATGTAGTTATTCATCAATGTTTCATTCTTTTGCAAATTCACGAGGATCTTAAAGATAGTCAAGTACCACTCGATAATTAAGAAGTTCAAGCTCCTCTTGTGGAACTTTGACAACTTATGGACATTCAAAATTCCGAACTTTTCGTTCAAGAAGTTAGCATTGAAAATCATAGGGAAGCTGATTATTCCCAAGTTGTTATTGATTTCACTTACCGAAGTATTGAAGAAGGGTAGTAACCCATTAGAAAATTTAAAGACGTCGCTTTTGATATTATTCAAGATGAACAAATTGAAGTTGAAATTGTAATTATAATTATGGTTGTAGTTGAATTCTCTCAATGCAACTCCCAAAAGATTAAATTCGAATTGGTGAACGGGTTGAAAGATATAATGATTCAATAGGTCGTTGAACTTTATTGGACAGTTGATTATCAATTTCTTTTTGAATATTTCAAAAATCTTATTATCCAGTTTCAAGTCAATCGTTGACTTATTTATCAATATTATTGAATTGTGTAAACTGTTTTTCAGGTCATAAATTAGCAACTTATTGAAATGGATCATATGATTGAGTTCATTAATTAATGTGCTAATTATTACCTCCTTCAAGAAAACAGACTCAATCAACAAAATAGACTTAGACAAACTCACCATTACCTGGGCTAAGGTCTTGTCTTGCATCAAAGGCTGATTCAAAAACACACTGTAAAACTTTGGAGGGTAACTGCAAACAAAGTAATTGGATAGCAACACATAGGTGGACAATAGTAGGCTGCTGTTTGCACTCATGAGCAGGGCACCATCTTTTTCTTGAAGCATGTTACTCAATATGATAGACGATATGTCATTAAGATAATTGAATAGCAAATCTGAATTCAAATTGATGTTGGCAAAATGACCAGCATCTTGTTTAGCCGAATCAAGGTCGTACTCTAGATAAACATAGTTTAGGATGAACAAATTGTTCAAAATCTCTATCTGATTAGAAACATTGTTATTGTTGTCTTTCATGGGGATCAGCTTCAACGTTAACAAATTCCAACCTCTATTAAACAATTCTACCGACAAAGGCAACTTACCTTTCATATTAGACCCTACCGAAAGCACCACATACATCATGACGATCTTGAAATTATTGGGGTCTTGGAAATTGGAATTCAAGTAGTGCAAGAGCTTCTTTAAAATGTCCTTGATTACGACGAATCGATCATTGTTAGTCAACTCAATGTAACCAATTAAAAAGATCTCATTGATTTCGGATTCACTACTTTTAGCAAGCTCCGGATCGAACTGAGTCAACACCTGATAAAGACGTTTCCCGATAGATAGCAAGCTCACCAAATCGTTGTTCTCTTCCCCAGAACTCTTGGTGGTGCTGATGCTAGCGATGGAATTGGCTCTTGGTTTAACCAAAAGATTAGAGGCCTGAGGAGCAGTAGTCTCAGGGCCCTGACCAAGACTTACCCCAGCTACAGGAACAGCACCCTCGGTTGCACGTAGTGTAGCCGAAGTATTTGTCAAAGAAGCAGTGACCGTAGGGCTTACACTGCTCAGATCGGTATCGTTAGAGCTCGAGCCAACAGAAACATTTCTTGATTCAAGCTTTGTAAGAGCAGGTTTGTCCGATGAAGCCAGTTCACCAGCCGAGTTTGCAGATTTAGGAAAATTAGCAGACGCCAAATTAATGTTGTGAACGGTACGGCAGTGTCTTTGTAGTAAATCTCTTCTAACAAAAGCCGAGTTGCAGTGCATGCAGTGAAAAGGCTTCTCATTGGTATGGCTTCGCTCATGCCGCTGCTTGTGTTCCAGTCTTGTAAAAGCTCTGGCACAAAATGCACATACGTACTTCTTTTGTACTGCCATGATACTTCAGGTATAAGGGGGTAGAAAGATCTGAAATCAGTCAACTAATTTCGGGATAAAGTTGGACTGTAGTGGTGATAAGATATAAATTATTCGACAGAAGCAATACAAATACGGGTCAATATCGATATTGTCCCGCTGATCTCAACAATTGCAATAGTCTGTTGTAACTTCAGGAAAAGGAGAAGAGTCTTAGCGCAGTCGAACGACAAATTTGACATTTTATATATTTTTGAACGAATAAAGTACTTTTGCTTCGAGGCCCCGCATCCATTTCCCCACCAAAACCTTGACAAATTCTGGGGAAAGTCCAGAGAGGTTTGCGCGGCCGGTGGAGTGTCGGTGGCGCGGCCTGGCGGTGCTCTCGTGACACTCTGGGCCCAGATGGGCACTGTCCTCCTGTTGAAGTGTGATCCTTGTTCCAAAAGTGGGACTCACCCCACCTGGCTCATATCGTTATTGTTGGCATTCAACCATCAAGTTTTTCTGTGAGCTACAATTTCTTTCCTCCTACATATATTAGTGACTGACGCAATAACCTCAAAGCAACATAGGGGAATTAGTTGGCAAACTTCATCTCAACTACCACTGATGAGCCCCTCCAGTTTCCCCCAGTTTAGCTCCTCCAGTATTTCAGTGGGGAACGTATCAGCAAAAAAGCAACTTCTGTGTATTTGAATAATATCTATAGTCCCCTCAACTATTCCTATTGTGAATACCTTGTTAGTAACTCCAGGTAGAACTTCCGTTCAACCATTGGCACATTCTGCGACTCGGGCACGAGACAACAATCAAAGCGCAAAAATGATCGCGACATCTTTGAGATGAGCTGAATTAGATTTTTCAGTGTATACACCTACATGTCCACCCCATTGTCTCGGGTTGATAGTGGAGACACCCTTTTGAACGATGCTGCCCAAAGTAGCAATGATCTTGAGTCTCTTGCTACATTCACATCCCACGAAACCCTAACAAATACCCTCTTTGATTCGCCAGTTCCAATTTCCAGCTATACATTGAAGGTGCTTCCTATTGTGTCTAACTTTCTTTCTAACGACGTGCAAGTGTTTCGCAATGAAGTGGATGCAGTAAAACATTCTGAGAACCCTAAGGCATCGAGTCCTTTGTTATCTACATCACTGTCCATCTTGAATTATTTCAAGCTTAATTCTCCATTCTTGGTGATTAACTCGCACACAGGTCCCACTGAGAAGCACGAGTTCTGTAAAGTCTACTTCAAGTTCATACATAAGAATTTGACTTGTTACGTATTGATTTTCAACTTGATGGCAGGTAGAAGAGTTTGCTTGTTATTCAATAACGAGTTGAGACCCTATGTTGATTGTGTGTGGGAAGACACTAAACTTCGAATTCTTGGAACTTCAGGAACTACTTCCACCTTTGGAAATGGATTCATCAAGGCATTCGTGTTGGAAAAGTCCTACAACATACTTTCAGACAACGTTGTTTTGAAGATAGGGCAAAATACAGAGGGCACACCAGGTGCAAAAGATATAAAAATCGATGCTACTAACAAAAATGAGCTTGTGAATCAGCTCTTCTCCCACAACAAACTGTTTATCAACTCAAACCTTTCAGACACCCGGACGTTAGTGAGGAACCCTATAGCTTCGTTCATGGATGGTAGTAGGAAACTCAAGAAGGGCGGAAATTTGAGCCATCTCCGTATTTTTGACCCTGTAGGCCCAAAGCTGGACGACATAAGTGAAACAGGAATGGTGTTGGCATCGATCCTCTTGACTCTCAGGGAGCTGGAGGTTCGTAAAAATAAGGGAAACAACCAGCCCACGTTCACGAAATGATGATTAACGATAATGCATGAGTGCTTACCAACGAAATGTTGTTCCCCTTGTAACTTCTCCTATTAAATATATCTATTAATTGTAAACCATATCAGACTCCTTTTGATCTCAAGAGTTTCGCAGGTGCAGGATTTTTTCTGAAATTTTTACGTCATATTCGTATCTAATCGTGAATCTCTTCTATGTAGCTGGGGCACAACTGTTTCTAAATGCTCTGGGTGTCAACCAGCTACGATCTAGTACTCTATTATGCCTCCTACTTCATATGTCACTCTCTGTTGTGGGTCTTTGCACATAGCCCAAGGCCCACAGCCAACGGTTATGACTAACTCTTTGTTATCGCGAATGGACATAACGACTCCGAATCTCCAAATTTCAAGGTAGGAATAACTATTGTCCAAAATGGTTTCTTTTCGACAACAAATGAAAGGCTTCCCCGTATGGCAGATCCTCGTGGTATGTATAATGCGGTTCCTGGAGCCCCTTTCGTTTACTTCGTTGTTTCCTTATGTCTACTTTATGATCCGGGATTTTGGTATAGCTGAAGACGAGACGAGAATCTCCAAATATGCCGGTTATCTATCATCTTCTTTTGCCCTCACACAATTCATATTCACTATCCAATGGGGACGTATTAGTGATCGAATTGGTCGTAAGTATGTGTTGCTTATTGGCTTATTCGGCACTTCCATCTCTATGCTAACATTCGGATTCGCTCCAAACTATTATGTTGCACTCATGGCTAGATCCTTTATGGGAGCTGTCAACGGAAATATCGCAGTCTTGAGAACTGCTATTGGAGAGATGGTCAAAGAAAGAAGACATCAGGCTGTAGCCTTCTCCACCTTGCCTTTGCTTTGGAATTTGGGCTCGGTGGTGGGTCCATTGATTGGTGGTTCGAGATTTTTCACTCGTCCTAAACAGGAGTCAGAATACGACATGATTCAAAGTGTGATTCTGTCCAACAGCTTCGAGGAGTGGCACGACAAGTTCTTGGACAAACACCCATATGCGTTGTCAAACATAGTCGTGGCTGTATTTTTGTGGTTTAGCATTGTTGTTGGCTTCTTGTTCTTCGAGGAAACTCACCCAGATATTCAAAAGAAAAGAGATGTAGGGCTAGACATCGGGGATAGGATTTTGAGGTCTTTGGGCTTCGCCCCTAAAATTCGTTACTGGAATCGGTCTTGGAAAAAGGTAACAGAGAGGGGAAACCAAGACCTTGAGGCAGCCACCAACCTGGGCTCCAGTGAGACCGTGGGCCTCTTGGAGGACGTCGATTCTGAGGCAGAGTCGATTGCCCCTCCTCCACAGCAGTTGTACTCAGCTCTCGAGACTGACGATGATGTAGATGATGATGCTTTTTCAATCGAATCTGCACCTGTCGGACCTCTCTCTCGTCGTATGTCTAATGCTATCATCAAACGTTATTCATCAAAATCGACCATTGAGCCACAGTTACTGAGAACATTAAGTAGGATCTCAGGTATCATGTTCGACCAGGACAGTACACCCATAGAGAATACTCAGCCCCTTTCAGAAGCCATCACCCCTCCCGTTGTGTCGCTAATTTTGGCTAGTTTCTTGTTAGCATTCCACTCAATTGTCTACAGTGAGTTCTTGCCCGTTTTCTTAGCTAGTAAATTGAAAGTTGATGAACTTCAGTTCCCGTTCAAAATCACTGGTGGTTTCGGCTTCGATAGTGACTTCATTGGTACATTGTTTTCTACAACTGGAATGTGTGGAGTGGTCGTGGTAATTTTTGTATTCCCATGGTTGGATAGGAATTTCCAGTCTATCAACACTTACAGAGTTACCCAGGTGGTCTTTCCAATATTATACTGCATTTTGCCTTTCTACATCTTTACTTTACATCAGTACAATCCAAGTTTTAGTCCTGCGTTCACGGAGCGAGCCTTTTACTTCAATGCAATCGTTTATCAAACTGCCAATGCCATTGCTTTTCCACAACTAGTACTTTTAGTTCATCGTGCGTCTCCTCCCAAACATAGAGCCTTTGTGAATGGAGCGGCTTTGAGTTTGAACTCCCTTGCAAGATTCATAGCTCCAATAACATGGGGTGTTTTAATGTCATTCTTAGATAGAAAGCAACTTGGCGGCTTCACCTGGTATATTCTCGCTTTCATGGCTTCTTGTGGCATGGTCCAGTCATTCTTCTTGAAGCAGTACGACGAAGACTTGAAAGAAGATACAGACAGTTCATGAGGTCGTGTGTGAACTGGGGTTATGCCAAAGAGCATTAATGTGACGTAATTGGTAATGAGCCTTGACCAATGAGAATTGTGCATATTTCGACGATAAACCAGCTAGCCAACTCGAAGACATCTTTAATTTTAAAGGTATATATTATTATATCAGATTCCCTAAATACAAAAACAAAAAATTTCCCATATTTCAATTAATAAAACAAAACACAATATAAAAGAAAGTAGCACTTCAAAAATTTTTGAATGATTTGAAAAGCCAAAGTAAATTAAAGATTCATCAAGATTCTAATTTCCTCTGCTGCTAAGTCATTAGTTGTAAACGGTAGCTTTGAGTCGAAAATTAATTATTAAACTCAAATAAAAATACGGGGATATAACGAAACGATTGGTTAGACTGAAAACGAAATTCACTGAAGTAAGAGAAGGAGTCAAACAGAACAGAAAAAGGGGAGCTTATTTTGAAATGGATGCGAGTATCGTAATAGCCCTTGAATCGTACAATTTAAAGGGGAATAGCTGAGAATGATTTGTAGAAGTCTGATACTCTCTGGCGAATTTCATTCCGTAGAAGATTATCGCTTTTGCCGATGCACCAATCTTTTGGGTTAGATTGTTCACCGAGAAATAATCAACGAAAAAACAATTCACTTAAGGTATACCAAATAAAACGTCACGAGAAAGGCACATTCCTCTCATAATCATCACCAAGCCATTTATCCACAAGAATTGTAGATGGGTTATTAGCAGACACTTGACATCCAAATAAAAAAGAATTCAATAAAATAAGGCACTCATCTACTCAATTCTGTCCACTTCTTCAATTAAAAAACCATTCAAACCACAACCATAACTCAAATGACACCGTTCAAATAACAATAACTTATTCAACAAAAAAAATTAGAAACCTGGTAAATTGTTTTCCGTTGAGGAAAACAACTTAGAATCTTTGGTTAGACTTTTTGGCCTTCATTTTTTTAGCGGTGACGGTACCGACGACAGCACAAAAGGCCAAGAAGACCAAGACGAAAACCAAGATAACACCTGCTGGCAACATATTATTTGCTTATTAAGAAGTGTTAGTTTCAAAAGAAAACAAAAAGGAAATTCCAAAAAAATTTTAACCTTTCGGACAAACCAATTTGTATTTATACCAAAACAATTTTTTCGGAGCGATACCATAGTGGGAAATCAAGTGGCAGGCACAAAAATATAATATCGCAGTTTTTGACCTTTTAGGGCCGACGTTCACTGCATGCCTGGGGCACAAGTCCACTGCGATTTTCCACTAAAGTTCGGCACACAACACTGCGGAAAAGACGGAGTATCTCCAATAAGGATTATTTAGACGTCAAGTGTTCCGACATCTAGTCGACAAACCTTTGTCCCGAGAATACAAATTAGCTATCCGTCTACGTTTACGTATTTAATTACCTCCACAGTCAACAGCATTTGGTCATGAGCTCTCGTATTTTTCGAGCTGGCTTAAGAACTCCAATGGTTTGTATGATCGAGGTATTATGACACAAAATGCTCACCCGGCACATTGAGCCAATTCTACTCTAAAATAGCAATTCTTTTACCCCATAGGGGGACTCCCACAATAGTCCGTCAAATCTCTTTTAAAATTTTTTCAGTAGTGAAAAACCTTTAAATCTTCAACACAATATTAGGCAGCATTCCTGCTCGCCGCTTCGGTCAACTGGGGCTCTCTAGATAGGTGGCTCGTGAGCTACGAATTACCGTGGAATGGCAGAACTTTTGTCCGGTTGGACCGATCCGGACTAGACGGCTGGTTATAACCGAAGAAACCCGCGAATTATTACTGACTCTCTCGTTGTATTTTCGTAATCATAATTTCATTTACTATATAAGTTATCTTTATACATACATTCCAGTCACTTGAGGTATTTTCTTTGTACATGATGCTCCACAATAATGTTATTTTAATCATCAATTGTCCCGGGGCGTTAAAAGAATGAACCCAGAAGAGAACCTCTCTCAATTTAAATAATGAGGGATGTTCCTAGGCTATTGGAATATGTCAAAAAATCATCGTAGCTGAACAAATCGTCAAGGTGATAATCCCGTTCGTCTTCGTCGCAGAACGGGTACTAGCTTGACTGAATCTGGGAATAATGGAGTAGATCGTAGAGCTTGTATTTTACTACTGGAGTCATGTTTCCTCTTATTGTTTTTTCGATCCTTGAAGTTATGATCTTCAGCTTCTATTGCTGGTCCAGTTTCCAAAAGCTTGGTTTTGAGTTCCGCCATGCTCTCAGGGGACGACGGTCGGAAATCGAGGCTCACGCTCGCCGTATCAACAAATAGCTCATCCAGTTTCTCCGGAACTTTTGACACATTTTTTGACATATCCACATTTATTCCGAGCCCACTACTTTTCAGTGATTTAACTTCTGTGAAGAGCATCTTTCTCTGTTTCAATGAGGGTTGACCCCATGAGTTGGGCTTATCATGTTGGTAAGGTAGTGGCTTTGGCTTCGGAGGTTTGTCGATCCATCCCCGGGGCTGAGAATGATTATACCTTGAATTCAGGCCCACTATCCTGGCGAGATCCTTTGCACCATCCCTTACAATATTGTAATCTCGGGCATCTTTGGTTCTGCCTCGAGAAATAAGGGGTTGTGCCCCTTTAAAATCATTGACTTCCTTATCCCTCCTCAACCTGCCTAGTTCGAATGAATTTTTACGCCACTCCTCCTTTGTGGTTGCAACCTCCATTCTTAGTTTTGCAGCTTTCATTTCCTCATTGAGGCCACCATTCAATTTCTCCATAATTTTTGGATTAGATTTGAATTGGAGCTGGTCATCGCTGTTTCTATTGGCATCGTTCGAGTTAGAAGGTCTTAACACCTCTCTACAACGGATCTTCTCTAACAATCGAAAGATATCCAAAGACTCTCCACTTTCAATGGGATTTGGTTGGGACGGAGTAACACAGTCCAAAGTTACTTCTTTTCTCAACACTCTGTCAATATCAACTTCAGAAAAGAAGGCAACTGACTGGGGTAGCTCGTTGAACCCGAGTCTTTCGACAAACATAGCTCTAGTCCACAAATTACTGATCTGTAATAACAACGCAACTTGATATTTGTGCTCCTCTTTTACCAAATAGCGAACTTCATCGTGAACAGTAATCATCAACCTTGCATCAAACTTATACTTCTTGATCAAATATTCCATTGAAACAATCAAAAGATGTAAGTAGTCCACACCAGAACTTTGAATGGCCCAATTGGTACGAGAAGTCAAGAAGTTGTTCTTATTCAAGTTCTGTATCGTAAGTGCGTCGGTGATGGAGGCACCCAAAACTGGGGTCCTTGGATCTTCAAGATGGGCTATCGATTCCAAGGCATTAAACATTACACTTTCAGTACCCCCATGATAAATCCTTCTCTTCAACAGTTTTGAATTTCCTGCACTTCCTTTAGTCTCCACATATAACTTCTTGGCCATCTGCTCTGCTTCCTCGTCGCTCAACTTATTGTTGCATTGTTTCAACAATGTTGTAGCAAATTTTACACCAGCACCATATATTCTACCATAGTTGAATATCTTAGCATCGCCTCTGCTAATGCCTAATATATCGGCTGTTTTGGAGTGTAAATCGGTCTTATGATTTTTGTCTCCTTCCAAGGTCATCCACGACAATGCAGTACTACCATGAATCTTGAAAGCCGAATCACCGATCAAAGCAGCAATCCATAATTCTTCGGAATCTACATCAGCACCCACGAAAGTGTAGCCTTTGGGGGCTTCCACTAGCGATTTTAATTCGGATCCAATTCTGTTCTTCTTGGCATTAGATGCAGTTAACCATGTGTTCTCAGTGGCCCGTCTAGTTATCGTACCCATCGTCACAAGCTTAGGCAAGATCATTCCCATGTCAGGGTGCTCTTTAGAGGCTATCTTAGAACCAAAGAAGTCGTTCTTTTTGGCCTTTTCATCGGCATATACGACAAATTGGTCTAAAATTCTGGCTCTGTTTCCCATCCAGTACGAAGCAGTAGAGTTCAAGTCCAAGATTTCTTGAGCGTAAGTGTACTCTGAAGTCAAAGTACCATCTTGGAAGTATTGCGAGTACGACTTGGACATAATGGCCGTACATCTCTTACTGTTCCCATCAGGGTGAGGTATCTTGAACAACTCATATGAAACGTCGTCATCTGGACGAAGTTCATTGTAATAGAGGTCAAGCTCGTCTTCGCTCAATTTAGCTCTGATATAATTTTTTTCTTCGAGTCTTGCTATCTCTTTCTCATTAAATGGCACTTTGAAGCACCACCCGTTCGTTTCAGTCCAAAAGATTGTATGGCCCTCCCACTTTAACTTAAGCAATAAAGGAGTGATCCTGGTACGAACAGTAATGTTGATTTCTTTGGATTTTTCGTTACTATTTGAGTCACTAGAGGTCTTGAAAAGCTCCCTGTACCACTCCGGATAGCCAGTAAGAAAGGCTTGTCTTGCGGCTGGTTCACCATTTTTCTTGATACGTGGCTGCTTAATAGTCCAATCAAGCTGTTTAACCCACGGATCATTTTCAATATCCGGCTTCAAGGTTTCATCACCAGTCTCAATATATTTGACCAATTCGCTCACTCTCTCCTTCAAGATACCCTTGACGGAGTCTCTATTCCTCTGATATACATGCTCGGCACTTTCGATATAGTCCTCCCATTTCTTTGAAGTGGGCAAAACAAGAGACCCAAGATGTCTTAAAGCTGCAAACGACACTGGATGAGGGACTTTCTCTCTGAAGATTGGAAATAGCTTCTTAGATACTTCAAACGTTGCAGACACATCACTGGAACAATAATCCATTAAATTATTGAAATCTTGAACAATTTCCATAGGATCCAATGTTGAGAAAGCATCTCGAGCTTGTTTATCGAGTTTGATTCCACAATGAAAAGAAGCAACATTAGCCAACGAGCTGGGTGACCCTTTCGATAACCATGGGTTATCTTCGAGATCTTGCGTGAACTCAGTGATATAATCGAGGTCCGTCCGCTCACTCATTTCATCGAGCTCTAATTCTTCGAGATCTTCAGCTGCGTTGATTTTGGTTGCAGACTTATTGTGCTTTTGCCATAGAGACCTCTGGTTTGAACATAAACCAGAAACTGCAACATGAAGGGACATGCTGTCCAAAAAAAATGCCTTGGATTGGTTTATGTTGTACTCCTCGAGTATCCTTGCTCTATCATAGGAAATATTGTGTCCTATCACTAGCCTTTCATCTTTCATGGTATTCATTGGTATAAGGTGTTCCCAATCATCGTATTTTTGATTTTTGGCATAGTTAACAAGGAACGGAGAAACCCAGCCGTACCAGGCTTTGGAGGTAGCAGCTGTTGCCATCACTGCATAGGGAGATCTTTTGTAGATGACCTCTACATCGAAAACGACCTCGGTCTCTAAGGGGTATTTCACAGGAACTGGTTCCTTATTTTCTTCGTACCTGTACCAGCCAGACTTGAAGAGCCATTTTGAAGGTTTGGGAGGTAGCGATGAGGAGCTCTCGAAGAATTTGTTGGCCATAGTTAAGTATGGTTCACTCGACTTCAAGCCCAACTTGAAAAAGTGCTCATCTAGAGTGTTATTACCCACCAAATTAGGGAAGTTTTCTATGTTGATAGGGGTTTGGATTTGAGTTTTCTTTCCTAATAGTCCATGGTGTTTTAAATGACTTTTGGCAATATTAACAAACGCCTTGTTGCCTGGTTTGAGGTAGCTCTTGGGAGGGTTCTTGGGGAATATCTTCTTGTGTAGCCCCTCAGACAAGTATTGGATTCCTAGCTCATTTATTCTAGGTTCCTCTAAATATGGTGCACTCGATCTAAAGGTCCTCAAGATGATCCATGAAAACGACCTAATGCGTGCGGGCTGCATCGGTATTAGCCCTGTTTGAGTCGGTATTCGGACCATTCCTGTGGTATTATTAGATAATTTCGTGGAACCAAATGCCTATAACTAACGAATAAAACAAATCAAAAGTAGTTGGCCCTGTAGGAATAAAGAAGAATATAATGGGGTGCTTCTTTGATGGGATCACTACAAGACTACCTTGAAACAGCAATTCAATTACTTAGTGTAAGTATTGCCTAAATAAGAAATGGTATAATTCAATAACTCCAGCCTCTGCAACTTGTTTAGAATTTGGATGAAAGCAGTAAGTCGATTTCTGTCTTGTTCTGTCAAGCAGAATTTTCCCCAAGAAGCATCATCTTCGCGATTGCGTGTAAAAGAGTCGATTAGTACAATTGCCCAAACTGGCAAAAACAAAACAACCGTTTAGTCAATCGGGAGCATATTTTCGACCGAAGCTAAATAAACAACAATATACATAAACAACGCCAACAGTTCCCAGAAACCAACGCAAATTCCTGGTTTTTTTACCCAAACACAACCCAAGCAAAAAAAACAAAAAAGCGAGTGTTGTGTATTTGTGCAAGTTATTAATTATGGTCGACTTAAGCTCATATAAAAAGGCTGACTTGTTGTCAGTAGCTCATAAGATCAGTGTTCCTGCAAACAGCAAGGACACCAAGAAGTCATTGATTGAGAAAATCGAGGCTTTCATCAGTGAAGCCGGCACCGAAGGTGAAGAATTAGTAGAAGCAAGCTTAGAAGCTGATGATTCTGAAAGTGGTGATGACGATGCCTCCACTTTGACTGAGTCCAAGACTGAAATTGAAGAAGATGACGAAGAATACAAGGGTCCTCCGATTGATGTTTTGAAGTTCTTTGACCCAGTCATAAAGTTTACTGAAGAACAATACCAAAAGGTGTTAGAGTTCACCGACAGTATTGGTATCACTACTTTAGATTTTAATGATGAATTAAGAGAGAACTTGTCAGGTACCATTTCTTTAAACTACATTGAATTGATCTTGGAGTTCAGTTACTTCATTTACACTTTTGTTCCATTGGTGGCTATCAAAGATAATGGAAGTATTCACCCCATATTCAAGCAATATATTCCTTTCTTTACTCAGCTTACTTACAAGGTTCCTGATTTTTCTCGTTTACTCGCCTTCAAGACCTTGTCCGTTGCTGTTAACTGGTTTGTGTATGCAATTATCTTGCCATTAATCTTCTCCTTTTACTTCAACTTTTCCAGAAGAACTATTTTGGTTGACGAAGACACCAGTGTATTATTAAGAATCTACAAGTATGATCCTTTCACCTTTGCCTTGTTCAAGGTCTTGATATTCTTCTTCATCACCTACAACACTGGACACTTGGTCACTTTGAACTCCTTTTCTTCTATTTGTAAGGCTTTGGAAGCTCACTTTTTGATTCAACTCGGGTTCTACAAGGAATTTTCCGTCTTATTGGGTAACTTCCCATTGATTTTGGGAATTGCCAATGTTGTTATTGGTCTTTATGCCCAGTTTGAAGACTTTTGAACACCCTATCAGCAACAACTACTGAACTAAGTTCAAGTGATTTGTTGTGCTTTGTATCCTCTTATCTTTGTTTTATTATGTTTATCACTGTAACATTAGTCTATGTTTTCAATAAATATCTACGTGATCTCAATATTATGATATATATTACAATCCCAATTATTAAAAATATGCTATCTTAGGCATCAGCCTTACTATTTCCATTTCGACTTGATACCCATCATTTCGAAATCTTCATCCACTTGATCATTATTTACCGCTTGGGGCCCCACAAAATGCTTCAGAATCTTCGCCAAAAGAAACGTTTCAGAACTCAAATTATCTTCATCCACCTCGAGATTGGTTCTTCTTCCACGCCTCTTGGGGGCATCCGGCACACTTGTAGAAGAATTATTAAGTGATGAATTGTAGGTTGAATCCGATCCACTTTCGTATAATGTGTGCCTGAAGATTTCGTGCTTAACATTCATATTCAACTTCACATCATTCTTTTGTTTGTTCAAGTTCGTTGTTATCATGTCGAACTCTTTTGGTGATATCAATGGCATAAAGTCGTTAACATCGTTGAGTTGATCCATATTGGCTGGAAATGTGTTCGTTTGGAGCTTCTCTGTCAACTCCATAATCTTTTCTTCGTTTGCGCCTTTGTCGTTAGTAAGAGCTAATTTCAATTTCAAGATCTCTTTCAACTCAGGGCCGTAATTTCTTTCACTGATATCACTGAAGAGTTTGGAACTTTCCTTGTTGGTTAAGTCGGTCAATTCATTCCATGTCTTGCGATCATCGAGTAACTTTTCAAAATTCTTCTTCTGGAATTCGAAGAAGTTTTGTAGCTTTAGTAATTTATTCAAGGTGGTACCAAGAAATTTTCGGTACACTTTATCTGAATTTTGATAGAAAGTAGTTAACTGTCTCAAGACGTCGTAATTATATTCAAACTTCAATTTCATCAATTCAAGATCTCTGTCCTGGCTTAATCTCTCTTTCATGTTCACCAACTCATCATCCATTAGAAGCTTGTTATCATGATCAATCAACAGAATCCTAGAATCCTGGAGATTCTTTATTTTGGCCAATAGCTGTTTCTTTTTTGTTTCGAGTTGGTGTGACCTGTGGTGATGTTGACGACTTTCCCTATCACGAAGGGAGCTATATACACTTCCGTGTCTTCTCATAGATTGTTCTGAAATAGAGTAGCTCTCGGGAGTAATGGGTCCGAGGCTTGCGAAGGTAGGCAAGCGACGAAGTATTCTTTCCCTGTAATCAATGGAGCTTGAGTATTCTTCATTATCTTGTACATCCGGCTTGTTTTTGACATTACTTAGCTTAGGCTGTACTTCTGTGGTGGCAGTATGAGCTACGCTTGGATTAAACGGATCGTACACACCTCTGTGATTCTTGTCGTACTCATTGGAAATATTGATATTTTCATAGTATGACCCGACCTCTTCCTCTGTTTCTCCGTCATGGTCACCCAATTCGTTATCCTGTTCCTTATTATGCTCATATTGTTCAATTGAAAACCCTTCAACACGAGCCTGGTACCTAAAGTCCGCCAAGGTGCCAGCTGCACTTGCAACCACCATATCTGTTCTGGGTAATATAGTGGAAGCATCCAAAAAGTCAGCAAAAACATCATGTGGAGTCAAGGTTGACAAACTTGCGTTCAAGGGATAGGGCATAAAGCTACTCGGGGGGAATGGTAAAGGAGCCAACTGTACGGGCTCTTCATGTGGGAATTTAGGCTTCTTTTTCGATTGTGTTACATCCCCTTGTTCTTCACTTGAGCTGTGAGCTTTTTTTGTGAAGAACTCATTGTCGTCTATATACGGATCAGGTTTTATCACCGGAGGAGGAGGGTATATGAATGGTATCATGATGCCTTCGGGATTGGGGTTGGGACTAGGAAATGAGTTGGAATTTTCCGGCATAACAGGGGCAGGTGGAGGAGGAAACATGCTGACCATTTTGTGAACCACAGCACCGTACTCCTCGAGCCTATCAGATTGGAAATCAGTGAAGAAATCGCTTGACCTATATGGAGCATAAAGAATGGGCAAGCTATCTTTAGGAATATTGTGCAATTGACGGCTGTGAAATCTTGACTTCTGAGGATAAGGTTTTGCAACATCTTCGGATAATGCTCTGGAGCTCTGGTTATCGGAGAAATTGGAAAGGTCCACGAGCTTCTGACGCTTGAAAGGATTTTCAAGCAAATCCTTTGCAAAATTGTCGTCAGCAATAAGGTATGGTCGTTTCAAGTCCATTGTATGATGAGGCGTGCAACCCTTGGAAGACGTAAATTTGGCGGGAAATCGCTCGAAAAGCGGTGTAATTGAAAGATTTGGTTACTTTCTAGACTTTCAAACCACTTTAACACACAAACAGCCGAATTAGGTGTGACCTGAAGCAGCTGCTAATCTGTAAGTAACGTGGTAGCAGTTTGCAAAAAGAGCGAGAAGAAAAAAAGAGTTTTCAGCGACTTTTAGCTGGTGGCCGCAGATGGTTGACGACGCTATTGTCCCTCTGTTCAGATATTTGGGACCTATTAAAGTGTGGCGGCCACCAAACAAAGAGATATTTATAATATGTGAGTTTCAAAGCAATTTTGGAGTATATTTGAGGTTATCTTTTGCTGGGAAGAGCATACTCTATTAGTTATCGATATTCGTGAAACTTACGGAATTTCTAAAATAGGAGAAAATTTACAGTAGAGTTATAAAATCAACAAGTTGCGGCGGTAAAATCAGGAAAAAATCCTCAACGTGTCCACCCGATCAGTGGACACACAGAACCAGTTTCAAAGGTACCCAGTATACTAATCCATAGAAGATAGCATCGGTTTACAGTTTTTTGCAACAATTAGTGGAAGGCCGAGAGCGCACGACTTTTCTCCATTGGAAGCATAACAATGATTTTCGACGGGAAAACAACAGCACGCAGAACCTGCAATCAGCAAAGAAACAGCGTGTACCTCCACACCGTCCCTAACGTCTGGAACAGCTTCGTCAAGCCTGAAACGAACAATCACCAAAAAACTCGCGTGTCCACACCGGAGCCCCACCACCGATTCACGGTCGCTAGTTGGCACGCCCTTTTTGGCGCCATTCTGTTCAGGGCCAACCCGTTCAGGGACGATGCGCAACGGTACCTCCTAATTTGGGAAAAAGGTTTCTTGAAGCTTTCGAGCAACCTTATATAGGAGCACATAGCGAGGCCCAACATAACCGTAGGCCACTAGAACTGTAGCCCCAACATCATACCGATATACTTGCATACTAGTGACACCTCTTTATACCCGTAACTTTTTCCCGATTTCCGTTTTGGCTTGCTTCGGTCGTCACTTTTCATCTCTCAGTTCCTCGCTTTTCTCACTGACTCAGGAAAAATCTAACAATTGTATACATCACATTCAAGGTTTCCGTGACACTGGGAACACGTCTTCAGCTCGTTTTACTGATATTACTATAACAAGGGAATACAGCGTTGATATAAATAACGCGGTGATAATCTTAGTTTGCTTGCTGCTCCGGTTTTCCTTCGAAAATTTATGGCAAATACCCCCTCCAGTATTCCATATAACTGCAGGGTGTAAGCAACAGTAATTGTCGGGCAATAATTAGTAATTGTTGGTTCCAGGTATCCATTTCTTCCGCTCATTTGTGCTTCTATCATTTTGGTGTACGATTGATTCATTACTGACTGACTGGTGATATTGTCGAACGTGTTTGTGTGTTGTTATTTATCTGAAGATGCCACCTAAGAAATCAGCAAAACAGGCTTTCAAACCCAGGGATCTCGTGTTGGCAAAGATGCACGGGTTCCCGGCATGGCCATCATTTGTCATGCCCAATGATATGATACCCGATTCCATATTGGAAGTGAAAAAGAAGACCACTCAATTCTGTGTTATCTTTATCCCCGATGGTGACTTCTATTGGTTCCCTGAGAAGAACTTGGAGGTGTTAACACCCGAGAAGTTGGACGCAAAGATCAGCAAGATCCCCAAGAACCATAAGAAACCCAAATCCAAGAGTAAAGCCACCAACATAAATGATGCACTCTTGGCCACCAGAGGATTAGGTTTTGATACGTTTATGAGGATATTGAAGAGCAGGGAGAATGACGGCAATTATGACCACATCATTGACTACCAAGCAGTCTACGGATATGGACAGTCCGAAACAAGTGTTGATGCTGACGGTGACAACATGTCTGACCTCAACGTCGATGAAGCCGAAGACGATGCCGAACTAGAAGTTGATAGAGAAGAAGGGGTAATTGAAGAGGAAGTTGAAGATGATGGAGAGCAAGGGGTAGAGGTTATCGACCAAGAAGACTCAGAAAAGGATATCGAAAAGTCCAAGATACTACAGAACAATGGCAACAAGAGAAGTACCAGGCTGAGGTCAACTAGACTAAATGGCAACGGAAACGGCATTGGTAAGGGCTCCAGTAGTCTGACGTCTGATGACTCTACCGGCGAAATTGGCGGCAACGGTAACGAGAAACAGAGTGACGACGAGGTAATAACGAGGAAGCGCACACATAATGGCAACGGTAACAACAACAAAACGAAGAGGTTCAAGACAGAGTCACCAGGACCTGTTGCTGGTAACCACAAAGTATTAACAGAAGAAGAAAAGTTACAACAGTTGTGGATGTGTCGAATCAAGTTACAAAAGTCATTAATTCAACGTGATAAAGAGGAAGCCCTTAATGCTGATGAATTATCCACATCCAGACTCATTTTAAGAAGGCTCGTAGACTTTGAAATCAACCTTCAACTTCTCAAGACCACAAAAATTCATAAAGTTCTCAAGTGTATTATTAAAGATAAGGAGTTGGAGTATCCAGAGAGCTTTAAGCTACACGATAAATGCCAGGAATTACTCAATAAATGGGCCGGGTTGATAGAAAAACTCAAACTAGAGAAAACAGCCATGTTCCTCAGTAATAAGGGAAGCCCTCTGAACAATAATAGTGAAGACAGAAAGATCGATGATAGTGAAATATCTGAATTGAAAGATAGAAGTGTTAAGTCACCCAGTGAACTCAAATTTGCATCAGTTGAGAGTTGACCGTTTCGATTGCACTAGACGTGTGAAACCTTCGAATCAAAGTCACGGTTAGATTCAATTCCAATTCCACAACATCTTCTACTACATATCTATGTATAATTTTGTATTATAATCTTGAAGTATATCTTTAGGTCAATTCAGGGTAACCCTTTTCCCATCGCCATTGCAGTCTGAGATTAACGCAGGGCTCACTTTAGAACGGGTCTGAGCTTTACGCTGATGACAATTTTTCTCGCATTCTAAAACTCATCTGGACGAATTTTTTTTTGGAATTTTTACAATATCCATATAATCAACTTACAATATGTCTGACGAAGTATGTTTTGAACATTTTAAGATCACAAACCGGAAAGAGAGAGAGATTGGACACGAATATGTGTAGTTAGATCATCGGTTCATGCTGGTCGCAATGGATTTACCATTTTGTTGAAATAAACACCTTGAATCCATTTCTTTTCACACGGCTGTCATTGGCTCCCTGGTGAAGAAAATTTTTGTTGCTCCAAGCAAGCATCAGAACCGAAATGCACTATGATCTACGAGCTTTCTGTATGCTTTCCAGATGTGGTTTGAAGAGAGGAGTCCATAAATACTAACGATGCCTTCTAGCAATTCGCTACTGCTTCTGCTGATGCCGCTTTGACTTTCCCAATGCAATGTTCTGCTTTGAGAAAGAGTGGTCACGTTGTTATCAAGGGTAGACCATGTAAGATTGTTGACATGTCCACCTCTAAGACCGGTAAGCACGGTCACGCCAAGGTCCACTTGGTCGCCATTGATATTTTCACTGGTAAGAAGTTGGAAGATTTGTCTCCATCTACCCACAACATGGAAGTCCCAAATGTCAGAAGAGAAGAATTCCAATTGATTGACATTGATGACGGTTTCTTGTCTTTGATGTCCCCAGATGGTTCTTTGAAGGATGATGTCAAGGTCCCAGAAGGTGAATTAGGATCCAAGTTGCAAGAAGAATTCGATGAAGGTAAGGACTTGCTCGTCACCATTTTGATGGCCATGGGTGAAGAAGCTGCCATTACCTACAAGGAAGCTCCAAAGTCCTCTTAAATATAAAGAACTTTACACCATAATTTAGCTGACTACAAAATTAGAGAACATGAAAAACTCTAACCGGTTTTTTTTTTCACATTTTTTTTGGTTAACTGGTTTTTAAATATATCGTTATCAATATTCAAACTGATCATTGCCCGTAGATGAATTAACTTTATAGATCTGACTTGCCCGTAATCCGGTTATACGAGTGGGCCGTCCCAAAAAAATATCATACATCATACAAAACACCAAATTGGTCTAAGCCATCTCCAAGTTCCACTTGGATACCACACATCATTTTTGGATTTTAGAGGCAGTCGCAACAATCCCTTAAAAGCTATCTGAAAATTCCTGTTATTGCACCCTTTGAGCAGACAAGCCCAACCCTGCAAAACTTCCCGATAGCCATCTACATAGCTGGTACATCTTTGGAAATTGCTGTAGGTACAAATTTCAAACTCACTAGTTGATACTTCATTGCAGTCATTTTTCTTCATAATTCCCTATTGTCTGAGGCTGATTTAATTCCAAACTGCTCCTCACTCCACATTTCATCAGCCTCAAATTTTATCGCCGACATACCTGAAATATAGCTTCACCGGTTAGAACTTAGTCAGCATATTGAAGTCCGTTGCTGATTTATATACCCTGCTTTGTCAACCCAGAGACGATATTCAAATTTGATAGAAAATGGCTCTTATCAATAGGAACTTGGTGATAGTGTCTTCGTCAGAAAAATGGCCTACATTGGTCCCAAGAGCTATCCAATCCTCAGACACACCATCGGATACATCAAGCCCGTCTTCTTTCGTTGGTAATACTCCATCCACGGTGTTGTTTTTCTTGGCCTTGGCCGTCGGAGTATTCATTGCTTCCCTATTCGTATTTTTCACCCTCAGATACTTTGTGAGGTCAAAATTTGGTTTACACGTATATCCTATGGCACAACGAAGTTTTGTGTTGTCAACAAATACGAACCCTATAGCCGGTATGCATTATACCAATGTAGAGCTTCGAGAGCAGTTGGAGTACGTTCGTACTCACCACTTTGCCCGAAGCGACTTTTTGGATCAAAGGTTGAATTACCGCCGAAGGAGAAACAGAAGAAGAAGAAGTAGGTATAGCAAGATGAAGAAACTTACAGCTGATCAAGTGGAAACCTTGTTTCCTAAAAAAACTTACCACGATTGGCTTAATGGTGGTAAGGAACGTGATCAAGAAAATAGAGATGGGGTAATTCAAGAAGGTGACATGGCAGACGAAAATAATACAAGCTCCAAAATTGAGGAAACTACCACTAATGAAACACAGCCTACCAGAGGCGTATCGACCACAGGTGGCGATATCGAAATGGATGAACTCACCTCGCAGGTGGGGAGCAGTAGTAATCTCGAGGACGTTACCGCTACGACGCCGCCTGAAGCAGGAGGAGAGGGCCATGTGGACGGTGTTGAAATACCTCATTATACCTCAGGCTCGTGCGCTATTTGCTTAGACATGATTGAAAGTGAAGACGTCGTAAGAGGATTGCTTTGTGGCCATGTGTTCCACGCAGAGTGTTTGGATCCATGGTTGACTAAGAGGTGGGCATGTTGTCCCATGTGTAAACGTGACTATTACTACAAAACTGGTTCCAGTTATGCTCCTGAACCGAGTCGAACTCCTGCTAGTAATGACGCTAATACTGAAGCTAATGAGTCCACGTCTGCCAATAGCCCTTCAGTAACAACTCCCCAACTCAACAGTAATGAAAACGAAGAAGCGGAAAGTACTGCGGGCCAGGAAAATGCTGATAACAACGAGGAGGACTCAGACAACGATTCCTTGGACATTGAGGTTTTCAGAAATGACCCTACGTTACGTGCAATGCTTCAAGAGTTAGTCCCTGTAGATGAACGAGTACGGATGATTTTGAATGACGGGTCAGTTTCCCATCTAAATTTGGAGGAAGTTGGAAGAGAATTCTCCAAGAGCAAATGCAGTAGTTTTTTCAAAATCATCTTTTGGAAACTCATGGGAATATCAAAAAAAGACTTATTCAACTATGCTGTAGTCACCAATTACCATGAATACCGAGTAACGGAAGAAAGGAGGCGCACTTCTGCCCCAGAACCAAATATCGAAGAGGTGCAAGAAGCAGACACTGTACAAGACCAAAATGCTCAAAATTTCTCAGAAGTGGCTGCAACTCCAGAAAGAGAAGAACTTGACATAGGCGATACCCATTCTTCGCAACAAGGTGTCCATACTGCACGTGTAGATCCCTCAGGTACTCCAAATCTTGATACCAACGGAGTGGACATTACAACCATCCCAATTTCCAACGAGACAATAAGAGAAGTTAACGATAACAGAGTGTGAGTGGCCCCCGAATCGCTCCAAGAGATTTGTAAAATATATTCAGTAAGCCAGTTTTCAATTCATTCACTAAGAGAATCTCTAATTGACTAGTTTGGGTTTCCAAGTACAGACACTTTAACTAATTAGCAACTAATACATGATTATGTCTAATATTGAATCTCGCGTTGTAATGAGATTTTGAAAAAAATTTTCGTAATATACTTTTCATTAAGCTACACTTGATTGCAAATACAATACAAAGTTAAACAATGGGTATGTAATAACATCAATGTACCGTTTGAAGACTAGGACGTGAAAATACTAACCAATTATTAAGCTCCAAAAAAGAATATTAAAATGGACTTAGGCTCCTTTTTGGCCGATGATTCACTCGGAGGTGGGTCGTGGGCTGATGAAGAAGTCGACATGGGCTCCATTGGGGTTCCTACCAGCAACTCTGCCATCCATGACAGACATGAAAGACCTGCTTTTTCAGGGTCCAGTGACTATGCTAACCATAACTCCGGAAATAACTTCAGTGATCAAAGACCCGAAAGAAAGGAATTTCCAATTCCAGATCATGCTCCATTCAGAGCCAGAATCGGTAACTTACCTTGGGATATTGTCGAAGAAGACGTGGTGCAATTTTTTGAAAAGAGAATGCAAATGAACGACATTGTTACCGATGTTACCTTACCTGCTGATCCAAGTGGAAGATTGAAGGGATTCGGTTTCGTAACCTTCAGTGAAAGGGATGTCTTAGAGGAGGCCTTACGTTTGACTTTATCTGACTTCAATGGCAGAAAGATCTTCGTAAGTGTTGCTGCTCCTCAAAAAAGAGACGGATTTGACTTGGACTGGAGAGGCTCAAGAACTGGTCCTTTGGGAGGCTCCAGAGAAAGAGGTGAAGAACAGCCAGATTTAGACTGGGGTGCTGCCAGAAATGAACAAGGAAGCTTGCCACCAAGGGAAAGAAGTAACAGAAGACCAAGAAGACCAGATGCTGAATTTGACTGGAATTCTGCTAGAACTGAACAAACTGATTTACCACCAAGAGAAAACAGAGAAAGAAGACCAAGAAGACCAGATGCTGAATTTGACTGGGGTGCTGCTAGAACAGAACAAGTCGAGTTACCACCAAGAGAGAACAGAGAAAACAGAGAAAGAATTACCAGAAGACCAAGAAAGCCAGATGCAGAATTCGACTGGGGTGCCGCCAGAACTGAACAAGTTTCTCTTCCACCAAGAGAAAGAAGTGTCAGAAAACCAAGAAAGGAACCAGAACTTGACTGGGGTACTGCTAGAAGTGAAAAGGCCTCGTTGCCACCAAGAGCTGCAAAGACTACAAAGAAAGAAGAACAACCAAAAGAATCTGCTTCTCAAGGTCCTCAAAAGTCTTCATTCGATGTCTTAGCTGAAGATGACTCTGCTGACGAAGAAACCCCTGAAGTTCCAGCCGAGGAAACCAAGGTAGAGCCAACTTTGGTCGAACAAACCGCCAACTTATCGATTTCCAACGAAACTGAAGATGGCTGGGAAGTTGTTCGTAAGTAATGATAGACCGACCCTCGTTAACTACGCCCCGAATTTTCTAAACACCCTTATGCATAGTAGTTTACTATATTAATTTGTGTACTTGTAAAATATAATTTTTCAGTTTTAAGTGTGCCGCGCATTCAACTTTTCAGCTCCAGAAAAAAGCTGGTTTGTTGTAGGGTTTTATTGCTAGGAACAATACTAAAGCATGGGAGATTCCTCTGTCACACCTGGTGAAGTTTACTTAATTGATAGAAATAGTATGTGTACTTATTTCTGTACTGAAATACAATTCTCCGTTGTCTTACTAACTCTTTTTAGAAGTGTACGAGCCAGTCCAACCTTCTCCATTGGGCAACCTTATCAAGTTATATGGGCTCGAGGATACTGCCAGATCTCTAGCTCGGACGAATCCTGATGGTTCTAAGGGTGTCAAATTGAGAAAGTCGTATAAGAATCACGTTCAGGACCTACCGGGAAAACACAGTATTCCAAGTGCCAAACCAATACCCAACGGACTATTAGATCCCATGTTAAGTCTGTATCCTAATGTAATCAAGCCGATAGATGGTAAGATTGTGAGTAAGGCTTTAGAGTTTGATAAGACTCCTTTGAATGGAATCCCTGGTTTCAACACTGCTGACTTGGGAATTAGTGACCAACAGACACTCATGAGGCGAGATGATGGTTCAGAGATTGACGACGACACAAAACGGAAGAGAAAGAAGAAACAATTGAATGGTGATACTCCCAAGAGGATACATATATGATACTATTCAATTACACTCTTGCTAATGAAATTTCACGAAACTACACGATTTTATCGAGACAAAAGGAGGTGCTTGAAACAATGTTATATTGTAGCTTGCATTTTAATTTACTACTGTACTACTTGTTAATAATACACATCTGAATAGAACTAACAACCCCAAATTTACTATGAGACTGGCGCATTGTCATTGGTATCTCCTCTCAACTCAGCTATAGGAGTGAAATGAGCATACCTTTTCAATGGTTTCAAAGGTTTGTTGATCAAATCTATAGGTCTTCTCTTATTTCTTTTAAACTTATTCTTGACTAAACCACCAAGATGCCCAAGAATGGTTTTGATCAAGATTCTTTTTAAAAGCATTGTGAATTCCAAAATTGAAAGGATCTCCTTTTGAATGAAAATTTCAGGTAATACCATATTGAAATCCTGTACGTTCACTAATCGTTTGTACCCACCCTTGAGCTTAATGGAAATCAGAAGGGTTACAGGGTTAATTCGCAACTTGTTAATACTCACATAGTTCTTGGACCTATTCACCATCACGTCCAACTGCTCATCATGTTGTTGTTCTGTGCTTGAAGACTGAGTGAATGATTTGGGTAAAAGGGTCGAGTTCTTGGTACCTAGCATCTTGGAAGGTGACTCACGAGAAAGTTCATTTGCATCCCAGTCAGAATCTGGATCTGAGTTTGAGTTTGAGCCGTCTTCTGCATCTGAATCGGAGTCTGAATCGTTATTCTCATGCTTAAGTTTGTCCTTGCTTTTATCCTCTCCGCCAGAAATTGGCTTCGAGATACTTTTATTGAAACCCTCGGCTTGATTCTCCAGGTGATCTTTGCTCTTGCTTCCCTGAATTATGGGGCTTTCGTCAATTGAAGACAAGTCGGATTTGAACAAAAATTGCATCAACCTTTCGCCAGTTTTTTCATCCATTCTTATACTCAACGGCTGTGAATTAACCTCAAAATTTTCAATCATCTTGATTCCACCAACGTTCGAGTACATCGACCAATCAACTGATATCAAGTTTTCATACTCTTCTGAATGATGCATTGGCTCAAGGAAGGATGGAAAGATCGCTTCACGTAAGAGATTGAATCCTTGAATCATTGCAATCTCTATACGATTGATGTTGGAATCATCCTCATTTACAATCCTCCTAAATCTACCTTTGGCCATTGCAATATCTAATATGGGGTCCCTGTTGTCCTCCAACATATGTAGAATCAACTCATCTGCGTTGATGAACAATTCTGTTTTGGGTTGCTTGCTGGTGTCGTTATTGTGTGAATTACCTGTTAATAGTGAATGAAGTAACAAGTATAGTTCACTACTAATTTCCTCTTGTATCATCTTCAAAGATATGAAATCATTCAAGCTCTCATTATTCAATTTGTCCTGACGGAAATTGTAATTGTTGCTCATGAAATCAAGGATTCCACTTTGGGAATGTAACGCTTTGATTCGTTGGTATAATGATGCTAAGTCCTGGAAATCAATGGAAAACTTGAGTTTTTCCAACTTGTCATTTAATAGTTTATTGCTAGGTTCAGTGTAAAGTAACAAGTCCATTACAATGGAATACATTGTGAAATATTGTGCTGAAGTTGAAGTGACATTGACTTTGGGAATGTCAACGTGTAACTTGTTTTCAATTGTCGGTACTTGTTCGTCAAAGTATCTCGAAGCATTTGAAGTCACATTGTCGATGGAGTCAGATGCGTCATCTTCGAAAGAGGCGATACTTGCTCCGCTTGGCTTCAGCTGAGTGTACGTAATCATTACAGAAGTGTTCTCCAAAAGAACATTTTTGGTACCAGCCAATGCTGCGTGGTTACAAACCTCTATACCTAACCATGGTGGCCAGTTGGTAGTTGACCCGTAACAATCTTTGTCAAAGATGAACGATTCTGAATTTTCTATCAGATCCTTCTCAAAGACTAAGACGTTTGAGTTGTTGACCATCACACCTAGTCTATTCTCCAATTCATCAATATCCAAGAGAAGTCTATCCTTGGATTTATCATAAATGGATACAACTTTTGCATCTATAACAGGGGAAGACAAGATTATGACAGAATCAGGTGTTTCACTGCTTTGTAGTTGTATTTGGGGGGAAATGATTTCTATCAAATAATCTTCTACAAGATTTTCATTCCCGGCAACTTCAGTTAAAATCTCGTCAAACTTAGATAGTCTATCTTGACAACTAATGCCATTGTCATTGCTGGACATATTTTCAAAGTCTGTTCCCTTAAAATCGTTTCTCAGTTCCGTTCTTTCAGATTTGGCTTCGCCTTCGTCATGGCTAAAATCAATAATCTCTTCCAATGCGCTAATGGATTCGAAACTCAAATACTTCCTTAAGAATCTTTTGAGCTGCACCAGATGAATATACCTGAAGAAGAAATTTCTATTTTTGTTGTTCCATTTCCATAACATTCTCATCACAATGAACTTGTTACTGAATTTTGCATTCAAATCGGTGACCAGAGGTCTCCGTTCCAGATTGATATAGAACTCCTTGTTCAATTCTTTGTTTAGGATGTCAATTCTCTCTGTCAACTTCTCCACCGCAAGTTTTTTTGATTTCCTCGATTTAATTTCGCCCTTCAACTGTTTAATTCTATTAGCCACAATTGTCTTTTGAGCTTTAGCGACGTCTTTGAGACGGGCCAAACTATCCTTCCCAGACTCAAACAAGTCCACCTCCCTAAATCTAATATCCGGTTCAGTGTCTCTTAAGTAAGAGAACCTTTCACTGTACATCAAAGGCAAAATGTTTACCGAACGTTTACTTTTACCCAATGAGGGTAGGAAGGCTTCCTCGTAGTCTTCTATATCGAACCATTGACTATCGTCATCGAAGATTTCGTACTTCGATCCTTCAACGTTACCTTTTGTGCTGTAAGCGTTATGTTCAAATTTAGCTGAAATAACTCTCAAATCAATACCGTTCAAGTGCACATCTGCAATATGAAAATTCATCTTCTGGATCTTCTTCTTTCTCGAGGTACCCTCATGGACAGCTATTCTCTTTTCTTTACGCTGATGCAAATCAACAATGAACGAATCCATTTTTCCTCTAATTCCACAGCACCTTGTCAGATCATCAGCATCTTCATTATTCTCTTCCCTGTACACATGAGAAATAAACAATGACTTGAGATTGAACTTGAATCTGTTGGTCACCAAGTGCTGTGAGAACTTCTTGGATTGTTTCAACTCACCAAACATCTTCCCTTTCTTTATAGGTAATTGCATATTACTTGAGAATAACTTCCACCAATTGAAGAATTGTGAGAACACATTCGGGCTCAAGTGAATAGAGTTATAACTTTCCAGAAAGTTAGCATCCATAGATATTTCCATATTAATATAATCCGACCTGAATCCTCTGTAAGAATCATGATCCTTTTCTGTAAATTTGGGATTGAACAATTTCACATCATAGTGAGGTTTACACTCTTCTGATATTTTACCGTTGGGATCATCTCTTTGTAGAACAAATCCTACTTTGAAGTGGACACCTCCACTAAGTGATACAACCTTCTTTTCAAATATGTTCGGATTTATTTTTGTTCTGGGGATGGAATAATTATTATCGTCTAAGTAGTATGCATAACAGGAGGTAACAAACTTGTCACAATTCGGCAAATATGTCAACTTGTTTCCTTCCCTGATCCATGATATCAATCCTGAAGCTAGATAGTTTGGAATATACCATGACACCTTGTCTGCCCTAACATCACAAAAATTTCTGGAGTCGTCATTTTCATTGATAGTCCAAACTATATCGTCTTTAAAGGATAAAATGAAACCCGAAGATACACCAAATAAGTCATACGGATCTCTCGAACCTTTGAAAGCTACCTCCAAAGGACCCTTCAGGCACTTTATTTCAAATTTGCCATGAAGCACTAATCGGAGCTTATCCCAGAATCCTAATTTGGGAGAAGGGTCCACTGGAGGTTTGGAAAACTGATCAAAGTTAAGCATAACTTGCTGGATCGCAAATTGAAAGGACTGTCCCCAGACAAATCTCGAGGGTAATTTGCTAGCAAATTCAATGTCCATGTCTGTGAAGATTTTAACAGTTGCCATTGTTTTTTCTATTTCCAATTTATAGTATTCACTGAACTTGAACTGTGACATATTCCTAGCAAGATCAACCACAAGTTTTCTAATGTTATGCTCTTCAGTTACGAGAGACTCAGCGATCACAAGATTTCCAGACATCTTTACGGCTGAAGCCGACTCGGCTTTAGAGTTAGACACATACAATAACGGCAAAGGATAATCACGCAAGTGGATTCTCAATTCTCTCATTTTCAAGTCAATAAACATGGGGAGTATTAAAGAATATCTCGTTGCCAATGGCTGGCCCTGACCAGTATCATATAGAAACTTAGGCAAGGAATCCAAATCGAAGGTCGGCTTGGTGATCTTTAGGTTCATATTGTCCATAATAATGGACATCAAAGGGGCATGGATAGAGTAACGTTGTACTTTCGATTGAAATTTAGATTCCAATCTGGCCTCGTTTCCGAACAAGAATTTCTTGTTATTTACCAATTCATCGTTCAACAAGCCCTTGTATCGCTTAACCTTTCTTATCCATGAGGCAGATATTACTTCATTCAATTCTTCTAACTTATCCGGAATATCACCATCACCTTCGTTTTCCCCGAGACTCTCGACTTCTATGTGCTTCTCACCACTTTGTTCCAACTGTTGAGCTTTCAATTCAAATAAACTGTAGAGTTCCATTCTCTTTCTTTGTTCCACTTTTCCGAGCTGAAAGATCATTCCAAGCTCACTCTCGAAAGGATCATCTTCCATATGGAACATCAACCTGTTAGTCTTGAAACTGATATTGGGCAATTCTTTTGGAACTGATTCAGAGGGGTGGACAATAGTGAAATCGTGGTCCTTTAAGTCGTCCGGATTTCGGAAAGCACGAAGACAATGCTTGAGAATCTTTATGGTAATCGAAAGATTGTCGAAAAGTCTGTAAGCCACATGCCTATGAGGGTGCATGATTTTTATCAAGCTGGAGTTCATGTGAAGATTTTTCAAATCATTCAAGTTTACATCCAAGTGAAAGTCATCGGAACAGAATAATCTGCTCCATAAATCATCAAGTGTTGGAGATTTTGTCATTATTCTTAAAAATTTATCGTTTAAAGTCAATCTGTTATTTGCTAAAGCTACCCTGACTTCGTAGGAGTCCAATCTCAAACCGTAGTCGTCATTCAACCTTACTACCACATCAACTCTCTTTATCTTTGCTGTAATAGTAAAGCATTCCTTGAGGGATACGAGGCTCGATTTAGTAGCCCTTTGGGGTACCTGTTCAGCATCATTCTTTAATTTCGTTTTAATGGATTGTAATGGCCTTATTAAATGCTCCATCAATAAGTAAACAGAGCCAATAATTGTGAAAAGTTTGAAATGATCTAAGTCACCACTAATTTCATCAATGAGTGCCACTACGCTCAAGTCATCTTTAGATGACGTTTTTTTACAATCAATGTCAACCGAAATCTTAGGAATGGAGATACAACGATCATAATACTTGTCGAACTTACTCATCACCGTTGTAGTGAAGCCCCTAACATCCAAATTGTTTCCCCAATACATGATTGAGTCACCCTTCTTGGAAGTTAATGTGTCCAGTGAAGTCGAAGTGAGCGCCGAGGACGAACTTGAAGTAGATATATCTGAGTGAGATAGCGAAGTACTTTCGATCTTGAATCTGAGGGATTCGAGCTGAGTTCTGAAACACCGGAGTTCGCTCGAAGTTCCAGATTCAGTTTGGATGAAATCTTTCAACTCGCAATCCTTCAAAAAGTCCGAAAGCTTCACTTTTGGAATTAGTACTGACCTGGAACCAAACTTGAAGTCAACGTGATTGACAAGGACGTTCAATTCGACGAACCAAGGTGGGAGATTATTGAACAAAATTTGCTTCAATGACTTGTCGAGGTCAGGTGTTTCCTCTCGATCGGAATTCATGATAAAACTATGACACTTCGAGATTCCAGCGTTTAAAGACAAGTTTATCTGACCCAGTTGTAGATCTTCCTCCATAACACTTGTAAGATGATTCACAATGGTCTTGATACCCACCAAAACTTCTAGATCTGACAAATTGATTATGAAAGACTCAAAGTTGAAGTTAAATTTGAACTTGAAATTCTTCAATATGTGGACATTGGCCGTAAAAGCTTTCAAGTTCATGACATCGAACCTCATCAGCGAATCACCTTGAATTGGTTTTTGGATGTATGATAAGGTAGGGGTCAAAACCAGACAATTTAAGTTGTAGTCTCTGTTTTGGGTTGTCGAGACTTGTAGATTTAATGAAGAATAAGCGAAGTTTAATATATCGACAGATTTCCATGTAGTGTGACGGACGATGATTCTTGGTTCTTCCAATATAAATTTGAGATCAAGCTTAGGGTAGTACTCTTGAAGATATTTCCACAACCTGTCCTTGAGAGGGGTTCTAGACTTTTGTGGTCCACTTTCAGTGTTATGTGTGGGTTCAACTATGGTCTCATCAAAATCAAAAGCTGATTCTTCACCAGTTTCTCCAACCATACTGATTTCATCTTCACTCAGATAAGTTGAAGCTACTGATGCTTTGTACCGCTTGTACATGGATTTGAATCTCATATACTTTTTGAGTATCACAATGTTGTAGAGGAGTGATGTCAAGAAATAGAAGTCCAAGTCTACCATAGGATTTGTACAAGTCCAGTACAATTCAGCAATGCAATTCTGGAACCCTTCTCCTCTGGTAAGCTTATCAAAATAATTTGCTTTGCAATTAAGTGAATATGTGGGTATGCTCAATATTTCTGTACGATTCTTGTGGATTGAACCATCGATTTCGGACAATTTAGAGAAGTTCAATGTCAACAACTGTACAGAGTTGGAGATATTCATTGGACTATCATTTGAAGTCTCAAACAAAGAGTGGAAGCCAGCGGAGCTTTTGGATAGCTTCAGTAGATGAAAGTTAATCGATTTGGTTTGTAGTTCCATTGAAGTGATGGGGTGGTCTGCATTTAAATAGATTTTGAAGGGTTCATTCGATTCGGTAGTGGTGAACGGAATTTCATACAAATTTAAATTCTGATTTGAGATAGAAATCTCGTCGATTGCATCGTAAACCACATGAAACATGTTGAGCAACCATTCCACTTTTTTAGACTTCTTCCCGACGTTTACCTCTTCCAGCGGAGTGTCACTTGTATTCTGGGAATCTGTCCCGTTGACCTTGTCAATAAAAGTGCCAATTTGATCCAAGTACAACTTCACCAATTTGAAAATCAGGACTCTCAAATCATCCACCATTGTTTTCAAGCGTATCCCATGTATATTCCCACTTTGGGTGTTGATTGAAAACTTGAAGGTAAACTTGGAACCATAGTTGGATAGTAATGGATACGTGCTCAGTTCATGTAGAAGACTAGTGATTTTCAATCCTGTGGTAGCGATCCCAATTGAAATTTTCAAGTTATGTTTATTCTTCGTGGAATAGCGAGAGCCTGAGTCCAATCTCGTATAACTCACGGTAGTGATTTTGTCATTGACCTTAATAGTCGAATTTTTCCATTCTATGTCCACGTTGGGGAGGAATCTAAAGAAAAACTTGACCAAAAGCCTCCCGACAATATTCCTCGGGAATACAGAAAGCACGAACGGACTAGTAGGTTCGGAAAGAGTCGTCAGTTTAGCTTCTTGGGTACACAGCTTCTGCTTTTGGTTAAGAATCAATGCCATACCGTCCACAATTATCCTTCTAGAGTTGCCCCATATCCTGAGTCGTACAGAATCGAATGTCAATTGGCATCCTTTTGTATGGATTTTGATGTTGTTGAACAGGATTCCGTTGTTGATAGAAATTGAGCCTAGGTAAAGCCCTGTCGCTTTATACATCAATGACCAGAAGAAACCCCATAGTAGAACTATAGCTATTAGATAGACAAAAATCTGGCTAGTTGGGGCTACCAACATTTTGTTAACGAAAGGTTTTTGGACTATTCGTAGATGCTTTTTCAAACTGGTACAATTCAGAGAGTTTGAATCATCACACAGCGTCGCAATTGTTTTCGTTATGGTCTGTTCTGCAGCTGCAGCAGCATTATATGCAGGCGACATAAATTTGTCGTCCCAAAGAGGAATCGCAGCATGATGTTGCACCCTTTTAAATAAACAAGTAAAGCTGGGCGAACGTTGCAACTGTTCGTGCGTTGTCGAATCGATGAGAGGGTGACCAGAGATCTAGTCATTTACGGGCGTTGGTGTGAGGACGTGGGTAGCTGGTACACGCGTGGATAACTGCTAGGGCACTCCAGCACCCTGTAGAATACAACCACCACCATTAGGACCACTATGGTACCACCACGGTGTTTGTCCAAGACCAAAGCAATGTTCCGTATGTGGATTTCGTTCGATATTTACACCGAAACTCAATTCCCCCCACCACGGCCTTGCCTCTCACACACACACAAAGTTCAGCAACCGGAAGACGAATCACGTGCTAACAAATAGGGCTGATAACGTGACAGCGCTCACCTCGGCATTGGGCTTTTGTGTAACATTTCCCAAGCCTCGCACGCACTCAATGTGTATTATCCTAGGGCTGGAGCCTGCACACAATGATTTTTCGTTTTTTCACCATCAGGTAGAAAAAAATCATAAAAATTTTCATATACAATTTTTCATTAATAGTGATCAATAAAAGTATGTTAGAATATTGATAGTCCGTTGCCTTCGTTTGATACCATCGTTGAACGTGAAGAACTTGTACAGAACACAATGAATATGACGATCCTACCTTCCCTTGCTTAGAAACCAACCGTGAAGAACCCATGGATATTTCAATTGATATAGTTGAAGCTACAACGAATTCCCCCCGAATCTTTTTGTTTAAATACTATTTGCTGTAGAATTAGCAAAGCTACACAACCAACGAAAGATTACTCCCTATGTGTTCTTGATGGCACCAGAAGACAGCATAATTCGGACCAAAAACTCCTAAACGTAACCATTATACTAACAATATTTCTAGATGGCTGCTTCAATTCCACACCCAAAGATTGTCAAAAAGCACACTAAGAAGTTCAAGAGACACCACTCTGACAGATATAAGAGAGTTGCTGAAAACTGGAGAAAGCAAAAGGGTATTGACTCTGTTGTTAGAAGAAGATTCAGAGGTAACATTTCTGAACCAAACATCGGTTACGGTTCTAACAAGAACACCAAATTCTTGATGCCATCTGGCCACAAGGCTTACTTGGTTAAGAACTTGAAGGACTTAGATGTCTTGTTAATGCATACCAAAACCTACGCTGCTGAAATTGCTCACAACGTTTCTGCCAAGCACAGAGTTGAAATCATTGAAAAGGCCAAGAAGATGGGTGTTAAGGTTACCAATCCAAAGGGAAGAGTTTCTTTGGAAGCTTAGATATCTCTTTAATAAATCTATATATAATCAATGTAAATGTAAATTTATGTAACATCCAGGGTGGGTCGATAGTATTGTATTTATTGCATTAAGTTCATTCGTGGGTTCTACTTCATTATAGACAGAGTGACTGTTTTTAAAGTTAGTGTACTTGAAGTGAATGGCGTAAAGTGTAGATGTTATCTTCTGCGAGACACCGAACCTGAGAAAGCCGCTCCGCTGACATCCAAATGGTGATGCTTCTTGATCTTATAGCCTAGATCACAAACACCATTTGAGTCAAGTTTCAAGTCACCCAAAGGTTTAAGGTCTTCGTCAAAGTCGATACTTGTGGTCCTCTCCATATTTGAACTATGGTCGCCATTTTTCATACTGTCAGTAGACCCTTGTCTCAACGAAACTGGATGTGATTGTGACCGGGGCCTATTGACCGAATTGGATCGGCTGTTCAAGGTGGAGGGTTTAGTTGGGGAGTGACAATCACACGAACATCTTCTCGAAGGACGGTCTTCATGATCGTTGTCACTAGTGCTTCCATCGTCAGCCTCTACTTCGTTCTCCTTGAGGCTAGGTAGGTTTGGCGAGTTTGGAGTTTCGAGCATTGACTTGACCTTGGGCGTTTCAGCCACCTCCAATAAAGAGCTGCTGTTGGGTTTGTCGCAACCACAACAGTCGCTGTCTTTGGTCTCACCAGAAGGAGCAGCTGGGTGGGGCAGACGACCACCACTCTCGAAATGTGTCAATGAGGAAGCGGAGTGAACAGATTTACCGTCACTATCGTCATTATCAATCTTAGTATTATTGTCCTTTGCAGAACCAAAGTCAAGCATACTCTTGAAGCTGGTGCCCAAGTTTTCTGCAGTACTTGGCGAGTTGCGATTATGGAAGGATCCGGTGTTTTGTCTGGAAGGCACACGAGAGCCTGGATTAGATGGGATATTTGAGTGTGATCCAGTATTCACAGGAGTAGGGTATACGATGTGGTTTACCAGCTGATCTTCGGCTTCATATATACACATTTCCAAGGTTTGGAACCAGGGATCGTCGAACAACATATTCAAGTCATACCGGTGATTCACAGATGGATCACATAATTTCCAAGCCACTCTAGCAGCTCCGGAAGACTGGAATTGACTGGCCCATTTGAACTCTGATCCTGGGCCTTTGTGAAGGTCTGAGTTATTCTTGAAGCCCGGATTCACTCCACAATACCTGCTGTGATTGAACTTATAGTCTCTATAGCCGTGATCACTTACAAGCGCATGATTGAACGGAACGCCGCTGTAAACAATACAGAAAAGCATCATCCCTAATCCCCAATGGTCCATTTTAAATGGGTCATAAGCTAAGTCTTTGGCTTCATTGTGGCTGGCTTCTTTCAACAACATAACTTCTGGAGGGGAATAAGGTGGTGATCCCACATATGCGGTAGAGGTTTTGATGGGGGAGTCGAAATTACCCTGTTCTTCGTGTCCCCAGTCACTGACACCAAAATCGCAGATTTTGGCAAGACCGTTCCGGTCAATCAAGATATTCTCGGGCTTCATGTCCTTGTGAACAATATCCTGCTCATGCAAATATTTCAACCCATACGCTATTTGCTTGAAAACACAATACCTTTCATTCAAAGGAGTCCGTTTCCAACCAGGCTTAATGATAAAGTTGAATAGATCACCATGGTTGCAGAACTCCAAAATGAAACCCCATCCTCTTGACAAGTTATTTAAACTTTGGATCTTGACAATATGATATGTGTTGACTACATGTCTGCTTTTGGCCTTCTTCGAAATAATGAATTCTTTTATGGCTCGTTTGTAGAATTCGTCATCTGTCTCCTTTTCGAACAAGGTAAACCTTTTCAAGGCATATAGCTTTTTCTTACTGTTTATCAAATTAACAATTCGGACTTCAGAAGAACCACCATATCCTAGCTTCTTGTCCATCACATCGATTTCAAAGTCATCAAACAAGTTGACATGATCTTGCTGCAACTCCGGAGGTAAGAGTTCATTAGGGTCCTTGACAGGATTGCTTAAAATTCGTCCCTGGTCAGTGGAGTTCAAGTAAAAGCTCGAGTCCTTGGGCTTATCCATAAGCAAGTCTTTGTTGAGCCCAAAAGGATTGTAAACGATTTTCTCTTGATGGTGGCTGAAACTTTGAGTATCACTGTCGTTTTCTTTGTCAGAAGAAGGCCCTTTGTGCTCTTCTTTGGAAACGAAGAACCTGTGGTTCTTATGGTTTAGCTGCTGTAAATGTGCCAATGTCTCGGCCTTACTCAACTTCTTCGGTTGCTTATCGTCTGTCTTCAACTGATTAGATGTATGTCTTCTCAAGGACAATTTGGATGGGGTTCTGGACAACTTCAGGTGCGTGTCGGCCTCCAGCGAGCCGGACTCGAGGGCCTGGCTGTTGCCGTTGTTGTGATGATGGTGATGGAAAAGCTTGTGTAAACCATGGGTGGAAGATTTCCTAGAGAGATCAGAAGGAGACTCCGACGACTCCTTCTTGAAGATGTGCTTTACTCCATGCTTCGGCGGTTTACCCTCAGACGAAGTCATTGTGGATGCTTAAGGTCGAACCAGGTTTCTAGCTCAAAAAATGCTGCTTAGCCACTAATACAGTATGACAGGCTCAAATTGGAAGAACGTTGACTGCTAAGAAACAATTTAATAAAATCTTCAGAACGTTTGCTCGCAGATTTTGAGGGATATAGGTTTGGACAGATAAAAATAAATTTACGATAAACAAGAAAAAACTGTAGGCACAAAGCTGCCAGTGGTACGGGGAAATTGTGATAGAGGACCAAACAAGAGCTTTTACGGTCAGGAAGAGGTCTTCTGGAACCTTACAAATTGATCATAAAGTTTTTTTTACGTATGTTCTCTACCGATTAAGACAATGATCGGCTATAAAAATTAATGTTCTATGAGAAAACAGGTGAGGCCGGAAGTACCGAGCAGAGCAAAATATACCACGAGGTGGGGAATGCCTGTGGTGGTGGACGGCTCCCCGGTAACACATCCAGCAACTGGTGACAGTACCGGATAATCTGCAGTCTTGTCAGGAGCCGAACGCATTTCTTTATTTTGTGTAGGTTTACCGATTTGGGGGAGCGACATACAGGGTTTAATGAGACTGAATGGGGCCACAGGGAGCAGACGTCACCTGGAACCCTTCAAAAGGGGTTGCCCGGTAGACTGTGAATTCGGCAGAAACGGTGAATTTCACGAGAATTAGACGTGCGCTCAGGTTTGGCTGTTGGTGCTAGGACACCTCATCTGTCTGCGACCAGTTACAATCTCTGTGGTGTTCATTTGGCCACTTGTTCGCAGATGTGAAATTATGACGTAGATTAAACACTTTTATTTTTACTTTGTAAAAGTAAGGTATTGTTATATAATACAAATAGTCCAAGGGCACAGTAGGATATGGACATGAAGACAACACACAATTAAAGGTCAATTAAACGCTTTCTTCGTCAGAAACCTTGTGGTTTCTCTTGATCTTGAAGAATCTAATTCCACCATTGTCTTCCTCAGTCTTTGGCTCTTCAGTTGGAGGAACGGCTCTTGTAAAAGAAGAGGCATCGTTGTCCTCTTCAGGATAAGTGTTTTCTCCCTTGGAATCTTGGACTCTAGTAATGTGTTTTCTGTAGGAGCCGGCAATGTTGGCGAAGCAAGTGTTCAAGCACACAATAATAAGACAAGCAACAGCGGCCCAAATAAGAGCAGTGGCTTTGACACCAATAGAAGCTTTCATACCTTCGTCTTGGAAAGCATTTCTGGCCATCACCAGGGCAGCTGTTTGCATAGCAGCAGTACCGGCAACGAAAAAAAGGGCAAACAATGAGAACACCATAACAACTTTGTCGATAATTTCAAAGCAGAAGCCGAGAATGTCGACAATTAAAGAAATACCAGTGAAACACAAACCAGTTAAAGTGAAGGCGAAGGAGAATCTGGTCAAGTAGTAGTAGGTATCTCTGTTGTTAATGAAGTCCTTAGGAACATTCTTGGAGGTGTGGAAGTTGTCAACTGGGGAAATTGGGTAAGCTGGTCCCAAGGTACAACTGCTGTAGTTACCGTATTCACAGATACCCCAGAAGGTCCAAGCAGACTCAGAAGGAGCCCCACTAATCTTGCTGGTGTCGGCCTTCAACCAAAAGAATTCGTTCAATGGGAAAGAGTCGGAACCACCACCGGCAACGGTGAAAATCAACAAAACACAAGCACCTGCTAACAAAAAGATATTCAAAAAGGTATTAATGACTCTCATAATGTCAATACTTTTCAAAAGAATTAAAAGAAGGGAAACGTAATAAATAGAAAACCAAAAAAATTCTTATTAGGGGGAATGTTATATTTTTATAAATTTAAAACATTGAGGAGGGAGGAAGAAATTTTTAGCAAAATAATTGAAACAAAGACATACTTGCTGACACTCATAGAACTGAAATTGCCTAATTTGAAAATTGTCAAAATACTCAATCTGTGACCAACAGCCGGTTAAACGTTTTTTCTATCCAGAGCCCTTGAACCAATGGAGGTAGTTATTTAATCCCCTAGGGTTTATTGGGTGATGACATAGAGAGTCTGTTATGACGTGGCCAGAAGTAAACTGTCCTAAAACCCCGTACGAGGCCCGGGAAAATTTGCGCATAGTGACTAGCAGTTTACCGGTGATTATCACGAGAGAAACCGCTGCGTCGCTCGATCAGGGTGCTGTAAATGGCGGTCATTGGAAAAGGTTAATGATGTCGAAGACCTTTGTTGCTGTGAGCCTCTGAAAACGGAAACAAATGAGTTTGTTTTAGCACCTGCATGCAGGTGCTTTAGTCCCAAGGGGGTAAGAAAGTGGCTTGTTGGGGGCGGTATTGTCGATGTTTATTTGTGTATTTCCTAATTGGGTACAAAAGGCTGAATAAAATTACATTACTACTTCAGGGTGTGAAGTCAATTCAAACTGAGATGTTGTGTGAGTTCTATTATGCGTGGTTAGTTTCGTTTATCGTCACCCTCATTGCTCCATTTCAGACACCACCCGTACCAAGTACGCTTGAGGCATTTCTGCTTGTTGGGAGGCTCAGAAGACAGAGGGTTGGAGGGCTGAGAGTCTGACGGGTTTGAAGATATGGGGGTCTCCAACTCTGTACCAGTAGACGTAGGAGTATCGACTGTAGTGCCAGTCACAGAGCGCGTCTTGGACCGGTGAGGCAAAAGCGGATTGGGCAATGGTGGCTCATCACCTTCGTCATCATCGTGAGATACGTATCTCCAGTTGAAGCAGTCTCGACATGGAGGCTGGTCCACACATTCGGGGGTGCTGTTGTATTGTAGAATGATGTCGTCTATCACTGTATGGATACGGTGATTGAGGACATTCACATTCCATCCCTTGTCGGTCACCACATCGTAGATACAAAGCTTTCCTGTGTGGCACGCAGTCTCCATAGCATAGCCAGCAGCGTTACAAGAAGACGACACACCATTACACACTCCCATGAAGATAGGGTCTGCAGTATTACCGATGTGGTAGATGTGCTCCAAGTGTTTAGGGAATCCTGGCGGTTGAGGAAGGTGTAATCTCTGGCTTGCAAGCATTTCTCCGGGAGCTTCGAATGCTATTGCAGGCAAACCGTATGTTCTTCCCAAGAGCAGGGCCAATGAACCACCCAAAGAATGGCCAGTAACCCAAATGTCATATTCTTTAGGGTCGTATATGCCTGTAACGTTTCTGTAGACATCAAGAACTGCTCCGTAGTATCGGTCCTTTCTGACCAACTCTTTCTCAAGGCAATCTTGGTTGCAAGTGTAAGCCTTCTCGTAGCAATCACAGACGGTGGTCCAAAGGTAGCTCAAACGAGCGCAGCAGCACAGAAACAACAAGTTATCATTTAGTTTGTCCCCAGCAGTGGTTTCTTCCGACCCTCCTCCAGGAATAGCAGCCCCACTAGTACCTTTAATGGCAATCACCACAGTACTATTGGCTTCATTGACAAACACGTGTCCACGAAGCCCTTCAAAGTCCCAGCCAAACTCGATATTACTGTGGTTTTGGTCGGGCTCCCAAGGCTCTCCTACATCGACCCAGTCCAGCTTTTCTTTCTCTTTATCGGTCTTGGGGAACCGCACGTACGCATTAGAAGATATCAACGCCAACGACACCAACGTATCCTTATCGTTGAGATCGGGGAACGAAACCTCCGTTTCCTCCTCCCACTCCAAGTTGATCATGTTCAAAAGCTTGGGATTGCCCTTGACACTCATTGCATAGTCAAGATAAGAGTCGATGAAGTTAGGGGTATGACGCTCTGCTAGACGCCGTACTTTGACAGGAGCACCAGCTTTTATGGGAACCAGAACCGTCCATGGGTTCTGGCCCTCGTAGGCTTCAGGCCAGTCGTTCTGGGCATAAACGTCTTCTAAATCGGACGTTTGCATGTCTGTCTTATCTATATCCATTTGCACGTCGTCCAAGCCAGTTCGAGAAAGAAATTCAGGGGTCACATCCAACCGGCGGTGGACGTTGTAGTATTTGGAGCCTGCTCCGTGGTGAAAAATGTGTTTTAGTTGGAACTGATTAGATGTGTTTGGTGGCAGTGATATGGGATTGACGGGGATGTGTGGAGAATTTGGCTGTGTTGTGGTCCAGAAAAACAAAAAAACAACGCATCCAGTCAACACGCAAAGTTTGAGTGACTGTGTCCATTTGGAACGACGGGGATGCCCCGTATCTCCCTTTAGTTGTACCATTAGAGATGGATGGTTTTGATTTGAATTTGGGTCAGTTGCGATAAAGTGAGTGACTAGGCAGACACGACTTAGGTGCAAAAGAATAATGGAGAGAAGAGAGTGAGAGTATTCGGGCTCTGCGAGAGTCTATGTATGGTCTATATTGTATATACGCTAGGTCTGTAGTTTCTAATTTCTAAACTCTGTCAACAGCAACTAGCGGAAGCTTGTGTGGCACCCAAGTCTCTCCAGTGGACTGGCTAACTGGTGGAAGAGCGCACTACAACTGTCCCTCTATGTGGTCACCCTGGTGTGACAAGTCCTCCAATAAATACTTGGCCAGTGACACAAGCTTGATATCGTTTACTACCGTCACCTCCTCCTCCGTGTGCAGCTGTTCCACATCGAGCGTGTGCTGTAATATCTTGGTCAACTTATGAACACTATCTTTCAAGGCCCCCAAAGTTAGAGTGCCTCCTTCCTTATAGAAGTTATGGGCAATAAGTGCTGTGAAGAGATCTCCACACCCATAGAATTTACAAGAGATCTCTTTAATGGGCACAAGATGGTACGACGAGGCCCCCCGGCTGTAGGACACCGTGTACATTTCATCATTGATGTTTATGGATGAGATGATCACGTGGTGCACCTTGTAGTCGTCGGTGAACCTTAACAACGAGTGTTTCAACGATGTTATGTCTTTAATCGGCACCCCACTGAGCACCTCAAACTCAAACTGATTGGGGGTTATCAAGTCTACATACCCACTCCGTAACATCTCCTTGTAAATAGGAATCACCAGCTCCTTCACGTATATCTTCCCGTTGTCCCCCAAGATCGGGTCCATGACCAAAATGGGTTTCTTATCGCTATCCTTGAATCTCTTGAACACCTGGTCTTTGATGGCACCGAGAATGTCTTCGTTGGGAGCGTAGCCCGTTATCACCATATCGTAGTGACCAATCGAGTTCCCTATATCTTCAAGCCCTTCGAGCACCTTTACAATCAACTGGGGATCTTCAGTGCTACCTCCAAACTTACCATAACCAGGATGGTTCGAGAGGTTGGTGGTGTTGAGAGCATCCACGTTCCACCCGAGGTACTGCAACGGAAACGTGATAGCTCTGTTACCCACGTACCCGTGCACAACGTGCGACAGAATCGACAAGATTTGTCCGTTCATGGAGCTTCTTATCTTTTTCAGTTGGAACTGTCAATGGATTTTTATTTGTTCGCGAATCCGATGGTGAAAAGAATCGTTTCCTGTGAACACGTCGAATAACAAACAACCGATAGATCATGTCACTCAAGGATAGTGCATCGATAAACGTGGGATATCCGGTGTACGGAGCCAAGTTTGTCAATAACAAGACACTTTTGGTTGTTGGGGGTGGAGGAGAAGGTAACAATGGAATCCCCAATAAGATCACCGCCATCAAGTGCTCATTTAAGGTTAAAGACAAAAATAGACGTTTACAGAGATTCAGAGAAATCACTTTGCCAGCCAATGAGGACTCACCTACGTGCATTGAGGTGAATAAAATCGACAATTTGTTTAATGAAGACAAGTCTTACTCGGTGTTCATTGGGTGCAACCAGTCCAATGAATTGATCAAGTCGATGAATGCTAATAACAACTTGAGAAAGTATGTGTTTACTGATAATGAACACTTGAAATTCATAGACGCCGCTCAGTTGGACCAGGAGGTTTCGAGTGACGACATTGGTGTTTATCCCAAGATCATCAACTTGTCGCAAGACAACTCGTTGGGCTTATTGATGACCTCCAAAGAGCCCTCGATCGTGTATTTGTTTGATCCCGAAGCATTGGAGTGCTCGTATCGGTTTGAGCCAGGTGTAGAGATCAAGGATTTCCATTTGTGTCCCTTTGACAATGGAAAGACCATGGCTTATGTCACCTCCACCTCTTTGGAGTTGACATCTGTGAGCTCCAACACAGTGTCTATAACAGACTCAACTAACAAATCAGCCACTTTGAAAAAAGCATTGTCAAGTTACATTTTGACCAAGGTTAGATACATCAATGAGGACGAGCTTTTGATTCTGGCCAACTTGCGGAAGGGCGGTGTAGCGTTGTTAAAGTATTCACTCAAATCCAAGTCACTCACCAAGGTGAACAATTTTTCCAAAAAACTGAAAGGATTGGTAGCAGTTGATTTATCTTCCGATCAGAACTTGATTGCTGTTGCAACTAATGACTTTACTTTGACTTTGCTTCGTCTCTCCGACATGAAAGTTTTGAAGACGTTTCCCAAATTACACAGCTTCGCTATCACAAGCGTCTGCTTTTCACCCAACGGTTCTAAGTTGGCAACCGTATCAGCCTCAAACTCGGTGCATGTATTCAAAATTCCTAAAGGCTTTGCTCAAGGTAAGTCGTTGCTTGGATCCATCATTAACTACATTTTCTACACTTTGTTGATTGGAATCTTCGCCATAGGCTTGCAGATTTCCATCGAAAACGGCCAGCTTCAAGAATTCTATGAAACTTCTAAGAGAATCGCCATTGACCTGTTTGGAATTTTAAGTATCTTCAGCTTACAAGCCTTCGAATTCATCAAGGACAAGATCAAAAACGAAAAGTTGGAAGGTGACGAGAACACCAAGAAGTACTTTACTATCAGCGAGTGGGAAGACCAGAGTATCACAAGTCCAGCTTCTTTAACTAGCATTACTGGCACTCCAATGGGGGATCCTGTGGGTAGTATTAACGATATTGTCAGCGAAATTTCAAGGAGTGAAGATGCTTCCTCTTTCGTGTCCGAGGATGTTGTAGAGGACATCGAAAGCCAAACTGCGGTGTCTTCTGTTGAAACGACTACAGCGTCTACGAACGCTTCTGTCGTTGATAATCACAACTTCGAACCTCATATCGAGTTTGCTCAAAATATCACTACCACAGAAGAAAGGGACGAGTCCGAGTCAGTGGTCCACGAGGAGTCTGCATATCCAGTTACAGAAAACCTGGACGATGGATACACAGCTGACGTAGATGAGCGGTACTTCCACCAAATAGTGGTAGATGTGGAGACAGATGTTTCAGATTATGAAGAAGCCCAAGAGGAAGTTGAGGAACTGGAAGTTGAGCCAGAGACGGTGGAACTTGAAGACTCAGAACAACAAGAGGACACAGTTGAAGAAGTTGAAAATGCTCAAGAGGAAAACTCAGCAGAAGTCGTAGAAGATGAGGAAGCCAATGAAACCATGGAAGAGCCTTTCGACGCAGTACCTGTCGACGAGATTCCAAAGAGGGAAGTCCAAGACGAGCAAGGTGCTCAAAGTGATGAACCAGAGCTTACCGAAGAGTTGACTACTGAGAATATTGATCCTGACGAGGCAGACGAGTTTCCAGAGGAAGTGGACGAGCATAACTCGCCAGTATCTGAAGTTGAGTCCGAAACGGAGGTTAGCGAAATCGAAGAGACCAGTGAGACCGAAGCAAGTGAACCCGAAGTTAGTGAGACCGAAGCAAGTGAACCCGAAGTTAGTGAACCCGAAGTAAGTGAGACTGAAGTCAGTGAGAGCGAAATAAGTGAGACAGAAGTCAGCGAGAGCGAAATAAGTGTGACAGAAGTTAATGAGACTGAAGTAAGTGAGACTGAAGTAAGTGAGACTGAAGCAAGTGAGACTGAAGCAAGTGAGACAGAAGTCAGTGAGACAGAAGTCAGTGAGACAGAAGTAAGTGAGACAGAAGTAAGTGAGACAGAAGTAAGTGAGACAGAAGTAAGTGAGACAGAAGTAAGTGAGACAGAAGTAAGTGAGACGGAAATGAGCGATACCGAAGTAAGTGAATCAGAGTCGGTTTCAGAGGCCAAGCCAACTGAAACATCAGAAGAAGAAGTTGAAACAGTCGAAACTTCAGAGGAGTCCGAAATCGACGCTATGTTTACCTCAGAAGAGTCAGAAACAGATGTACTAGCAGACGCCAACACATCAGAATCAGAAACAGATACATTTTCAGACGCTAGCACTTCAAATGATTCTGAAACCGAAACTTTTCTGACCTCTGATGAATCGGAGACAGACTCTGTCACACAACCCAAAGCTTCACTCTCTACAACCAAAGAAGAACCCGCAGCTTCTACCGTCTTGAGTAAACCAGAGTCGTCTACTCCCAAACCCATCACAAAAAAGTCTAAGAAAAAGAAGAAGAAGAAAACTGTGACCAAAAAGTCCAAGAGTACCAAACCTAAAACCGCATAAGCTCTCTCTTAGTTAGTATTTTAATATATTCCGATTGACTTGATACCACCTCGAATAAAAATGAGACCAAATTGAGATCTCATTAGACGCGATCATTTCTCATATACTACTATACTATGGTGCCGGCTCCATTTGCCAAAAACTTGGCCGACGTCACCGACCCGTCGGAGTGGAGTGAGACAATGATACCAGCACTTGCGCAACTCGAGTCTCTCCAAAGATGCTACGTTTGTAAAGAGTTTCTTCAAGCCCCAGTTTTGACATCCTGCAATCATACATTTTGCTCCAGTTGTATACGACAGCATTTGATGGTCAAGAGTACGTGTCCTTTGTGTTTGTCAGCACAACTCGAAAGCAACTTGAGACGTGTAGTTGTTCTTGAAGAAATCGTCAACTGTTTCACTAGTTTGAGGCCGTTTTTGCTTGACTTCTTGGGTAACAATAACCGTACTGACAGCAGAGAATCCACCTCATCGCCCAAAAGAGGTTGTGACGTTTTGAACACGCCTAACACATCGAGTTCCTCTGATGTGATATTTGTTTCCGAAGAAAGAGCTCCTCTGAAACGACAGAAACTCGACCAACAAGAGGCAGAATGTCCAATTTGCCAACAGAAAATGGATCCCGATTTCCTTCAAAATACTCATATCGATAACTGTCTCAACGGAAAGAGCACTGTGCTTCCACAGAAGGAGAAAACCCGTGGAAAGAAAGAGATTCTGTCTTTTTTCAAGAGGAAAGCTGCTCCCAAATCGGCAAGCGATGCTCTCAAACTCGATCACCTGGACTTCTATTTTAATAATGCCCAGAAGCACATCCAGAAGGACGTCAGATTGGCCAAACTTGACTTCAACTCTTTGTCAACGCCTAAAGTCAAAGAGAAACTTGCGTCCGTGGGACTTCCTACCACAGGTACAAGGCACCAGCTAGAATTGCGTTACAACCAGTACTACATTCTCTACAACTCCAACCTCGATAGTAGTCATCCCGTGGACGTCCGAGTGCTACGGCAGCGACTCAGCCGCTGGGAGTCGTCTCATGTGGCTTTCAACAACGGGTCAGGCGACCTCTTCAGTACCAGGATAAGTACCAGGAACATCACAGACAAGCAGTTTCTGGTCAAGCAATGGAGGCGAACCTATTACCAGGAATTCAAAGAGTTGATTCAACAGGCCAAAGAAAACGCTCAGAAAAAGCCAGCTAGCAAAGAGTCACTGCAAACGACCCACAAAACTGATGGCCAGACGGGCAAAACGGAGGTCCCGGGTGAATACTGTTTAAGTCTGGTCTCCAAAGCGCACTCCGAACAAGACTCGAAAATCGCTCACCACCCGAATAACAACTCCGATGAGGAATGTGGTGATCTAGACCTCAGTTCAAGCGTTTTGTTTGTAGCCGACACTGACTGAGGTACTCATCTATGCGATGACGTATCCCCAGGTCTCTAAGGTCTTGTACCGCCAATGCATTGGGCCCAGTCACGCCGAGAGCTTTCGTTGGGCCGAGTTATTTTCGCAGCCGCTGTCTGCGGCCGCATTTTTTCTACCTTTTAGGAAAAGGTTTTAATGTTGCTTATGTCGTATGAGATTTTTTACTGTGGTTATAACATAATACTAGGATTTTTGATAGCACGTTGACCATCTCTATTCAGAATTATAAGAGTAGGCGTCAACAGATTGCAGTCATATATTCATCAAACTTTTACTATTGAAACACACATAATAACTTGCATCGCAGTCTCCCGAACAACGGTTTCAAGAAAGACTTCTGGATAACATGGCAGATGAGTCCATGTATATTACCACCCACGAAGCAGCCCTTGCACTTGTGGCCACATCCATGAAGAAGGCCCGTCTTCGCCTCGATACGTTGGCGGTAAATTCTCTCGTTGGAGGCATTCTTTTCTCAGTTGGAGGAATGTTTCAGGTAACCATCACCTCGAATGTGGGCGAACTTTACTCCCAGAATCCGTGGTTCTGTGATCTTTTGGTAGCATCCTGTTATCCCATTGGGCTTTTCTATGTGGTGATTATGGGAGCAGAGCTATTCAACCTGAACATTCTATTTTTCACCGTTGGGGCCATGAGAGGTGCTGTTTCGGTGGTGGATCTTCTTATTTCTTGGTTGGTTAGTTGGTGGTTGAACTTGGTGGGAAACATATTTGTATGCTACATCATTTGTCACTTCTCTAGTGTGTTTTCCTCCAAGGCCATCATAGCTGGTTCCAAGGAAATTCTTGACCACAAGGCATCGTTTATGTTTCACGAAACATTGATAAAGGGAATGGCAGGAAATTTCTATGTGGCTTTGGCAGTGTATCTTCAGATAATGGCTAAACCATTGCATGTTAAATTCATACTCATGTTTCTCCCGATCTTCACATTCGTCGGCATTGGGTTTACTCACTCCGTTGCCGACATGTTCATCGTAGTGATGGGATTGATCAACGGTCTGGAGCATAGTGTTGGCCATGTTGCATGGAAGGTTCTACTACCGGGAGTTCTTGGGAATATCATCGGAGGCTCTTTCTTTGGTATAGTCATCCCGTGGTATTCTCACATCTACAGTGTGGAAGAAGATCAGAAGCTTTTGAACTTGCCGCAATACGATTTACGTGATGAACAACCTGAAATCAATTCCGATTCTCGTGTGGTAAGAGAGAAGCTTCTCGTGAATAATGAACGGTATTACGAAAAGCCTGAAGTTCCTTCCACAGATACTTCTGGAAGTACAAGTGTAGAACCTTTCAGCCCCCCAAGAGGTCTATATGACGATACAAGTATCAGGAGTGATGACATGAGCCACATGAGCGGTGTGTCACGTGTAGCTTCGGGTGTTTCTGTACGTTCTCGAAATGCTTCTCTAAGGTCAAGGTCTCATTCGATTAGGTCTCCTAAAAATGTGTTTCCTGTTTATGGGATGGGAGAGCCTCTAGAGAGAGAACGTACAATAGCATCAGGATACTACGAAGATGCACCAGAACCCGACGATGAAGTCAATGACGATGGTGCAAGTGAAAGGTCCGCAGAGTTCGTGGGCACTAGGATAAAGCGAATTCTTTCGAGACCGCAGCGTTCAGACATCGAGCACCAGCGTCAACCTCGGAAATCGGTATCTCTGAGGAGATCCCATTCCATGATGAGACAGTACTCTGTCAGTTCTCAACGTTCATTCCGGTCTAATAGTAATGCCTACATAAATAGAATGGCAGATGCTGGAGTTCCGCAAAGTGCAATGGTCCATAGTGACCATGTTGCAGGCTCTGCCACCGATACGACTATTTCACCTGCGATGGCTTCTGTTGCTGAATTACAAAAATCGACTTCTAATCAAGGTCCCAAACCTACTAGAATCGATCGATCTGTGTCGAACATTTCACCAAATCATTCAACCGAGGACATCACAGATGTAATAATTAAAGACTCTCTGTCAAATGGGTTATAATGCCGCCCAATCTAATATATTTAATATAGAATTTCTCATTGATAGTAGTCCTGAAGGTAGTGTACGTTAATGTTATAATGTTTTCTTGAAGATGGTATTGCATCGAGTAAAGAAGTAAAAAAACAAGTGGACGAGACAGGAATCGAACCAGTGACCTTTTGCTTGCAAGGCAAACGCGCTACCAACTACGCCACACGCCCAATTTGTTAAGAAAAAAACCCGTTGTATATCGCTTGCGTAAATTTACTACTTTCCAGATATCGTAGTTAGTTTGTGGAAGCTTGAAAGCTGGTACAACCTTGGGTTTTGGATACAACAAAGCATGGTCAAGTTTGAAGATCAAGTAGACGAGATAGGTAATCCGCGACTAAGTTTGATATTTTTCCTCCATGAAAATTACTATAGCCCATTTACTTGGCCTAAAAGCGTAATTTTCAGTAAATTATGAAACTTGCACATTCGCTTTCAGAACCATTCGGTAGAACCTTTTTGGTAATTTCTTATACGTCCTGTTACATCCACACAGATGTAATAGTCTAGCTCTTGATAAGGAAAACACTATAAAATCATGATCAATTCCTTCTTTCTGTAAAACTACAACACATTACCAATAAACAATAATGGCTGCTCAACAACAATCTAAAACAAACAAGTCTGAAACTCAAGACAACAAGAAGTACTATACCGGCTATGGTGTTCCAGTCCACTCTTGTGTCATTGCTTGAACAATTACCTTACGTATTTACAGTACCTATCCAGCATTTGTCGTTATTTTTTTAATATTCTTGAACATTCATGAGAGTTGGAAGTTGAAGAAGGGGATGCCTGTCAACTGCGGTAGTAGTTACGCCAACTCATTGAAAATCCCCGTGAATATAGAATGTGTTTTTTACTCCGATATATGCTAGTTAAGAAATAAATGTTTCGATCCCACCAACCACCAACTTCTCTTCACAAAATCTTCCATCTTTACAAAAGGAATACTAGAGTATCCCCCTGACCCATAAAGGAGCATGGACTAACTCGGCAGTGATACTTGCTCACCAATCCACTTTCATACCTTCTCTTCCCTTTTCGCAGCTCATTTCGATGCGATGTGCACGAAATGAAAAGCCCATCGCATCAATTTTTTCAGAAGAATACCGATGAGTGGAACAACAAATACAGCAGCAGCTGCTGCATATATGGATGACAGCGTGAGCTGGAAGTCCTTCAAGCTCGACTCTAGATTGAACCAAGCTATCGAGCATTTAGGGTTCAAGAACCCAACTTTGGTGCAGTCAAGTGCCATTCCCCTTGCATTAGATGAGAAGAGAGATATAATTGCACAAGCATCAACGGGGTCCGGAAAAACAGCAGCATACGTTATCCCAATTATCCAAAGCATCTTAAATGGAGAAGCCACCAACGAGATCCAGAGTGTTATTCTCGTTCCTACCAGAGAATTGGCAGACCAAGTCAATCAGTTTATCAGTAAGCTTCTCGTTTACTGCGCAAATAAGATTAATGTTGTCAACTTATCAAGTAACTTGAGTGACCAAGTGCTCAACTCCGTATTGGTCAACAAGCCTGAAATCATCATATCTACCCCTTCCAAATTAATTCAACTCTTGGAAAAGGCATCGACCCCCTTAGGTCTCTCCAGTGTCAAGAACTTGACGATCGATGAGGTGGATTTGATTTTGTCCTATGGTTACAAAGACGATATTATTAAGTTGGAGGAGTACCTTCCAATCAAGAAGAACTTACAAGTGTTCTTGATGTCTGCCACCGTTAATGATGAGTTGAGTGATCTCAAATCGAAGTTCTGTTCCAAGCCAGCTATTTTGAAGTTGAATGATGAAAACATCAACAGCAATAATTTGGTGCAATATTACTGTAAGACTACTGAATTTGATAAGTTCTTGTTGTCGTACGTTATTTTCAAGTTGAATTTGATCAAGGGCAAAACTATAGTGTTTGTCAATAACATTGATAGAGGATACAGGTTAAAGCTATTCTTGGAGCAATTCGGTATTCGTTGTTGTATATTGAACAGTGAATTGCCAGTGAACTCCAGGTTGCACATTGTGGAAGAGTTCAACAAGAACGTCTACAATTTGTTGATAGCTACTGATGAGACTAACGAAAGTAACGAAATTGAAGAGGATCAAACTACAGAGTCCACCTCTACCAAGAAGGAAAAACTGAAGAAGGACAAGGAATACGGTGTTTCAAGAGGTGTAGATTTCAGAAATGTTGCATGTGTTTTGAACTTTGATTTGCCCACCACATCTAGAGCTTATGTTCACCGGGTAGGAAGAACTGCTAGAGCTGGCAAATCTGGTATGGCATTGTCTTTTGTTATTCCAAACAAAGAGTTTGGTAAGCACAAAGTTGCCAGTTTAAAGACAGCCAAGAGAGACGAGAAGGTCCTTAACAGGATTGTCAAACAACAAACCAAGAACGGGTTTGAGATTAAACCTTATCAATTTGACATCAAACAAGTTGAAGGGTTCAGATATAGATCCGAAGATGCTTTTAGGGCCGTTACACAAACCGCCATAAGAGAAGCAAGAGTCAAAGAATTGAAACAAGAATTAATCAACTCCGACAAATTGAAGAGATTCTTCGAAGAAAATCCACAAGACTTGGTATCCTTAAGACACGATAAAGAATTACATCCTGCCAGAGTTCAAACTCAATTGAAGAGAGTTCCTGAATATTTATTACCCGAAAGTGCAAGAAGTGACCCACAAAAGATTGGGTTCGTTCCTTTCCATAAAAATAAAGTACACAAAAAGGGTAGAAAGAATAAAAGGAAAAATGACCCTTTGAAATCTTTAAAAATGAAATAAGTTTATAGACAATGCATAGTTATCATGTTGTTCCGGTTCATCCTAATCTTGAAAGTATCAAACTCCACAATAAATTGGCTAAGCATGTTGAAGGAAACATCAAAGCCGATGGAATAAATGCAAATGACAATATGGAGACAAAGGGCCAGAAACAGTATGAAATTTTAAGTGATTTCAAAAATATGGCTCTGGTATTAGCTGTGATTTCTCCATGATCCCACAAAGAACTCAATACATTGAAGATCAATTGGAATCCTGGAGCACCTACAGCTTGATCCACCATGATACGGTATACCAAGTTGTCGAATTGGGTGATTAACAAATCATACCACAACACTGTGAACGAGCCATTGATGAGGCCCCAGACCAAGAACTTGAAAACCTTGTTATAGCTCAATTTTTTCCGGGAAATCTGGGTAATTGACTGGGCCACCATGGCTGTAGATCCCCCTAGAAGTGCAGGGCCAAGTAATCGGTGGTAAGCAATCAAATCATCGTATCTATAATATATGGCCAAAGACATGGCAGTTTCCACGATCAAATTGATAATCAATCTACGGCCAATGTGCTTGGGAGTGGGATAAAGCTTGGAATCTAATCCATGTTGCATGTCGTCTATCTTAGACTTCTCGTAGACGCCGATGTCCTTCAAAGGCACTGCCTTACTCATGGGCCGGCTAGGTTCACGTTTTCAAAACACATTACGTTTAAAGTTTCTGAGATTTTCATGGAGTTGTGGTCGTGTGAGTGCCGCTAGCACTCAGTCCACACATGTGAATATGGAGCCATGATTACGAGACGTCGGTGGCAGACCGAAGGTAACGATGTGAGAGTCTTCGGTGGGACTAGGTCGAATACGATGCCACAGGTTGGCTACATAATGTTTTTCAGCAGCTGTGTAAAACGACAGTCGATAATCGATTTCTGACAGTGTACTTGCAATTGGTAATCAATAGAACACAGAGGGTTTAAAAAACATCCGGGTTACGTACCAGACAATACAACGTTTGCTATATCTCCCAAATGTACAAAAGAGACCAATCTATATTGGTATAGTGGTTGGAAGTCCACGGCCAAAGGCTGTTGAAGAGTTGCAGCCAGAAGAAATAGCTTAGATATAATCAATGGAGTGGTAATATTGTAGCATCGAAGTGTTTTGGCAAGCACGCTGCTTGGCTTGGTGAATTGTAGCTCACTATAGTAAACAGTATTTCTAGCAGTGAAATGGTACGCACGGCACCCAATAATAGCAAAAGTTGACCTTATACAGAGAGACCATCGATTCCGTAACAAAAAATTTTACCCAGATCTCCAGGCAACTGATATCTGGGTGCCTGGCTCTTCCGGACCTTCACTTGAAGTGTTCACGTGATTTGATGCTGCAGCTCACCGAAACCTGGGGTCCCAGAAATCCGCGAAGAAGTTCATAGAATTTTTAGACATCAACAGTTCTGAAACTTTTCACAGTTAGCACATTAGACAAGCATTGGAAATGGTGGTCCACAATCCTAACAACTGGTATGTACTGTCATAGTGATTCTTCTGTTTCAAGTTTGGATGTATATTAACTGTTTTTGCTGTAGGCACTGGGTAGACAAGAACTGTCTTCCATGGTCCAAAGAGTACTTCAACAGCGAATATGTCAATACTAAAGTCGAGAAAGATTCGTTCGAATTTACCGTTACTAGTATAAATTCAGTAGAAGGCGACTGTGACGTCACCCAAAGAAAGGGAAGAGTGTTGTGTATTTATGATATGAAATTGGTGTTTGGAATCACCGGAACGAAAGATGAAGAATCCTTCTCTGGTACCATCACAGTTCCTGAATTCATGCACGATCAAGACAAAGATGAGTATATTTTCAACGTTTCATTTGACTCTTACAAGAGTGAAGTCAAGACCTTGTTTGTGCCTGCATTGAAGGAGAAACTCTTGAAATTCCAGGGGGATTTGATCAAGGCTCATGAAAAAGACGTCCAGCACGCTACATAGACACCAATATATATACATAGACTTATGCACTTTTGCTGTTCACTAAGCATCGAATCCTTCTGGGACTCCCCTGGCAGACCTCGTACTGCCATCTCTGGATCCCAAGTATATTTCGGTGCTACCTGTGTCATTGTAAGATGCATCAAGTGTATACCAGGGAATTGCACCTTGCTCCATCGTCTTTAGAAACTTGAATGTTTCGACATCACTGTATGGAACACCCAAACTAGGATCAAAATACTTGACTTCTGTGCCGGTGATGAGACAAAGCTTCTTGTTACCATTAGGCAAATATAACCCGATCGGTGCCTCTGTGTTCAATGTAATGGCCGTGTCGTTTGTGTCTTCTTCCACCACTTCTTCGATGATTTCTTGTCTTATGCCTAGCTTCGGTAATCTATTGAGGTCATCAAACATTGGGTTATCCTCCTTCAAGTCGGTTGCAGGGGTGAATATTTCATCTTCTTCTACCCTAACTTTTGCGTAAGGGTTATTGGCTCTTCCAATCTTCAAGATTGTCTTTAGGTCTTTGAATCTTCTGGGAGCCGGAAGCAAAGACTGTTCGCCAAAAATGATCAGTTTGAGTTTGGTTTCATCCAATGGTAATTCTTTGGCTTCGAATTCGAGCAAAATTACATCATTTCTAGCCACTCTTTGGACCGGGCCTTCAAAGACTTCTTTGTCATCTTCCTCTGTGACTTCACCTTCGACTTCTTCGCTGTTAGCCCGTCCACTTGGAACAACATCCTCTGAATCGTTTGAAGAGCCTGCATCATCATTGTTGTTATCATTAGGTATATCATGAATGGCATCTTCTGGCTCTTTCGAGCCGTCAGCAAATGTTACTTTCTTCCGCTTCTTGTCAGTGGCCAGTGATTCATCATCGATAGCTGTGGCAGCAGGGGAACCAGGAGCCTGCTCTGTGTTCGTGTCACCAGAAGAGCCGTTGTGTCCATCTTTAGATGTTTCGGAAGCTTTGCCCTCGATCACCACCGGACTTTCCTGCTTTACATAGTCTTCCTTCTCTTTATCTGTTGGAATCTCAGGTTTAGCTCCATCCTCCATTTGCGTTTTCTGTTCGTCATCTTTGGAACTCGTGTCCATTTGAACAACCGAATCTTCATTTTGTTCCTCTATTATGGTTTCGGTTCCAGGGCTATCATGAGGAGCGGTTTGGTTGGAGAATTCTTCATTTCCAGAATCATGGTCAGCTTCAGTATCACCGACATTCAAGGCATTGCCTTCGACTTGTAACCCATCCACAACCTCAACATTTTCAGTGGCTTTTGCACGTTCCTCTGCCTTGTAAAATGGCAACTCTCGATCTATGTCACCTGGTAATTTGGACAAATCGAGGTGAAAAAGCTGCTTGAGCCTTTTAATGTTTCTCTTCTTCGACTTGCCTGTAATAGAATAAAAGATCTTCCTAGCAAATTCAATCTCATCGTTGGGTGAAATAAATTCCTGTTTACTTACCAAACGCAAAATATTGACCAACTTCTTCCTCCTCAGATGAAGCAACAGCTTCTGCCTTTCTTTCTTGACAACCTCCTGTTGCTGAAACAACTCTAAAGATATCACATTTGCCTTTTCTGTCTCCACGGCCTCTGCAAGACGCTCCTCTTGTGTCATTTCACGTTGCTTCTCTCGCACTATCGGTGTCGTAGCAGCTCTTCTCTCTTCATCCTTCTTCAACTTCTCAACCAATGCCTCTTTGTTCTCCACCACCGAGGCTCTAGACGAAGACCTTCTTGTGCTATGCATAAGCACATCTGAAGTCACTCTCTTCTTAGGCTTGGCAGTTTTGGGCTTGGAGTCAGCCGTCTTGAATCGCTTGATTTTAGGAATAAGCCGGTTCTGTTGCTTCTGTTTCCTCTTTTTCTGCCGTTCTTCCTTCTCCAATTGTCTCTCACCTTCGTCTTCGTCTGTACCACTGAGTGACATATCCGAGTCAGAGAGCACATCGTCGGAATCAACCTGAGGTGCATCCGAGCTATCTTCGTTCTCATTATCTGCATTGTCATTATCTTGATCACCTTCGTTATCTTTTTGCCCCTCTCTTTCCCCTGTGGTTTCAGACGCATCCTCTTCCTCCTCATTTTCACCTTCCTCCGCATCACCCTCGTCTTCGTCGTCGGACTCCATGAATTCTCCGTCATCTTCATCTTCTTGAAATAATAGGTTGACGTTCTCGTCGTCTTCGTCCACAAATCTCGATGCCAGCAGCTGAGTAGTTTCACTCTCCATATCTATCAATTGCTTCAAACGTGAGCCGGCATTTGACCGCCGCTGCCTTGTGTTCATTAAAAACTCCTCTTCGTCTGACGACATGGCTGCTACGAAGTCTGATTCAAAGTACTGAAAAAATCAACTGAAAAGTTCGCGCACCATAAGAAGTTCAGCAACGATTGTATGAATAGGACGAAAGTAATTGGTAGAGGAAGGGCCTCGATGGTTGTTAGAGGTGGGTTGAGACCCGTACGGCAGCTAAGCAGCAGCCGAATAAATTTTCACGGAAAAGATTGGGCTGCTAGTGGCTCAAGTGCCGAAGAATTGAGTCACTTCGATGCTCTTGCGTCCTCCTGGTGGGACGTCAACGGGCCCCAAAGAATATTACATAAGATGAACTTGCTTCGAATGGACTTCGTTCAAGAAACCATCAGAAGTAATTTGAAGCTCAATGACGGCGTGAGCAATCCTGACGACGAGGTGTACATTCCTCCCTATAATGTAGATTTGCTTCCGGAGGGTGTGAAAGACAACATCATCAAGGACCAGGAGGCCAAGCGTGACCAGATCTTGTCAGAAAACAAGTTGAAGGTGTTGGATATTGGTTGTGGTGGGGGGATTTTGAGTGAGTCGATGGCCAGGTTACTGTTTGTAGAATCAGTGAAGGGTATTGATTTATCTGAAGAGGTGTTGGCGGCAGCAAACGTCCACAAGGCCAAGGATCCTATGTTGAAGAATAAACTTACTTATAAGCTTCTGTCTGTGGCAGACATCCCCGGCAGGGAAAAGTTCGATGTGGTGACGATGTTTGAGTTGTTGGAGCATGTAGACTATCCATCCAAAGTATTGACGGAAGCATTATCCAAACTAAAGCCTAACGGATGGTTGTTTTTGTCCACTATTAACCGAGACCTTGTGAGCTGGTTCACGACCATATTTATGGGGGAGCATGTCTTGCGGATCGTGCCTGTGGGCACGCATACTTTGTCCAAGTACATCAACCAGGAGGAGATCAGGACATGGATCCAATCGCAGCACGGTCAATACGAAGTGGTTTCCTCTAGGGGTTGTATCTATATTCCAAGTTACGGATGGAAGTTCGTGGATAATGAGAATGTTGGAAACTATTTCATGGCTATAAAAAAAAGTAGCACTTAATAAGAGTTTCTGTAAATAGTATATAAGACATTGGATCAATTTGCAACCTTAGCGGGCTCCTCGCTCTCATCGATAAACGTGGGGAGCTTATCGGCAGAAGCTGGCTCTTCGTTAAGATAACTCGGCATCGATAAGCCCTCGTTGAATTCACTTTCGAAATCCATTTCCTCTCCTAAAGCATCAAGCTCCGCATCCAATTCAGACTCGCTGATATCGTCGGGAATGTCGTTGGTCATCGACAAAGATTCCTGTAACTCGTTACTCTTGTCTATCAAATCAAGCATCTCGTCTTGTAGCGATTCGATCTTATCAATATCGATTTTGCCGTACGTCTTCTTCAACTGCTTGTTGGCTTGCTTCATAGCATCCACCGTAATCATGGTGTTTTGCAAATTGTCGGTAGTCATTGCCGCCTGTGTCATGTTCCAAGACTGGTTCTCTAGTTGGTCTTTTTGAGCCTCGATTTGTTTCCTCTGCCTCAAGAGTTTCAAAGCCTTTTGCTTCAATGCTGACTTGCCAGGGCCGTCCCTCATTCTGGAGATTTTCTGCTGATAGGTGGATAATTCCGAGTTGATTTTCGATAGCTTGACATCCAAGCTGCCCACACGGTCATCTATGTTCTTGACAGCATCGTTCAACGACGGCTTTGGGGCGGTGCTCTTGCTTCCAAAGAGCCTGTTCATGTGGAGATGTGTGTGAGAGAATGATAAAAAGTGCGTAAACGGAGATAGTTTAAGCTGCGAAAACAAGAGATAGTAGTTGTCTTGAGAGTTACGGGGTGTTTAGAAGGGGCGTAGAAAGACATGTGTCTACGAACTCTGTGGGCACAGGGGCATATGAAATCAAAACACTTTTATTGTAGAACTAAAAAACACTATTGGAGCACCTGTCTCTGTTTACGAAATTGGAGTGATGTCTTCCTCGTCATTGAACTTGATTGGGGCCAAACCGACGGTCTTTTCCTCAAGATCGTAGACAACATAAGCTTGTCTCAAAAAGACATCTCCCAAGATGGTGTAGTCATCACCGAGGGAAGAGAACAACCAAGCACAACCTGGAACAGGGTTGCCATTATCGTCAGTAGTCTCACTAGCAGTTGCAGCACCTGGAATGGTGATGGAAACACCGTTGAAGTCAACGGTGACATCTTTGGCATCCGAGCAGCTGTCGTAGTAGTAGTATCCATCACCTTGCTTGAGTCCCAAGGCAGAAGCAAGGTTGTCAAGAACATCTTGTGGAAGGATGTTAAGGGTAGTTCCAGAGTCCATGGTGTAGCCAACTCCACCGGCATCAACTTTCTTTCCATTAACGGTAAACGAGTTAACAGCCAAGTCCAAGTTTTGGTCGGAAACAATTGGGTTGGAGACGATTTTTCCAGTATACTTAGCGTTGTCAATACCTCCGAAAAGAATACTACCTTGAGCAGCATCAGCTTGGTTCAAGTAGAGAGAGTAAGCATTCTTGTTGATGAATCCTTGGTCGGCCAAAGATTGGGGAACGTTAGAGTACAGGTTTTGAGCTGCTTCATTGGTTTGCAAACCAACACCCATAATACCGTACTGAATGGTACTGGTAGTGGCATCACCGAGTTCTTGGGCTTTGATGACTGGGCCATCGCTTCCAAGTTGAACAGTGTCGGTGATCCAGTCACCTTCGGCATGAGATTCATCAGCATAACGAATAGAAAATCCACTGGCAACTTTCTTATAACTAGAAGACTTGGTGTGGTCATAAGATCCATACTGAGCATCAACACCACTACTCAGGTCCACGACCCACAAATCAGAAGATCCAGTGTCGACGTCAACCTGGACATGTTGCTTGTTTGAACCAACATAAACATCGGCAACGTAGTAGCTGCCTTTATTGAGTAAAGGGTACTCGTAGTCATCGGCTCTTTTTCCATTGTTTTTAGGTGGGACGAATGAAGTGTTACTTTTCTGGACGTTAAAGTCTAACTTAACTACACCATTACCTCTCTTTTGGAAACCTGGAACAGCAGCACCAAATGAAACTGAAGCACTGAGAGCCAAAGCAAGAGCATACATAACGTTGAATTGAGCGAACATTTTGATTGTTAGTCGTCTTTGTTGAGGTTGAACTATTGTTTAAACTCGAATAGAATTGTCTATGGGCTCAATACTCTGGGATTCTTTTGGGTTTATATAGTTGCTAGGCTCACTTTCGACACACGAAATGAGACCCGTATGTACAAGTGGATGTTCCCTATCTCCTTCTGAAATGCCGTGGCTTTTGCGAAGTCTATACTCGTGTGTCTTCTATGTGTTACAAACGGCTCTCTAGATACGACGAATCCAGTGAAGTTTCAAAGCTTAATATTTGATTTAATTGTCTAATTTACTGTTTCGAAATTCCTGTGTCAATGTAGTATTCATTCGATTGCAAAACAATGCACGCACATGAAATGCATTTGTCCATTCTATGCATTCCGTTATCATTGACTACAAAAACAATACAAGTCAGACTCAAAACCGTAAAACCTGCAGCCATGGAGCCGCTCAATAAATCACTATTTTTAGTGTATTGTTCGAGCATGGATCTGGAATCTGTCAATGAGCTATGGATTCAACAGGCATCAGTTAAAGCCTCGGTAAATGATGAAATATGACATATGAGAGATAGGGCCGTTAACAAATTGTTTGTTGGTACTAAAACCTTAATTTGTGCACGTACCTTGCTGTCTGAACGTCACCACGAATGAAGATTGTCCATAAACGATAAGGTACCCGTATTATAGTGACTTAGAGCAAGTCTTGCATGGTGGGAATGATTAGAGCCCCAAAATCACCTATCAAATTCATGTTCCTGTACGCTGTCGATCAAACGGAATTGCTCTCTTTTCGTCCGAATGTTCTGAATGTCGAATTTTAAACACAATAGGATCCTTTCTTGTTTCGGATGCAACCCCATAAAAGTGCTCCAAGCAACTTGACCTTTAACCCTTTTGTATCCTGTATATAGTACATACACCTCTGTGACTGAAAGCTTAAAATATGTGGCATCAGGCACCACTTAGACTGAAGGTGCTAAACTTAGAGATATGGCTACTTTTGACGGAGCCGTATTAACATGGGGCCTTGGCGACATTCTCTACTCTTATGGATAAAGTTTCCTATTCTCAGAGCTCACTCCACACCTACTAAGAGCCGTCAAATTCTTCTCCACAAAATATAGTTAAGGCCCTGATTAGAGCTTTGTAGTGTCGTGTCTATATGCCAGAACTGAACTATTTTCCATATATTTTATTAGGTATAATTATGTATATCATTACAAGAAGAAAACAAGAGTGAAAACTGCATGTGCTGCGATTAATGAATTCATGACAAATCCGCTAGAACCAGACTCTGATGTGGTTGCTATAGGAGGGGATGAAGTGTCGTTGGTGGCTTTTGCCACACCAGTTGCCAATACTTCTTTTCTGTTTCCCGAGCTACTGGGGAAAATTGCATTGTTTAGGTCCGTAAAAAGACCCATATCCTCTAAATCTGAGATTATACCCCTCACGGCTGGAACATACCGTCTCAAGAACCCAGAAAGCTTGGATGTAAGTCCCGAATAGTCGCCCTTCAAGGCTTTTCCGATCATAGAGGCGATCGCAGCAGGATCAGATAAAGCGGATCCTACTAATTCGGTAATGTTAACAGAAGAGGTCAAAGACGATAATTGGATATCACTCTTAGAAAGAATTTCTCTGATCAAGGACCCAGTCATGTTGACGTATTCGGGAGTGTCGATGAATCTTTGAGCTGTGTAAACAACAAATCCAGTGTCATTCAAAGCATTCAAAACATCGCCCAATCCTTCGTAGAAGATATTGGAATTCAAAAGTGATCCAGCAAAATTTCCAATAAACTCAGTCAATGAGTTCCCATTATCTGCCCTCTTAGAATTACCGTTAGCGGGGGCTAATAGATTTCTAGCAATAATAGTGATGAGATTGATGTTGCTATGAACCACATCGTAAATTATCTTCGAAATATCCTTTCTATACTTCTCTTCTAACAAAAGACCATCCAAAGTGGATTGGAGCAATCCTGAACTAGCAACCAAGTTTCCAAGAGCAGTGATGTTTACATTTGAAACAGCTCCTGATAAGAGAGAAGAAATGATTGAAGAATTGGAACCTCCCCCTCCATTCACCAAATTAGCAGTGGTGTTAGCAAGGAAGTCAATCACGGATTGATGATCAGCCGCATAATCCAAAGTTGTCCATACCACACCCGAGCTGTTAAGCAAGTTAATGAGACTTTCAATTGTGGATTGAACATCTCTTTTATCGTGGTCAAATGGTACACCTTCGAAAAGAGTGGACTGAAGCTCATCTTGTAACTCTTCGAGAACACTGAACTGTTCATCATTCAATACTTCCTCGAACACTTGATAAATGTCTTGGAATTTCGGGGATTCGTCATTCTCTATAACCATTGGTACCGATTCTTCTGTTTTCTCTGGCACTACAAGTGACTGAACTGTTATGAAAACAGTCCAGAAGCAAAACAAGAAGCTCAAGTGCATGATATAGGGATGAGAATTTTGAGTGAGGATCTTAGTTGAGTTTTAAATGATGTCGAGATGCCAATAAAAGACCTATTCTTACTACTTTCAGTTATTTTGCAATCACGAAGAATATATAGTTTCCTATTTTGGTTAAGTGATTACTTTCCTAAAAAGGAAAGTTAATTGAACTTGCCTTGAGACAATCAAACACCAATAATTTGCGTACTCAGGACTGGCTCAAGGAAGCTGTAAATTCATCAGACAGAAGCCAGTATATAGGATAGTGATGACTCTTTCAAGACGCTTCAAGCCACGAAAGACCCACTCAATCAAACTCTTCACTTCAAATATCTCGAATGCTGAAAATAGGGTTTCTCCCCAAAAAAATTCCTAATTAGGAAATTAAACAACTTTCCAAAAAAATTGGGAAATGCACATGAGGCAGATGGCATTATGCTCCTCCACATTTATATACTAAAAAGGATCACTGAAAAGTATTTTAATTTCTTGAACTCCTTATTGCTCACAAAGACATAGATTGTCTCGTCCAGTGTGTCATCCTTCCCTCGTGTACTTTTATATCTTCCATTCTAGAACGGATCAACTAGTTTGCTTGAAAACCTGAGGAGCTGTCTCGAAACTCACATGTTTTTGTACCAAATCCTTTCTTTATTTGCCCTTTTCACGGCCGTATATTGCTCATGGTTGGATGATATCGATCCTCATGGCAACAGCAAGTATGAGAGTCTACTCGACAATATTAGGTTCATGACCGACGAGAGCATCTTCAAAAGAGATAGTTCGGGCAATGCCAACCTTGATTCATTATTGTTAACTGTCTACGATTCTGGAATCTTGACAGATACTCTATATGAAATTGCAAGTGATGATGATCAGATTAATGCTTTGATCAATATCACTTCTAACTTGCTTAAGGGTGAATCGTCGTTGAGCTCACTTCCATTCCTTGCTAATCTAAACATCACCATCAATACTGACCACATCTACAATGCTACATTAGAGAGTGGTGTCATTCAGTCTACCGCTGGTGGTTTGTTGATCAACTCTACCAATAATGCTATCTTGGCCAACTTTACTGGGGAATTGCTCCGTAGAAACGTGTGGGTTGGTGCATTATTGAACAATTTAGGTGCTGGTCAAGATTTGACGATTGAAATGATCGCCAACACTATTATCAATACACCAAACTTGAATCCCAAATATAACAGCTCTGTATCTGAGTCTTCCAAGAAGCAGCAAGTTTTGAGTTTTAATTCCAGGCAAGTCATTGAGGATGTTTTGAATTTCGAGACTAGAGATGACAATGATGGTTCTGCTCAACAGTTCCTCAATAACTTAATTAATGCAGTATTGCAATCACAAACATTCTCCACCAGTTTTTCCTCAATTCTACAAAGCTTAAATGATACACAGATTTTGGTACCAATCGTGATAGATGTTGTTCAAAACCAGACAATCGGGTCCATGATACCAAAGTTGGTAGCTGGATTATACAAAAATCATGCTTTGAATTTCGATCTCAATAAGTACTTTCAGTACGCTAAAAAACATTCCATTTTGAGTGATTTTTTACAATGGGTGTTAACCGACCCTAAATGGGAACCTCCACTTGCGTCTCTCTTCCTCCAAATAGAGAAAGCTGGTGTTTTCAAAGATATCGAAGACGGGCTATTTGGACCAAATTAAGCATCATTTTATACCCCTTGAGTAATCAATAATTCCGAATTTTCTTTGTATAAGTACTTCACGTAAAAAGTCTAATTAAACAAACTATGAATGAAGTGTATGCCTATATAGTAGTCTAATATTTAAGAGCGCTCATAATACCGTAACCGATAGTGATAACGATGAGATATGCTATGATACTTGCAGGTACACCTCTATTGATAAAGGTGTTAACAGTCAAGTAACGTTTACCTAATTCATCAGTCATGGAAATGGCAGTAACATTAGGGAAACCTGATGTTGGTAATCCCATAGCGGCAGAAGCTAATAAAGCAATACCCATAACCAACAAATTGGAATGGTCCCCTGGAAGCTTTTCCCCTACTTCCTTAACCAAGGGCACGATAATTAAAGCGGCAACAGTATGGGAAACGAAGGTTGCAATGACCAAAATCAAGATACCAAAGATGATCATGATAACCCAAACGTTAAAGTGGAGCACCTTCTTTTGTAAAGCTTCAGCAATAGTACTTAATAAACCAGAAGATGAGATTCCACTACCTAAGGCCAAACCTCCCATAGCTAAGATGACGATAGACCAAGGAAAGTTGTTCAAATCTTCAGTCTTCAATAAACCTGTTCCAAAGAACAATACGATAGGGATTACAGCAATGATACCGGAAGCACCAAAGGTATTTTCAATCTTAGTCAATACACACCACAACAAAATGGTCGTCAATGTGATCAAAAGTACGAACATCTGCTTTGCAGTCCATTTATCCTTAATAGGTTGGAAAGGCTTGACGTTCAGCGTATTGACCTTGAAAGTCAAAATTAATTCAAGCCAGATGGCGACCACTGAAATGATAGACACAGGAAGTGCAACTGCAAACCAATTACCCCAGCCTGGGTTTGGATTCATGAATTCAATAGCGACAACATTTTGTGGAGAAGCGATAGGAGAAGACATACCACCAATGTTGGATGCAAAAGCAATACCCATAATCAAAGCTTGGGCGAAAGGAGACTCAGTTGGGATGGTCTTTAAGACTGGCTGAATCAATGAGTAGCATAATACTGGAGTGGCCACGTTCGAAATCCACATGGACAAGAACAATGAAACCATCATGATGGTCAATAAAATATTCCTTGGCTTGGTACCAACCATTGACAAAATCCATGAACTAATGATTTTAGCAATGTTATACTTGGACAAGGCTGCAGCCAAAGCGAAACCACCAACCAATATCATGATCACAGAAGTCCACATGGCACCTAAAATCTTCGCCGAAGCATCAGCAGCACCCATGACTGAGCCGTCATCATTCTTTAAGATTTTGCAAGTAACAATTAACAAGGGAACTAACATAGCAGTTGCGAACAATGGAATGGCCTCAGTAGCCCACAAAATGGCACAAGAAATCAACACTGCTAAGGCTCTTCCTTGTACTGGATCATTGAATGTCTTCACTGTCAACAATATGACAAATACAATTATGGTTATCAAGATTTTGAATGTTTGCCAACTAATGATAAAACTTGGAAGATTGAGATTCTGACCAAGAATACTGTATTGTTTCATAGACAAATTCAATAAATTGTTGGAGTTCAAGGAAAAGTCTTGTCTCTTTGTTTGTAAACTCAATAAATCTTTCCAGACGGTGTTTCTTTCCCAGATAATATGATCTCTTAAATACGAATTAAGTTCAAACTTAATCGATTCAAGTGACTTTGAGTTGTCCAATTTGTGGGAAATGAATGTAAAGGAGTTGATGATTCTGTCAATCTGCTTGTTGATCTTGGCCAAGTTAGACTCCTTAAAAATGAGAGAGTTTTGAGGCAAAAAGTTGTTAATGAAATCACTTTTGATATCATAGTTCGAGTTCTTGTCAAACTTCTTTGTGATCTTCAGGAAACCTATTTTATTTAATTCAATGAAAGACTTTAACTCGTTTAACTTGATGAAAACTGTCTTAGTTGTTTGCTTTAAAGTAACCAACTTCTGTAATCTAACGTTGAAGTTCTTTGGGTTGACCAAAGCAGTGGACTCATTGTGCTCATAATCGGCCTCATCATCAGACGAGTCGACATCTTCGTTTTCTTCATTTATGGTAAAGTGTGTGGTAGTTCTACTGATTTTGTTTTCATCTTTTCCTTCGGTTTCAATGTAATTGAAGATATGGGACTCGTTCAAAGTGAGCAAATCCTTGACAAGATAATCATATTCACCATCAATCTCCTTTTGTATCTTGGCATAGAACCTGTCAATTTTGTCCAACTCGGTTAATAATTGCTTGGCGAACTCCAATAATGGATTGAAAGACTTCTTCTTGGTAGCACCTTCCAATTTCTTCAAGCAACTTTGAATGTTATCATATGTCGTGTGATCACTTTCCAAATTCATTTCGGCATCGGCAGAACTACTACCACCCGCAGTCTCTTCTCCCGAAATACTATCGTCAGGTAACCTCTTCTCATCACCACTATTGGATTCTTCGTGGACTTCAGTTCTGATTAAACTAGATGCGGAGGAACGGGAGCTGGTTTTAGAAAGATCCTGGTTAATCTGGTCTAATAAGTCTGAAACTGTAGCACCATTAATCTTGAACTCAATTCCCAACTCGAGCTGCTTTTTTTGTAGACTATAAATGGTTTTCTTCAAGTTATCATAGCCCAAGTAGTGGTCTGACCATTCAGGCACGATATTGAATTTCAATGACTGATTGAACTTCATGGCTTAATGTTTTGTAGTAAGATGAGCTTGACAGAGATGTCAAAATGCAAGAAAGCCGTTGGATTTGCAAAGAACTCTTAAAACGACAAGTTATCGTGTGACTTTAGGATTCAAGAAATTTTTTAAATTTGCCAATAAATTGTTATTTTCTTTTGCATGCCCTCGTGGGCTTCGCAATTAATTAATGAGATAAGTTGTCCCGTTTTGGAATTAGAAAGTTCTTGGTGCGTCGTGCATTGCATCAAATGCCAAGGTGGTCGTGCACTATGCGTTCGTGTCCCAAACCAGGCGCTCGAGTGACAAATTCATCACGTGTTGACTTTCACGTGCATTGTGCATCGTAGATATACCTGCGCATTGAGCATTTAGCATTTTGGCCACCAGATTTGGAGACTCAATTCTCATATACATATGTCCTACAAACTCAGCAAATCACTTGTGGGCCACGATCTGGACGTCAAAGACGTAGACGTCACCATAGTCACAAGCAATGCTCCAACTGTTGTTTCATGTTCACGTGATGGGACTATCAGGATATGGGACCTTCTAGACAACACAAACAAAATAATGTTTCATTCTTCTTCCAATTCATTCATTAACGCTGTATGCTGCATTGACGATCATTTGGTGGCTAGTGGGGGTAAGGATAACGTTATATTCATCAATTCTACACATGATCCTGTGGCTGATGTGGGTATTTACAACTTAATTGGCCACCAGAACAATATCTGTTCACTCTATCACCATGGAAAATCGCTAATTAGTTCCAGTTGGGACGGTACTGCCAAGGTTTGGGACTTGGAAACTTTTGAATGTAAATTGACATTGCAGAACGACTCCGGGATGTCGATTTTAGATGCCGTTATTGTTGATAACAATACGTTTTTGACTTGTTCAGCAGACAAGTTGATCAAATTGTGGCACGGTGATTCGGTTGCGTATACGTTCAAAGGTCATACAGATGTGGTGCGGAAATTGTTGCTCTTAGATGACAAAACCTTTGCTTCTTGTTCTAACGATGGGACAATCAAGATCTGGAGCTTGGAAGGTGGTTTGATCGATACATTGCTGGGCCATGAGTCGTTCATATACGACATCGTGTTATTACCCAATGGATTGTTGGTGAGTGCCGGTGAAGACAGGTCAGTAAGGATATGGAAAAATCGGTCTGTTCTCCAGCAAGTTATTACCTTGCCCAGTATTTCCAATTGGTGTTTGAGTAATGTGGCTAATGATATTGTTGTAGGGTCGTCCGATAAGATTGTTAGGGTGTTCACAAACGATACTGAAAGGTATGGCTCCAAAGAATTACTCGAAGAATTTGAAAACTCTGTCAAGAACTCTTCCATTGCCGAGCAGTCTGTAGATATTAACAAAACCGATGTGCCCGGCTACGAAAGACTTGATGTTCCAGGAAGAGAAGGCCAAACAGTCATGGTAAAGAGCCCAGTGGGTGTTATCGAAGCGTATCAGTGGTCCAACAATCAATGGAACAAAATCGGTGATGTCGTGGGATCTTCTGCATCTGCCAACAAAAAAGTGCACAATGGCAAAGAGTACGACTATGTATTTGATGTTGACATTGAAGATGGAAAGCCCCCTTTAAAATTGCCATATAATGCAGGGGACAATGTTTATACTATAGCAAACCAGTTCTTGGCAGACAACGAATTGCCTTCAAGTTATGTTCAAGATATTGTCAACTTCTTAGAGACAAACACTCGAGGTGTTAATATCACAGAGGCTTCGGGCCAAGCTGAGCCACAACCGGCACCCGTTTCTCTCAAAGTCCTCCCTGTGACCAAGTTCATCCAGTTCGAAGACGTCAACAGCTCTCAGTTGAGTAAAGGGTTGACCAAATTCAATGACATGCAACAGAACAAACTCTCAAGTATCCCCACGAATTTCCAAGTATCCAGTGCCGAGTCTGCCCAGATGATAAGTACTTTGGTAGCACACGTTTTCGAATGGGACCCAACTAGCCACCTTATTGGATTTGACTTGTTGAGACTGTTGATTGGGAACTTGAGCATTGTCGATATCATTTCCAACGAAAACTTGCCTCAGCTAATCTTAGACTTCATCAATAAGGGCTCTGCAACCGAAAACCCAAGTGTGCTTATGATGCTTGGAAGGTTCCTCAACAACTTGGTGTCGTCGGTGTTGTTCCTTCAAATCTACGCCACTACAGAAGGAGAAAGCACAAAATTCACTCCCGAATTGTTTGATCTTCTTGATACGTTGGCCACCAAGAACATAGACAAGTCCCACAACCACTACAACCAATGTGTAATTGGGTTTTCAACGTTGATCTACAACTTGTCAGCATTGCAAGTCAAGCAAAAAATCACCTCAGGTGACCTAGCAAAATACATTAATGATACACACATCGAAGAAGCTAACTACAGAATCCTCATAGCTTTGGGAAACTTGAAGTACATAAAGGCCGTTTCCTCCCCGTTGCCATCTTGGGCACACAGGCACTCGGAGCCAAGATTCATCACCCTAATCAATGACCTCCAAAGTTTATAGTTACTTAGTAGAATAACTCTGGCACTTTGTTGATGAACTTGACGAGCTCATAATAGTTTTCAAACTTGAAGTTGTCGCTTATTGGCAAGACAGAATACACAATCACGCTCAAATCGTCGCCGACTTTTCCAATCACTTCGTAGTTGTGGTTAACTTGCAAGTCCACATCGGTGGTTAGCGAATTGAGATTCAACTGTACATCTCCGTTGCTTTTAAGGGTGGCACTCGAGCCGTCGTACTGCTCTAACTTGCCAATGACCCTTACGATCTTACTCTGGTTGGCTTGTAAGGTGGTTCCATCTATTCTCTTACTGGTAGCGTCCATTATCGATAGTGTTAGTTGGATTTTTCATTTAGCGTGCGACGCGTTGTGTAGGTATTCCACGACCAGACAGAAACAGAGACTGAAGGCTGCTTCGACCGCTACGGTGGCTGCTTTAGTATCGCTAGCTCTATAACTGCATTGTGAAGTCCGTGTATTGTTAGCACTCGTATGGTTTTCATCTTCTATATAAAGCTTCTAACTCATGAAATCTTCAATTCAGTATTAACTCATCTCATTTTTCAACTCATGATGGTTTCAACAGTTGCACAAATCAGCAAGGAACTCGGCTGCTCGGCCGGTCTCCTCTGCTCTCATCAAACTCTCGCCAATCAAGTAACCGTCCACGCCTTGGCTCTTGTAGTGAACCACATCGTCTACGGTAGTGATTCCACTCAATGCCAAAACCAAAATGTCTCTGCCACTCAGCCTGATATCGTGGAGAAGGTTGGTGGTGGTATTCAAGTCAACGTCGAAACTCACCAAGTTCCGGTTATTGACACCGATGATCATTGGTTCTTTGGTGCCCAATGTTAGAGCAGTCTTCAATTCCGCATCGTTGTTGATTTCCACCAATGGCACCATGCCGAGCTTCAACGAGTAGTCATACAACTTGGCCAACAATTGGGGCTCCAACATCTTCACAATCAACAACACAGAGTCAGCACCTTGTAACCTAGCTTCTAGGATCTGGTATTCGTTGAAAATGAACTCCTTTCTCAATACTGCTGGCCTATGTTGCATGGGTTCCACACTCTTACGAATCATGGCCATGTCTTCAATAGAACCTTTGAACCAAGTAGGCTCCGTCAACACCGAAATAGCTGAGCATCCATTCTTTGCGTAAGTTTGTGCCTGTTTGACGGGGTTGGCTTTGATATTGATCACTCCCTTGGAAGGTGAAGCTCTTTTGAATTCACTTAAAATGATGTTTTGACCCTTCTTTTTCGTATCTTTCAATCTGTCGTAGAAATTGATGACCAGAGGGGCCAAACCTAACTCCAAGTATTCTTGGAGCTCTTCAAATGTCTTTCCGGGCAACTGAGATATCTCCTGGTAGTCCTTTCTTCTTTGGTCGTATATCTTGTTCAAGATATTCTCTTTCACCGGGATCTTTTGGCTGTTATCCCAATAAGCCCCATTGATCTTCAAAAGATTGTCAATCATCACATGCCCCTCCTCTGTCAATATGGACTCGGGATGGAACTGTACCCCTTCAATGGCGTACTTCTTGTGCCTCACACCCATGATGATCTCTGGGTTGGTTTCGGTCCTAGCAGTGACTTCCAAGCAGTCGGGTAAAGACAGAAGGCTCCCTGCTAAAGAGTGGTACCTAGTCACGGAAACAGACTGGGGGACGCCATTGAACATTCCTTTACCATCATGGTGTATCGTGGTAGTCTTCCCATGGACAATTTCTCCAGCATATGTGACGGTTCCCCCAAACACTTCAAACATACATTGCAATCCCATACAAACACCAACAATAGGAAGCTTACCCTTGAAGTACTCGATGGCACTCTTACTTACACCAGCATCGGTAGAAGGATGGCCCGGCCCAGGACTGATGAATATCAAATCCGGCTTTATGTCGTTTTCAATCTGTTCAATGGTGATTTCGTCGTTACGGAAAACCTCTACTTTATCGCAGAATTCACTTTGGTTCAAATACTGGTACAAGTTCCAAGTAAATGAATCGTAGTTATCGATCATCAACACTTTTTTCTTGTCTGTCGTCATCTCTAATAGTGCAGTTTCTTTGACAGATAATGATTTTTTTCAAGCGAGAAAAACGAGAAAATGTGTATTTCATAGTGAGTCATCTAAATAAGGGAGTTCAAGCAAGTTAATCAGCGTTCTTGGAGTTCCTTGACCTCAAGTTACGAACAGGCACCGATGTGCTCATAGCTTCTGAAATTTCCTCTGGCCTTTTCGTGGTCTCTGGCGTCTTTTTTCTCTCAGTAAACTCTACACCTTTCAAAAGTATTGAGCTCACAATTTCTAAGATCAACATGAACAAGGAACTGAGCATTGCCAACACATAGTTTGAGATTGTGGTACCGATATCCAACCAGCTTCCTTCTGTCTTCACCAAAAAGAAGAAGTTCAACGAGAGAATATCGCTGGTACTGATGATCAACGTAGAAATAGTGAACTTTTCGATATCAAGTTGATAATTCATTATACCCAAACATGTTGAGAGTAAAATGTACGGGATAATCAACTGGATCATAAGCAAGGCACCCATGGAGAACGGAGCAAAGACGGGTAATAACCTGGTCACAGAATCCAAAGAAAATGTGGAGATGGAAGCAATGTTACCAGTTCCAAAGAATGCAAATTGTAGGAAGAAAAACCCAATTATCGTGACCCTAATACTCTGTCCCCATTTACTTGTGCTGGAAGACTTCAATTTCTTTTCGATGACGAGCCATTCGAGTAAGGTTAGAGAGTATCCGATGTAAAACAACAACTCAAAGGAGATTGTCAAAATAATGAATGTAGGGACAAAAGCCAAAAAGATGATAAGAAGTCTTACCTCATAATTCGAAGTTGGCTTAGATGCAAATAATGTGGGTATGATAATCAAGGATACCACAAATGCAGTCCAACTCACGACTTGACTTGCTAAAGGTAATTTATCACGGTTTTGTAGGGCTAATACAGCAACGTTGGTACTTGCCAACATCACAACAATGCAAATATTCTGAAGGACAATCAACTTTTTTATATACGGGTCAATAACAAATTTAAGACTCAAGTACCTGAACCCAAAGAATGCAATGATCAAACAGATGAGTGCACCAATATTTATTAGCAGCAAGGCTTCGGTCTTGACAGGACTCAAGTTGGTGAAAACAGTCATGAGACAACAGGTAGAAAACCATAACGACTTCACTTTAAGTTCAAGCTTGAAAAATAATGGATAAACACCAATCAAGATAAATAACACCGAAAAGATGATTCTGTTGAAAAAACCATATACGATGCTTTCATACATGCCAATGAATGACACTAGAATCAAATTCTTTGTGAACAAACTCATATTTTTGAGTAATTCATTCAAACCAGTAGATAAATTTCTCTTGTTAATCAAAATATTATACCAGAAATACAATGGGAAGGCTGAATACATGTAGTAGTTAAAAGGTGAGTCTTGATAGAACAACATGTACATGATTCCTGTGGATAACACAGCGAACACCATGTTGTACGACAAGTGAGCCCGCTCTTGAATGCTATCCTTGAGAACGAACAACTTCAAAAAGATAGTGAACGTAAAGATGATGTATCCAATGAACCCTAAAGTCACAACTGTTCTCAAGAAGAGCCAATTGTAAGTTTGTAAGTAATTCAAACCATTCAAAGATTCGGTGCTCAATTCCTTGCACAATCTAATAACTATTTCTTCCTTGATAGGATCCTCGCCTGTTTGCTCTAGTTCTGAGATCAACTGTTCTATCTTTGTACGATACTCTTCTATCTTGTGTTCTTCGAAGTGGGGGTATGGTTTGAACTTGAACTGGTGATTATAGACCTCTCTTTCCTTGACATAGTACTGTTCAACTAAGCCTAACGAATTCTTATACAAACCTTTGATTTTGAGAATTGGTGGGTCAGAGAGGATATCCATAGGGAGTTCGCCCACGGAGTTTTTAGGGTAGTTTGTACCAATAAGGTATGCCATCAATGGTGAAATGTCTGCTTGTTTCACATCGTTTCTTACTAAATGTTCGAATTCCCAGGTGTCAAAGTACTCAGCTTCATAACCACTCTTGACTGGATCCTGAAGAGCCACCTCCTCGGGCGTAGCCACCTGCGGCCTCTTCACTCCTGCACCCCACGCCACCAATGGCGTACGTGTATTATCGGGGTGACCATCACCGTGTGACCCATTGTCAGACATGCCATGGTCAGCAGTAAATACGAACACAGTCTTGTCGTCGTTGAAAAATTCATTGATTTTTGGAATCAACTTGGCTAACTGAGAGTCCACATATTGCACATTATCATAATACTCGGCAGAATACGGCCTGTATCCATGACCGGCAGTATCTATGCCCAATAAGTGTAAAAAGAAAACGTTTCCGTCTTTTCTCAACTCTTGATCCAACGTACTGTTTGTAGTCAGATTGTCCAACAACGCATTGAAATGATCAAACACATACTCATCTAATTCCATGCTATTGGACCTGAAATCCTCAAACTTGTGTCCGTACATATGGCAGTCAATTTTTCCTGGAACAACTTCTCCAATTGAAAAAATCGGCAAAATATCTGGAGATCCAAACGAATAGGTGTGGGTACTCTGGTTGAAAAAGGAGTCGAAATCAACAGGATTTTCTTTCCAGCCTTTTGTCACAGCACTTACATCCTCGTAGAATCCCGAGATCAATGCAACGTGGCCTGGTCTGGATTCGGTAGGCATTCTTGTATTGGAAATTCCCCAACGGCCTTCGTTCATTACAATATCACGTAAGAACGGAGCCATATACTTGTACTCTTTGGTCTTTGGGTGGCGGAGCTTCTGAAACGTCTTGTCGGCCCTCAAACCATCACCCACAATTAATACCAATCTTTTTGCTGGAGGTTCTTCGTTGGAAACATGTTGATCCATGCCATGCACTAAAGGTGAGACAAAGTAGATGTCGAATATTGACCACAAATAGAAGAGGTGAAATACCACCCCCACAAAAAGTAAGAGCTGACGCTGGCTGTTCATTATCGAGATTCTTCGTTTCACGAGTCCGTCACTGGTGGCCTTTTCCTTCAAAAACAACGTAAACGTAAAGTTTTGAATGAAAAAAACATTTCTTGATTCGCGTCCACTGAGGTATGAAATTTAAATATATTGGCTGCAAAAATTGGCAATTTCACAGGGAAACTAGCCAATAGAATAGGTTACAGAGGATTAAGAGTGGTTTATATAATAAGAGAAGGAGTGTGGACATACTGGTGCATTTTTTGGGGAAAATATTGACTGTTGGATTGTCATATTGAGATGAGATGGCCTTTTCAGGATGAGGGCACGAGGATGAGCTGGGAAAGCTAGCTTGAGTCAGTCCCCGAAAGTGTTTGTTTTGGGTAAGAGTGATCTTTGCTGTTGAATAAATGCCAGTAAGTTTATTGAATTATATAATAAGAAACCAAGAAGCATCAGTTAGAGAGTTCAACTTGCTTCAACATTTCACAGTTCTTCTTATATTTCAGCATAGTATGGTTGAAAGTCCTCACATTTTCAGCAAACTTTGTCAATACTACGGAATCTTGGTCCAAGCACTTCAAATATACTTGAAATAACTGATAGTTCCGATTGCAGACAGCCAGAAGTTCACTGTCTCTACTGGCTCTTTCAGCTTGGTACTTGATTATCTTGGTACGATACTCCATAAAGCTTTGCTGGTAATCTAGAATATCCGAGCTGTAAGCATTCCACCTTGATTTGGTGAGCCGACTGTCTATTGACACCGATGGTGGATTGGGGGGCTTTATAGAATGGATTATGCTGGAAGCATTAAAGTCAAGCATTCCTAGTTGTGCCAGAGGTTCGGCAGCGAACCCTTTTACGTACGACTTGTTCAAAGGAGTATGCAAAGTTTCTGCTCTTGATTTCCCATCAGAGAACTCTGCATGCTTATGTCTCTTAGAATCGTGAGGCCTTAACTTATCGGCCGTATGCGTATGCTCCCGCTTTTTCAGGTCTTCGATGATGGGCAAGCTATCTCTTATTTTACTCAAATCGTCTTCGCCAATATCGGGGCCCAATGAAGAGCGGAAATCATCCATTGTAAATGGAGAGTACTTCGCCCTTTTACTCGGCTGTGGAGGAGGTGAGTCCGTTGCTGCTCTCTTTGGAGAAGTTGGTGTCTCCTCAACAACTAAAGGCTCGGCGTAGCTTCCACCGGCAATATTCACAGGCGATCTTTCATCCTCTTGAGGGGATTTTATATCAACTTCGTCCTGGTTTTCTCCATTATTATTGTTGTTGTCGTTCATATCATTATTTGCATCATTATTTGCATCATCATTTGCGTCATAAAATTGTACTTCCTCGTACTGAGACTTATCTGTGAACTCTCTGTCAGTCGATGCATAGTTCGTAGAGGAAGACTGAGTGGGTTCTGTTCCTGCTGAAGGGTCGACCTCCTCGTTATCTCCATAGGCCTCGTACTTCATCGGCGTTTCTGCTTCGGTTTCATCGTCCACCACTATGGGATCAGTCTCGTTTCCTTCATGCCCGTTGACACTAGAAACAGACCTTCGTGTGTGGAAACAAGGAGGAGCAGCTGGCTGCTTGCGTCTGGAAAAGTTTGTTTCAAAGATATCACCGTCGTAAGCTTTGAGAGGCTCGGACCATTGTGCTCTGTAAGCCTGTTTCTTTCGCTGATTATACATGTTGGAGTCAAACTTCTCAGAGGAATCATCGTCTTCTTGTTGCTTTTCTTGTTTTATCTCCTCTTCTTTCATCCTCTTAAGCTTCTCTAGATGCACCCGCTTTGCCTCCTCCATTTCCCTTCTAAGTCTCTCTCTCTCCTTCTCAGCGACCTCCCGTGCCTTCTTCAACTCTGTATCACGCCGAATTTTCTCCATTTGGGCCTGTTTCTGCTTCTGAAGTAAGTCGTCCGTGGTGAAGTGGTTCTTGAATTGGTTCCAAACAAAACTTGAACTTCGATCGTATGAGGTATACGACGAGTACATGGTATAAGAGCCATAGCCAGAGCTGGTGGCATGCCCTGTGGTATAAGGGTTGTACGAGGGAGCCGTAGGCCTAATGTTATGCTCAAGATCATACTGCCTTCGGGTGTCTTCAGACTTCAATGTCTCATATGCCTGGTTCAACTGAATGAAAAGTTCATGGTGCTTGGGATCTTTGGACTTATCAGGATGATACTTCACTGCCAACTTCTTGAAGGACCTGGATATGTCTTCTTGAGAAGCATCATAGCCTATTCCCAACAACAGATAGTAATTAGACATGATGAGAAACAACTTTGCATCGCGAACACAAATTATGAGCAAATGATTTGGAGATAAGAAACCACCAGAGAGTACAATAAACTTCAGACGAGTAGCCTGAGTGTGATACAGAGTATTAGATTAGATTCGCTATATATCAGATATGACACTTTACTGGGAAACTTAGAACTAATTAGACACATACTTCAAGCAACTTTTGGCATATGTTGCAGCCAGTGGGTCCCCAAGAGATGATGATTTTACTCGACATCGTTGGTGAGTTCGTCGATGCTTTCTTTGTTGATTTTCTCCAAAATTATTTTGGCATAAGCAGGGATCTGAGCATCCTTAGTCTTGTCGATGTCGAAGATCAGGTCAAATTTACTCTTCTTTCCACCGTTATAGGCAGATGGTAAAGAGTCCTTATTGAACCATTCGGATAAGTCCCCGTGGTTCAAAGGCCTGAATTTTTGCAAGGTTTCCTTGCTAATAATACCGATTGTGGTGAAGAAATTGAACACCCAGCTCATAAGACTTGGAACGTTCAAGAAGAACTTGGTGGACAATAACTCTGGGTAGTTGTCGCCGAAAATCTTGATGATCTCCTTGGTGGCTTCTTTCATTTTTTTGTCAAGCCTGAACATAGAAACGCCCTTGTAATCATGAATCTGGGCAATTTTATGGTTGGAAGAATCAGTAAAACTGAGGAACAGCAAGGCTACTTCCATAATACCAATTCTCCATCTCAAGAAGGTGGTACCTGGGAATTTGGAAGTGCTTCTTCCAAAGTCTTCAAACAATACTTTAGGGTTCTTGACATTCCCGTACAAGTTCCAGGAGGCCACCTTAAAATTATCAAGTTTCTCTTCAGGAATGTATGTAACAGCACCCAATTTGTTCAATTCAGGATCGAATTTTTCGTTGTATGCAGCTGATAATGGCTTGAACTTATATCTCCAGTTCATAGTTTCGACAACTTTGGAAATGGTAACTGAAACATCATACTCGTTAGCTATTAAGAACTTCAAGAGGATCTCATTTCTGATCTTGTCATCCACATACTCTTCGCCCGAGACATTGATTCTGTAACCAAAGATTTCATCGTACTCTTTATCTTCCAATTTAGCAATGATTTCGGGAAGAGAGTCAATAAGCTGTTGCAATTTAGATGCCTGGTCCTTGGTAAGCTTCACGGCTTGCACGAGTGGCTGGAGAGACTCTGATTTCTCATTGAGGACAGGCTCTTTCTTTGATGTTGTGAAGTCGGCAACAGTGTTCAACGCCTCCTTCTCGACGTTTGGAACCGAGTCTATTTTGGTATCTTCTACTTCAAGATTACTCATGTGTTGTTGAGTTTAAAATATTTAGAGATGCGATTGATTTTTCAGATACAAATAACTGTTTGGTTATGCACTTATAGCCGTATATACAAATTGACTCTCTAGTTGTTTGAGCCTGGGACTATTCTAAAGCTCAAGATATCGTTTTTCTTTATATCCACTGTATCTTCTTCACCGACCCGGACTCCACCAATGGTTTCAATGGCAGCGATTGTGACATCCCCCATGACTTTCCGAGCAACGGAGATAACGGGAGTGCCTCTTTTCACCAATAGACAATTCCTGAATACCTCGCTTCCGGAGGCTCCTGTGAAATGATGGATGTTTCTCACAGTGTATACGGGAATCAAGTCTAAAAGCTCTGTTGCTGTTTGTAATAATTGAACTGTACCGGTGGACCCAAATCTGTAAAGGACTAAGTCTCTAATATTTTCGAGTCTATTTCTGAGTTTGTCGTCCAATGGCTTCAAGTCTTCGTCAGGCAAGTCATCTTTTGTATCAACGAATTCGGTTCCTGGTTCGTATTTGATGAACTTCTGGGCAGCAAGCTTCCGAAGTAATATTTCTGTTATGGAGGACGTCAATACACACTTTGAACCCGGGTACTTGAGTATGATTTTACTGACGTTCTTGTCGCTGTCTGGGTGGTCCATCTTGTTCAATGCTAGCACAGTAGGGAACTTGTGGTTCATGAAGGACTTCACTACTTTTTCTATCATTTCTTCGTCCCAGTACTGCAAAGGAGGCAAGTCGGGTATATCATCTAAACACTTGGCAATCAAGGACTTATTGGCATAGTATCCTCCAAGTTGTTGTCTCAATGTCTCCAAGGTACTGGACTTTGTCCCCACATGCTTTCTTACCACAGAACCCCATCTCTCCTTCAAGTTTCCCAAAATCCACCGGAAAATCTCGTCCTGTAACCACTCAATATCCTGGAGAGGATCATATCCCCTCGTCGCCTTCCCTTCGCTATCAGTGGTCCCACTAACATCGACAATGTGAATCAAACAATCAGCTTCAGTAAGATCAGAGAGAAACTTATTCCCCAAGCCACGGCCAAGGTGAGCATTAGGCACCAATCCTGCTACATCTAGCAACATGATTGGAACTCCTCTTTTCCCGTTCTTACAGTACCCGTAGGTGGGTTTGCAGGAGGATTCAAGGCCGAATCTTTTGCAGGCACATTCAACCTCTAAATAGCCGGTTGCCTTGTTTGGATCGATGGTTGTAAAGGGAAAAGCCCCGATCTTGGCATTAGCGTCTGTCAACGCATTCAATGTAGTAGACTTGCCGGAACTTGGTTTCCCTACGAGCCCTATAACTATCTCCCGTCCCATTAGTTGATCTCTTCGCAATCAATTTTTTTTTCACCACGTCCCACCCACAAGTGCTCGCACTGTCGTACCGCGGCCGCTGTGAGTAACCTGGCGTCAGCCCTAGTGTTGTTTCGCACAACGAGTGAATTTGATTGATTGTTTTTCCATCACTGTCCAATTCAAAGCTGTAAGAAATAGCTATTACAAAGCCTGTGAATCATCAATTGAAAGGGTGGTACGAAGTTTTCAAAGAAAATGAATATTCAATCAGTTTTGTCCAATGTTTTTGGAGGGTTTTCCAACGACTTTAAGAAAAAGAACTTCTCCTTGTACGGTCAGTGGATTGGGTTACTCACAATGCTTTTGTGTTTAGCCCTTGGAGTGGCCAACATCTTCCACGCTTCTTTGGTGATAATCTTCTCTATCATTTGTATTGTCCAGGGCTTGGTGGTTTTGTTTGTGGAGGTGCCATTTTTGTTACGAATTTGTCCCTTAACCGACACGTTTACAAACTTCATCAGAAACTTTGATGAGAATTGGCCCAGATGTGGGTTCTACTTGCTTATGAGTGTAATTCAATGGTTGAGTTTGTTGGTTCAAGCCACCAGTTTGCTTGTGATTGCCATTCTTTTTGCATTCAGTTCAGCCTGTTACGCATTAGCTGCCATTAAGAACCAAGAGTATTTGAAGACATCGGTGAGCTTTACAGGTAATGATTCCTTGGACGGGCAGGTCAACGACCACATAGTTAGAAATGTTTTGTAAAATAAATAAAGCCTGAGAGAGTAAAGTAAGAGTCGGGGCCCATAGGACAACAGTAGGCCGATAGTGCACCACAGGTCCACCACAGGTTTATAGGTCCACCACAGGTCCATCTAAGTCCGCCACAGGTCCATCCGGGTCCCCCTCGCCCACTGTGGGTCCACCCGCGCTCGCCGTGGGCCCATCCGGGTCAGCTCGCAGACCCTCATCGAACCCCTTCTCGACCCGCCTAGAACCTTCTCGATCCTCTTAGTGGACTCCTTAGTGTTCTCGCTGGACCACACCGCGCTCGTGCGGAGATGGCGCCAGCGGATCCCCAAACTCCCCCCATTGCTCGAAAATTCTAGAAATTCGCAACCTTTCGGATATCAGGCAATTGATTGACTGCAAAATCATTATTTAATCTCCCCCTTTTGCTCCCCAATTATTCTTTCAATTCAAGTACAAGTTTAAACATGAGTAAAGCTATTGGAATTGATTTAGGTACTACATACTCTTGTGTTGCTCACTTCAGCAACGACAGAGTTGAAATCATCGCCAATGATCAAGGTAACAGAACCACACCTTCGTATGTGGCATTCACTGACACCGAAAGATTGATTGGTGATGCTGCAAAGAATCAAGCAGCCATGAATCCTCTGAACACCGTTTTTGATGCTAAGAGAATGATTGGTAGAAAGTTTGATGAAGAGCAATTGCAAAACGATATCAAGCACTTCCCATTTAAGGTTGTTAATAAGGGTGGTAAGCCGGTGATTGAGGTTGAGTTTAAGGGTGAAACCAAGAATTTTACCCCAGAAGAAATTTCTTCGATGGTTTTGTCAAAGATGAAGGAAACAGCCGAAGGTTACTTGGGCCAGAAAATCACCGATGCTGTGGTGACGGTTCCTGCTTACTTTAACGATTCAGAGAGACAGGCAACCAAAGATGCCGGTTTGATTGCTGGTTTAAATGTTTTGAGAATCATTAACGAACCAACTGCTGCTGCCATTGCCTACGGTTTAGATAAGAAGTCAACCACTGTTGGAGAACAGAATGTGCTTATTTTCGACTTGGGTGGTGGTACTTTTGATGTGTCCTTGTTGGCTATCGATGAAGGTATTTTTGAGGTCAAAGCTACTGCCGGTGATACTCACTTGGGTGGTGAAGATTTTGATAGTAGATTGGTGAACCACTTCATCAATGAGTTCAAGAGAAAGAACAAAAAGGATTTGTCTGGCAATCAAAGAGCATTGAGAAGATTAAGAACTGCTTGTGAAAGAGCCAAGAGAACATTATCTTCATCTGCTCAAACTTCAATTGAAATAGACTCTTTGTATGAAGGTATTGATTTCTACACTTCCATTACTAGAGCTAGATTTGAAGAATTGTGTGCCGATTTGTTCAGATCCACTATTGACCCTGTTGAAAGAGTCTTGAAAGATGCCAAATTAGACAAGTCTCAAGTCAACGAAATCGTGTTGGTTGGTGGTTCTACAAGAATTCCTAAGGTTCAAAAATTGGTGTCTGATTTCTTTAATGGTAAAGAACCAAATAAGTCCATCAACCCCGATGAAGCTGTGGCCTATGGTGCTGCTGTTCAAGCCGCCATTTTGACTGGTGACACTTCTTCTAAGACTCAAGATTTATTGTTATTAGATGTTGCTCCATTGTCCTTGGGTATCGAAACCGCTGGTGGTATCATGACCAAGTTGATCCCAAGAAACTCCACCATCCCCACCAAGAAGTCAGAGACTTTCTCCACTTATTCCGACAACCAACCAGGTGTTTTGATTCAAGTGTTTGAAGGTGAGAGAACTAAGACCAAAGATAACAACTTGTTGGGTAAGTTCGAATTATCTGGTATTCCTCCAGCTCCAAGAGGTGTTCCTCAAATTGAAGTTACATTCGATGTCGATGCTAATGGTATCTTGAATGTTTCAGCAGTTGAAAAGGGTACTGGTAAGCAACAAAAGATCACCATTACCAATGACAAGGGTAGATTATCCAAAGAGGATATCGAAAAAATGGTCAGCGAAGCTGAGAAGTTCAAAGAAGAAGATGAGAAGGAAGCTGCCAGAGTCCTGGCCAAGAACGGTTTGGAATCCTATGCTTATCAATTGAAGAACTCCATCAATGATGGTGATTTGAAAGATAAGATTCCTGAAGCTGATAAAGAAAAATTGAACTCAGCTGTCGACGAGGCTATCAACTGGTTAGATAACTCTCAACAAGCTACCACTGAAGAATATAGCGAGAAGCAGAAGGAATTAGAAGGTGTTGCCAATCCAATAATGACTGCTGCTTATCAATCCGCTGGTGGTGCTCCAGGTGGAATGCCGGGTGGTGTTCCTGGTGGTGCTCCAGGTGGTGCCCCAGGTGGTGCTGCTGGTGGTGATGGACCAACCGTTGAAGAGGTTGACTGATCCGATTTCATGTTTAATGAGGAGTATAATGGTTTGATATAGTTAATAATATAAGTGTTTTCGTACCGATTTGTAGAGTTGAAGCAAACAGGTGTCTATAAATATGTCTGAATTATTCGAGGTATAGTAAAAGGGCGATTGTCTTTGTGAGTGAAGTAAAAGGATAATCAGCGAAGCGTATGTGTCTAAGTATTCTAGCAGGATAATATTTGACTATGTGTAGATGTCTATTTGTCTCAAATGATTTGTAGATCTAGCAAAAGAACAATAATTTAAAAGTCCATGTCTTTGTAATTTTTACGAAGTTTGCAGCAATTCCAAAAGAACAACAAAAGAAAGATCAAAAACTCCATAGTCTCGCATTTGGATACACAAGCCACTTCACATAGTAGACTCCCTTTGATCCAGTAGTTTGAAGACAAGAATAACAATTACCAAGGTAGTTAAAATCAAAGAATTAGGGGTAGTGTACGCACAAAATTGATACTATCGCAGGTACCTTTTTATTGAACCGAAATTTGCTTTGCTAACTGGAGAGTTATCCTACCATAGTTGAGTTGGGGCTCGATTGCACACCAGAAACCGGCCACCACACACAGCCGTCTTGTAGGCGAACTCGTAGAAAGTACCTGCTGCACCTATTTACGTTTCCATTGGCTTCTTCGCGATTTGAACAGCAAAATCTCTACCAATTTATCATTACAATGGCCAGAGGGAACCAGAGAGATCTTGCGAGAGCAAAAAATCAGAAAAAGCTTCAGGATGCAGCCAAGAGTAAGAAGAAGGATGGAGACCCCAAGAAGAGGATGGAAAGTGACGCCGAAAAAATGAGGAGAAAGCAAGCTGAAGGTATGTTGAACTGAGGCATAGACAGATCGAGAACCAGCCAAATACTAACATTGATATTTTTAGCCGATGCCAGAAAGGCCAACGAAGGGAGGTAATAGAATTAGGGTGTTGCCATTGTAGAGCGGATTTTCGAAGAGAGATTCACCAAGGTTTAGATCGATAATTATGGGAGTTCTCCTTGTCTTCCAAGATCAAAAGCAAGATTTATAACTACTAATAAATGTAGAGTTGTTGTGAACGTCTGTTTCTTTTTTCTTGTAGTATCTTGTTCGCTGTCCTTGTATCTCTGCATTTGTTCCTCTTTCCTTGTTATTATTCTTGTGAAGTTGTTCTCGTTGTACGCCTAATTCGGACTCCTTCTCGCACTTCATAAGTTCAGAGAGTTTCGATAAAGTTTCAGACTATACACAGTTGCAATGTTGATCGAAGAAAGCTATCATGATGTCAAGACCTCTTATGGCACAACAATGAGATTGTTTGTGTACCATCCCAAAATAATCAATTATCCAAAAGCCAAATTTCCAGGCGTCGTAGTCTGGAGTGAAATTTATCAGGTAACCGGCCCAGTGTCCAGATTTGCTAAAGACATTGCTGGCCAAGGGTTTATTGTGGTTTGCCCATCTATTTACCACAACTTTGAGAGCCACGAGCCATTGGCATATGATGTCGAAGGAACAGACAAGGGAAATGAATACAAGGTCAAGAAACCTTTAAAGTCTTATGATGAAGACAGCTCCTTAGCCATTGACTACTTGTTGTCATTGCCTACTTGCAACGGAAAAATTGGGGCTACTGGAATGTGTCTCGGGGGTCATTTAGCCTTCAGATCAGCCTTGGATCCAAGAGTCAGTGCAAGTGTGTGCTTCTTTGCTACCGACATTCACGACCATGCATTGGGAGAGGGTCAAAAGGATGATTCTTTGCAAAGATGTGGCGAGATCAAAGGCGAAATAATCATGATCTTTGGGTGTAAAGATAACCACGTTCCATTGGAAGGAAGAGACTTGATCAGAGGCGAATTGAGAAGAAAGAATGTAGAGATGACGTTCATTGAAATTAACGATGCTCAGCATGCTTTTGTCAGGGATGAAATGAGTAAGGGTAGATACGATCCTGCCACCACAAAGAACTGTAATGAGTGGCTATTCGAATTGTTCAACAGAAAGCTCAAGCTTGAGTATGGAGATCATGATGGTGTTGCGGCAAAAATCGAGAACGTGTGCTAAGGATTCCGATCAAAACCCGCCACCCTCTTCTTTGCACTCCAAATGTAGATATGATTGCAACCAAGTTGCCCTTGAGTACGTAGCTTATCTGTTTATAGCTGTCAAATGGATGCAAAAACTAGTAAGTGCCGCACCCAAATTTAAATCTTCTCAGTAAAAATTTTCATCAACAAAATCTTTACAAGCTATAACAAGTAAGTAATCATCATGAGACCAATCAAGTTGATGGGACATGAGCGTTCCCTTACCCAAGTCAAATATAACAGAGAGGGAGACTTGATATTGTCGGTGTCTAAGGATAGTTCCGCCTCCATTTGGTACTCCTCCAACGGTGAAAGGCTCGGAACTTTAGAGGGCCATAAAGGTACTATTTGGTCGATTGATGTCGACAGCGAATCGATTTTGTGTGCTACTGGAAGTGCCGATTTGTCCATTAGATTGTGGAAGGTTGCCACTGGAGAATGTGTTTTCCAATATGAAATGGCCACTCCAGTCAGAAGAGTGGCATTTTCGCCAGATAACTCCAAGCTTTTGGCTGTCACCGATCAAGTGATGGGTCATAAAGGTACCATAACCGTTTTCAACATAAATTACGAGGGAGACTACACCAACCAATCCTCGGAACCAGAATTAGTCATTAAGACCAGAGAAGATGCTACCAAAGTAGTAGTGGCCGGTTGGTCAAATGGAGGACAATACATCATAGCTGGACATGAAGACGGATACGTTTCCAAATATGACGGTAGCACCGGTGAATTTATACAGACAGTGCAAGCACACGGTATCCATAACGAAGAAAAGGTCCTCTCTGTCAGTGATATACAATTTGCCCCAGAAGATAGATCCTACTTTATCACCTCATCGAAGGACAAATGCTCCACATTGATCGACGTGGACACTCTCGAAGTCATGAAGGTTTACAAAGCCGACGCCCCCATGAACACCGCCGCCATAACCCCTGTCAAGAACTTTGTCATATTGGGAGGTGGTCAAGAAGCCAGAAACGTCACCACTACAGCTGAATCGCAAGGTAAATTCGAAGCCAGATTCTACCACAAAATTTTCATTGACGAAATTGGAAGAGTGAAGGGTCATTTCGGTCCTTTGAATACCATTGCCGTCCACCCAGATGGGTCTGGATACGCTTCTGGAGGAGAAGATGGGTTCATTAGAGTTCACAGCTTCGACAAGTCCTACTTCGATTTCGAATACGACGCAGAAAGAACAGAAAGAGCACTTGCCTCTGGTGCCGCCCAGATACATAAATAGTGTAGATTAATATCATCCTAGGTTAACATAAGGTCCTTTAAATCCGTTGCTGGTGACCTCATCGCCTTCCTGTATGGCCTCTTTTCTTTGATTCGCATTTGCTGCTATTGAAAAATTACTCACTATCTTATCTTAGAATCAGACATACGTTCCTGAACCTCTGGCAGAGAGTATTTCGAGCATGAGTGACAGCGACGCATCCGATAGTGAACTAGGTGGAGGGTTTTTGGTTGACGATAAAAATTTCGCTTCTTCTAAGCGACGTAGAACCAGAGGTAGTTCTGCCAATGTGTCTTACAAAGAAGAGTCTGATAATGACGGTGCCATAGAAGCAGAAGAAGACGCTCCCCTTCTGAGAATTGCCGCTACAAGAGGAGGCCGTAAAACACGTCAGACGCGTAAAAATGCCCCCAGAAGAGCCGCTAAAGCCACAAAAGAATCAGATGATGACGATGACGAAGAGTTCACGTTAGAGAGCGTAGCACAGGGAGAGGAGGAAGACGAAGATGACGACATTGAAATCATCCAAGAATCGTTCACAGAGAGAGATGGACTGAACCAGTTAGACGCTATTGAAATTTCAGACGATGACTTGCCTCTTGTCGAGCTGAAGCCACCTCCTAAGAAAAAGAGAGCTAGAAAGAAGAAAGAGCCGAAAGTGAAGGTGCCATATTTCACCAGAGCTACTGCCAAGTTATATGAGCACCATCCTTACTTGAAGGACGTATTTCCTTACTTGGAGATGTTGCCTCAAATACCTGTTGAAAGGGCACCTCAGCCCGAAGGTATGACTATTAAACTATTACCTTTTCAACTCGAAGGTCTTAACTGGCTTATCAAGCAAGAGGATGGGGAGTTTGGTGGTGGTATCCTCGCAGATGAGATGGGGATGGGTAAAACGATCCAGACAATTGCCTTATTCATGAACGATTTGACCAAAGGCCCGAACTTAGTTGTGGGTCCAACAGTTGCTTTGATGCAGTGGAAGCATGAAATTGAAGCTCATACTAATAATAGGCTCAAAGTCCTACTTTTTCACGGTGCCAATAGGAGTTCTAACGTTGATGAGCTCAGCAAATACGATGTGATATTGACGTCGTACTCTGTATTAGAGTCGGTGTATCGGAAACAGAACTATGGGTTCAAGAGAAAATCCGGGCTAGTCAAAGAGAAGTCTCCTTTACACTCTATAAAGTTCTATAGGGTGATATTAGATGAGGCCCACAATATCAAGGACAGGACCAGTGGTACTGCAAAAGCAGCCAATAATTTGAATACAGAGAAACGGTGGTGTCTAAGTGGAACTCCCTTACAAAATAGAATTGGGGAGATGTACTCGTTGATAAGGTATATGAAATTGAGGCCCTTCCACGAGTATTTCTGTACCAAGTGTGACTGCTCAAGTTCTGAGTGGCTTTTCAGTGACTGGAGGCATTGTGATCAATGTGGGCATTCTCCGATGGTACACACCAATTTTTTCAACCATTTTATGTTGAAGAACATCCAAAAGTTTGGTATCGAGGGTGATGGATTGGTGAGTTTTCAAAACATCCAGTTGTTGTTGAAAAATGTAATGTTAAGAAGAACGAAGCTTGAAAGGGCAGACGATCTTGGTCTACCCCCAAGGACAGTGGAGATCAGGTATGATTGCTTCAATGAAGAGGAGAAGGATTTGTATGTTTCTCTCTACAGTGACTCAAAGAGAAAGTTCAACGATTATGTTGCTGAAGGGGTTGTATTGAATAACTATGCTAATATTTTCACCTTGATCACCCGTATGCGACAATTGGCAGACCACCCCGATTTAGTCTTGAAGAAAGCAGGTAATAACCCTATAAGTAATGATATATCTGGACTAATTGTTTGCCAGCTTTGTGATGATGAGGCAGAGGAACCCATTGAATCTAAGTGCCACCACAAGTTCTGCCGCATGTGTATCCTGGAGTATTGTGAGTCTTTTGGTGGGGAGTCATCCAAGCTTGAATGTCCCGTGTGTCACATTGGATTGTCAATAGACCTCCAACAACCAGCTTTAGAAGTAGACGAGCTAGAGTTTTCAAAAGCCAGTATTGTCAACAGAATCCAAATGGGGACACATGGTAATGAATGGAGGTCCTCGACCAAGATCGAAGCGTTGGTGGAAGAACTATACAAACTCAGATCGGACAAGCATACCCTCAAGTCGATTGTGTTCTCACAGTTCACTTCCATGTTGGATTTGATCGAATGGAGGCTCAGGAGAGCTGGGTTTGAGACAGTTAAATTACAAGGGTCCATGTCCCCACAACAGAGAGACAATACCATCAAATTCTTCATGGAAAATACACAAGTAGAGGTGTTTTTAGTATCGTTGAAAGCAGGTGGTGTTGCATTAAATCTTTGTGAAGCTTCCCAGGTTTTCCTAATGGACCCTTGGTGGAATCCTTCCGTTGAATGGCAGTCTATGGATAGAGTGCATCGAATTGGACAGAAACGCCCCATCAAAATAACTCGATTTTGTATTAAGGATAGTATTGAGCTGAAAATCATCGAGCTTCAAGAGAAAAAAGCAAACATGATTCACGCCACTATCAACCACGACCAAGCTGCTATTAATAAGCTTACCCCACAAGATTTGCAGTTTTTGTTTATGAACTAGTTGTTATTTTTATTTATGTTTTATAGTTAATGAATTTTGCAGCCATTACGTGCGACTTTGTTATAGTGTGACTCATTTGACGATTCGATGTCGCAAATGTGAGTCGTGAACGGTTGTGAAATGAGTTAATGCGAAAAATTTCAATTCCCTCCACAACTTAGTAAAAGCTCAAGGAAAATGCTGTCACAATATTGGTTGGAGTATCTCGATAACCCTACGTTATCGATCTTTCCATTCGACTACTTGAGACCTTTGAACAACAAAGTTATTGAGGCTTCTTATGATGTTCCGGTGGCAGGAAAGGACTATATCACCAGTTTGACCAGTTTCATTGTGTTGATTTATAGATTGACTGGGGATGAAGACATAGTTGTGGCTGTGAATGCTGAAGATGACCAGAAGGAATTTATTCTCAGATTAAGCCTCACACCAAAGTTGACTTTCAGCGAATTCCGTGCAAAAGTATTGGAAGAATATACTAGAAATAAGCATGAGGCTGTTAGCTTCAATTCCTTGGATGAAATTGCCCAAGCAATCAAGGAGAAAAAGGGCACTGATGAATACCCGAACTTGTTCCGGTTGTCTTTCGAATATTCCAGTTCTACACAACTGTTGTCAACTTCTGTGAGAGGATCAATTCGTGATTTGGCTGTCTTTTACTCCAAGGATAACGATAAGATCCAAATATACTACAATGGATTGCTTTTCAAACAAGAGAGAATCGTAATGTTTGGAGAACAGTTGAAAAGCTTTTTGAACAGTGTTCAAGCGGATGATTCAATTGAGATTTCGAAAGTCAATTTGGTGACTGCCTCCCAAACCAAGTTTCTTCCGGACCCTAAAGTAGATTTAGACTGGGCTGGATTCAGAGGTGCTATTCAAGATATCTTCATGGAAAATGCTTTGAAGCATCCAGAAAGAACCTGTGTCACCGAAACCAAATCGTTTATGGATCCCAAGTCGAAGACCAGGATTTTCACTTACGGGCAAATCAATCAGGCTTCTAACATCGTAGGAAATTATTTGGTGAAAACAGGTATTAAAAAGGGTGACATAGTCATGATTTACGCTTACAGAGGTGTCGACTTAATGATTGCTGTGATGGGTGTATTGAAAGCTGGTGCTACATTCTCTGTCATTGACCCTGCTTATCCTCCAGCTAGACAAAACATATACCTTTCTGTGGCTAAGCCTAGGGGGTTGATTGGCTTGGAAAAAGCTGGGACTTTGGACCAGTTGGTTGTAGACTACATCAAAGACGAATTGGATGTGGTAACTTCTATTCCCCAATTGAAGGTGAATGACGATGGCACTTTGGTGGGTGGAATCTTGGGGCTGTCTGACTGCTTGAAGGACTATGCTCAATATGCCGATGTCCCTACTGGAGTTAAGGTGGGTCCTGACTCCAATCCTACCTTGTCATTTACTTCAGGCTCTGAAGGTATTCCAAAAGGTGTTTTGGGTCGTCACTACTCCTTGGCATACTATTTCCCTTGGATGTCCAAGAGGTTTGGTTTAGGTCCAGACGACAAGTTCACAATGTTGTCCGGAATTGCCCATGATCCAATTCAAAGAGATATGTTCACCCCATTATTTTTAGGTGCTCAATTGTTAGTTCCAACTGCTGATGATATTGGAACTCCAGGTAAATTGGCTGATTGGATGGCAGAGTATGGTGCTACTGTCACACATTTAACCCCTGCGATGGGTCAATTGTTGAGTGCCCAAGCCAGTACCGCCTTCCCAAAATTACACCATGCCTTCTTTGTTGGAGATATCTTGACTAAGCGAGACTGCTTGAGATTACAATCATTGGCTGAAAATGTCTATATTGTTAATATGTATGGTACAACTGAGACCCAAAGAGCCGTGTCCTTCTTCGAGATTAAGAGTGCAAGATCAGACCCAACCTATTTGAAGTCTTTGAAAGATGTGATGCCCGCTGGTACCGGAATGTACAACGTGCAGTTGTTGATTGTGAATAGAAACGACAGAAGTCAAACCTGTGGTGTTGGTGAGGTAGGTGAAATCTACGTCAGAGCTGCTGGATTATCTGAAGGATACCGTGGGTTGCCAGATTTGAACGCTGAAAAATTCGTCACCAATTGGTACGTTGATCCTGAAATATGGAGGGCAAATGACGAATCCAATAACAGAAATGAGAGCTGGAGAAAAGAAGGATGGTTTGGACCAAGAGATAGACTCTACAGGACTGGTGACTTGGGTCGTTACTTGCCAGATGGTAACGTCGAATGCTGTGGAAGAGCCGATGACCAAGTCAAGATCAGAGGCTTCAGAATCGAATTGGGTGAAATCGATACTCACTTGTCCCAACACACATTGGTTAGAGAGAACATCACTCTAGTCAAGAGAGACAAGAATGAAGAACCAACTTTAATTTCATACATTGTTCCAAAAGATTCCACTGAATTGAAAAACTTCAAATCTGAAGTTGAAGATGACCCAAGTTTGGATGATCCAATTGTTCACGGGTTAGTCGAATACAGAGAGTTGATCAAGGACATCAAGGGATATTTAAAGAAGAGGTTGGCTTCGTACGCAATTCCTACCTTGATTGTTCCTTTGGCCAAATTGCCTTTGAATCCTAACGGAAAAGTAGACAAGCCAAAATTACCATTCCCAGATACTGCTCAATTAGCTGCTGTTGCCAAGTTATCCAAGAGCAAGAATGAAGGCGAAGAAGAGTTGAATGAGGTAGAAAATTTACTTAGTGATTTGTGGATTGAGGTCTTGCCTAATAGGCCTGCTACTATCTCCAAGTCCGATTCCTTCTTCGATTTGGGGGGCCATTCTATCTTAGCCACTAGAATGATTTTTGAGTTGAGAAAGAGAATTGGTGTCGACGTACCTTTGGGAATCATCTTTAGTAACCCAACGATTGAAGCTTTTGCTAAAAAAGTGGGCGCTTACATTAAAGGTAATGACTTTGAGTTAGCAGACAGCAATGCTGCAAAGGAAGAAGAAAGTGTGAAGGAGACAAGCTACTCTGATGATGCCAAGGAGTTGGCCAAAGCAATGCTTTTAGAAAAATACCCAACCTTGGAACATCTTGATACTTCGATGCCCATCAATGTGTTTGTTACCGGTGTTACTGGATTCCTTGGGTCATTCATTATCAAAGAGCTATTGGAGAATGAGCAATTGTCTGTTACCATCTATGCTCACGTGAGGGCTGCTGATGAAAAGAGTGGATTGGAAAGAATCCGTAAGGCTGGTAAGACTTTCGGTGTTTGGAATGAAGCTTGGGCCGATAAAATTAAAGTGGTTTTGGCAGATTTATCTAAGCCCCAGCTTGGTTTGAGCGACTCTAAATGGAGCCAGTTAGCCAACGAAGTGGATGTGATCATACACAACGGAGCATTCGTCCATTGGGTTTATCCTTACTCTCAATTGAGAGATGCAAACGTCCTTAGTACAGTTCACTTGATGAACTTGTGTGGTGTTGGAAAGGCTAAATTCTACGCATTTGTATCATCCACATCTACTGTCGATACTGATTACTACATCCGTCTTTCTGATGAGATAATCGCCAAGGGTGGTGACGGTATACCCGAAGAGGATGACTTGGAAGGCTCTGCAACCGGACTTGGTAATGGTTATGGTCAAAGTAAGTGGGCTGCCGAATATATTATCAGAAAAGCTGGTGAAAAAGGTTTGAAGGGAAGCATAATTCGTGCCGGATACGTAACCGGTTACTCCAAGACAGGTGCCAGTAATACTGATGACTTTTTATTGAGAATGTTGAAAGGATGCTGTGAGTTAGGAATCTACCCAGACATTGGAAACAATGTGAATATGGTACCTGTTGACCACGTTGCCAAAATTACGGTTGCAACCAGTCTTCACCCAAGCACTTCCGGAATGGGGGTAGCTCAGGTGACTGCCCACCCAAGAATCAAGTTCAATGAGTTCATTGGTGCATTGAACGAATACGGGTACCGCTTGAAACAAGACGACTATCCTCTTTGGAAAAACGAGTTGGAGAACTTCGTAGTGAACAAGTCTAAAGAGTCGGCATTGTTCCCATTGTTGCATTTTGTTTTGGACGACTTGCCACAAAACACCAAGGCACCTGAATTGGATGATTCGAACACAAGAACCTCTTTGTCTGCCTACAAGAGTAAAAGCAGTACATCTCAGGGAGTCACCCAAGAATTGATGGGAACATATATCGCTTACTTGGTGAAAATCGGCTTTTTGCCCGCTCCTACTGGCCAAGGTCAATCCTTACCAGACATAGAACTCAGTCAAGAGTCATTGGACCTTATTCTCTCCGGCTCTGGAGGTAGAGGATCGGCTGCAAAATAAGCTATCGATGGTTATTTAGATTTCAACCAATATATTTTCATGCGCGAACGATTTCTAAGAACGTTATCATTATAGAGAGCACAATTCTACTTGATGTTTAGTAAAAACATCTTCCAAGATGACAGGATCCCACAAGCTAGCATGGAAACAGAAGGAAGAGACCTTCATCTTAACTTGGACTCTCTAAAAAGAGAGCTCCAAGAAAATGCCACCCCTGGCAGCACCGCAGTGTCCACACCCAACCCAGGTGCTTCCCCGATTCCGTTTAAAAGACCATTCGGCAGTGTCAGCTCCAATAATTCTTCCATATCCACAGGGGACGTTGGAGTTCCATTCAATACTGCACACTCTTCATCAACCACTAACCTAGCGAACTCCAAGAAACCTCAGTTTTCACAACGATCACATTCACAGACCAACTTGAGGAGTCCAATGCGAAGAGGCAGTACCGACAGAAAGACATTAGTGGACCAGTTCTACTCGATCAACGAGAGCCAGGCCATCAAACAAGAAGACCTAGGCAGTGTGCTATATACGCCTATTGACGAGGGAGTCAAGAATGACCAGGAACTAATGAATTATCTATTGAATATCGACACTATTGTGAAAGATTACCATCAAGCAGATCCCGACGACGTCGATGGCGAGCTGGTCAACGAGGACTATGAGAATGCCTCAATCTTCCCCGAACAAGACAGATCCAACGACAACAACGGTGCTAACCCCAGTTTGGTGAAGCATAATGGATCTCTGAAAAAGGCTCTGAGAAACGACGTCAAGAGGCTACGTCCCTTCCTCGAGACGTTGGAGTCTGTAAACGCCACACTAAACAAGCACGAGCTCGCCACAGCCAGACCCGTCGCCTCTCAAGGGCTTGTAGAGCTAACAGCAAAACTAAGAGATATGGAAACCACCATCAAGAACCTCCAGCAAATGTTGGACGACAACTCGGACAAAATCACCTCAAGATACCGGCCGGAAATCAACCATAGCGTAGAACGACTCCAAGACTTGGTTTACACTCTAGATAACCTCGAGTCCCGGTTAAATCGAGTCAAAAGCATCACCAATGACTGCAAAAATGCCCTCTCTACGGAGGTGGTAAGTGTGATGGAGATCTTGGAGCTGGTCGACGACCGGTTTTACAACTACGCCCTAGAAACAAGCAAGACTCGCCTCAAGCAGCTCAACATCACCTTGGCAGTATTGGTAGTCCTAATTAGCATATATATTTATAGAGCAATGTGACAATAGGAAACGGCCAATATGGCAGTTGAATGTCGCGAAGTGCGCGACCTCTCGTCTCATACCAAAATTTCAGAAAACACAGAAAACATCTTAACGTTGCAAGGTTTGGGGAAAGAAGGAACAAATAGGCAACGAATATAGGAAGTGAGATACGGATACAGTCACAGCCTCTTTCTTTGATACCGTCTTTACCTCCATTCAAAGTTCCAGCTTTTCGCTCATTTCAACTGGGTTATATTTCGCCTGAAACCGAAAAAACCCTTTCGTTTCAATGGCCCAAGTGATAGTAAGCTCCAGACGCCGGCTTCCTTTATTGGAAGACGTGAGTGCAAACGGTGATGTAGTTTCCATACAGTATGAGTCGTCTTTCCAACGAGTGGTGGAGACGTTGTTTCGGAAGGGCAATAGAGAATCCGATGCCAACCAGTTGACACTTGTCGTCATTGACCAGGAAGTCACCAGTGGCAGCACCAAAGTGACTACCAGTCATCTTGGACAGCTCAGCTTCGAGGATAAGAGTCTTTTATTGAGATACTATTTCTCCCATCTCAATGTGGTGGCCGTTGGGGCACACAATGTCACTAAGGAAATGGTCGAGAACATCAATAAGTGGATCATACAAATCAACGGATTGATCCGTGATAGGATATCACGGATCCAGACTTGGACCGGAACCGCCCCCGTCAACATCAACGACTTTTATGCTAATAATCAACAACTCGGCGAGATCATCTCGACAATGTCGTCTACACTCAATTTCACCATTAGCAAGTCGCTGGTGACGACCCAGAGAGTGACAAGAATCAAGGATGCAATAGTTCATGACATCGACTTTCTCCTGTTACTATCAGAGAACTCCACTAGCCATTTGCTGAAGTTATGTAACCTAGTGGGTCATTGGTCATTTCCAGCTCACGAGTTGTCTAACGACGACTTGGCGTACTGCGTTTATTTGATTATCAAGTATTGTCTTGTACAAATCCAACGGGACTCTTCAACGACTTACGATCTGATTGCATTGAAGGATAACGAGCTTTTGGCCTTGATATTCATGGTTAGAGATTCGTACAAGAACGGGAATCCTTTCCACAACTTTCGTCATGCTGTTGATGTGTTACAGGCCTGTTTCCACTACGTCATTCGCCTCGGTTATTTACCACCATTCACTCAGTTCCAATCCGATCCTAAAGCGGATGAGTTGATTTGCCTAAAGGCAGAAAAGCTTGGTAATGCCGTTGAATTAATATCGATGAAAGCTGCCGGATCTAGGATAACCCCCACAGTTATTGCATCGGACTCGGAGGACACCAGTTTGAATTTGGTTCAAACATTGGCCCTTTTGGTGGCGGCTCTTGGTCATGACGTGGGTCACCCTGGTGTTACCAACCAGTTTTTGGTGAAGCATTCGCTGCCAGCATCGTTGTTATTCAACGAACGATCAGTTTTGGAGCTGTTTCACACGTCGGTGTTTTTGAACAAAATATTGGTGGTAAACTGGCCCCAGTTCCTTAAGCTCAAAATCGATAGTAACTTGAAACTTATGGTCAAGGAATTGATCATCACTTGCATCTTAGCCACAGATATGGCTGAACATTTCGACTACATTGACAAATTGAACAAGTTTAACGACATACACCACCACCATCAGAGCCATGATTTGGGAGCAGATAACAATAGTACCACCAGCAGCAGAACCATTGCTAATGCGTTCGACATCCAAAACAAAACCAATCAAGTCAAGTTGATATCGAGTTTGTTAATAAAATGTGCAGATATATCGAACGTCACTCGACCTCTCAGAGTGTCAGCCCAATGGGCACTGGTGTTATCTCGGGAGTTTGATGAAGTCAGCAAGGTGGAGGAAAAAATCACCGATGACGCCAAAAATTTCAACATTAAATACGACAAAGTGCCAATGTATTTGGCCGACATCTTGGAAACTTACCCTACTATTCACAAGGGCCAAATGTTCTTCATCAACACCTTCGCTGAAAACTTGTTCCACAACATAGTTGAGCTTCTCCCACCGTTGAAATTTACCGGTGATATCGTCCAAGAAAATAAGGATTACTGGAGCAAGAGGAGCACCCAAAACCCCTGATTTAAGAGCCCCCCGTCCTCTCGGTTCCCTTTAGAATTGTATAAGTTATAGCATAATTGGAACTACCAAATCCCATCAATGTCGTAGTCACACAGTAATAATGTCGCACGGTGGTATCCATCGGCTCTTTCATCGCACGACACCAGCGATATTCCACCGCGCTCGTCGATGAGAAAAAAAAAACGCTGTTTCAGTTAATACAGTTAAAGCTGCTACTTGTTCGTTAACAATCGGTGACAGGTAATTAAGGAGTGTTTGACGGCTGAAATTAACAGTTCACTAAACCTAATCACATAAACCATTCTTTCAAGGATCAGTGCCCGCTCTCCATAGTTTTTATCCAGTTTTTCAGTTGATAACCGTTGGCATCTACGTTTCTTTGCAAGATGGATTCCAACTCAAAACAATCCTCACCTTTCCTGTCGAGACCTATTGTGTTGTCGCCACCGCCGTTGAACTCGGGTTCGACATCCGGGATGCAAGGCGGCGCCGAAGAGTCCAAACTCCAGGAGTTTCTTGCCGCAGGTCATTATAATCGTCAGCAAAGTGTGGGATACAATTTACAGCATGAATTTGAAACCTTGAATGCTGACTTGGACTTGGATTTGAAGGATCCTCGTAGTGTTCCCTCCGCCTCGTCGGGACCCTTATTCCCGGTGTCTTCCCCCATTCCCACAAACATTAATGGTTCGCAAGCTGGCCTTGGTTCATTATTAAATCTGAGCTTCTACTCGCCGCTCAACTTGCCTCACCGCCCCCAGACGGTCACCGACTTCAGCTTGTCTAATAGAACGACGTCTTCCAATAACTTTTACCAGGAATTAATCCAGTTCACCAGCTGGATTGAAAACTTGAGTCCTCAGGATAACGTCACCATGATAGAGCATTTCTGCTCCAATTTACCGGTGGACATATTGATAAGTTTCCGGTCAAAGTTGGAAGCTCATTTGGGGGGCCAGATCTTGTCTCCGACAGGAAACGTCTCAACTCAGGCCCCACTTTCCCAAGTGTTATCCCCGTATGCTTATGCCCAGAGCAACCAACCAGTCCATTCGGACCTTTTAGCAGACTTGGACCATTTGAACTTGAACGATAACAGAACATTACACCAACCTAAACCGCGTCCTAATGCGTTCAAGCTGTACGCTAGTACATTGGGAGATGCTGCTCCTCGGTCTCGCCCACGGTCTGCTGAACCAAACTTGCAAGTCAAACAGCAACAGCAACAGTACCAACAACAATTTCAACCTCTGCAACCTCAACTCCAACAAACTCAACAGCTCGGTCTGTTACACCCAGGGTATCAATACTTAGATAGAGCCAAGTCCCCAACTGGTCATATGTTTGAAAAAACCAACTTTTTGCAGTTGGCAGCTGGCCAGTCTCCTGGTCTTGGACCTCAGCAGGGCCAAGACGAACAGTTTGATATGTCCCAAAAATTAGGTGCCTTGGCAACCATTAATTCTCGAGTAGCCTTGGACCTGAACAAAAAGAACTTCGGTGGCCATGGTCTTCATTATGATCCAACCAACAGGGCTTTGAATTCAAGTTCGGTGCCAGTTAGTTCGAACAAAGTGAAATCTCCAAACCAAAAGGCTCATGTCGGGGGCTTTAGCAACAATGTTGCTACGCCAACTACTGGAAGCGCTGGAACCAACAATACCAAGACGGCTAGCACCAACGGAAGCAGTAACGGTAGTCCCGTTAACTCTGCTGGTGCCGCCTCTGGTTCTAGTAGCAGCTCTATGCCAGCAGATGTAACAAGCTTGGAGCTATTGAACAACATCCCAGCATGGCTCAAACTATTGAGACTACACAAGTATACTGACTGCTTAAAAGATGTGCCTTGGAAAGAGTTGATTGAATTGAGTGATGAACAGTTGGAAGATAAGGGAGTCAAAGCCCTCGGGGCTCGTAGGAAGTTGTTGAAGGCTTTTGATGTGATTAAAGCCCAACATGGACAATAAACCGGCTGTCCTCATACATATCAACACCCAAATGCCATATAAATACAACACCATCCATAGACATACATAAGATATATAGACTGAATATATGGCTGGCTTAAGGTACTAAAGTTGTATATTGCAATGCACAAATCACATAATCACACAGCATGAATTGGTCTTCTTTGCTTGCTTATAGAACATTCTTGAAGAACTAGACAAGGCCTCAGACTTGTCCACTAAACTATCTAATTTCTCTCCTCTTTGCAACACATTTTCAATGGTTTTATGTAATACGATCTTGGTTTCGTCTAATTCTTGTTGGACCTTCATGATAGAGTCGGCTTGGGTTGGATCCTGGTATTTGCTCAAGTACACTGCCAAATTATCGTAGTTCAATCCACTGTTAGTTCCTTCCACATTGGCCCACTCAGACTTGGGATGTAACGATAAGTACTCCTCCAACACCTTGTTGATCAACGAGTAAGCGGGTCTCACGGGGTATTCCTTGTCGGAGATGATCACACATGCAATACCTTCCAGTCTGGCGTAGGTGTGTCCGATATAGTTGCCTTCTTCCACACTTTGTCTCTGTCCACTTTGAGTTCTCTGTGAAACAGTTTCAGCGAAAAAACTCATGAACTGCCCAACACTTCCTCTTTCGAAAAATGAAAACTGGGAGAGGTCTTTGGCTTGTGCCAACTCCACAGCCTTACTTCCAGACGTCTTCAAGATTCCAATGTAGTACAACTTCATAATCGGATTGGTGCTATTTGTCGATGATGTTGCTGCCTGCTTTGCTCTCCTGGATCTTGTTTTGGTTTCGCGAAGTGAGGATTTTTGTCGTTTAGAAGGTCCGATAAGGACAGAGTAAAGAACGCATTTGTTAAAAGTTTTGGATACAAAGCACTCTGAGAAAGAGGGATCGAGTGACTGTTTGTGAGAGTTTATGGCAGCAGAAATTCCCACGTTCAAAGTGGTACTATTGGGAGATCTGGGGGTGGGGAAGACTTGCCTAAGATCACAGTTTGTGCATCATATTTTCACTAATGCCTACAAGGCCACAATTGGAGGCGACTATTTGACCAGCAGTGTGACAGTCACACGAAGGGGGGAGAGTGACGAAGTCCGTACAGAGTCTGATGGCGAAGATGACCAGCAGGACGCTGGACTACCTGACTCCTCAATAATTCAAGGAACTGCCGGGGAAAAGCTGGTGAAGGTCAATTTACAGATCTGGGACACGGCAGGCCAGGAACGGTTCAACTCCATTTCTCGGGCATTTTACCGGGGCACAGATGTGGCGATTCTAGTGTATGATATCACCAATTATGAAAGCCTTCTCAACCTCAAGACCTGGTTCCAGAACTTCATGGATCACTGCCAGGTACCACATCCAGGGGTGATTGTGGTGGGGAACAAGTCAGACCGGGCTGGAGACCGAGTCATCGACTTGGAAGAGATCAAAGAGATTCTCACCTTGAACATCAACACAGGGACCGGCAGTAACATCGATATGAACAACTATATAAACTGGGAAACTGACACATTTGAAATTTGTTGCAAAAAGCTTGACCTTGTGAAAAAAGTGTTCTATAGGGTGGGGGAGATAGGCCTTGATTTAACAGAGGAATATCCCAAGAGGAACATAGTCGAGTTCGATAATATTGACTTGCACGAAGTGGCTGGTTCTCAGAAGGCATCTAAATGTTTTTGTTAGACTATAGACATAATTATATACATGTATTTACAGATTAGGTTGATTTTTCGGTAGAGTTGCTGATGGTCACGGATTCGTGGGACTCAACCACGTCAACGGAAACTGGGACCTCAACGACTTCGGCGGGTGTAGTAGGAACAGAGACGGTTTCGACTGAAATGTTAGAGTTGATATCAGCAGCAGGTGCCTCAGCTTCTGTAACATGAGCAGCACCAGAGTCACCAATAGGATCCGACTCGGAGAGGGCCTCGTTCTCCATTTCTTCTTCATCCATTAATTGTTCTTTGTAGTGCTCTGGGTATCTTCTGAAGCAAGTTCTCATGGCTTCGAACTTCTTGATACAATCGATTCCTTTTGGCTCGGTTTCAGAGTACACAAAGCATGCAAAAGCCTCCTTGAACTCTTCTCCACAAGGTCCGTGTGCCATTCCACCCAAACAAGGACAGTCCCAGTTGATTTCTCCAGTTATAGGGTTGTAAGCAGCGCCTTCGTAGTCTTCAGCAGTGGGTTCCTTTTCCTCGCCTTCTTCTTTTGCAGCCCCTTCCGAGTCAGGCTCAGCTACTGGAATATCTTCTTCTGGTTTAGCATCGTTGTTGATACTGGAATACAACGAAAATCCCACAATAGCAGAAATACCCACTCCAGCACCAATCCAAGCTTGATTATTAATGAGGTTGGAAGAGGCAAAATTTTGGTTAGCAGAAGAAGAGCTCTGGTATCTAGTGGCCCGAGCAACTTTAAAGGCTCTAGCAACATTAGCAGATGACTTAGTGGCTCTCGAGGCCGATGCAACGAATGTTCTTATCATTATTCTAGTTTTTTTACCTTGGTTGTGATCAAAATTTTCATTTTTCCAGAATTTTAAAAATGTCGCGGATTGTAGGAACAGGATTGAAGTTGTTAGAGACAAAACACACCAATGAAAGGGGCTATAAGGGAGATTTGGCCGACTGTACGACGACTGCCATGCTTGGAAAATGGTAGTGGATTGTGTTCACTGGTTTCATAGAGATATTACTTTTCTTTGGCTGCAATGCGGTCTGAGCATATGGAAGCCAGAGAATGGGTTTCAAGAGTAAAGTTGTTCATATGTATGCATTATGATTGTGTAGGAGGCCTTTTTCGAGAGTCTCTGTTTTGTAATATGTACTTTCAATTGCAGGTTTTCAGTGGTTCTGTAAAGTAGATTACGGCCGCTTTTAACAGTAGTATATATGTTCCAATAGAAAAGCTTAAACATAGTATTTGACTGCAAAAGCCCCACCGTTCACTGCTTCCTTACGTCTTGTCTTAGCTCCACCAAGTCCACCACTTCTGGAGCGGGAGCGGGCTGATCCACAAACTGACTGTTCCAGATCAACAGGCATATCACGGCTACAACAGAAGCACCACCAAGAAACCTCACAAATTTAAGAGCCGTCTTGCTCTGAGATGAGTTTTCATCTCCAATTTTGTCAATGGACTTATTTACTGCATTCCATTTGGCTTTGATGGAATAATTTCTGGAGATAACACTCGGGACCATAAGACCCCTGGTGCTAAAGACCACAGTGCCTTTACTTATAGGTAACGACTGTCTGAACATGGCGTGAGTATCGACTGAAAAATCCAATTCAAACAAGCGATGCAAGTGCGGAAATGTTAATAGCAGAGTAATTGGAACCCATTGGCTTGACGAACAATACGTCATCTTTTATGTAACCGGTGACTGTCTTGGAGCGGTGGAACTCGTACACGGTACCTAAGGCAGCATCTGTTCCGCTGACCTTGAAGGAGATGTTTTGGGAAATGCAGTAGTCTTCAACGACGTCTTTGAAGGAAGTGAGGAGGTGAGAGGATGGGATTCCCTCGATTCCGAAAGCTTTATCTGGCCCCATGAAGTCGAGTATCACGGGGTTCAGTGGAACCGTCTGGCCATGTAAAGATGGAAGTGGGTGTAGTGGGTCTTGCGAGAAAAGCTTGTTGAGGTACCAGTTGATTATGTCGAGCACTTCACCATCAATATTGTATTTGACGGACAACTGGTGGATATGCCGGTACCGATTGGCGAATTTGATAAGGAACAGGGGAAAGTCCTTTTGTTTGAGTTCTTCCAATTCCTCGATCCATGGGTTGAAATACTTGAATTGTAGGTAAACTTCCTTCTGTTTTGTCGTCAACAACAGAGTGTTCATTATCATAAATACCACCTCGGTGGTGTGATCATCAGCCACGCAGAGCTCTAGAAGTGTCCCAAAGACTTTCTCACGGAACCGGTCAACGGCTCCTGGGCTCAAATACTGGTTGAATAACTGAAACCAGAACCCAGTGATCGTATCCACCTCCTCCGCCAACAGGAGTGTAGGAGCCTTGAAGTAATTGAGTATTTTGTAGTAGACTTTCTCTATTAAGGCAACGAACTCGCTAGATGATTCAGAAATTCGAAGATAGTGAACGAGGTACATGGGCAGGTCTTTCATTGGTTGCCAGTTTTGGATATCGTTACTGAGTCGAGGAACGAGTTCGTCACTGATAAGCTTGTTGAATGTTAATGGGGTTGTGGCTACCGAAGCGTTTTGCCAAGTGTGCAATATACCTGCGAGGTTGTCGTGGTCTGTGATAGACCGAAGAAGTCCTTTCAATTCCATATAAATCAATGAATCGAATGGATTGAGTGTAAGTTCATTGAAACCGTCAATTTGCTGATACTTCTTCGAGAGCATAGCCATTCGTTCCACTTGGCCGTTTCTTATGTATGCCCTAATATCTTCTGCGTAGTAGTTCACGAATGAATACTTGACTCGGGGATGTCGTATGGTTAGAAGAAGGTCTATATCTCCCAGCTCCAAGGCATGCTTTATACGGCCTATCTTCTCCATCTGGTCCACAGAATCCTCAATTGATTTCTCGAGTTCATTGTTCAGATAAAGGAGGTACTTCTTCAGTCTCTGAATCGTATCGAGTGATTCGTTTATACTCGAGAGCTTGTTTAATAGCTCTTTCAAGTGAGTATCTTTCTGCTTGAAATCTCTAGGCACGTCCACATCCTTCAACACCAACTCTTCAATCAAACTATAGAGCCTGATGAGCTGCTCATCCAGGGATACTCCTATGGTATGTCCCGCTTCCTCTGTGGTCTTCTCGTGAATGCCTCCCACACCCATGCCTTGAGGCCGAAGCTTGGTCTTTATGGGGTCAACAATACCTTCTTGATTAGCCCCCAAGCCCGTCCCAGGAGTGTATCCCATAGACATCAAGAGCTTTGCCCCAATGCCGTACTTGGAGGTCAAGCCACTGTCACCGTCCACTTCCATATTATTCACTCTGGAGACCTCACCGTCTTCACTTTCCAGACTGCGGTCACTGTAATCTTCGAGCCCCATCTGAGACATGCCAATAGAACTCATGGTGCCTGTGCCCATGCCCGGGGGCACATCGTTGCTCGGTAGGTCTCCTGAGTTGGAGGACTTCACGAAGTTCATGTGTAGTAACTGTTTTTGATTGTTATCTAATGCGAAACTCATCTCATCGACAGCTTAAACAAAGAAGAGCTCGAGTGTAGCAGACAGGTGGGAAGGTAGAGCGTCCTGTCATCCTGGTGCATCACAGAAGTCGTTAGTGTGGGTGCTGTAATATGCTTGCTTACGGGGAGAGTTCGTACTAAGCTAATTATAGTTTGCATTGGCTATGTAAAGCTCCTGATCAAGTCAAGAAGCTGTTTTTCCAAATGGACTTCGTTGGCTTCATTATCATCGTTTCCGTTTAGGCCCTCGGTGATTACCTGAACCACAGATGGCTGCTTATCACCCGGAAGCTTGAATTGCTTCGGGATGAACTCTCCATACTTGTTAAGCCAATTGAGCCTTCGATCTCGTTCCTCTTGCTGGAAGTGGTAGAGCTCGTCATTGAGAAACTTGTTTAGTTTTGTCAAGAATTGGCGGGGATAGGTGAACTGCTGATGGTGCACCTCCACTAGATACTTGCTTTTGTAGATAGAAAGGAAGTTCTTGTAGTAGTACATCAACTGATCAATTATATGCTGGTAGTTAGTGACATCTAGCTTACTGTTGATATCGTTGTACTTATTCAAAACGATGATGATTTGGAACAAGTTGGTGGACTTGAACTTGTTGTAGATCTTGTCGAGGTCCTTGATCTGCATCGTGAGCTTTTCAATAAGGGTCTCGAAGGTGTTGAGGATCTTTTTACCCCGGATTTCGTTATTGATGATGATGTCGTAGATGGACTTCAAGTCCTTGAGAACATTGACAGACTCGAGCGAGTCCTGGGCAAGCACCTCGTAGTTGGTGTGATCCGAAGACTTGCCAAATTCTTGGAGCCCAATCAAGCATTGGTCATAGTGGTTAGTTAGCATCTCCAAAAGAGATACCAACTCCTGTTCAAGAGACTCGTTCTCTTTCAAAATTGACTGCATAGACTCGTTGTTCATGCTCTGTAATATCACAAGATCATCGTGGGTTCTTGCCAATTTTTGGAACCGCTTGTTTATGACTTTGTTGAAGGGGTTCTCCACAGTCTCTCGAAAGCTCTTGTCCATGAACTCATGCAACTTGGTCATATTGTCGTGATGTATGGATATGTTATCGAACAAGACTTCTATTTCATCAAGGGAAATGAAATGCTTCAACAGCAACAGCTTACCATGCACTTCAGTTGAGCTTTCTTGTATCAAGAACTCGGGCACATTCACACTATCTAACTGGTCAATAATCTTGTTGAACTGGTCCACGGTACCCTCCAAATTCTTGTACTGTGCCCCATACTTGCCAATGCAGTCTTCATGGATCTTGTTGTTCAAAAAAACAATGTAATTGTGGAGCAAGTCGTTGATGTGTTTGAATTGGTTGTACTTATCGTCTATATGTTCTAGGTGATCGGACAACTCAACCACCAATTTGGTGGTAAGGCTGCTAATCAGCACATTGGCTGTGTGGCACAACTCTCGGGCCTGGTTGAGAGCTTCCTTGGCGTTGTTACTACACGCTATCAAGTCGCTCTTGCTAAATTCATTCATTCTTCATCAGCTATCAGATTACGTTTTCGCACTAGGTTAATTTTGGTGGAAAACTTCATCACCAACATGTTCAAGTTGCAGACATTACGAAGTGCCATAGTGGCGAAAAAGCCGATAGAGCTCTTGAAGGCCGACCAGACACCGGTGCCCCTCGAGTCGGCCAGCATAAACGAAGCCTTGTCGGTAAAAATTGACGACAATGTGTACGATATCAACTCAGAGACAAATTTTTTCAACCAAGCGGAAGCCGACAAACAATCATTGAAAGCGGTTATATTCTGTTGGATTCACGACAAGCTGTCGATTGTGGACTACAAAAACGAATGCGCAAAACAGAACATTCCAGAGTTCAAGTTCTTGGTCAAAACCGACTTGAGTACCTGGTTACTGGGAAACTCCGATACCTGCAAGTTCATTGTCGACGCTAATGGTGAAGCAGCAGCCACTTCAGCGGAAACAGTCGACGGGGGTGAATATGCTAGCGGAGTAAAGCGGAAGCCGGACGAAGAAGACCCACAGATGGCCAGAATAACTGGGTTTGAAATCAACTCTATCGATCACAATACCATATTGAGAGGGAGCAAGAACCTTGAGTTCAACTACTTGTTAAAAGATGCCAAAAACTTTATCAACCAGCTCAAGAGAAACAAACCAAACTCAAGCAACCTGGTGAAGAGCAACAAAAACTTAAAGCTGCCCATAATTTTGTTGTCTCCATCAACTTCAGCCTTATTGTCGTTGTCCAACATCAAAGCATTCTTGGAAGATGCTCAATTCATTGACCCAACGACCAATAGTTTGCCTAAGCCTTCGAACGGGGTTATAGTGCTCGAACACAAGTCCGACAAGTTACACACTGCTGCCCAGAAAATTACGGTGGTGGACAATGTGGATTTTTTCACAAAGCCCGAATACTGGGACAGGGTGATTGCGATTTTCACCACCGGACAAAGCTGGCAGTTCAACAAGTACAAGTATTCGAATCCAGACTTGTTGTTCCAGAAGTATCCTGGGTTTTACATGAGCTACCAGAACGACGTGGTACCTAAGCAGATCAAAGACTGGAACATTCGTCAAGTAAGAGTCGATAGAGATAAGAGATTCAGAGACAAGATGATTGTGAATGATTTCTGGAACGAGTTGGAGAAAATTTTGGTGCAGCGAGGTTACGGTGTGTAGAATGTATGTATATTACAAGAATATTTAGCTATTTACAAGATTCTTTACTGATAATTCTTTTCTAACTCGATGAATTTTTGGTAGATGTCTTCGACCTTCATGTTTTCCACTTTTTTGCTGTCTCTACTCCTGATGGCAACCGTGCCTTTCTGTATGTCCTTATCACCCACCATGAGGATATACGAATAGCCCTTCCCGATGGCTTCTTTGATCCTATTCCCAACTGTCTCGCTTCTGCTGTCAATATCTACGTAGAAGTTATAGCCGGTGATTGGAGAAATATCACCATCGGAACACAATAAGTCTCCTACGAGTTTGCTTCTTATGGTTTCTGCGTGTTCCAAGTGAGTATCATTAACGGGTATAATCACGGCCTGTCTTGGGTTCAACCAGAATGGCCATTTCCCCTGGTAGTTATCCAACAAAATGGCAAAAAACCTTTCTAATGATCCAAACACGGCACGATGTACCATTATAGGTTGATTGTCTCTGTTGCCTTCAGAATCAATGTACGTTAAATTAAATCTCTCCGGTAAGTTGAAATCCAATTGAATAGTCCCAATTTGGTGAACCTTTTCGAATTTGTCTGTGATCATTACATCGATTTTTGGTCCGTAGAATGCACCATCTTGCTCTTTGACCAGCCAGTTTCGTTTCCCACAAGCATCATCCAAGACCTTTACCAACTGTGCCTCTGCTTTATTCCAAGTGCCAATTTCACCGATATAGTTTTCTGGCCTGGTGGATAAATGAAACTTGATATTTTGATTGAGCCCAAACACCGAATAGGTATCACGGAAGAGTTTGATAGTGTTATGTATTTCCAGTTCGATCTGCTCCAAAGTACAGAATATGTGACCATCGTCTTGATGAAACCTTCTTACTCTCGTCAAGCCCGTCAATGCACCAGAGGCTTCATTCCGATGCAACGAGCTAAAGTCGCTGAATCGCACGGGAAGTTCGTTGTACGACCGGTCGAGCTTGGAGAAGATGATACAATGGCCGGGGCAGTTCATGGGCTTCAAGCCATACTCGTGGAGGTGTGAGCTAGGATCCTCTGTCTCTTTACTGAGATCATTTCCTACTACTTTGAACATATCGTCTTTGTAGTTGTCCCAGTGACCCGATGTTTTCCACAAATCGTTTTTGTATATGAGTGGAGTTATGACTTCCTGGAATCCGTACTTCTGTTGTTGCACCTTCATGAAGTGGATCAATTTATTGAATATTCTTGTTCCATGAGGAAGGAAGAAAATCGATCCAGGTGAAGACTTATCTGTAAGGTAAAGTAACTGCTTATTTGAGATTGCTTGATTCGCATTGGAAGTGCTTGTCAGGTTTGTAGCAACTGAGCTCTGTAACCTCACCAACAGCTTCTTGAATAGCAGGTGTACCGTAGATGGTGGTCTCATTGGTATAGAATTTTTCAGTGTGCGGAAGATTTATATATACGAAGAGGAGGCCAGAGCTTGGGAGCTGAAGGGAGGAAAACTCCGGGCTCGCGGAGGGAGAAGTGTTGGTGGCATAAAGGGGTGTAACAGAGACAAAAAAGGAAAAAAAAATGGCTTCAAAAAGTAGAGAACTCTAGGCACAAGACCAGATCGTTACAGAAGACAAGTTGCTCCTCTTTAAGGACCAAAAATATGGAAATCGTACATTATAACTCGTGAGATAATCTAGGCAGCAACCGCAGAAGACTCCTGCTTGGTCTCTGGTGCTTCCGGAGCTGGTGCTTTGGAGATTTCCTCCTTCTTATTAGCAATTTTACCACCATCCTCTTTCTTTATAGTACTCTCCTTTCTCTCTTTTTTCTGTTTCCAGTTGTAGTACTTGACCTTGAAGCCTGTGAACGTCTTGAACTGCGATGGTTTCTTCGCCCATTTACTAACGGGTTTTCCACTCTTATCCAAAGAGTATTGGCCTGTGATAGGGTTCATTGTCAAACCCGACGTGCTACTCTCTTTGAGACCAGTATTAATCCGGTTGTTATAGGCATTGTTTGAGCCCCCGAAACCAGGAGCACCGTTGCCTTCAGGCTGTGGAGAAGACGTTTTGGAAGTGTCTGCACTAGCATCGACAGAGGCATTTGGAGAGGCCTTTTTTTCGTCAGCTACAAGCTTTTTCACTCTAGTTTTCGGCACCGAAACCTCAAACACAGGGAGACTGGCGAGGAACTTAGCAGATACCTTCAATTTCACCATATACTTCTTTGGTGGCATGGCTTATGAGAGAAACTGTGGTGACGAAACATGAAAAATGTTTCGCGGTGGAGACCTTACGACTAACATGAGCCAGGTCAGCAGCTATGACAGTATTGATGTCGACACGGCGACAGTAGATGAGGTGGCAGGAACCAGCAGTGGGTTCTTGGGGCTGCAGAAGAATGTTGGGCCGTTTCCAGCCGACCTTTCAAAACAAAGAAGACCCACACGATTGGATCTCTTTGAGAACAATCAGAAGCTCGATATCAGAGCCCACCAGAGAACTTACGAAGGGGCGTACACAAGAACGGCTGTAGGGAGCCTTGCATTTTCGCTCATGATTATCAAGCTATTCTCCAAGGAGTTTCTCCCTGTGGGCACCATTTACACTGTTTACGGGATGATTGTGTTCATTATTGGTATGTACAAGAGCAGAAGTGTGGACTTCTATTACAATCCCCAAAAAGATAAGGAATACTTTCGGACAAGTGGGAACAGTGTGTTACTTCTCACGGTGATTAGCTTAGTGTGCTATTTGGCGTTGTTTGTGTTGATTTTGACCATCTAGTGGTGGGGCCAACTTAGCTTAAAGCTCCAATTGTCAATAAGAGAAGTTGAAGTAATAGTTGGGCACTCCAAAAACTCACCTTCTTCATTCTTACCAATCGGCTTTGTTCGTCGGCTACGTAATCCACGAAGTTATCGTAGACTTCGATGCTAATGTCGTCCATCAATAGGCAATCGTAGACAGTCCATGATCCTTCGAAGTCACTCAAATTTTTCACGATCTGATTGTTCAACTCAATGTACGTGTTTTTGGAGTTGATATAGGCCACAATCGGCCGTATTAATGCATAGTTGATATAGGAGAGCTCAGGAGTTTGAAATGGAACCGAGGCTCGAACGTTATTGAGTTTGATGCTGAGATTCAAGAGAATCTTGGGCTCGGTTGGGGTTTTGTCACTGGACCGATACTTATTATCCTTGAGGGTTCTTAGGTAGGTAAGGATATCATCGGGGGGATCAATAGGGATGACGAAATCTCCCACCATATCGACCTTCCCGTTTGTGATCCAGCCAAAAGGACCTTCAAGCCCCCTATTCAAGTGATCAAGGTTGAGCGAGTTGATACGGCAACACTGGAGCCTGAAGCTAGAATCTCTGTTGCTGTCACCGTTGTCAGTACCGGGGAAAGCCTCACTCAACACAGAATTGATTTCATCTATTCTCCGGCGTTTGTGAACTGTGAACAAAGAACCATCATAGGAACCGTTCACAAGATCTGAATTTAGGAGGTCGTAGAATAGCCAATGCTTCCTGAGCTTGGGAGTCAGCATGTTATAGATCTCCACGTTGAAAGGGCGGAAACCACTTGGCTGGTAAAGAGTAACAAGCATGTCTTCAATCTTGAAATTGTCGATTTCAAAGTCACCCGGGTGGTAGACGTTCTTATAGTTTGTAGCACTATCATTAGGGTTCCATACAACATGCGTTCTATCTATGACCCCTCTAACGCCTTTCATTTCCAACGTGTCAACGATTCCACGACCGTTAACCCATTTGTTAAAACTCAAAGTCATATTCACCTCCTCAATCGTAAGGTCATACTGGGTGTAGTTACCGTCATCATATTCCACTTCCTCATCTCCTACAGACTCCGAATCAAGGCTGCTGGTTCCTTTGACAAACTTAGTAGACTTCTTTGGTCTCCTGCTGACCAGGACCTTCTTGAATGAAATTTTACCGTCTTTCCAGCCTGGAACAATGGCGTTTTCGAACACAACGCTCAACTTGGAATTTTTGGTAATAAACTCCCCGAACTTTCGTGCTACGAACTCCTGGGCAAACACCGTGTTAATGGTGAATATCAAGAGCGAAAAGAACGTAGTGGTTGCAAGTATTATGAGAAGGGCATTGCTAATCACAAGCCATGAGAAAAATGCCGAGTAGTCATCGGTGTTGAATGGCCGATTGGACCGCTTGAGAAGCCATTTGGTTCTAATCTTGATACGGGACACCCAGTTGTTGGCATTCTTTAGAAGTTGTTCTTTGGTGGAAAGGTTTCGCTGGAGGAGAAGGCTCTGCGAGTTGAAATTTCGAAGAATTACGCTGGAACCAAAGGTGTTAGGAGTGGGTCTGTTTCGGAATCGTACGAGAGAACTACCCGAACCCGGAAGCGGGTACATTGGGAGCCTTCGGAGTGGTTTTATTGCTTTGAACATTCGGGTAGCTTGTGATGAAGAATTGCGATGCGCGATGATGGTGGGGGAAACGACGCTAAGTAAGAAGAGCCAGCAAAGAGCAATATAGGCTATATAAGTGTGGATAGCAACATTGACCACCCCAAGAGAGGCTGTTGTATTGGTTTGATGTTGGGTGGTTAGAGTATCGAAGATTTATCGTATAGCTCATGGGTTGCTGATCGGACTTAGGAGGCCTTCGATCAGGATTGGTATGGAGGCACGACCATATTCCGGTGCTCTTTTTTGTTTCGTCCTTTTGACGGAAACGATAGGGAACGGTTTCTGCTTCAAACGATCGAAGTAGAGGCCAATGTGCATTTACACAGACATGTCAGGTCACCTATCCCCCTCGTGCAAGAGCATGGGAGCTCGTAGATGCTTGGAGATTCAAAGCAAGGTGAAGGATCCAGTACCCAATAAACAACATGTCTTTAACCTTGAGATATAGTCGTAGGGAGATCAACCCACTACGTGTGCAAATACATAACCAAACAAACGTCCCGTATTGGTATACTCTGTCTGTGATCGGCCCATTCAGCTACGTCAAAGATGTGCGCTCCGAGATAGAACAAAAGGACTCTTGTTTGGGAATTAAAAAGGCAGATGTTATTAGGAGCCGCAGCGTATTGAGAAGGCTTGGGAGTGGAGAAGCGGGAACCCAGCTGCAACGTAACATTTTTTTTCCGCTAGAAGGAGTTGTAATTGAAGGAGCATTGCATATAGGCCAAATTCCGTAAACTTCTTTCCGCGTTGGGAGGTGGTTGGGGTTGAAAGATAAAAACGCAGATAAAACGGCGTAGGTTTGCCTTGTTATTAGTCATAAAATTTACAGATTCTGAATCTCAGATCACAACTATAAAAGGTTCTGCTCTTCCCATTGCAAATTGTTGGTGCACTAATGTTTGGCAAGGAACTTCGTGAGAAGCAGTTCTCTCTTTTGGATCCAAAGGTAACTCCCGTTAACTATGGGCTGTATGGTCTCCCCCCAGATGTTGTTTTTGAGGAGTTCAAAAAATCCATGGCCAACGATTTGAACTGGCCAGACAAGTATGTTTTTGTTACCCTAAAGGAAGAGTATATTCAGGCCCTCAAGACATTAGCAGAAATTGTCAATTGTGACTACAGGGATCTTGCTGTTGTACCCAACAGTACTGGTGGCATAAATACTGTGTTCAGAAGCTTTCCTTGGAAAAAGGGTGATAAGGTTTTGATCACATCAGTGGTTTATCCTGCCTGTGAAAATATTGCACGGTTTGTGGAGTCCCAAATGGGGATTGAAGTTGTCAAATTGTCTGTAGACCTTGAAAAAGGGCCTGACAATTTCTTGGCAGAGTTCGAAAATGAAATTAAATCTGGAGGGTACAGAGCTGCTTTGATGGATGTTGTGAGTTCCATGCCAGCATATTATTTTCCATACCAAAAAATGGTGAAAATCTGTAAGGAAAATAACGTTGTGTCTATTGTAGATGGAGCACATGGACTTGGCATAGTTCCAATTGATTTGGGCCTGGTGGAGCCCGATTTCTTTGTGAGTAACGTCCATAAGTGGTACCACACACCAAGAGGTACTGCAATGTTGTATGTCAACAAGAAGTACCATGCGGATATCCAGCCCTTGGTCATTTCCCATGCTTATTTTAAAGACATTGGTCCAAACACCTTGGTCGAAAAGTTCTGTTTTGCTGCTAGTGACAATTATGCCAAATTGAGGTGCATCCCAGCTGCTAAAAAGTTTAGAGATCTGTTGGGTGGTGATGAAGCCGTTTGGAAGTACACTGGAGACTTGAGAGATAAGACGTTGAAGTGGTTGACTGAAAGGTGGGGTACTAGAATCATCGGGGAGCTGAACATCATGATGGCTAATATCGTTATGCCCGACGAGTTAAGGCTCACGAAGGAGGAAATATTGGAATTCTTTCTCGTCTCAATTCACGACCATCACTACTTCCAAATATCTACTTACTATAAGGATTTGTGTCTTTTGCGTCTTTCGTTTCAAGTTTTTAATGAGTTCGATGACTATGTGAAGGCAATTGAATACTTGGAAAAGGCCGTCAAAGAATTCAAGGCATCCAAGGAGATTGAATCCGGGGTTGAAAAGTTGTAGCTCTATCTTATGCACCCGAAAAGAAAGATTCGCTTCCCCAATGACGAGTCTTTCAGATATTGAGTTCTTGAGAGGGCATTTTCGTAATTTTTAGATTATAGTTACTTCGAAATCATACAATATAGATGTGATAGAAACGATAAAATTAAACCACTTTGTCGGACAAGCCATGAAAGAACCCTCGGTGCTACGGCAATTCCCTCCAGGGTCATTAAGAGACATAGCCACGGTTTAGGTATTAATGTTCCACTATCACACCCAATATTGTGGTGTCAGTTGGGTATTGCGCTACTGCTAGCCAAGTTGGCAACATAAGCCACCAAGAGAGACCTTGGTTTTTTGTTTGGTTACAAAGGACTAACATGCCAAATCAGTTCTGCCTTAGAGTTTTATTTGGATTTGTCAGAGGCATATGCTATCGAACTCTAGTTCATTTTGAACTATGAAACGCCTGAAGAAGAGAGTGTTCTGGGAAGTAGCATATTGTCAGATAGCAAACTACTTGACCGCCTCCCATAGGTAGATCCGGCAAGTTTAGCTCGCTCTTTACCTCCAGTTCCGGACTGTGAAGATATTTACATATTTCGACAATGGCTTTGCGTATTTACATTGGGTGCCTCAGTATGTTTACAAGTTTATATATTTATGTTTATTTGTAAACAAGATAATCCGGAGATTGTCAAAATCGATCTCATGCTGCAACCTTGATAAGATAAGAACTCTCACAATAGGTGGATTGGCGTTGTTTTGGCGCACTGCATCCGGTTAGCAAGGGTGGTAAACATCCGGCTGGTTCGAAATTGAACGAACGTCCGAGGGGAAGGTAAACAAAGAGCTGGTAAGGGGGAGTAAGCACGCGAGCAGTCGATTGTCATCATTGTCACGGACATCGTCCACTGTGACCCCCAACAAGTACCCTGACTCCCTCATTTTACAATCTCATTGGACCAAATTCAGGAGAACACTATAACAATCTCGCGATGCTCAAGGCTGCAAATTAAGTAAAATTTTCTGAAAATTGGACTATACAAAATATTTTGTGATAAAAAATCTAGTGGTTCGAAATGAAGACGTTAAATTTGTGTGCGTTATGCGAAGATGACCTTAGTAGTTACACTGGTTTGGAAATTGTCTGTCGCTGAATGGTTGTGGGAAAACACCATTTGCAATCAACTCTTTCATATCCCACTCAATAGCATCTTCACACTTCCAGTTCCAAAAGAACCATCCAGATCTCGTAGAGTAAGAGTCCAATTGAGCCTCAAGATATTTTCTGACATTCGTCTTGTATTCATCGGGCCAGTTGGAGTATTCAACATATGGGTCACAGGATCCAATGTATGGTGAGTTATCGAAATCACCAGACCATCTGGCACCTCTTCCAGCACCGTTCAACCATCTGGCACAATCAGTTAAAGCTGCCGAGAATTCACCAACAACATTCCAATGGCTTTCACCAAGGTGTTGGCTTCCCAATGAGCATGCGTTGGAGACGTGGTCGTCAATGTCCCTTTGTAATTCCCCTGCTGAGAAAACTTGGTAATGGTGGTGGTCAATAACCACGTTCCAGTACTGGGAAGCATCAGACATATAATCGTTCCAGTAGTCAGATGACTGGAATGCGTCTTGAATAACAACCGCTTGTGGTCCATTTTGTCTGACTTGTTCGTAACCTGTGTTCAAATAGTCCTTCAATTGGTCCATATCAAGAGAGGGACCCAAAGGCTCATTAAGCAATTCAACACCAATCACCACATCCAGGTAATCATCACCAGCATACTTGTCAATAAGAATTTTGAGTGCATCCAATGTGATGGCAGTGTTGTAAGGATTGGATTGAAACTCAAGGTGGTCTCTTTGTCCCGAATTGTCGAAACCATTTTGGGAACCTGCGGCACCATGCAAGTCGATCCAAGCATACAAATTGTGCTTTCTGCACCACTCAAGGGCTTGGTCCAAGAAGTGTTGTTGTCCAGACACGTATGGATCGTAATCGTACATCTTGAAAGCCCAATATCCAATAGGAATTCTGACTGCGTTCAAGCCAGCTTGACTAATTTGCTCAAAATCTTCCTCTGTGTACCACGAGGACCAGTGATCGTGTAATCTGCTGTAACATTCATCTTTTCCGAGACTGGCACAGTAGTTGAACTCATCCACCGGAGTGTTTGAGTCATCCCCAAATGCATCGAACAAAGAAGGTGTGATATATGGTTCCAACACAAACCAGCCACCTAAGTTCACTCCTTGAATTTTATCGTTTTGATAGTCAAACGCGAGACCCTTCTTGGAGAGAATCGGCACAGCCGTGGCCAATTGAATGGCAGCTAATAACAGTGTAAACCGCATGATGAAGATGCCAGCTGTGTTGATGTAATAAAAAAATAAGGGAACAAATTATCCTTGAAGTGGCTGGATGATTCTATTTATATAAACCAACCCGTAGAGATTGTCTGTACTTTGAGGATTATGAATAAACCTGTATATAATCACAATATTCTTGTTTCGAGCAATATAAAGGACTCGAAGGGGTTCCATTTCAAATGCCACGTCTGGATAGTTCCGATTGTAGTAATGCACAGGGCCTGGTGCGCGCCAGGGTGAGATATCTTGTCCTGATATGAAGGGACTAACTCGAGTTCCGGGAAGTATGAGCGTAATACATGAGGAGCAACCACTATAACAATACAATATTATACCTTCGTAGAGCTGGGTGCTTCTAATGCCCGGATAATCTTACAATGAGTCAGCAAAAAATTTCACTAGCCGCTCGGATGCAGTATGCACCTAAATGCATTATTGACGCTTATCAATTATTTTCCAAAGGAGGGGGGTGAAACGAAATTTTACACCTGTCAATTATGCAGAGGGCGGGACCAATTTGCACACATTGTACATCGTGTTCATTGACCATTTGCAACTAGATGGGCTTGACCTTTGTGTGTTTGCATGGAATGTCAAAGTCTCAGAGCGTTTTAGGGTTCACACAAGAGGTCACATAAATCTCATGTTATACTGTGTACGTAGCTTTCTGTATTCTGGGCTCAAGCTTCTGGATCCTCCTTCCGGAATTCACTCTCATCAGTGAGTTTCGGCATTTTTATAAGTTCTCCCCTCTAGCTTTAATTGGCTGTAAAGTGCTGAGAAATAGTTAAACCTACGTGCTGGTACAGATGACCCATTTTTAGACTGCATCAGTTACCACAGAATTTCAAGACAACCTTGATACTCTACAAGCTTGTAGTCAACCACGTGTGGACCACACTGCTGGAGGCTGTTTTCAAATCGAGCCTATAGAACTTAGCTTCTGCTGGTGATGGCCATAGTTCGTCATGTTATTGCCCTCTACAAACTGCGAACTGTGACCCCTATCTAGTCAAATAACCTAACCTCCATGTTAGAGAGGTGGTACTACTTAACAACGTATGGTTAAGCTCGTATAACGGGTGGGCTCGCTTCTGACATCATAGCGTCACGGAAGAAGCCCTACTACCCCTCACGTGATTTTGTCTTTCGCACGCACACCTCAGTCAGCACACACACACGACCGGTTTCCTATGGTAAGAGCGCACGACTGCCCGCGATCTTTCCTGTTGTTCTTGATACAGTGAAAAATTTTCAGAACCCACTATACTAAGAATTAGTCTGCAAACTGCTTAAAGTGATTAAGTTCTAGTTGTACTCCTAATAACATGTCTATTGAAACTAGTTTATCCTACGCTGCCTTGATCTTGGCCGACTCCGACATCGAAATCAACACCGAAAACTTGTTAGCTTTGACCACTAAGGCCAACGTTGAAGTTGAAGGTATTTGGGCCGACATCTACGCCAAGGCATTGGCTAAGCAAGACTTGAAGGACTTGTTCTTCAACATCTCCTCTGCTCCAGCTGCTGCTGGTGCTGTCGCCGGTGGTGCTGCTGCCGGTGGTGCTGCTGCTGAAGAAGCTGCTGAAGAAGCTGCTGAAGAAGAAAAGGAAGAATCCGATGATGACATGGGTTTCGGTTTATTCGATTAGTTTAATATAGTGTAGATAGCAATATAAACTGACTTACCTTTTTGAATCTGCTAATTTGTGCTTGTCGTATCTACTCACGTTGTATTGTGCATGGAGTTGAGATGACTTCAATATCTCAAGGAAATCGTCGTAAAAGAAGATTTGGTGCCTACTGAACTTGAGCTCACAGAATGCGATATACATTAACTACACCTTTCATGTTAACCATACTATTAATTAAAAGGTATATCTACACAAGAAAAAACTAGGTCTTTTATAAATATGGTGCAGAAGGGAAAGTTTTCTCACCTAATTTACTTCTTCTTCTTATCAGCTTCAGCTTCAGCCTTGGCCTTAGCTCTCTTTTCTCTGATACCCTTGTATTTCTTGTCGGATCTGGCCAATCTTAAGGTTCTGAAAGCAGTTTGTTCTGGAACTTCAACGGCTCTTGGTTCAGTTTCAGCTGGAACTTGAGCAATAGGGAAAGTAGATTTGATAGAAACATCGGCGAATTTGGCAATTTCTTCCTTGGTGGTCTTCTTGTCGAACAAGACCAACTTGGATTTGTATTCTTGCAATCTTTCCACGTTCAAGTTGAAGATTTCTTCACTTCTGTTGACTCTTCTGTGGTCAACAGAGATTCCAATAGTTCTGGCGTATTTTGGAGACAAACCAACAGCCTTAACTTCAGCCAAGGTGAAACCTCTACCGGCTCTCAATTTTCTGTTGTATTTGATAGTTGGACATCTGACAACTGGTTTCAAAGAGTCAACTGGCTTTGGAGATTCTTTGGCAATCTTTTGCAATCTGGCGGTTCTTCTACCAGCCTTCTTACCGGCTTGGTCAAAGTGAACCTTGACTCTTTCTTGCCAGTGCTTTCTGAAATGATTCTTTAAGATTGGTAAGTTCTTAGCAATAGCCATCTTTGTCTATGTTGTAGGTACTGGAATAATACTTGAAAAAAAATTTTCACTTGAGTGTTTTATGAGAGTGAGTGCGCGAACAAACAAGGGAAAGGAACGGTCGTGTGCGCGACTCATAATTTGCATTTTTGGTCTTGACAGTGGTTGATGCGTACGAGAGGGGCAAAAATGACACTTTTGGAGTCCAAAACAAGGGGGAGAACGGATCATTGTCAATCCATACCAATTGTAAGATGCTGTGTACCTGGGATCTATCTATTACTGTTCTTTACCATCTTTTAGGTGCGATATACTATCACTAGAGAGATTCAAAGTAGTGTGCGGCCAGAACAGGAAAAAGCAGTCACAGAATCACACCCCCATCAGGTGCGCAGAAGGACCCATGTATATGTAGGTATTTGGCCCCAATACGCAGGAGTTTCGGCCTATCTACAGGGAAAAGCGCCCTTATACAGTAGTCATGGGGTACACTGTACAGGTTTTGGGTCCGCTTGCATACCAGCGTATATTTGGCTGTCAAGCAACAGCTCACCCAAACGCTCCCTAGACTTTCCAAAAGTAAGAATTATCAGCTTAACCCTTGCAAAACCACATACTATATCTCTATCTTCTTTTACAGGCCTGCCGCAGCAGTCTGTATTGTCAACCTACCACTCCTTCACTCGCCTTCTAATACCCCTAGATCAAGCTCCTGTACACGACCCGCACCTTTCTTCCCAGTCTCCAAAAGCTCTGGCACTTTCACACGACCCGCGAAATCTGGCTCGCTCTCCAAAACGACTTTAAGAAAAAAAAAATTTTTCACCTTCCAACTATAACAAAACATCATCAACAATGTCTACTCCATCAGTCCAGACTTTTGGTAAGAAGAAAACTGCCACTGCTGTTGCTCACATCAAGGCCGGTAAGGGTTTGATCAAAGTTAACGGTTCTCCAATCACCTTGGTTGAACCAGAAATCTTGAGATTCAAGGTGTACGAACCATTGACCTTGGTTGGTTTAGACAAATACCAAAACTTGGACATCAGAATTAAGGTTTCTGGTGGTGGTCACGTTTCCCAAGTTTACGCCATCAGACAAGCTATTGCCAAGGGTTTGATTGCTTACCACCAAAAATACGTTGATGAAGCTTCCAAGAACGAATTGAAGAAGATTTTCACTGCTTACGACAAGACCTTATTGGTTGCCGACTCCAGAAGAATGGAACCAAAGAAATTCGGTGGTCGTGGTGCCAGAGCAAGATTCCAAAAGTCTTACCGTTAAACACTTCCATCATATTACACATTATATTATAAAATTTGCAGGAAAGTTAGTAACCCACATATAATAATTTGGATGTAGGTCAATAGCTGTATATGTCCATGTACAAATAATTATTGTCAAAGTTTCGTAGAAACTTTAAACTGAAGCTGATCTTCACACGTAGTCAAAAATCAAGGAGCTATCTCTTTTGCAGTCTAAGTTGTAAATTCATATTTTCAGTAGTATCAAAGTGAAAAAAGAAGCTAGGGTGCCTAAAAAGAGTCTGCCAGGCTCCAATCGTTGCTGGAGTCCAAAAAGAGGGGGCGAGCTGGGAATTGAACCCAGGGCCTCTCGCATACTTGATTTAGAGGACTCTTTCTAGTACCTATAGGTACTGGAAGGCCGTTAACCCAAAGCGAGAATCATACCACTAGACCACACGCCCTTCTGATGTTGGGAAAGTACGACTACATGGTTGTTCAGAACCCTAGTAAGGTTTTCATCAAGCTATCGTTTCGGGTGTTCATCCTCCATATTTAATTGCTAGCAGCACCTGTGATGAGCTTAGATCTAAGAGAGAAAACTCTCTCAAAGAAGGACGAGATATAAAGAACACAGTTCATACTAGAGACATATCCAGGAGACAGTCATATACCAGTCAAGCACGACCCTCTAGGAGTAGAAGTGACCTTTTCACAATAAACCTAAAAAAATGAAGTACCTATCAGAAACGGAAATTCCAAGCGGTCAGCCACGAGTCGTCAAGGTAATGCTTTCAAATTGCCTATGATGTAACGGTCGTGGGGCTCAATTTCCTGTTAATCATTCGATGTGTGTTTGAGCTTTAAAGCGTGACTCCCCTTGTTAAGACAACCATTTAGTGTCGTAAGTTAGTCGTTTATAGTTGCAATAAAGTGAGACATACTTAGATCGAACATTGTTGGCTACTGCCAAATGGATTATTCATCCCCTATGTCATTGCCCCCGTTCTGAATGAGAACATTGGCTCCAATTGATCTCTTGGTTTCATGGCCATTCCAGCAGCTTTGCATTTTTTGGCCTCATCCGCTCATCTCCATCTCTTCTGAAAACGTCAGATTGAACCAAAACCCTTAAAAGCATCACATAAAGGGTGAGATGCCTTTTAGGAAGACAACGGTTGCACGGCAAGGCTTGCCCATACTACGTAACAAAAGGAATAGGGGTTAGCACCGTTTTTTGCCCAGCTATTAACGTTATGGCGAATACCCAAAGAAGACACACCTCTATTAACAATATTATGTCGCTGAGACATTTGCTCTTCAGACGTAATAAAGTACGGAGCAAAACGTTATACCTCAGCGACATCCTGATTAAACGGGTTAGTTTTTAGTGCTATTGATTGTATGAGATTTCTGTTGCAAGTACAACGGCATCAGGATTGGGTAGCAATTGTTGAGTAACTATACATTGTTCAGCTGTTTAGGAGCTGCATATACCAGGACGTGTTGTATACGATAAAGACGCACAATCGGAGTCATCAGCTCTCCTTTCCAAGGGGTAATAGATTCAGAACTTCACTCTCCCAACTATAAATACAGCAGTTGCCGGCCCTATTTTATAGACTATAGTTACAACTACAATCATTCCAACAAAATGTCTCCAATCTTCGAAAACTCAGTCGACCAACACAAAGGTTCCAAATGCGCCTCTTGCAAAAACTGTACCACCTGTGCTTGTCAAAAGAAGTGTGACGGTTGCACCCTGTGCAAAACAAAGTAGACTCATTAGAGTTATTTATCGCTATCCATGTTACTTGGCGTCAGATACCTGAATGCTAAACATCGAGAGTGTTTTATGTGCCTTCAGCTATTGTTCACTTAAAATTCCTTTGACTTCAGTTCTGGTGATAAGTTGTTTCTATATAGCGATTCTACAGTGTTTTCATTTCAATAAATAAATTCATAAGATTCCGAGAGAACGCCCATTCAACAATGCACAACCAACCGATAATACAATAAGTGCATCTCGATCTTCAATCGCTCTACTGAATACTGTGATTTTCACAATTCGCAGCCATTTGCTTATGATTTAGACCATCCCTTCAAACTTTTGAACACTGATTCTAAAGTCACGAGAAAACAAGTCTTCTCCATCACTACATTATTCACTAGTTGTCACATGAGCTGTCAGACTGAGACCACTCACTCTAGCCAAGGGCTTTTCATGTGTTTTTCCATTTAGCAACCACAAAGCCAATTCTGCTTTTGCAAGGCCCAACCAAAAATTGGTTTGAAGGCGAACAATAGTCTCCCGCCTTAGGTACAAATGTAGCTGCTACAGATATACAGATTCAAGTAGATTCTACAACAATAATGGTGGAATGTCCCCTCATAACATAGTAGTTCTGGTGGAGCTCGATTCAGGAATGGGCCGCGGATGCCCCACAATTTAGTAGAATAAAAACCTATAAATTCAACGTAGTTCCTATTCTTAAATAAATTTGCATCTGAACAGTCACTATGGTATTAGATAAGTCTTATATTGAAAGCAGTGCATGGAAGCTGGATATCTTCAAAGGTAAAGTGGTCTTTGTGACCGGGGGTGCTGGAACCATCTGCAGAGTCCAGACTGAAGCCTTAGTATTATTAGGTGCTGATGCTGCTATTATTGGCCGTAACGAGGCCAAGACCGTTAAGGCTGCTGAAGAAATGGCCCAATTAAGGCCAGGTGCTAAGGTCATTGGAATTGGAAACATTGACGTCCGTGAGGTGCAATCATTGGTTAAGGCCGTGGAAACTACCGTTGAGAAATTGGGTAGAATCGACTTTGTCATTGCAGGAGCTGCTGGTAACTTTTTGAGTGACTTCAACCATTTGTCTAGTAACGCATTCAAGTCAGTGATTTCGATTGACTTGTTGGGTTCCTTCAATACCATTAAGGCTTGTTTCCCAGAGTTGAGAAAGAACAAGGGAAGAGTGATTTTTGTTTCTGCTACATTGCATTATTACGGTGTTCCTTTCCAATCTCACGTTGGTGCCGCAAAGGCTGGTGTGGATGCGTTGTCTAACGCATTGGCGGTTGAATTGGGCCCCTTGGGCATTACCTGTAACTGCATTGCTCCTGGAGCAATTGGTGGTACCGAGGGAATGGACCGTTTGACCCCCCCTGGGCAAACTCCTATGAATGAGAAGGTTCCCTTGCAACGTTTAGGAACCACCAAAGATATTGCTGATGCCACTGTTTACTTGTTTTCTCCAGCTGCCTCTTACGTTAATGGTACGATCCAGGTGGTTGATGGTGGATTGTGGCATATTGGAAATATGATGGGCAGTTTGTATCCCCTGGCAATTATTAGTCAGGGACAAGATGAAAACTCTAAGTTGTAGGTTGTCTTACGATAGGAATATATGTCTGAATTTTAGTAAAGGTCTTTGAGTTTAGGGACAATGCCTTACGGTATAGTAAAAGTCTGGAATGTATGCACAGTTAAGTGACAACACATGTCTGGATAAGCATGGAATCGTAGGCTAGACACTAGACAGTAAGCATAAAGTCGCACGCTAGACTATAACGAATTTCTGAAGATGAGTTGCAGCCAGTGCCGCGATCAAAATTCCAGGCCAATTTCAGCCAAGTTTCATCTTTGTTGAATCTACTAATTCGATGTTTCCAGGCTCAGGACACCGTCTGTACGGCGGACAAGGATACAGCCAATCGAACTCGTATGCCCCTCCATCGGGACCACCTCCCTCTGGAGGCCAGTACAATCAGGATTCATATAGGCCACCTCAAGGCCCTCCTCCAAGATCTTACAACGAGCAACAGCAGTATTCTAGACCTTCCAATCCTCCTCCACAACAGAGTAGTAGAGGCCAATTTTCAGCTCCTTCAAATGCCCCCCAAAGGTTTGGGTCCAATGTCGATGCCCAGTTCCAGTACTCCAACTGTTCGGGTCGTAGGAAGGCATTGTTGGTGGGAGTCAACTATTTCGGCACCAGAAACGAGTTGAAAGGATGTATCAACGACGTGAAGAACATGAGCATGTTCTTGAATAAACAGTTTGGGTATTCGTGGGACGATATGGTGATTTTGACCGATGACCAACGCCAACCCAACAAGATCCCCATTAGAGAAAACATATTGAGAGCCATGCAATGGTTGACTCACGATGCTAGACCCAACGACTCGTTGTTCTTCCACTACTCGGGCCACGGGGGCGTGACTAAGGACTTGGATGGAGACGAGGACGACGGGACCGACCAGGTGATTTACCCGTTGGACTTTGAGCAGAATGGCTTCATTGTGGACGATATCATGCACGATATCATGGTGAGACCATTGCCAATGGGGTGCCGGTTGACGGCCTTGTACGACTCGTGCCACTCTGGAACCGCTTTGGACTTGCCCTACGTATACTCCACCAAAGGGGTCGTCAAGGAGCCCAGTATCCTCAAGGACGTGGGAGGTGATGCCTTGAGTGCGGTGCTTTCTTACGAGAGAGGTAACATCGGAGGCATGCTTTCTTCCTTGGGCAGTATGGCCAAGGTGGTAATGAACAAGCAGAACTTCAACGAGGATAACGTCCGGCAAATGAAGGCATCTCCAGCTGATGTTATCAGCTTGTCTGGTAGCAAGGATGACCAGACGTCGGCCGATGCCAGCTTCAACGGAAGTGCCAGTGGAGCCATGAGTTATGCGTTTATATCCATCTTATCGCAGTACCCCGAACAGTCGTACCTCAGTTTATTGAACAATATGAGAAGCTTCCTTAAGGGCAAGTACTCCCAAAAGCCCCAGTTGAGCAGCTCTCATCCGATCGATATGAATTTGAAGTTTATAATGTAGAGTCTATAATTGTATGTCCACTATGAAGTATAGTATGCCCAGTATGAAGACTCTATAAGCTGTGTATCCAGTATGATGAAGACGATAGTATGTTCACTATTATGTAGACTCTATAAGTTGTGTATGTTTAGTATGAAGACTATACAGGCTGTGCCCACTATGAAGACTATACAAGTTGTGTCTTCAGCATTATGAAGACTATACAAGTTGTGTCTCCAGCATTATGAAGACTCTATAAGCTATAAAATATCTATGGTCCTCCAGCTCAAGACTCCTACCCCTCGTCGGTTGGATCCATACACCTAACCAAGTCTTACCACCTTCCACTTTCCCTGCCTGTCGTATCTTCTGTACGCCGTTTTGCAACTTCGCGGTCAGTATCACCAGAAAATGTAAATCAAAACTCAGTTGTTACAGAATGTCCGACAAATTTGGCAGACACAAGTCTGCTCGGTGGGTACGTGCGTCTGTCCCGACGTATGGAGACGAATGGAACGACGACGAGTTTGCAAGTGGAAGCGAATCGGACACCTCCAATCAAATCACCTCGCCTGATTTGAATAATGTGGTGGCAGAAAGATTTGTGCTTCCCGAAGATGCATCGAAAAACACCTCGCCGTCTGCGGTGGAAAGTCCCGAGGCTGCTGGAGAGAAACTTGTGTTGTCTATCGACCGGCTTGACCCGGCTGATTCTGATTCCGAAGTCGAGAATCAACATCCTGATCCACCTCAGCATGCGCCTGCTGCTAAATACTCGCTTCACGATGACAATGGCACCGTCAGAGAGACCGTGTTGTCACACCCGGCGAAGTCCTCGGCAGAGGGATCCGAACTAGAGCCTCCTACGCCCAAGTTTTCCGAGGGGACTCCTGTGCCAGCTCTGTATGCTCCAGAAACTCCCATGTCCGAACGAAGTTTCCAGTCGGATGCCGACTCCATTCAAAACGAGACCGATTTGAGGGTAGCCAGACACCCTCGTACCTCTTTGGTTGATACGCATGCTACTCTGTTTGGCGATAACGATGTGATAGTAGAAGCTGCGGTAGAGAAAGCGGATGGAGTCGAGCTAGAGGACAAGCCAGCAGGTGCTCAGCCCGATCCGTTGGTGTTGTCGATCGACAAACGCCTGTACGAGGATTCTGACTCTGGAACTGAGCAGGACGACCCGATTCCTTATTACGAGAAGCGGTTCGATGGGGCTGATGAAACGGCACTGGAGAACGATGTCGATACAGAGAGCCATGTGACCGAGAGCCACGAAGGTCACACAAGTGGGGATGGAAGCGAAGCTCTTGACTCGTTAATTCACGATTTGCAAAACACATCTGTAGCACACGATGGCCCGAAGACGGGATCATACGAGCGTGTGCTGCTTCCTGCCATCGACACAAACGTTTCGTTACCAGACTTTGAAAATGAATACAGTTACTATGATTACGACTACGATGATCAGGGTGAGAGTGCCGAAGTCACTCCAATAGCCCCGCTTGCCACGAAGGACGAACAGAGATTCCACCAACAGTACGTGGAAGGGTTGACCGCTCATCGTCCCTCTGTGCGTAAACCCCCACAGGACATTCAGATTCCAGCCATCAAGGATGTTGACTCTCGAACCGACTCGCCAAACTACGCAACGTTTTCCGATGCTGTCGATGCGTATATGAGTGACAGAACAAGCGAGAACACAGCCAACCGAGATTCAACTATAAATTCAAGTGATATCGAGACCGACGACGGTGTCGATGCTGGCGACTCCAGTGAGCATGAGGCAACTGAAGTTGAGGCTGCAGAAACGGAAACGACCACTGACACAGTCATTGATGGAGTCGACTCAGAGTCTGTAGGAGGCAAAGAGCCTCAAAGCAACGTCACAGAGCCTTCATTTGCTTCACACGAGTCGGCAATTGATTTGCATCCTGTTGCATCTTCGGGTTCGTTGTCTACCGGGAAACTTTCCCTTGACCAACGTGGAGAGTTCTTTGAACCTCCTACTCCAATCGATAAGGATTTCGGTAGAAGAGACTCAACCATGAGTACGAACACCTTTTCAATGGGAACATGGAAGCCTAACACAAACAACTTCCGTGACAGGTTTATTGGGGATAATGACAACGAATCGAGTTTTAACTTTAATATGGAAGAGCTGAATGCTGGATATCAACGGTTCACAAAACCCCGGAACGTTTCCGATGCTATGTCGATGTTGAGTGCTCCCTCTATACCGGAAACAGTGGATGTTGCCTTGCCAAGCATTCACGAAGATACAGATTTAGATGAAGAAGCCGATTTCAAGGACAATACATTCAACAGCAGTGGGACCCTGTCTTCCGACGCGAATACCAGCCAAGGCCTTGGTATCTCTAATCTCAGCAGCCCTGTGATGAGCGAACATGACTATAAGGACGGACGATTCAAAGAGCAAATGAGCTCACTGGAGACAGTCTCTAAACCCAAACAAAGGTACACCAGTCTTCTTGGATCGGTCGCCGATGAGGAGTCATCCACCGCAAGGTCATCTCCTCAAGTCGATGGCAGTGATACTTCTATTATGCCCAGTATCAATGTCTCTGGTACTGCCACTTTGACGTCAGACCAAGCCCAACTGCACAGAAGAAATGTCAGTGAAGCTTCGACAGTCACCCAAGGAACACGAAGGACGTTTCCTCCAAGTGCGTATCCAGTAAGTAATTGGAAAACATTGATGCAACCGTCACAGCCGCAGGACAGAATTGTGCTCTTGAAAGAAGCTTTGGACAAGGAGTTCGGCTACGACACCGGCTTACAAACTTGGCTCCACGAAACACTTACGAAATCGGATAACTCGTCCAGTATGCACATTGGGCAAATTGCTTCTCAAGCGTACCAGAATGCATCTCACAATGACTTGAGAAGGCATGTTTCCATTCGAAGCAGAGTTTCCAGCGTAAAAGATAAGGTGGAAACGGGGGGCTTACACGCTTCCAACTTGGGTAAGAAGTTTTTCAATAGAAGCAAGAAACTCATGAGGTCCAATAGTTAGGCTGATAATATAAGCACACCATGAAGGTACGAATCTCTGCGTCAGAGGCTCTTTAAATACATCTTTGACTGCTAACGCTACACTAACGCTACACTAACGCTACACTAACGCTACACTAACGCTACACTAACGCTACACTAACGCTACACTAACGCTACACTAACGCTACACTAACGCTACACTACACTAATGCTACACTAACGCTACACTACACTAACACTACACTAATACCCCAGAACCCCAGGAGTCTTCAATCTCTATTTGACTGCGAAATTCGCATCACATGCGCATTTGATAAGTATCATCGTCTTCACAGTCAGTGACAAGAACATGTACTAGGTCAAACACAGACAAACAAACCCAGACACACCACTAAACTTCACATGCTCAAGCGAGTGTTGCAAAAATACCTTCTCCCCATCATCACCTTTGTTTTCAACCATACGCCCAGTTTTATTTGGGCGTTAGTAGAACTTCTCCTAGATGTGTTTTTCTTCTGGGTAAAGAAAGTCTACCTGTTTTATTACAGCAAAGACACCCTTAAGGAGTACTTGGACCAGCTCAAAAACGTAAGGACTTACAACGAGTGGAAGAAGACGGTAATTGAAATCGACAGGTTGACGAACCTTGACTTGTGGAGACAGAACTTCATCTCCAAGCATTATGATTATTTATTGATTGACGAAAGAACCAAGCAGTTGAGACAAGCACGGTTGACCAACGACTCACCCCTTTTGATGTCGCTTCTTCGGGGAGGGCTCATTCGGAATTTCGGTGGCATTGCTCAGAAGAAGCTTTATCTCAAGTCTTATATGGGGACCAAGTTCAAGATAGAGGAATACATCAGCGAAGTGTTGAACTGTGTAGATTTTTTGAATGAGAGCCTCAACTCAGAGAACGAGCTGCGGAGCACCGAATACATAATGAACAGCAAGCAGTTGACGTTGGACTTCTTTCATGACGCCCGGCAATCGTTTGGGAGTACAGCTTTGATATTGCAAGGCGGGTCTCTTTTTGGATTGTGCCATTTGGGGGTTGTCAAGGCATTATATTTCAAGGGTCTTTTGCCCCGTATCTTTGGTGGTAGTGCTGTGGGGGCTGCCGTGGCATCCTTGGTATGCTGTTTGACAGATGAAGAATTGATCCCCATTTTGATTTCCATTGCAGATGTGATGGGCAACGTTGATCGTTTGAATCACGATGTGGACGAGAGATATGGAAATGTGCTAGAGAACGTGATCAAGAAGGGTTATTCCCAGGAGATTCTATTATTTCTCAAGTTCGTTCGAGATACGATTGGCGACTTGACATTTGAGGAAGCATATTTGAAGACCGACAAGGTTCTTAACATTGCAGTGCATCCGACAGACCAGTCGGTTCCTTCTTTGTTGAACTACATTACTTCACCCAATGTGATTATTTGGACTGCTATTTATGCTTCTATCGGTACGGGCGTTCTATCTGATGACATCCAGTTATATGTCAAGGACTTTAACAATAACATTGCTCCTCAGTCTCCAAATTTGAATGTAAGATTTTTGAAGCCTCAGGATGTCAGCTATTCCCAAAGATATTTTTCATCGTCAGCATCTTCTAGGCACGGTTCTGCTGATGACCTTACAACTGAAACTCATTCTGAGTCACATTATCATCTAAAAGCCAAGTCAGCATACACGAGGCTCACGGAGTTGTTCAACGTCAACCATTTCATTACAAGCTTGGTTCGCCCTTACTTAGCACCGTTAATATCTAACGATTTAAAGCATCATACTGAATATGGAAGAACAAGATATCGCAAAATCAACAACGGCGTCAAAGAAACATTGGGTACAGATGCAGATGAACCTTTCTTGCCCGTGAACGAAGCCTACGTCAAAGACTCAGGTTTTACCATTGTAAAGCATATGAAAAATATTGTTGGAATGGAGATTCAGCATCGTCTAGAAGTAATTGACAAGCTCGGCTTACTACCTGATACTATAAAACGACTCGTCATTGATGAGAAGCCTTCGAACCCTCAATCGCTTGCTAGCATAAGGGAAATTACCATAGTCCCCGAATTAAGATACTTAGTGAAAGATTTCGGTAGAGTATTTGATGTCCACAAGACTATGGAAAACATTCCCTACTGGGTATTGGTGGGAGAACGGTCTGTGTGGCCGTTGTTCCCATTAATTTGGTCCAGGTGTGCAATAGAGTTTGCATTGGATGACTTATATAATATACATAGGAAAAAGTTTTAGTGGATTCACCTGAAGTATAATTTAATATTGGATTCTTTTGATACGTTGTAGGCGTAGCTCTTTTCATTGATAGTGATATTTGGGTCCATGGGAAGTGGTCCTTTTGATACCGTCAATATTCCGGTTATATCTTTGGCTCTTCCAGTAGCCAAAGGCTCTAGATAAACATTTAAATGAGCTCTCTGGTGCAACTTTACAAGAAGGTCCGTAGTCTTGAAGCTTGGATCATATGGGTCTCTGGAGCTCATGTCGACTATTTGTGGGCTGGTGTGACATGATATGACAATCAAGTTACGGCACAACCTGTTGAGTTTCACGAGGAAATTGGATAACTCAACACTGGAAAGATTGGTGGCAGATAGCAAGAACTCTGGGTTTTCGAGAAACACAATCTTTTTGGTACCCGGAACATCCAGAGTCTGTTTAAGGATAGTATCAAACACTTTCAGGGCTTGGATGGAGCATTTTTCGGGACTTGTTATATGCTTTGTGAATAAATTGGTAAAACAATCAATGAAATGGAAGTTGGGATCTTTGGACAAGTCAACACCATTTTTCTTGCATGCTTTAGTGTAGAAATCAAACGGGTTAGAGAACGAGATGTATATAACCTGGCTTCTCTTTGGAATTGCTTTCACAAGGTCCTTGTTTACCGAAGAAGCTGTTCCTACCAACGAATTCTCAATCAACGAATTGACGAACCAAGTGGGTTGGGTTCCTTCGACATACCCGACAATAGATAAAAAGGAACTCTGTGACAATAGAAGATTATCCAGGATTATGCTGTTATCTTTGAAAAGAGACAAATCTTGCTCTTGACTTGAACTCATGGCTTTTATAGATGTTAAGATTGGAGAAAGCTCATCGAGCTCAGATGAGTTAGTGCGATCTACAAAATCTGGATTAGACACTGGCTGATACCATAAATAATTGATGTGTGGTATGGCTCCTTCTAGTAGGTTGCCGTAGTAGGTTGTCCAGAAGCTAAACAATTGCCTGATACCATACGTCGCAAGCGTTATATGTTATCTATGATTAAAAAAAAGCTCCGCGACGGGGAATTGAACCCCGGTCCCCCGCGCGACAAGCGGGGATTCTAGCCACTAAACTATCACGGATTTTGTTAACTAAATTCTTGCCTGGGTCAATACACCGTAGTGGTTAGTGTATTAGTTGGCAATAGGTTTTGTCTACAGTTTTTCTCTGGCTGGTTTCTGTTTCATGGCTTTCAAGAGTTGGCCTGGTGAGTCTGAGGAGTAAGCTTTCTATTCTTTATGTGACTAATATTTGCAATAACTTTAACTTTGTGAGTGAATTGTATTATCTCTCGATCTTTGTAGTTGGAGCTATAATTGGTTCTAGATGCTTCATTTATTTACAGAAAATATAATACTACTATACAAGAGATTATTTGAAGTTACCCGCCTCCTTGTTCATCAAAACGGAGTCGATCCTCTTCAAGGAAACCTGATACAACAAAAGCATAATTGAACTTTGAATACCAGTCCAGATGAATCTTGGTCCTACACCGTAGAACATTCCAAGAACACCTTCGGTTCGGTAGATAGTGCGTAAAGCTTTGATGGTTGACATTTGGACTGTCGAGGAGGACGTTTCGGTAGCTGTTTGTATTCGGGTTTTGATGACGTCTAAAGGAGTTGTCAAAACGCCCGCAAGACCACCAGCAGAGGCACCCGTCAACAACTCGGTGCCCACCGATAAGTCCTCGTTATTATTATAAAAAAGTGCCAACTGTCTGAATCTTTCGTAGAAAGCAAACTGTAAAGCACTGAATGGTAAGTCTCTAAAAAGAGTTTCTTTGTACCCAAATACAAATGTTTTGGGTCCTTCTAGCCTATTGATAGTTCTAATGGCATCTATAAGACCATTGTAGTTATACCCACTTCCTACGGTAAATGGGTTGTTGTGTCTTCCCTGAAGCTGAAGACGGGTTTTCAACACCTCGGATGGAACGTAGAACACACTCGAAGCTAAATCACCGAGTACACCAGCCACAAAATAAGCAAATGTTTCGTTGATGTGATAGTCATTAATGAGCCTCCGTTTGGAGTACTCGTAGACTCCAAAAAATGCAGCTGTAGAAGGTAAAGAACCCAAAATGGCAGGAGAGTATCCTCCATAAAGCCCCCTAAAGAACCCTTCTTCTTTCAATATGGTCGTATAAGCAGGGACCATGTTTTTGTACTTCAGGTTCAGCAGAAATCCCTGCTGCCGGGTCTTTACCGTGTCAAGCGAGTGCATAGAAGAATCACCAACCATGCCTCCCAATCCACCGGCTATCATGCAATTTAGTATGGGCGATTCGAAACCCTTACTGTCGCCAATGTCACCGGATCCGGCACACAAAGTTGCTTCACTAGCAAACCGTTCGTGATCGTGGTGGTGTGACGGGAAACCTAAAGGAACCGTTGGAGTTGTGAATAAAACCGACATTCAATGGCAGAGCAGAAATTGGTGGAAAACGAGATTAAATGAGTGAGACTTAAGAGGAAAACCACTGGATTTGGCAAGGATGTCGATAACGGCAACGCCAACAGTTCAAGAACCGGAATACTCGTTCTACTATCAAACCAAGTGTCGTAGACCGTGAAAGCTTCAAGTTTGAGAATCAAAATATTTTATCTCATTGAGCAGAAAACCTGCGAATTTTTCAGTTCAAGGCTTGCATTTGAGATGATATGATTGGCAAACTACGCTTAATGGGAAGAGGAAAGGCCTTTGGTGCAGCTCAGTTGGGGTTTGGGGTACGGAAGTACAAAGTGCTAGCATTGGAGTCTTCTTGTGACGATTCTTGTGTTGCATTGTTGGAGAAAATACCTGGCCAGCTGGCTCCTATAGTGTTAGATGCGATGAAGAAGACGTTGAATTCAGAGACCTACGGCGGAATTATTCCCACTCAGGCACACGAGTTCCATCAGAAACATATAGGGAACATGGTGCAAGAGCTTAGTGAAAGAAATGGCCTTGTGGCATCTCCTCCTGATCTTATTTGTTGTACACGAGGACCAGGAATGGTGGGGTGTTTGTCAGTTAGTCTTCAACTAGCCAAGGGCCTTGCATTGGCTTGGAATAAGCCGTTGGTGGGTGTCAACCACATGTTAGGTCATATAATGATATCGAAGCTAACGGCCACACCACGGTATCCTTTCTTAAGTCTCCTAGCCAGTGGTGGTCACACCATGTTAGTTCACCTGAAGTCGATAGAGGACCACGAGATCTTGATTGATACATGTGACATCGCTGTAGGAGACTCCATAGATAAGTGTTCCCGAGAGCTTGGGATACAGGGTAATCTCTTGGGTAAGGAGATGGAGAAGTATGTAGACACTATTCCCGATGAGCTAAAACGAGAGTTCGATGGCATTTCTACCGACTCCAGAAATAACGAGTTCAAGTACCAGCTCAAACTACCATTGAGAGGTCCTCATAACAAGGCTATTCCCGATGTTATACAGTTCACCTTTGCTCCCTTCTTGAGTACTATACAGGACCACATTCGTAAAGCTCTGCTCAACGAACGTCTGAAGAGGTTCATAGCATTCAAAACCCAGAAATATTTGTTTGAGCATATTATCGATCGGGTCAATGTTGCATTGGAGAAGCACGGAGTGCTGGAAACTACCCGAGCCAAAGGAGACTGTAAACTTCAAGGAGTGAAAGACTTGGTCTTTTCAGGTGGTGTGGCTTCTAATAAAGCATTCAGACACATACTTGAAGACAAATTGAACACGGAACTTTTGGGAGCTGAGGTCTCTGACTTTAGGTTCCATTTCCCTGACATTTCGTTGTGCACAGACAACGCAATTATGATAGGTGTAGCTGGTATTGAAATATTTGAAAACCTCAAGGTCAAGACAGACATGAATGTGTTGCCTATACGAAAGTGGCCAATGAACGAGCTTATGTCGGCTGACGGATGGGTAAAGCTACTGGACAACGAAGTGAACGAGATCATTTGTAAATAGGTGGATAAAGCTACTGGGCAACGAAGTGAACGAAATCATATGTAAATAGGTACATTAGTTATGTTGTATTATACAATTAGTATACAAAGAGTGGCAGTCGAGGAAGTCGAGGCTACGTGGAGTTCTCAGCTGCTTCGGGGTCGCCCACATGCTCATCCTCCCCATAGTCGTCAGAAGGATCCCATACGTCTCCCTCCACGTCCCGATGCCCAAGGTATCCCTGGGTGATGTTGTACTTCTGTATAAGAGACTCCCACGTAGAATAATCAAACGAAGCAATGTGATGTGCAGTCTTTGCACCGTCCCTACTCAGTAGTTCACTGGGAGGAGGTATATCGAGACTTGTGACCATGGGAACACCATTTGGACCCTTGAAAAGCTTCAATCTACCGTCTCGGATTAAGAAACTGGTGAAAAACAAGTTCTCCACCGACTGGGAGAACGACGTGGGGTCTATAAAGAATTTAAAGAAGTTTACTGCCTCGGAAGTACCCTGTTGCTTCTTCCTGATCTGCGAGTACACCGACTTCACAAGATTGGCTGTGTTCTGGGTGTCCGATTCGAGCTCATTTGCAGTGACCAGCTCTGCTGTCGTCAGGGTCAAGCCCCGGGTGTCATCAACCCTACTGCTCCTCACCACCACTCTCTTTTCTGCCTCCAATGGCCCATTCAAGAACTCCATAGGAATGGGCTTGTTGCTGGTCTTGTAGTACAACAACCCCAACTTCAACCAGTTGAAGGAGTTGAACTTTTCCTCCATCATGTTCGGGTCAATAATGCCGTCATCGTCCCCAGTACCGGCCTCATCCTTCACGGGGCCTCCCCGAAGATAGGACTCTACCCTGTGAACAAACTCATCCGAGTTCAAAGCGACGCCCAAGTCTCCAAACTTCAAGTTGCGGGCATTGATGGATGCGTAGGCCGACGTCTCGCTCAATGCTTGTGAGTCCGAGTGATACACGGCCATTCCTGAGGTTTTCTGCACGTTAGTGTAGAGCTCCTGGAGCTCTGCGAGGTGCTTGAGAATCGTCGAGCCGGCTTTTCCCTGGTACGCCAAATGGGCCTCGTCTTTCAACTTCTTTCGGTAGAGCTCATGCTGATGGGAGATTTCGAAGTCCCGGGCCCTTTTCAGGCCTCCCGTGACGCTGTTTCTGTCTGCCATCTGGAGTGAAAAGTTTCACATTTACTTGCGCGTATTGATTAAGAGGCCTGTGACATGGAACTGACGAACACAAGCCTTGGAGCAAGAGCAGGCAAGATCCGGAAGCTCGACGACGGTGTGGTGAACCGGATAGCGGCGGGGGAGATTGTGATCCAGCCGGCCAATGCCTTGAAGGAATTGGTGGAGAATTCCATTGATGCAAATTCCACGATGATTGAAATACTCGTTAAAGATGGAGGCCTCAAACTCCTTCAGATAAGCGACGACGGCGACGGTATAGAGAAGGAGGACTTGGGGCTTCTTTGTGAGCGGTTTGCCACCTCCAAGTTGACGAAGTTTGAGGACTTGGAGTCCATTGCCACGTTTGGTTTCCGGGGCGAGGCCTTGGCCTCCATATCCCATATATCGAGGTTGTCGGTAATCACCAAAAGCAAGCACAGCGAGTATCCTTTGGCACACAAGGCGTACTACCTTAACGGGAAGCCGGTGGGGCAGAACTTCAAGGGAACGAACACAGAGCCGAAGCCAATTGCCGGCAAGAATGGCACCCAGATAATGGTGGAGGATTTGTTCTATAATCTTCCTTCTCGGTTGAAGTCGATTCGGTCTCGGAACGACGAGTATTTGAAGATCTTAGACGTAGTAGGGAAGTATGCCGTGAACTCTGGCGGCGTGGGGTTCAGTTTGAAGAAGCACGGGGAGTTTCAGCATGCGTTGATCACACGCCCAGGAATGCCACTTAAAGAGCGAATAAGGATGGTCTACGGGGCTGAATGTGCCAATGCAACGTTGAGTGTTGAGGTGGACGGCACCAATGCTGGCGAATCGGGCGAGCTGATGTACGACAAGCTTGGCTTGGTCAAAGTTACTGGTGCTATAACGAACTGCAACTTCAATTATCGGAAGAAGATGCAGTCGATATTCTTCATTAACCAAAGACTCGTGTCGTGTGATCCTCTAAGGAGGGCGATCCACTCGATTTACCAGATTTTTCTCCCGAAGGGCTACCAGCCATTCGTGTATATCAGTCTTGAGTTGAAGCCCGAGATAATGGACGTAAACGTTCATCCTACAAAAAGAGAGGTAAGGTTTCTTCATGAGGACGAGATCATAGAAATCGTAGTCTCAGAAGTCCACAAATTGCTAACAAGTGTAGATACTTCTCGTACTTTCAGATCCCAAAACTTGTCGTCCAAGAGAGACAGACCTGAGGACCTTGACTTGTCCTCGCAAGTCAAGAAGTACCGACAGGAAAATAGATTGGTTAGAGTGGATACTAGCCAGCCTCGTTTGAGAGAAGTGTTGAGTCAAAGAAACTTCACCTCAGCCATCTCTTCCCAACCATATGAAACCAGAAGCAATAAAATTATAGAAGACACCATTAAAGAAAGCAAAGCTCCTTCATTAGGGCCCGAGTCTGCCGAAATAACCCTCCTTGAGGGAAGTGACGATGTGCCTGGGAGTACCAAGGAAGACGAAGTTCTAATTCCAGGAAATAACAAGCACGACGACGTTCCAATTCCAGGAAATACCAAGGACGACCAAGTTCCAATTCTAGGGAACCAAAATGAAAAAGGGCTGGGGTGTGAAGCTGATGCGGATGATGCTGAAGTGGCTGAATCAGAGGCAGAACAAGAACCTCTGGAAGCTAAACCTACAGTAGATTTGAAGATTGCGGAGGGACTCAACTTAGATTTAGCCGTAGAAGAGAGCAATGACGTGAACAGTGATGGGGAAAGCAGTGACGACCACAATTCGGAGGTGGCAAGCCCAGAAGCAGACTCCGAAGAAGAACTCGTCAAGGATCCCAATTCTCTTAGCCAGATATCATCAACAAGGCAACAGATGAGAAAGAGATTTGTTAGTTCTGAAGCTAAGGCAGATGTCTTAGTAGCTGAAAATGATCCCGACCAAACGCAGCATACCACAGAAGCCACACTAGAAGACTCTGATATCCACATCGAGATTGAAGGACTCGATTCAAGAGATGTGGTGGTTACGAGTAGGAAGCGAGTTCAGGTGAGTTTGGACAGTGTCAATGAGTTGAAAACAACAGTGTCAAAATCAACCAATTTGGAGCTCACTAACATGCTAAGCAGATGCTCATACATCGGACTCGTGGACGAGTTCAAGCGTCTCTGCTGTTTCCAGCATGACGTGAAATTGTATCTCTGTGAATATTCGTCATTACTTGCCGAGTTGTACTACCAGGTGGCATTGAGCGAGTTCTGTAACTACGGAGTGGTGAAGCTATCTGAACCTGTTTGTTTAGAAGAACTATTGGACACACTTCAAGAACTTGAGGCCGGAAAGGACTTGGATAGCCTGGAAACAGTGCTCGAAGAGATCTTCAGTATGAAAGACATGTTTGAAGAATACTTCCGTATAAAGCTCGAGTACAGCAACGGTAGGCACTACATAGGGTCGCTACCTATGCTCCTAAAAGGGATCAACCCTGCCTTGAGCAAGCTTCCCTATTTTATTTACAAGCTTGGAAAAAACGTCAACTACGAAGACGAAAAACAATGCTTACAAGGGATAATGAAACAGATTGCGTTGCTCTACCTACCAGAACCTGTTGAACTCAACAGTTCAACAGAAGCCTCCCGGGAGCACACCAACAGCTTTCTCTCCGAAATTATCTTCCCACTCATAAGAGATAACTTGAAAGCCCCGAGCTCGCTATCCTCAAGCATCACACAGATTGCCGATTTGCCAGGTTTATATAGGATTTTTGAGAGGTGTTAGTGTACGCAAATATATATACAATGCACCTCCAACCACTGCAGTGTGTCAGGTCGGTGCTCACCCAAATCATCGGCTCGTTTCAACAATCGCATCTAACAAAATCACACGAATTGCAGAAGATTGGGGAAGTTCTCGAGAATTGAAAATTTATATTTTGACTGTTTCGAGAGTATGTTAATTGAACATCCTAACGATAGGATCTTGAAGACGTTGAACTTGGGATGCTTTCCCAAGGATGTGCTAGGTTTCCAGGATAGCCATGATTATCTCCAGCAGTTGGTGTTTGTTGATTATCAATTGCAATTGTTGATACAAAATGAGTTTGACGGTAACGAGTTGGTTCCTGCGAGTCTCTACCATCACAGTGGAAGCGTGAGTTGCCAGGAGAAGTTGAGCCAGTTGATAGGATACGCTGAGCTGATGGCCAGCAACTACAACGACATCAACAAGGAGTACCTGGATAAGTTGTATTGTGCAGTGTTATTGGGCCATTTGTACTATCTTAATTCACAGGACGATTTGATGTACGAGGTCTTGAACTCGATTACTGTCAACAACAGCTACTACAACTCTCCGAAGTTGACTCCGAACCAGAACGGGTTCTTGAATTACATGATTTGCAGGTTCAATGTGTTGATTGGGGTGGTGAATCATGGACAACAGTCCAACGGCTATCAGTTGTGGATTGAATATTTGTTCTACAAGGAAAAACCTTTTAGCAACACAGATGTCGCTGCAAACCACTGGTTAGATATCATGTTTAAAAACTTGAGTTTAACCATCAGTAATAACGGTGAAAAGCAGTTGACTTTCGAGGCCGTTTCAGCTTTGAAGATCAAGTCCAATGCCAATTCTTTCATAAGATACTGCAACTTCTTGATGAACTATAGGTTCGATATAAACATCAATAGAGTGGTCGACAAAAACTTCAGACTGGAATATTCCCATTATTTGAATCTGCATTTCGTGGAAGACCTCAAAGCAGACAAAAAGACATTTCCTAATGCTGACGAAAACAACGAGGCTATAGACGACTTTGTGAGCAACTTCTACTCAACTGTAGGTAAGAAGCACAAGCAATTGGTCAACCTGAAGACAAGCAAGAAGTATTTGGTTAGTTTGACTGAGCGTACATATCAGAGTCAGGTTGTGTTGATGCATTTAATTAAGATATTGATTGACTTGAATGAGTATGATGAGGCTTTGGCTGCGTTCAAGACATTCGTGAGCTATGTAGACAAAGAGCAGGAAATCAATAATGGCCATATAGATGATATTTTGTCCATTGTGGAAATCTATTCCTTATGTTTGACCAGATTTAATCCTTTGAATTCGATCAAAAAGAACAAGTTCAAATTCATTGACACTAACACGATTGTTTCTAATTTGTTGAAATTCAGTGAAAAGCTCTTGGGTTTCTTATCAATTTTGAAGCGTGACTGCAATTTGAGTTACGATGTAGATGAGCAGTTCCAAAAGTTTGAAACCAGCCACTTGTCGTTCTTATACAACAAGTACAATATTAATGTTTTATTGAATGACAGAAGCCGCTTTATTGAATTAATAAGTCTGAGTTGGTTTGCTCTTGGATATTACTGCTACTACTTACTAGCATTCGAAACCCCAACACAAGAAATAGGTCACTCATATCAGAAGAAAATGTTGTTGTATTACAAGAACAGTTTGATAGTGAATTCCACTGGCAACTGTAATTCCTTGTTCAATTATGCATTGACATTGAGCTACATGCACGAGTTAAACTTAAGTTCGAAACTCTGTAAGTTCATATTGAAGAAGTATCCCGAGTCTTTCAAGACGTGGAACTTGTTGTCATTGGTATCATCGATTGATTCACCAAAAGAGCTGGAAAAGTTCATCAACAATTCGTTGAACATTGCTGGTATTTATATTGTCAAGTGCAAAAACGACGAGGTGGAGATTCCTGTTTACATAAAATCTGAAATTCTACAATTGAAGTTGACACAGTTGTCAATCTGGGAAAAGTTATACGGGACTTCTCATATCATGGACTATTTAAGTGAGATCTTCATTTTATTCTATGAGTTGTTCAACGTGAAGTACGAAGAACAGATTCCCAATGGATCCAAAAATCACCTCATCGGCTCCAAATGGAGTCATAGACCAAGTTTCATCGATCCAAAGTATAACAAAGAACCTGTGATGCATTCTGCCAAAAAGCAGACCGCAAAGAACACCATCAAGCAGATCAGCAAAATCACGAAGACCAATGAGGAGTTGAAACCATTGAGCAAGTCCACAATCGACGACGAAGCAAGGCAAATACTACACAGCATATGGTTGTGGACATCCAAAGTTTACTTCAAGATAGGCATGTTCGAAGAAAGCGAGCTGTGCATCGTTGAGAGTGAAAATGTTTACAAGCCAAACGTCAAAACTTATATCGCGTTGGGCTACTTGACTTCCAAGCACCAGAAGTTTTTGTCGTTGCAAGAGTTTGAAAAGTCCCTAGAAAAGCTTGAAGAAGTGGACAACTTCGACAAAACCACCCACTTGGAAGCATTATTGGGCATATGTAAATTGTTCTTGATAGACGATACCACCGAGGCATCATTATTCATTTCCTTGAAAGATATGAACGGTGGTCTAATTAGATTGAAAAACTACCTAGAGAACTTCCTCAACTGTTGGCCAATCGGCTATAATTCAGTCGAACTCTGGTACTTTTTGAGCTTGATCTACGAGAAAATTGACGATAAGATCTTACTCAACAAGTGCCTAAAGAAGTGCATTAAGCTCGAGAATTTGCGGCCAGTCAGAAATTTTTTCAACTGCGATGATAATTTTTCATGAGAAAAAATTGTACCAATATATAGTGAATAATATCAATAAAACACAGTATGGAGGCCAAAGAAGTGTTATATTGCGGAGTGTGTAACTACCCACCCGAGTACTGCGAGTTCGGCTTGAGTTTCAACAGATGTAAGGAATGGTTACAGTCAAACTACCAGGAATTATTCAATCAATTGTACAGTGAAGAGGCATTGGCCAATGCGACATCGACATTAAGTATCGAGAAAGAGGCGGCTATCACGCAAGATTTGGCCAAGAAACAACAGAAAGAGGAAGCAAGAATGGAGAGAGAGTTGGCTAAGAAGTTGTCTTCGAAAGTGACTATCAAAAGAATTGAACGTAATAAGAGAAAGCACATCATTTCCATCTCGGGATTGGAAGTCTTCGACATCGAATTGAAAAAATTATCTAAACAATTGAGTTCCAAGTTTGCCACCGGATGCTCTATAACCAAGACTGCCGATAAGAAAGAAGAGATTTTAGTTCAAGGCGACTTGAGTGAAGAAGCCAAGGATTTCATTGAAAAGTTATTGAAGGAGAAGGGTTTAGACGAGGTCAAGGTGGAACAAATCGATGACAAGAAGATCAAGAAGAAGCAACAGCAGTAGATTCTATATACGACAATAAACGACGACGAATGAGATTCAACAGTGGAGACTCCAGCAATTGTACATAGCAAGGTTTGGCGAAAGACCAATTTATTTGACTTGGTGCCAAAAAGCTCCAGCCAAAACTAGCTGGTGTGGGGTTGGTTGAGGAAGGGACACACCGGCGATGATAGACTTATTGAGATGATCTCTAGCAATTAACTGGTACCCCCCCTCAACTTCTAAGGTTGAGATTGATTTCCCCAGGATAGTTTGGAATCGACACTCTTGTTTGAATTGACTAACTGTTCGCTTACTCTTTATTGATGTTGTATATCCAAGCCACAAGCAACTGGGTTGGGCTCATTTCCATGTCTTACAAACTTATTATGCAAGTGAAATTGCATTATCACTAAAACTCGTAAAAATACGATAATTCATATACCCATTTTTACTCCCAAAAATACCTTTAAATCTTCCTCACCCGCACACTAGAGTCACATGGATCCCCCTTAGCATCTCCTATAGTAAAATTGCTGCAAATGTTAGTTTAAATAAAAATAAAAAATAAAACACCATAATTACATATTTGGTACCTGACAGTTGATGAGGGTGCCCCTTTCAAATACGAGGTATTTATCCGGAGTACAGTGAAGATAGCAACAGGGGAAAACTGCCAGAATTGGAATGTACATATCTATTGAAACTATACATAATGCTCTATAATATAATACAACGTTAGGGGGAAGTAAATGACTAGTTTATAATAGAATATAGTGAGCTTAGTCCTTGGCTAATGGTTTACACCATACAATGCAATGATCTAAGAAATTAATTTGGAAATGGTGGGCACCTTATCTTCTGAGTTGATGGGTGGGAGCTTGATGACAGGCTTGCTTTCAGGAGATTCGCTCTCGAGTCGTATGTCTTTTATAGCTGATAAGTTGGATGCGGAGTGAGAATGAGCGATAGGAGCGATGGTGGGACTTGTGCCACAATTGGAAGACTGGGACTGGTCTTTATCATTTGCGGCGGCAGCAGCAGATGTCACAATGTGGTTCGAAGGAGCGGACGATCCCATATAATTTGTGGACATCGGTGCCAATCTTTGTGGTGGGGTGCTTTTGGAGCTATTGTCAGCGGACTTGTCGGGCAAACCAGGCAAGGTCGATGTAGATGTCTGTGCAAGGCTTGGAAGAGGAACCTGAAGAGAATCCCCAGGACTATTCGACAGGGGAGTTACTGTGGATGAAGACTGGGTCAAGGAAGATGTACGAGCTCGGGCTTGGGCTTGAGCAGCTTGTGCGTGGGCAGCTTGTGCGTGGGCAGCCTGGGCATGAGCAGCCTGGGCATGGGCTTGAGCCTGTGCTTGCACCTGAGCAACGTATGAGGCCTGGGCCTGGGCCTGGGCCTGGGCCTGAGCAGCATGGGCTTGTTGTTGCATGGCCTGAGCGTGGGCTTGATGCATGGCATGGGCCTGAACTTGTTGCATTGCCTGAGCCTGGTGCATTGCCTGAGCCTGAGCCACCACCACCTGCTGCTGGTTCAACACCACGGGGATCTGGTCTGGGTTCAGCTGCTGCACCGCTTGCACGCCCTGGTTTATAGGCTGCACGCCGTTTATCTGGAGTTGATTCTGAAGAATCGGGAGAGGAACCTGAACCACCTGTGGCACCGTCTGGACTTGGACCGGAACGCCCAAGTTGGAGTACATCACGTTGGAGACCGGGTACGTTTGCACCTGGACAAGAGATCCGTAGGGGGTTTGTATGATGGTGGCATTGGCACTGGAATTATTGGGTGAGGCAGTGGGCACGGCACTGGCACCGGCCGATGCCGCTTTAGCAGCCTCCGACATACCGTTCTGGGTTACCGCAGTGGACTGAGAAGGCGGACTGGTGGAGCTGGCACCTTCAGGTTTTGGTGCCAACATTCGCTTATCCTGGGCCAGCGACGTCAATGGAGTACCAAGCTCAGAGCTCGACGAGCGAGACGATGCCTGGCTGGTCGAAATCCGCGGAGTTGTGCTGGTTGGCACGCTAGAAGCGGACCCGGAAGGCAAAACCGACGAAATAGGAGGAATCAAACTCAGTAGATGGCTGCCCATCTGTAGATGGTGATGCGATTTGGTCTTTTGGCCAGTAATGGTGGAACCGGCGACACCGACGGCAGTTGGAACTTGAAGAATGTCAGGGGTCATGCCAGGAATGCCCACCTGGGGAGCCATCGGAGGCATTTGTAACTTGGACACATCATCGTTTTTGACATCGACGTTAATGGTGGCTAAGCCCGCGGGACCAGAGTCGTCGTCGCTCTTTTCGTGACGTAAGTTCTGGTTATACTGGGCCATTCGGAGGGCATTACGGGCATTGGGATCTAGGTTTAAATAGGCACAATGAAGCTTTCCTTTTAAGCAATTCAAACAAGAGGGAAGGTTCTCGTCACACTTTATTCGTCTCTTCTTACAGGTCCCACAACCGAGGTGGGAATTTCGATGTTTTCTTCGGGTGTTTCTTTTCTTGCTGGATAGCAGGAGTTGCGGATTGGAAGCCGACTGAAGAGCCTTTTTAAAGGACTTATCATCGGTATTGTCAAACAGATTTGAGTTCATCTAGGGGCAGTTTTGGCTGGGAACAACGGGGAAACGGAGAAAGAAAATGGGTGACAAATGTGGTTGCCACAGAAGTGATGTAGAAGCCGACAAATGGAACCTTGTGACCTGGAGCTAGAAAGAAATGGAGATGAACCACTCTTGATAAAAACAACTAATTGAGAAGTTAAAAAATGCAAGAAACTGAACGAAGGGGAAACGAAATAGTTTTTTTTTCCTGCGTAATAAAAAACACTCCAGTAAAATAAAAATAATTTTCACGAAGAATTTTTTTTCAAAATGAACACCCCGGCATGAAACTAAAAGTGGTACAACTTTTGTTCCAGGTGCTCAACAAAAACTGGCCTACATAGAGGCGATGAGTAAAGATGTGTATTTGGGGAACTTTAAAGTTGGAGTTGCAAAACTTTCTCCCAGTAATGGAGGCGGTGTTTGTGACCTCTGGAACTGCTCTCATGTTCTTTTTTGGTACCTTAAAAATAATTTCGTATTTTAAAAATTCGACCAAAACGAGGAGAAGCTGGAACCAAAGGGATACGAGAGTTTTTGGGTGTGACTTTTGCCGGTTAAAGCTGGCAATTGCATGTATGGGATTTACGGGCCTTTACCATGTAGACCCAATTTTGGCCCGTATATATGGATTCAGCTCTTATTGACAGTTGTCCAAATGTATGCGTAGAATGTTGCAGATGCAGGGGACAAAACGTTGAGGCTATACGGGGTTATTTTGTAGAAAGTCACTAAATACCTTGCGAAATGAAGAGCTATTGGTAAGACTAATTCTGGTAACACGATTTACATGTCCATTCTCTCAATGACCGTATGCAAAGGCCAAGCATCCTTACTAGTCTAAACTATAATTCATGCACAAGAAAAGCTTAAGTTTTATCTTGCTGAGAAAATGGCTCAATTGTACCTTAATTACGGCCGATGTGCATTTACTAGAGATGTAAGGTTCAGACTCACCGTATTCCGTTTAACACTAACCCTAAATTCGAGAATAGGCTTCCCTATTATTTGCCAAGAACTGCTGGCGGTTTCAATTTTTCTTCGGAGTCGTGCTCATATTTCCTGATCTGTGGTAAGCAATCTTCAGGCGTGGGACAAAAGCAACAGTTTTCGGTCCTTAGGGCTCTTGAGGGATGGCTATGGATCGTTCCATTTGGTTAAATGTCTTGTCTTGTAATAACCGTTTTTCTGAGGTTCCGGAGACAAGACAAAAATTCCAAGATTTTCTAGAACACCTGCATTATCCTGTCCACTGGCCATGTGTGAAATGAACTGATACTTTTATCACGATGTAATTTCAAGGAAAAATTATCGGTTATGAGATTTCTTGTTTGCTATAACAGCATCGTGCGTATAGTACAAAGCTGTGCTGAGAGGCTGTGGCGGCAGGATGAGGAGCCTAACAATACACCTTTGATCGGAAAGCGTGTTTGGGAAAAACTAGTATCGCATGCCTATTGTAATTAAAAGATTGTTAGTGCAAAGCCCAAATCCTAGCACATCTCGTACGAAACCATCTTACCTCGAATACCGTTTATATTGTACTAGTGCAGTGACTTTGGGCCCACCTGCAAAAAATTCACAACACTTCAGTCTTTAATGTATCAGATCTTGTTTATTCCGAACAAAACGTCATCCGAGGTAAAATAGTCTCGTATATACGCGAAAGAGGTTTGTGCTTACGAGAATGAGCAGCCGATGTACATTAGAAATGTCCATAATGGATTTGTTTGAACAATCCAAAACCAGGGCTCCTACCCGTATCAACAAATCAGGTCAAAAGATACTGGGGTGTAGCCCCTGAGACTGACGTTTGAGTCTCATTGAACTGCACTGGTGGTGTCGGCATGCCCGGAAACACTTTCAAACGATCTTTGGCCAGAAATAAGTTATGAACTTGAGATTTTCCAAGTTGATGTTATCCTTTACAATTTTGCACTTAGCCCTGACCCCTATGTTTCTGAACACTGGCCAACTTTAATGATGTTGTAGAATACTACAGAAATGGAACATAGTTACATAACCCAGAACCGGCAGGCACCACTGAAACTCAAAGAGAGTTAGGAGTGTTTAGTCTGTTTTGTGTATCATTGCACAACTTTATTAAGTTGAAACAAAATAGGTAGTGTGTAAACAAAAACTTAACGAACTAGACCAGTTTCGTGGTAGAACTTATAACGAATGGTAATAAATCGGTTATATAGTGGTATTTGTCCCCCTGATGGAGTTTTCTTTTTTCCTTATATATCAAACTAAGCTGCACTTTCGGCTATCTTATGCCCAATATCATTTTTTTCATGGGAGTGTTCAGTAACAGATAAATTCTGAGATTAATTACCTAGATATTAGGTACTAGTCTCTCAGTATTTTGCAGCACTTGTGACTACCCAAAACGTTTATTGGAACCCATTTTAAATAGTAGTATCCCTCTACATATGCTATACTGTCTTCAGTGATGGTGTGTTCACTAAGCGAGCTGGGCGAAGTCTTTTCATGTTGGTAATGTATACATGTTGGATTTTGACTGCCGACATAAGCCTCTTCTTCGAATCCGAGGAGTAAGAAGATCATGGCTTCGACAGCGAATGTTTGGAAATTGGGGGCCTTGTAACGGGCCGTTCCCTTTTCAAAGTCCACTATACTCATAAACACATGAGTACGTTAAGCACCAGAATTATTGTAAGTTGCAGTTACTTTGAAGGTTCAACCAAGGAATCGCTAGGATTCATCTCCGTTCATACTGTAAACTGTACTTGCAATATGGTTCCCAGCTACGGTGGGAACCCGATCCACGCTTTGGATCGCAACAGCATAATCGCAAGCTGAACCTCGTGTGATTCCGGAGGTTGCCGCCTACAGCTGATCCCTATAAACCCTACAGACCATTTTTTTGGATATCTACGAAATCAGGTGTCTGATGGGTAAAGCAGAAAGCGAGCAGAGATTTGAAAAAAAATACTCTCGTTTATGGAGAGCCATTTACGCCACTTGGTCGAAAAGTACCTGCGTCAACATGGACAACTCCGAGAGTTCCAACAGGTATACGGTACAGCACCGTATGAACCCATTCTCAAGGTCAAGAGGCGAAAAAAATTAGTTATTCCAAAATTGGATATTGGTGATGAGGAGTTCACCGTGACAAAAGAAAAAATCAATATCCCAACTATTGTTAAGAAACTTCTTGAATAAAGAACTTTACTAGAGCCCCAATTAAGACGCAGCTTCTAAGCATCGAAGTGAGTAGTGAAATAGACAATTTAGCCAACTGGGCCTCGGGCTTAAAAGAGATCAAGAGCTGGTGCTTTTCTACGGTGTCAAACCAATGATAAGAATTGGTGAAAACCACCGGGCATATCCGTTCCTTCGCGTGCTTATCATTGGACAAAAATGTTCGATAAGACTGAGTTAGAAAACGGCAGATCAGGCCCGAAGTAGCATCGATAAGCATATAGAGATTAATCGAGATACTTGGCTAGGGTTTCAAGATAGAAGATCTCAATACTGAGCTCAAAAGCTACAACTTGAGGGGTCAAATCTGATAATGAAATTCACACAGTGTAAAGTTTGAATAGAAGAAATTAATACAAACACTATTGTAGTTCTCTGATCGAAAGATTCGAAGGCTGAACGGCCCAAGTAGCTACCTGATCCAGTATTTCGGGCAACCCCAGTAGTCTGCTGACAATACCCAAAGAAGATTATATAGCCTGCCATCTTATTAGAGGAAAAATTAAGAAAAGTAGCTGAAAAATAAAAAAATATTCATCTCGCATTTGGCCATTCGTATGTCTACGATAAGGTAAAAGTGAAAGAAGAATATTTAAATATCCTTGCATATCCCAAATAGCTTCACGTTACTAGAACACATCCAAACAATGTTGCAAAAGTCTACTGTCAAGTCGGGAGCAAAGAGAGTGTTCAAGAAGTGGACCACTAAAGAAGGGTTCTTCGGAGACTATGACTATAAGTATTTGTTCATGCCCGATATCCCATTCACCAAGAAGGAACCAAAGACCCAGCCATTCTTTGGCTTGAACAGTGACATGCCCTTATTTTTGGGTGCACTTTTAGGTTTCCAGCATGCTTTAGCCATGTTAGCTGGTGTGGTGACTCCTCCAATCATAATTTCTTTAACGGCCAATCTTCCTAGTGAAACCCAGCAGTATTTAGTTTCATCATGTTTAATTGTTACTGGTATCTTGTCCTCGATTCAAATAACTAGATTCCACATATGGGGAACTCCTTACTATCTTGGTACCGGTTTGTTGTCTGTGGTGGGAACTTCATTTGCTACTATTTCTATCGTGTCAAAGGCTTTTCCAATGATGTATGCAGAAGGAGTATGTAATGTTGTGGATGGAGTCAACCAGCCTTGTCCAGAAGGTTACGGTATGATTTTAGCTACTGGTACTGTGTGTGCATTGCTTGAAATTCTCTTGAGTTTTATGCCAGCCAAGATCTTGCAGAAGATTTTTCCACCTTTAGTCACAGGTCCAGTCGTTTTGTTAATTGGTACAAGTTTAGTACAATCTGGTTTCCAAGATTGGATGGGAGGCTCTGGATGCTATGATGCTGCCTGTGCATCTGCTAATGGAACCACTGCTCCGTGGGGATCTGGTCAATTTTTCGGTCTCGGGTTCCTTGTCTACTTTGTCATTATCCTTGCTGAAAGATTTGGATCTCCAATCATGAAGTCCTGTGCCGTCATTGTTGGTTTATTAGTTGGATGCATCGTGGGAGCTGCTTGTGGTTACTTCTCTAGCGCAACTATCTCCAGTTCCAGAACTTTCACTTTTATGTGGGTTGAAACTTTCCCATTGAAAGTGTATGGTCCAATTGTATTGCCATTTTTGGCTATGTACATTGTGTTGATGATGGAAGCCATTGGTGATATCACTGCCACCTCTGATGTATCCAGATTGGAGGTTGAGGGTGAGTTGTACGAATCCAGAATTCAAGGTGGTGTTTTAGCAGATGGTTTCAACGGTCTTTTGGCTGGTTTAATGACCATCACTCCAATGTCCACCTTTGCTCAAAACAATGGTGTTATTTCTGTTACTAAGTGTGCCAACAGAAGAGCTGGTTACTGGTGTGCCTTTTTCTTGATTGTTATGGGAATCTTCTCCAAGTTTGCTGCTGCTATCATCTCCATCCCCAAACCAATCTTGGGAGGTATGACATCTTTCTTATTCTGTGCAGTGGCTGTTTCTGGGCTTAAGATTATCTCCACCACAGAATTCACCAGAAGAGACAGATTTGTTTTGACTGCTTCTTTGTTACCTGGTATTGGTGCTCTTTTAGTGCCAGACTTTTTCAACTACATATTCACTTACAGCGGTGGTAACACTGCCAAACAAGGTTTCTTCAATGCTATTGTTTTGGTTATGGAGACCAGTTTCGCCGTCACCGGTTTCTTGGGTGTCATTCTCAACTTCGTAATTCCCCAAGTAAGTGACGAAGTTGAAGAGATCAACGAGGTTGTGTTAGAAGCAGTTGGGTCCGCTGACCAAAGAGGTATGGACGCATACGCCCAAAAAGAACAGATGAATTTAGAGGCCTACAAGTCAAACAATCAGACATCGTCGTCCTAAGTGACACGGCGATTAAGCGATATAGTTCTTAGCATGTAATTTAATGGATATTAGATAATATAGTTTCTTAACTCCAGCTCGACTCCACATAATTCACATTCTGTATTGGGAAATCGAATCCGAGGTGATAAGAATATCGCAGCATTTTATTTATTGAATAAAAAGCTTGAATAGACCAACAGTGATGAGTATAACTATTGCACCCATTCCTACCAAGAGTAAGCCTTCTATACCGCTCGGCATCTTGCTTCAGCTCAATTCAGCCTTAAAAAAGACAGTTCTTTCGAAAAATTTCTATCAAGAACTCAACGACAAAGTATTGACCAAAGCATCCACCATAGACTCTGTTTTGTACTTTACATGTTATTTTGCTTTGTTGTTGTCGAGTATTTTGAATAACAAGACTAAGATCAAGCAGTTCTTACAAGACCAGAGACTCAAGATTGTCAAGTTAGTTGAGGCAAAATTCGGCATCAAATTAGAGGACTCATCCAACAAATGGGTGAAAAACTTGGCATCCAAGCATGAATACCTTGAAAAGCCTTCGGCACTTGCCAAAAATTTGAAGAACATTAACTCTTATGTGGCCGATGTTCGAATTTTCAATCGTCTTGGTGACTGTATAAAGTACGTTCCATGGATTGCCGATGAGCTCAAGGCATTTATGTTACCCAGTTCTGAAACCCCCAAGTTTACCAGATTTATCAACCTATTGCAATCATTGAACTGCTTTGCTTTGGAGGCTCTTGAAAATGCTGGCTGGTTGACAGAGCATGATTGGGTTTCCACGAACGACAACAACTGGTGGTGTATTTTCACCTACATTTGGTGTTGCAGAGTTTGGGGAGTATATCTTCTAATTGAAATATTGGAGTTGCTTAGGAGAACTCCTGCTAAAGACTGGAACAGGTCTTGGAAAATCTCTCTTTTCAAAAACGTAATCCAGATGCCTTTGGTTTTGCATTGGAGTTTGTACGACGGATGTTTGACTCCTTTCTGGGTTGGTGTTTGTGGGTGTGGTGCATCGTGGTGGGGATTCAGAGATGTCATGGCGACCTTGAAGTTGTGATTTAGCTCAAAATTTATATTACATAGTATCGGATAAATAGATAATCTTTTAGTTGTCGAGAGCTTTTTCAAGCTGGCGAGACCTGTCGAAGTAAAGGTTGGGGTGGTTGATATGCAAATTCTCGTTGGGCTTCAATTGTTTTTGGTGGGTTAGCTCAAATACACGAGTACAAGCTATTGTGTAGTTATTTTTGTTGACATCATCAACAATCCCGTTCAAGTCAGCCTGGTCTGTGATGCCCATATCGTTCAAATTATTGATAAGCACTTCAAGTTTCAAATCTCTGTAAGGACATCCATGAGCCTCACTCTTATTAGGCTTAGGCTTAGACAAAATTGTAGCGCAATCCCAAGGTTTATAGTTGATACGAGCACCTTCCAACCCGTACGTGTGCCGAATATTGTACTTGTATTCTTTGTTGAATTTCTCCAACGTAATACCATTATTTCCAGAAGTAAATTGGTTGCTCCAGAATTTCAACGCTTCATCCACATTCAAGCCAATTCCCTTCAAAAACAATGAGAGTTGTTGACGACCTTGGAAACGTAAATGGTGGTTGGAAACTAAGCTCTTTTGCAAAACTTTAGCACACATTGGGTAATGGTTCATGATTTTATTGGTGGTAATGGATTGCGAGTTGATGTCACCAGCATCTTCATCCCCGAAGTTAGCATCGTATTGCACACTCGAGAAGTTCTTCGACAAGGCCAGTAATAGTGGCAACAATCTATCGTCTTCGTCCAATCGGGGGATGGCCTGGAACGTCTTGACCAAGTTTTTGGTCAAGTTCTCCTGGATCTCAATTACCAACAAATTCAATTGGAAACTCGTAGGAATGTAGCCATATCCCTGGTGAATGTAGATCGATCTTGAGGCTACCAAATTGGGGATTTTCTCAAAGGGAAGCTTTATAAAGCTTTCGTTCTTGAGAATATGCTGCCTCAACTGTTCAGAAGTGATAGTTAGCTTATCATTCTCGACTAACATTTGGTTCCTTATACTGGCACTTGTAGCATTGTATAACAGGTCAAAAATTTCCTCCTTTTCTTCGTTGCTGATATAATTCCAATCCAACTTGTCGTTGTGCAATTCAATGAATTGAGTTTTCTCTGTCAACTGCATGTTACCGTATCTGATTTTGAACAAAATCATCTCGTTCTTCACAAACTTCTTTCTCAAGTCTTCCGTCCTGCAAAACACCAACCGCAAAATATAGTGACTGTAATGATCTTTCTTACGTTCCTGTAACACTTGTGCTTCGTTCTTCCCTTCGATCAAGGGCGATAACGGAAGAAACTTGTTCAATACAGGCTTGATAATCAGCTCGATCTCTTTGAATGTCTTGTTCCTTGCCACGCACGATTCGATTTCAATCAACACCTTCAATCTGTCGATGGCCCAGCTTTCAAACTCCTCCAAAGTGATTTCCTCAAGAGGTGGAATGTCATAAAACGAGAGTCTGGAAGTGTACAAAGACGCCAATTTCGATGACTGGTATATGACATGCTTCGTCTCAAAGTTACGACGCCCCGCTGTCCTTCTCTTGGCTTGTCTGAACATGTTTCGGGCCCCTTAGCTGCTTCCAAACACCAATGCGAAGTATGTTTTTTTGCATTTATTTGTACGCGATATAGCAAAAACGCTACCACAAAAACGCTACCACAAAAACGCGTTTATGATTTGTGGTATCTGGGATTTTGTGTCACAAGTCACTGCGCGCACTGAAAAATCCGACTTTAAATTTAGAGTGCTAGAGAACTTGTTCATCCAAAGAAAGCTATTAGGTTTGAAGGATGTCGGAAGTCAACGTGGATGCTAATCAATTCCACAAGAGGTTGAGTATCATTCAACAGAACTTGACTAGTGAAAGTGCCAACTTCTCCGGTTTGGCGTTTTTGGTTGGTGGAACAGATGACGATAATACCTACAAGAAACCTACAGTTTTACAAACGTGGTTATTGGGCTACGAGTTTCCCCACACTGGCATCTTCATTACGCAGAACAGCTGCTATATTATCACGTCGGAGAAGAAGGTGAAATACATCAACCATTTGACCAGAAAGCCAACGTCCAACTCCTCTGAAGTTGAGATCCTTATTAGAAACAAGGATGTCGAGCACAATAAAGGTGTTTTTGAAAAGGTTTTGGGTTCATTGAAAGCCGGTGGCAAAGAGAGTATCGGCCATATTGAAAAGGCCAAGTACAAGGGAAAGTTCATCGAAGAATGGCAGGAGTTGACCAAAGACAACACGGATTTGAAGTTAGCTGACTGTACTGTGTTGCTTTCCAAGTCGATGGAAGCCAAGGATGGCGACGAAATTGATTTGATAAGTTTGGCTGCGAAGTCGTCTATGGTGATGTTGGATATTTTCAGCAACGAAATGATGAAGATTGTGGACGAGGAGACTAAGATCACCAATGCTAAACTCAGTGATCAGATTGAAAACAAAATTGACAACGCTAGATGGTTTGCAAAGAATGACTTGGGCAAGAGGATTTTAACTGGAAAGATCGATCCAGATCAGATCGAATGGTGCTACAATCCTATCATTCAAAGTGGCAAGGAGTTCGACTTGAAGCCAAGTGCTCAGTCCAATAATAAAAACTTGGTGGGTGACGGTGTGATTTTATGCTCCATTGGCTTGAGGTATAAGAACTACTGCTCGAACATTGGACGAACTTTCTTGATCAATCCAACGAAGGAAATGGATACCAATTTCGAGTTTTTAATGAAGTTAGAAGCCAAATTGATTGGGGAAATCATCAAGGTTGGTAAGACCAGCACTGAGATCTATGAAGAGGCTATCAAATTCATTGAAGGTGAAAGACCCGATTTGGTGAGCCACTTCACCAAGAACTGTGGTTGGTTAATGGGAATTGAATTTAGAGACTCTTCATTCTTGTTGAACTCCAAGAGCAACAGAAAAATCCAACCGAATCAAGTTTTCTCGTTAACTGTTGGTTTCAATGACTTAACAAACACTGCCAATAAGCAGCCCTACTCCTTGTTATTGAGCGATACTATCCAGGTGAGCGAATCGGAGGTTGTTGTTTTGAGTAATCATTTGAGAAGTAAGCCCGATGTATCATTTTACTTCAAGGAAAATGACATCAAAGATGAGTTGGAAGGAAGAGACTCTAAATTGAAGTCTCAAAAAGACATTCAGACAGAAAGAAAGTTGGCCTCCATTGAATCCAACTCCAAGATTTTGAAGCAGAAGTTGAGAAATGAAAGCACTCAAAATGAGGACAACTTGAATCAAGAGCAGATCAGGCAAGCAACTCAAAGTAAGTTGCACGAGAAAAGATTACAAGAAGGTTTGGCTAGGTTCTCTACTGCTGATGCCACTAATGAGGCAGATTACAAGCCAATTTTCAAGAAGTATGATTCTTATATCAGAGAATCACAGATTCCTACTAACGTAAGAGACTTGAAGATTCACGTGGACTACAAGAACCAGACTATTATTCTTCCTATTTGTGGAAGACCCGTACCATTTCATATCAACTCTTTCAAGAACGGGTCGCAAAATGAAGAAGGTGACTTTACTTATTTGAGGTTGAACTTCAACTCCCCTGGTTCTGGAGGTGCTGGTTCCAAGAAGTTGGAATTACCTTATGAGGATAATCCTGATAACACATTCATCAGATCGTTAACATTTAGATCAAGAGATCGTCAAAGAATGGTGGACGTTTACAAGGCCATTCAGGACTTGAAGAAGGACTCCATGAAGAGAGAACAAGAGAGAAAGCAGTTGGAAGACGTTGTCACTCAAGCCAATTTGATCGAGTTAAAGGGATCAAGAGTAAAAAGATTGGATAACGTCTTACTCAGGCCACAGCTTGACTCCAAGAAGGCTGGAGGTGTCTTGTCTATCCATGAAAACGGTATTAGGTATCAATCAAGCTTTAAATTGGAGCAAAAGGTGGACATCTTGTTTTCCAACATAAAGCATCTTTTTTTCCAACCGTGTAAAGACGAGTTGATTGTGTTGATCCACTGCCACTTGATAAACCCTATTATGATCGGAAAGCTGAAGAAAACCTACGACATCCAATTCTACCGTGAAGCCAGTGATATTGCCTTCGATGAAACTGGAGGCAGAAAGAGAAAGTACAGATACGGAGACGAAGACGAATTACAACAAGAGCAAGAAGAAAGAAGAAGAAAAGCGGCGTTGGACAAGGAGTTCAGAAACTTTGCCCAATTGATTGCTGATTCGTCTCACGGCCGAGTGGACTTGGACATACCATTTAGAGAGTTGGGATTCCAAGGTGTCCCCTTCAGATCGGCAGTATTCTGTATGCCTACAAGAGATTGTTTGGTACAGTTGATCGACCCTCCTTACTTGGTGATCACCTTGGAAGAAATCGAGATTGCTCATTTGGAAAGAGTTCAGTTCGGCTTAAAGAACTTCGACCTTGTGTTTGTATTCAAGGACTTCAATAAGCCTGTGGTGCATATCAACACCATCCCAATGGAATTGATTGAGGACGTCAAGAACTGGCTTACAGATGTTGATATACCAATCAGTGAAGGTCAAATGAATTTGAACTGGCCTAGTATTATGAAGACGGTGTTAGCTGATCCTCATCAGTTCTTCGTAGACGGTGGTTGGTCTTTCTTGACCGGCACTGGAGAATCAAGTGGAGACGAGGAAGAAGAAGAAGAGAGTGAGTTCGAAGTCAGTGACGAAGATCCAAGTGACGAAGACGTTGCTAGTGAAGAGGAAGAAGACTACTCCGACGAAGGATCAGACTCTGGGTCCGAGGCAGTTGATGAAGAAAGTGATGGAGATGACTGGGACGAGATGGAAAAAAAGGCTGCCAGTGAAGATCAACAGAGATACAGGGACTAGATGTGTGTACAATTTTGTGCAGTGGCTCCTGGCACCATAAATAATCTACTCCGTTTGTGGAGCGGCTGCTCGTATAGTAATTAATATAAAAAGTATTGTGCTATTTAACATGCGGTTACGGATCCTGTGAGTTGTAAGTAATTACTTCAAAGAGCACGGGGCATCACCATTCGCCGTCAACTGTAGGTCCAACGACGCCAACAAAGCAACTCGTCGCCAGACAGGCGAAGTGTGCCAGTACAGCCATCAACAAAATTCGCACCGAGCAAAATCAAATTTGAGTTGTTGACATCACACACATTAATTGATCTCAGTAGAAGTGGACATAATTGGCCACAAATTGAAGCTTGATAAATTTTTTACACCCAAGTTACTTGGAGAATCGACCGGCCTTTTTGAGCTTATTTTAAACTGCAATACTGCTGTGAAAACACACATATTTTGATACCAAGATAAGTGAACAAGGATCTCACCGAAAGAGAATTAAACGACCACAAAAGAACCAATAATACACATAACTCAGCATCATGGTTGATAATACCGACGACTATTCTTACGACTACGAATACTTGTACAAGATTGTTTTGATTGGAGACTCTGGAGTTGGAAAGTCCAACTTGTTGTCGAGATTCACCAGAGATGAATTCAATTTGGACAGTAGATCCACCATCGGGGTTGAATTTGCTACCAGAACCTTGGAGATCGATGGAAAGAGAGTCAAAGCGCAGATTTGGGATACCGCAGGCCAGGAGCGTTACAGAGCCATTACCAGCGCTTATTATAGAGGAGCCGTTGGTGCCTTGATAGTGTACGATATTTCGAAGACCGAAAGTTACGAAAGCGTATCCAGATGGTTGAAGGAGTTGAAGGAGCATGCAGATGCCAACATCATTATAGAATTGGTGGGAAATAAGAGTGATTTGGACCACCTCAGAGCAGTTCCTACTGACGAGGCCAAGAACTTTGCCAACGAGAATAGCTTGTTGTTTACTGAAGCGTCAGCCTTGAACTCCGATAACGTAGATTTGTCATTCCACCAGTTGTTAAAGAATATTTACGAGATGATCAGCAAACACCAATTGGACACTGATGACCAGCCTTCTACCAAACCTTCCTCTGGTCCTACCATCTCCTTGACACCTGTTCCTCAGGAAAAGAAGGGCTCGAATAATTCCAACTGTTGTTAAATGATGAAAAGTTGACCTTTGGCTAATGTCAGGCTTTATGCAGAGGCGGAGGTAAACGACCATTGTTATATTAACCGTTTCTTTGTATACTCTTTCAAATATATATTATTATACAACATTAGTGAATCTTTATGCAACTACCCTATGGCTGGCCCTTGAAGCCTTTGAACTTGGCCTTGACACTGACGGGGGTTTTCAATGGTTTGCTGATGCCCCTGCCTTTCTCTAATCCGAGTCTCTTCTTGGGGTTTGTCAGAGGAGGGCTCTGGATAGTCAAATTCACAATTTGATCACCTCGAAGGATTATTAGGCCCAAGTTGGTCTTGATCTCACGTGGTTCGTTAGTGTTTCCCTTCTTAAGATCCTGGATTGTCTTTTTGGGAAGACGGCTCTCTTCACAGTCGGACAAGACTAAATTCATGTGTTTGTCGAATGCAAGCAAATTACCGATAAAATTACGGTTATCTATGGTCGACACCTTGAGTCTGTACTGTAAGAGTTCAGACATCTTGGTCTTCTTTGTGATGGATATCTGGGACTTTGTTGAGTTAGTACAGGCCGGGGTTGTAGCAGAGAAGTTCTTACTTACCATGATGAGTGTTAGTGAAAGTTTCCAAATACGCACAATTTTTTCAAAAAAGTCCAGGAAGTTATCATTTTTAGTACAACATGTCCGAAGAAGAAACCAAAAAAGTAAGCGAAATCACCAGTGTCACCGACGGAGCCGATGTCAAGAAGGACACTACAGAAAAGAAAAGACCAATTGCCGAAGAAGAAGAAGAAAAGACACAGAAATCGGACAAAGATCAGAAGAAGAAGCGTAGAAGAAGACAATACGAGGACAACGTTGGAAAGGAGAAGTCTGACGAAGAAAAAGATGAGGAAGAAGACGATGATGGAGAGGAGAATTTCGATGACGAAGAGGATGATGATTTGGCAGAAATCGACACCACTAATATCATCACTTCGGGAAGAAGAACTAGAGGTAAGGTGATTGACTTTAACAAGGCCTCTGAAAAATTGGCACAAGAAGGCCTTAGAGATGACGAGGATGACGAAGACAACGAATTCGAGGCCAAGTAGGTAGCTAGTTTTGACTGTGAAGTACCGAGTTTCAGTGAGGCCACTAAAAGTAGTTAGTTATGAATAAACACTACACGAGCTCCTGGAGCTAGGGCAAATAGTTTGGGAACCTGGACTACATGCTTTTCCTAGATATCTATAATGTAGGATTCTAAACATATAAACCATATTCAACTAAAAAAAATTAAAAAGCTAGATGGTACTTGGATAAAAGACTGGGAAACCGTACCCAGAATAAAAAAAAAAACGCTGGCAAAAACATAGCGGTGAAAGCACCGGTTTTAACAAGAAGCCATATTGAACGTATAGTATGGATTAGTGTAGCCCACGAAGTTGGAATTCAAATACTGAATTGGTTGATGGCTAATGGGCAAATTGCTTGCGTAGTTTGGTGTGTAAGACCAAATACTGTTGTGGTGTTGATGGTGTGGAGCAGAAGCTGGATGTGTTTGGATAGCCACGTTGGGCCCCACTTGTTGATGTTTCTGAGAACCCCAAATACTGTCCTGATACTTCACAGGTGAACAATTAGAGTAGGGCAAGGTAGGGGATGAGGAAGGGTAGTAAGCATTATAATCAGCCGAAACTGGCGAGGATGGTAAGCTTGAATTGGAGTTGTTGTTGTAAGATGTGACAGGACTTGAATAAGCAGGTGTGTCTTTTGGAGTATACTTGTCTAACCAAGTCTTCCAGCACTCTTCCAAGGTAACAATATTGCTTTCGAAGTTTACAACATTCAAACTCCAGTTGACTTCTTGCAACCAGGTCATTTCCTCTTCGTTTAAAACCGAGATTTGAAGACCAGTAGCACCACACCATGAACGGTTGGTAAAAGTATTGTCGTCGTTGAATTTATTACCAAGAATCAACCCGACAATCAATTTTATGAAAATCTCCGACTCTGATAGCGTGTCAATACCCTTGGACGAGAACCTTTGGTTCATATATTCCAAAGCAATTATTATGGTGCTTTTCGGCAATCTTGTAGCAAATAGCACCGAGTATACTAAGCTTTCAAAGTCCTTGGAAGGATTTCTATTTTGTTTTAACATTCCGAACGCACACCAACTCAAGAAGCTCGACATATTCGTCAAGTCATACTCCAAAACCGAATTGATTCCGCCAGTAGCAGGCTGCGAAGCTTGTGGGGCGGGGGCCTGGTTCTGCAACGGTGGGACCATTTGAAGGGGATGTTGGTACGGTTGTGAATAAATAGGAGGGGGAGGATTCATCATTCCCATGTTCACGACCAAAGGGTTTTGGATGGTCATAGAGGGAGGACGCACAAATCCAACCATGGATGGCTGGACTGCAGGATGAACTGGGGATCTCTGGTGCATTCCTGGAGGGGGTGGTGGAAAGTAATGAGACGAAGTTGGAGCAACGGTTCTCTTTTTATTATGATTAAGGTTCAAATTGTTCAAGTAGCTTATGGAGCCATTGGATCTATGACCGGAGGTCCCTAAGCCCGAGTTGTAACCTGGAGTGTGATACATAATGATTTGATTATATTTGTGGATTTAACACAGAAAAGGATGGATCAAATTAATGAAAATGAAAAGAAACGAAAACTTAGTGAAAAGCTCGTTTTCAATCCGGTCTTTTAAAGGGTTCCGTTAAGAAACTTAAAGGAATGTCCTTTGGTAAGACGTTTTTGGAAAAAGTTAAGAAGAGGCAGTAAATTCTTCTGGAGGTTGAATCCGTCACCAGCCGCGATAGTTCCTTCAGTGGATAAATGAGGGACAAAATCAGCAAAAACGGGGACTCCGATATCAGTACTGCTCAGAACTCTTCCTGGGAAATGAATAGTAATTCAGAATGATTTACTTCGAGTTTAATTAAAAACTAAAAGTGACCAGACAAATAAGGGACAAGGTTGTTGTTTGACTAATAAAATTTTTTGCTCATAAATTTTTCTTCTGGCAGAGATGGAGGACGGTGGGGGCACGCTACCTCATTAGGCTGGAAAAGAAAATAGCGGTCAGCGTCCTGCATGGGTGCCGCTGCGGCTGCCTACCAATCAGTGACTGTTTTTGTGGTGCCAAGGCCGGGCGGAGCGAGGTGGTAACGGGGTGCCAGCATCGGTCGTGTCGCCACGACGGTCCGTCCGGGTGTCGTGCAACCGCCGAGGGGCAATGCTTGCTGAGTTCTAGGCTTGCTGTTGCTGTAGACGGGCCGTGGTTGCAAAAGTAGGAAGCTGAAGGGGCCGGCTGCGGCGAGGAAAGCATAAATCGTTTTAGGGACGGGGTGGGGGAATCACGGCAGTGTGCCAGGATCCAGGTTGGCAAGCAGGTGATTCCTACTTGGCTGGGTTGCAAATTCGCTGTGAATTCGATCAGAGCACCCATGGGTACTAACTGGTGCGGTGTGCTGGTTTCTAATTGATTGACTAGTTGATGGAAGAGAAATAGTTTACTGTGTCTGCACCTGTATTAGTATATTGTGTCGGCAACAGTTACAGCACATGTTGAGCATCACCTCTGCAATAGTGACTTTGCACTAAATGTTAGCAACGATAGTATCTTATCTCTGGTGATTTGTCTCTGCATGCAACACATTTAGTATGTTATGTCTGCAACAGTAATAGTATAGTGTCTGCAACAATATTAGGTTATATACAACAGCAATAGTATATTGTGTAAACAACAACATTACATTATACAACAGTAAGAGTATATTTTGTCTGCAACAAAATTTGGTATATACAACAGTAAAAGTATATTGTGTCTGCAACAATATTAGGTATATACAACAGTAATAGTATATTATGTAAACAACAACATTACATTATACACCACGGTAATAGTATATTGTGTCTGCAACAATATTTGGTTATATACAACAGTAAGAGTGTATTGTCTGCAACAATATTAGGTATATACAACAGTAATAGTATATTGTCTGCAGCAGTATAATTCATTCTCGCTACAATGTCATCGAAAAGTAGCTCTGTAACCAGTAAGTTATTTTCCACCGAATGCTACAACATCACTGCAACAGCAGGAGTTTCTACCACAGAAACTGTGAGTCCTCAAGACATTTGCACCTTTTGTAACACGATTCACAAGCCAGCAACAATATTGTGATTCTTGGCACCCCGGAGCTAGTTTCCAGAACTCTACTCTCTTCACCGGTAGAGTGCAGGGCCACTACACTTTTCTGCCGGATTTCAAGAAAGTCTTCGTTCGAATTGCATTCTTGGAGCACCGACTGACTTCACGTACGACTCGTCACCCTCTTGCCTTGCAAGATCAGCACACCAATTCCTACTAGCTGTACAGTCAGCCTCTCGCAACTCCTACAAGTCTTCTCATACATCCAATGGACTTTACATCGTTATCATTAATAAATAGTAGCTTCTATAGATATCTAGCTTTGGTTTGGAAACGAAAACACAGACCTAATTGGCGGAAGCAGGGTACCCGAGTTGGCAATCGAATCAATGTTCGAATCCTGTGGTTGTCTTACTGTGACATCTGCATCTGCCAATTTACTATTCAATTTGCTCAAATCTGGCTGTAACACCGGGATAGCAGGTTTCAAGTGGGGGGACTGTGAAGGGGTCTGTAACGGAGTCTCGGAGGGCGAAATGATAAACCCTGGTGGCTGATAATTATTGACAGACTGGTTGTTAGACATCACCATATTTGTGAACGACAGACTTGGCGAGTTGGGCCTCAGCTTCTTCTGGGTATGTGCAAATTCCAAGTTCAATGAGGATGACGACTTGTCTCGAGACCTTGTCTGGAATCCCTGCAGCGATCCAAAGTAGCCATTGGTGCTGCTACCACCCACCGAGTAAGGTGTCAGAGGATATGAAACGTTGCGTTGGGGAACGGTGGCAGGCACGGGAATGGGCTTAAGGGGAGTCATGCGAGTAAGGGAGCCAAGGGAGGGCAAGTTGTTGTGAGACCCATTCCACCCCATCGACGACAAGGAAGTGCTCGAGGTCTTTGTGGAGGAGTTTTTGAGATGAAAGTACTCGTTCAAGTTGGTTAGAGATGGGAGCTTTTTTGCAGAAGGAGGCATCGTGTGATCGGGCGAGGTGCTGAGCGAGTGGGACACCGAGTCGCTGGAAAACACCCCGATGGAACTGGAGGACTCCAGCTTGGTGATGTTAGAAGGACTGTAGCCCGACACCGTGGAAAATTGGGGGGCCTGCTGCGGTGGAGACCTCATGGAGGCTGTGGTGGGCGACAGAGGCATCGAGAACACCGCCAGGCCCTGCTGGATTTGATAGGGCTTCGCCTCGGTTCCCTGCGAAGGTAAGAGGTAAATTGGATATCCTTGGTGATAGATGGCCTGGCCGTCCTTGTCCACAGCCACCGGGATGAACTGGGCGCCGCTGGGAAGGCCCTGGAGCTGGACGGGGATGGCAGCCGCCTCTGCCAATTTGGCGAGGCCCAGGTCCAGCACCGAGTGCTGGTGATTGTCGACGTAGTCCGATGATGAGTAGTCCTGGTTCTTGTTCTTTCTCTTTCTGACGGAAGGGTTATTGTGGATTCTGAGATGGCGGGTTAACTCGTCGCTTCGGGAGAATCTCTTGGTGCATCCGGGGAACGTACACGGGTGGGGTTTTTCGCCGGTGTGGGTTCTGATGTGTCTGGTTTGATGTTCCAATCGGTGGAAAGCTTTATCACACATGGGGCATTTGTAAGGTCTGTCTTCCTTGGACTTTGTGACCTTGGAACACTTGTCTTTGTTATCTTTGACGACCTCGGTCATGGCTAGATGTGGTTCAATAATTTACGCTGACGAATAAATGGGTATAAGTATAAGAAGGAAAAAAACTTTGGCACGAGATAAATGCGGGAGAAGAAATGTTTTATAGGTATTTTTTTCTTTTTCTGAGGATTTTGGGGAAAAAACGGTTGCAGACCTGTGGGTCTGTCTTAACAGGAAACTCCGGACCTGCCTAGGGGGAGAGGAGGGATCCCATATTCCCATTATGGAGGGGGTTGTGTATCACCTGTTCCGAAAAAGTTTTTCCGCTGTCCGGTAGTCCATGTACGACGGGGTTGGGAATTCTGGGTGGTTTTTGCGAATGCGGGCTTCTTGCCACAATAGGAACAGCCCCAGTTTTATGTCAACCCTCCTTATTGGTTTGGGATGGCCTGTTTGGGATGGCGGCATACCCGGTGATCGGATGACGTGGGGGCTTCCGCATGGGGTCTGGGGAATCCGGTGACTACTGATGGGCATTTGCCGGTTCGGTGAGTGCCAGTGTTGCCTCAACGTCGCTTAACCCCAAGGGGTATATACACTGGAGATCAGCCGACATCGCTCACAAATTCCCGCACCGCCCTGCTTGCGACTCGTACCGCCCTGATATACCATTCCATCGACCTAATTCGCAGCCCCCCTGCTCCATGCCCGCACCGCTTGCGAAAACCACCCTCTCTTATCACCGTTATCTCCTAGACATCCGCTATAGAGTGAAGGTACAGCTTCTCATCTTCGTTGCAGCTCTTCGTGGGAGTCTGAGCAGTGCCGACATCAAAACAACTAGTGGCAAGAGATCAAGGAACGGGTCTTCCAACTGCAAAACTCGACACTTGAAGTGTAACGAGATAAGGCCCAGATGCCGGAACTGTATTGACAGAAACCTCAAATGCTCGTACATCTTGAAGCTCCAGTTCAGAGAGGACTTGGAGTCGAAAAACAAAGTGTTCGGGAGACAGGGTGTTTAGTCCGAGAAAAAACCCCGGGTTTGTGCTAGTGATATAGTGGGCAAAGATGCAAATCGTATCCATAAAGATGTAGAACTTCAAATACGAAGACAACCTCTTTAGCTTCGATGGGCCCTCTTTGAAGGGCCACCAAAATGATGAAGACCTTGACTGCCTAATAAGCACTAAGGACCAGCGTACTGTGGAAGAATTCTGTATTCTACTTACTTGTGAATTGAAGAGGTTGTGTCTCGTACCATACGCTACTTCATCGTTTTACAGCCAAGTAGATAGCCACCCTAGCATTTCAAGCTTGGTCAGCAAAGTCTACAAGTATATCAAATTCGTTATCATCAAGGCCAACTTTTGTTGGAGCTCATTGACTTGGGCTTTGTTCATGGTCTCTGCACATTTGGATTTTTCCAACCCCACAAGTGAAACCAGAAACTAAACATTTTGAAAATGTTCGAAATTCTAGAGGCTCAAAGCTTGGGGAACGTAAGTAAAGTTCGGGTTGAAGTGGAGAGAATATGGAAGCAACGGAGTCTTGAAAATGACAAGATGAAGACTACAAATGGCGTGAAAAATAACTACTGGGAAATATTCGCTATCGACCCTACTTGCAATGTTTCCCTAGTTTAGTATAGTAGGCTATAAGTTACCCATTTTGTGCCCCAGCCCTTCAGTACTTTATGTGACACAAATGTAGGACAATGATTCATCGATGGTGTCATTTTACAATTCCGCTGCGCTAATTTTTTTAAGAAGGTTGACTCGAGAAAGGAAACTGACTTAAAAGATAATGAGGTTCCGATATTCAACTGTTTTATCGATATGACCACCGTCAAAGATAAACATGTGCTAATTATTGGGGCCGGGACATTTGGCCTCTCCAGTGGGTTATGGCTACTCAGAAACAACTTCAAAAATGTCTCCATTATCGACCCTTATAGACTCCCATCCACCATAAGTGCGGGCTTTGATGTCAATAAAATTATCCAGTCGTCTTACCCAGAAGATCAAGTTTTCACCAACACCTTAGCAATCGAGGCTTTGGAGGGTTGGCAGAATGACCCTGTATTCTTTCCTCACTTCTATGAGACAGGCATCGTGTACGCTACTGGTCAAGGTGAAAACAGTGCCGAGTTTGAAGAATTGCAAAGCATGTTGGCACTCGCCAAATCTCAGAACAGAAAGTATGAGAGCGTCCCGTTGAATGAAAGGAGTGACTTTGTCAAAGTGGCCCCTCAATTGACCGGGGAAGTCAGTGGTTGGAAGGGGCATTACCAGAAGCAAGATTGTGGTTGGGCAGATGCTAGAGGAGCCCTAATCTCGGCTGGAAAAGAGTTCTCCAGACTAGGTGGAAAGTATCTAGTGGGGGAAGTAGAGGCTTTAGTCTACAGTGATGACAAGTCCAAGGTCTTGGGCTGCAGAACCAAAGCTGGGGAAGAGCATCTTGCTGATACTGTAATTGTTAGTGCTGGGGCTTCGTCTGTCAAGATCATGGAATTTGAAAATCAGTTGTTAGCCAAGTGCTGGACTGTGGGACACATTAAGTTGACTCCTGAGGAGGCTGAGAGTTTCAAGGGAATGCCCGTCATATGCTGTTTGGAGAAGGGATTTTTCTTTGAGCCAGACTTCGTAAAGCACGAACTAAAAATATGCAACGAATTTCCAGGATATACCCACTATTTAGATGAAAAGGCCTGTGCCGACGATTCGATTCCACTTTACAAGAACCAGATTCCTAAGGTAGCAGAAAGGGATATAAGGAGGCTCTTGAAAGAAGCATTGCCGCAATTTGAAACCAGGCCTTTGGTAGAAACCAAGATCTGTTGGTGCACCGATACGCCAGATCGAAGCTTTTTGATTTGCGAGCATCCGTCTTATGGAGACACTCTTATTTTGGCTACAGGTGACTCGGGTCATGGCTTCAAGCACATGCCCAACATTGGAAAGTACGTTGCGAGGTTGGTGGCTTACGGGCCTGGTGGGCTTGACGAAGAAAAGAGAAGAAGGTGGAGGTGGAGACCTGAAACAGCCAAAGATCGTATTCAGGACCGGTTTGGTGGGGACGGTCACGTCAACGATTTGAAAGATATAACTGAATGGGTATCAGCAGTTCTATAGATAAGCTAGTATTGGAGTGATTTCACCACGAGTTTCTATTGTTTCACATCAATCAACGCCATTTATCTTATTAGATTTCCAAAATCAGATGCACAAGCCGTTCTGTAGTAGTGTCTTAATCGATGATCAAATGACTGTTTCACACTTTGGGTTATAGAATTCCGCTTCTATGAACATTTGGGAAGGTAGAGGCTAAAGTTACACGACCAGCCGCCCCATTCGCTTTCGAGATCTCAGTTATCGAGGAATAGCCCTTTTTGCATCATCAAGTCGTTATCGTAGAATGTAGTATAAAGGCACCCGTATGTCTATATGTTTGTTTTGATCTCTGAAGCTGCAAACAGATGGAAAAGGACTCTTCTCTTCATCAGACCAAATCTGAGGTCCATATCAGCGAAGAGGCATGTAATGGTGTTCCCCTTGAGGAAGAGATACTAAAGTATGGGGCTACAGAAATTCTCGATGAGAGTGCAGATGATGCTCCTTTGCCCGAAGTACGGTCAGTGGTTCGTCCAGGAGATGAGGATTTACCGATAAATTCGTTCAGATGTTATTTCGTTGCAGTTTTGTTCACTATTATTGGTGCTGCTATTAACCAGTTCTTTTCTTTACGTTATCCGGGTATAACAATTACTTCCACATTGGCCCAATTAATATCATATCCATTTGGGCAACTTTTGGCTACGATTCTACCAGTGTGGCTGACAAGCTTGGGAAGATTTGGGACGTTTGTCTTGAACCCAGACAGAAAGTTCAATAAAAAAGAACACACTATTGTCACTATTATGGCAAATATTTCCTTTACTGCTGCTTGGTCGACAGATGTCATTCAGGCCCAGTATATTTATGGAGTTCCAGCGCCTGCTGGTTATCAAATTTTGATGGTATTGACCTGTCAATTATTTGGTTTGGGTGTTGCCGGTTTGATGGACGATGTCTTGGTTAAGGACTCCCATATTATTGGCCAAATACGTTAGCCAACGTTGCTTTGTTTGATTCTATCCACTCTAGAGCTAATCCTGAGGCAGATGGATGGAAGATCAGTAGACTCAGGTTTTTTCTTACTGTCTTCATTTGTTCTTTTGTGTACTACTTTTTCCCAGGTTTCATCTTCCAAGCATTATCTTACTTCACCTGGATTTGTTGGATAGTTCCAAACAATGTTGTTGTAAACCAAATTTTTGGCCAGATACAAGGTCTTGGTTTCTCTCCTATAACCTTTGATTGGTCTCAAATAACCTACGCCAACGGCTCCCCACTTTTGATTCCATTCTGGTCCCAAATTATGACCATAGTGGGTTGGTTTATATTTTTTGGTATCTTACCGTTGATCTTGTATTACAAAAATGTGATGTTTTTCGGTTATTTACCTATTTCATCTTCAGGGGTGTTCGATAATACTGGACAATCTTACAATGGTTCTAGGGTTCTTAACTTAGCCACAATGGCTTTGGACGAAGAAGCTTACAAAAACTATTCTCCTCCATTTTTAGCAACCACATATGCTATTGCATATGGTGTCTCCTATGCCGTCTTGTCATCCTCAGTATTCTATGTTATATTGTACCACGGTAAAGATATTGTCCGATCCTTGAGAGGAGGTGTCAGAGAGGATATTCATGTAAGAACCATGAAGAAGTATCCAGCTGTTCCTAAATGGTGGTTTATCATCTTGACTGTATTAGTCTATGTTGCAACCATTATCACCATGGAGAAATATGATTCTAAATGGCCTGTTTGGGGTATCACTATTGCCTTATTAATGGTTTTTGTGTTCGTCTTACCCGTTGGTATTGTATATGCTAGAACCAATATCAACACCAATTGTATGACTGTCTTAGGACAAATCATTGCTGGTTATGCTATGGACCCTGCGAAGCCCATTGTCTCGTTAGCATGGAAGTTCTATGCCTACACAGGGGTTTCCCAAGCTATGTACTTTTCTCAGGATAAAAAGTTGGGTTACTACATGAAAATCCCAAAAAGAACCCTATTTTGGTGCCAATTAAGTTCCTGTATCATTGGTGCTTTTGTTCAGGTTGGTATCTTGATTGGAATGTTGAACAACGTAGATGGTATTTGTCTGGCAGACCAGCCGGATCATTTTACTTGTCCACAAGGTAACACCAATTTTTCCGCCAGTGTAGTTTGGGCTTTGGTCGGCCCCAAAAGGTTGGTCTCTCCTGGCAAAATATATTCCGGATTTTTGCATTTGTTCTGGATTGGTGCCTTGTTGGTCATTATTACATGGTTATTGCAAAAGAAGTTCCCTCAAAACCAGGTCTTGAAAAATTGGAACTGGGTGATTGTTTTTGGTGCTATGGGTAACTATCCTCCAGCAACCGGATTGAACTACACATCCGGCTGTGCTGTTGGTATACTCTTCAACTGGTATATCAAAAAGAAGTGGGGTAATTGGTGGTTGAAGTATAATTTCGTCTTATCGTGTGCTATGGACATAGGAGTTGCCTTATCAGGTGTGATTATCTTCCTTTGTATATCATACCCAGGAGGAGTTTTATCATGGTGGGGAAACACTGTCTTCAACAATACAGTAGATGGTATGCTTACGTCATATAAAAGTCTCCCGTCCAAGGGCTATTTCGGTCCTGATTCTTGGAGGTAGTAGTTCCTCTGTATAGTTGTGTCTACGTTTAATTTTATATACTATCAAACTTAAAATTATTGCAGGGAAGTATGTTGGTCACAAGAAGCTACAATTTGTTTTTTATCGTTTTACGAAGAGAAGCGTTTCCTCTTCAAGCTCCAAGGAGCTTATTCTTCTTTGGCTATACAGTATATAGGCCTTTAGTTCATTTAAGACAGGTCTCGGTCTACCCAAATCTGAAAGCAAGCAAGCAAGCTTCTCCCGCCCAGGCAGCTGGATAAAAGGGAGTTTAAAAACTCACAAGCAATAGCAAGATAACTAAGTTTGGACAATTATGCCGTTTAAGCGAGGTAAGTTTCCCCGGCAATTTTGAGGATTGATTCAGAAAACTACCGAAGCAATAAAGGGACGTTACAATTTATGGTGAATCGAATGTTCGCCCCGCCCCCACGTTCAAAGGTATTGCGCTTACCATTCACCAAATGAGGGTTGCGCAGTCTTTTTCGCCTGAGTTGGCGCTTAAATTCTCGCCCACTTAAGTGGGGGCGGGGATATCCTTTTCGCATTAGAAGGGTTTCCACAAAACAGAGAGCTCTCGGAAAAACTCTTTGTACGGGGTCTGGGGTAACAAGATAAATTTTCTGTTTTGAAAACTATGTACTAAGAACGTTATCTGATATGTTTTCGACCCGGCAACGGCACTGATACTATTTTTAACACTATGTGCGGGGAGCGTTATCCGGAGGGACAGATATATCCAGTTGGTCCATGACCGGTATGAAAGATTCGTTTTCAAGATTACTATCAAACCATCGATCAAACCACAAAAGGTTGCTGTAAAGTCCAGCGTCATTTGGCTCCACATAGCTTGGATCTCCAGGAATCAAATCATCAGTATCTACACTCTCACTTGGGTCAGATTTATGGGAACTGCTACCAGCATCCTGGAAAAAATCATTGTACGCATGGTTCGGCACTCTTTCAACGGGGTCAGCAGCTTGTTTACCAACTTTACGACGCTTTCCTGTTCTCAACATTTCCTTTAATTCATCGTCTCTCTCACGTATGAACCCATATTGATCAAATGTGGCCTGATTGACCTCAGAAGATCCTGGTTCTGTACCAACGGTAGCAAAGTTTTGTAAATCTTGTTCGAATCTTAAAGACAACATCTTACTTGCATTTTTCAACGCCCATAGACACTCTTCCGACATTTTGAACCTCTTCTTAATGATAACTTTGTTGTCTTGAGACTTCACATTGGCTCTCTTGATTGTCGAAAGTAGTTGAATTGTTTGTTTATAAAGAGATCTTGCAGTTGGGAGCTGCACTCCGGCATTTATAAGCACCAAAAGATCAACACCCACATTAAAAAGTAGCAAGAGGGTTAAATGCCAAGGCACAAAAAGTAGACCCGCCTTGTTAACCTTATTCAACACACTTACAATGTTCATACACGAATCCAATACCATCTCGATCTTGAGACCTGGTGTGGCTATACGACTGCCGACAAAATTGAAGAGAATTTTGCCATGAATGCACAACACCAAATCATAGTAGTGTAATACAACCTGAGAACGAACAAGAGAACTTGTCTTCTCATCAGGGATATTAAATAGCTCGTTGATTGAAAACCCATTCATGTTCAACCAATTGTTAAAAGTGACCAACTCTTTGTTGATCTGCTGGTACTTCACGATGTCCCATTTTTCATAACGAGCCGTATGGACAAATGTCGAGAGCTTTGATATATGCAATAATGCCATGGCAGGAAGTGTAAGCCAGTTGTCTTTTATCTTCTCAGCTTCGTAATCAAGCAGAGGAAATTCGATCTCCACTTCATCTTCTCTAATCAAGCCGTATCGGCCATTTTGAAGACCAATCAACCTCTCAAAGGTATAGAGTGTCCAGAAAATTCTGTGAGCCTTGATTTCTTCGTAGGGTGTTCCAAGCAAGCGATGCTTCAGCAGATCTCTTGAGATCCCCATTGCTCTTGCCATGGTGACAGCATGACCCAACGCATAGAAACAAGAGGTTTGCCTATGACATATTCGGAGATACAAGGTTATCAAGAGCCAGCACTGAATCAACTCAAAGGACTCCCATTGGAAACTTAGTATATTCACCACCTTATAACTGTAGCCAAACAACTTCTCCTCCATATCGAGAGCCTCGAGCAGTAGCTCCTTCTTCTTCAGAAACTCGGTGAACCGAATCGACAATGCCACCATCAAGTACCAAATGGCCTCGAACAACCGGGTTTGAGAGGACTTCTCCAGTCGCTTTTTGACCATGTCTTGGTACGTGGTAAGTTGCTGCTTGAAAACCGATTCGTGGACAATGGCATATAGCTGGTTAATCTCTTTGAAATAGTACTCGGTATAGTACTCCAACGACTGTGGCAACTCCACTTCTGGAGGCTCAGGTAGCTCATCATTCTTTAAATACTTCGTGCCGCTAAGATTCCACCCGAAGTACTGGGGCCGTGGAATCGCTACCTTGGCCTTGTTTTCCGGCGTGAGTGTCTCGTACGTCACCTTGCACAAATCGTCTATAAGAAGCACTTGGTTCCGGTTACTATACCTCCATTTCGACAGTGGATTGAGAAACCTCTTCAAGCCTTCTTGTTCGTTTTCTCCGTCTTTCATACGGATGGCAACCTGGGTTCCGTCAAAGCTCAACCGGGATTCAAGGTACTGGATCCGGTTCTCCAAGTGCCGTATGTAGGTTTTGTCGTCCGACCGGGTGATGTACGGTAATTCCTTTTCGGCCTGAGCATTCAATATAGTGGGAGGAGCCCGAGCAGCCGTATAAATTCCGTTCTTGGGAGCAGATCCAGATGCTTTGTGATTGTATATACAGTTACGTTTGTGTTTGAGGCATGTGGTACAAGGGAAAGTGCCGCTGCACTTGATCTTTTGCGACCTACACCGGTCACAGGCCTTGGAAACCCGCAAACGGGCTCGAACATCATTTGATGATGCACCAGAAGTGTTGAGAGGGCCGTTTCCACCAGTAAGATCGGGGCCTTCCACAGTCCCAGTGCTGTCGGGGATGCTGCCGTAGATCCCATGGATGTTGCTGGACTGGTGTAGTTGCTGGTTGGAGAAGTTCCTTAGTCCCAGATCCATCTTGCAAGTAACTTAATGAAAATGCGAAGTTTTAGGTTCAAGCTTTTCGAAGTGCAATGGGATCAGACATATCGTCAGCATCGGAGGCTCTCGGAATAGGTCCATACCAGCTAGTAGTCCACCTAGCACCCCCAGATACTACATTCAACCACAGGACCGGGGCCAACGGCCAACCAGCAGCTAGGCCATCCACATCCACACTTGGCTCAGGTTTCACTGGCACATAAAAATTGAGGAATAGCAGCGCCGTGGCGCAGTGGAAGCGCGCAGGGCTCATAACCCTGATGTCCCCGGATCGAAACCGGGCGGCGCTATTCTTTTTTGTTGCTGGACACAAGTTGTTTTGACCAGCTGGTGCGAAAATCGAATTTTTCAACTGATCCGGAAACTTTACACGTTAGCAAACATCACAATGGTATGTAACAACAAACGGGTTGTTGAGGGCAGCCGACGAGGCCATAATGTCCCGAACTGCTCCCTTCGTCGTTCTGGCTCGGTCTTTTTTGCAGCCACCTCAGTTCTCGCAGCCTTTTCGCTGGTGTTCCACACAATTTACTAACAAATTGCATGTTTAGGCCGTTCAAACCCCAAAACAAAGATTAGCCAACAAGAAATTCAGTAAGAAGAACACCTTGAAGCAAACCGGGCAGTTCAAAGATGATGGTGAAAAGGTTCAGTATCCAGTCAGCAGAGTGTGGATAGCCGTGTTGGGATTCCTTGTTTGTGGGGGAGCCATTTTGGAGGTTCTCAGACTTGTGTTTGGGTTTTAAGCTGCAGACATTTGCTAAACAGTTACAACAGAGGCATTGTTTATATTCTATAATACACAGTATGGTAATTCGGCTACAAGCTTTGTTCCCCGTAGGTTGGAGCTCCCAACGTCAGCACAGATCTCTGCTCTAATTTTGTCAAGTCATTAGGGTTCGTTGGGTCCAAGTGGATTTCGGATAAGTTTTTTTCGGGGAATTGTTCTGGATGGCGAAGCTGGTAGTGCTTGACGGCACTGGGGAATAAGTCAATGGACCAGAAAATCAAGAGAAACCCATACCAGTACGAAATGGTCCACTCAAACGCAGCGGATTTACTGGGGTAATCGTATTGCATGTAGCATCCAAAGAGAACCGCAAACACCACCGCTCCTACTAGCCAGAAACTTTTGAGCACAAATGAAACCATGTAGAGGTTAGCCCATCTGTGTTCGCCAAAAATAACTTTTTCGTGGTTGGGGCTCAACCTGGTAGGATAATAGCCAAAAATGAACGAGTTCAAAATGTTAAACAAGCAGGTGAAGAACGAAAATACAATGAAGATTGCCACCATGGACAAGTGAACCGAATGGAAAGCGGTGGTCTTGAAAATAGACACAAATAATATTCCTAATTGGCCGATTATAGCACACACGATGGATATGATGCTGAAAGTTGGCTGTTTTTTCAGCACAAACGGTTGAAGCTTCTTGTAACGACGCAAGAAATACTCCATGGTAAGAGTTCCAACAAAGAATATGGCCTGGAACCCAGCACACAGTATGAAAAGCGGTTGAAGATTGGTTGCCCCTAAGTCACTAATGTATGGGGGGCTTTGGTATTCAGTATTCCATGAGTATTGGGGCTGACCTTGGGCCACCCAGCAAGCGATTAATGCTGTCAACATACCCCACCACACCACTATACAAACGAGTGGAATGAGATAGTAATGGACCACCTTAAACTTGAAAAACATCCTGAGTCAGTCAGTTTCTTCAAACTAAAAATTGGTATTTAGCTGTCTATTTATTTCGGTTGCGTGCGATGCCGCAAAATTGCTATATGGCTGGTAAATATAGCAAACAATGGCTTAGCCCCAAACACAGAAAACCATTGGTTTCATGACGGGGGCATGGCAGTGCCATGTCATGGTACGCAAGCTACAGGCGTACAAGTCCGTATCAAGATAGGTCCCCGGTTATTCCCAGGATAATGAGATGGTGCCAGTGGAACCAGCGATGAGGTGAATAGTGTGAGAGTCAATTCCAGGCACAGTCGCTGAACCGCAAAACAAATGCAGCAAACAGTCAGAGACGAAGGGCATCGGTGTAGTCGGTCATCACAAGAGTCGACATCACAAGAGTCGTCATCACTAGAGTCGTCATCACTAGAGTCGTCAAACCAAGAATTGACAAACCTAGTTCCGGTGCCAGAAACATTCAAATAGGTAAATGGTCGTGTGGAGCGCAAGTCTATTACTATCTAATGAACCGATACGTAGCAGTGACAAACAGCAGCCGAAGGTTGCAGACGATCGACGAGTGGTCGGCCCTCAGTTGGCGAAACAAGCTTCTCCCACGGCTGCCGGTTGATGCACCTCATCTCTTAATGTGCCAATCTCATTTCACATTACTGTTTTACCTTGGGCACGCAGCCCAAGAACCTTCTAGCTTCGATTGCAAACCTCCGGTGACGTCGTGAGCTAAAAATGAACTCATGAATTCTCACTGTCCGGGGTTCAGGACCAAACGCTTAGTTGCTGCGACGGGCTGCTGAAAATATATTCGTGGCCCTCTACAAGGCTTAAGCACAGCTTCCTAAGCTACCGCACGCCAACTAAATAGCTGCGGCATACTTAAGAGAGCCAAACCTTTCCGCGCACTTGAGCCTCTGATGTACACTCACAATATAGAGTTACGAGCCGGGTCCTCCACTATGATGCGACGCACAGCAGATCCATTTGTGGGTCATTTCATTCACTATACAATACATAATAATACTTGAGTTTATCAGCCTGGAGCGCTAGGCAACACCTTGCTACAAGCATATGTAGCTTGAGTACGTTCGTAAGCTTGTACATCCGTTCTCCTTTCCGTTACCTACAGTTCCACGCAGGCATATCGGCTTTGTGTGTTACATATGGAATAGTTGCAGGCTGCCAAGTGGATGTTGTAACCGGAGGGCAATGCAATGGACACATAAATAACGGAGATAGCAAAAAGGAGTTCCCGTTTAAGGTTTTTATCATTGTCCTCCTACCTCAGAAAGCTTGTGTGCGTGAACTAGACGCCGCCACCTGCAACAGAGTCCTTATTTTGGGCTGTTTCAGGTGGTATTGTTTTGGTGCAAGGTGTCTGATGCGTTTCTTTTTTGTTTTTCTATTCAAGAAATTTTTCAAAGGTTGAGGGTGCATGAAGCAAGTGATTTAATATTGTAACCGTTTTCTTCTTTGGGTTTAAAAAAATTATTATTTTTAAAAAAAAAAATACGCATCTAAAATATTATACTTGTAAGATATATATATGGGGATTGATTCTGCCGAAAACCAACCATTTCTATTCTCAATGAAAGGCAACATGGAGGCTACCTTTCAGGCCTTCAACACCCTCGCTTTCAAGCTCTTTGGCATTCGCCCCATCAACAACCGTGTGGCCAAATTGGTCCGTGTGTGCAAACTTGGAGTGGAAAATTTGGTGATAGCGATTGTGCTTCTATACAAGTTCCTTCTCAACAGCGTGGTGCAAATACATGACAAGAAATTGATCCAAAAGCTCATTATCACTGCCCTTATCCTCTCCAACAAGCTTTACAATGATCAGAGTTACACATTCAAAACTTGGATTAACTTGATTGAACTTGTGCGCATCCCTAACATTGATATGAAGATGTTGAAGCAATTAGAGATGTTCTTTTTGAGCTGTTTGGACTACAAGCTAGACTATAAGTTCTTGATGGAAGACAACAAGCTCTGGACCCATTTGAAACACATTGATGCTTATGGAACCAATATACTACACAGCTGGATGCTGGTTGGTACACTACCTGAAGCCCAAATCACCAACAACTCTGCATACATCAGTCCAATAATGGGCCCCGTCACTCCTGAAGACACTCCCTCCGTACATAGCCAGGATCTCACATATGCACCAACACTTTCTTTGCCTGCAGCCACAAGCATACCCCCCATGGTGCCTACTTGCAGCTTTACGTTTACACCTGGTGATGCTCACAAGCGTAGGAAAACCGGTTTTCCTACCCCTAATGATTACTATGATATATACCTGCATTTGCCTACCACACTGGCGCCTGCTGTTGCGACATTTGGGGACTACTTACCACAGCATTTGACTTTTTAACGACTCACGAATACATATGACTTAATACTAGACTTTTCGTAAGCATACGTGGATGCAAATACAACCTTGGGACTGAATACAGTCTTTCTCAGAATAGACTTTGCCTGCATACACATCTGAATCATATTACATGCGATACAGTGCATGTGGGAATATTTAATATTTACGGCTTCATCCTAGTTCCTATTGATCGACAATAAAGTGATCATCGTCTCTTGCCAATAACTCCCCCATTGGGAAGGCATTCCATTAAATTTGTGTCTCTGTGTCTCTGTCTAGTCTGTGCCCCTTTTCCAACATTAGACGCTGGAACTTATAGCGATCGTCAACTCTCAGCCCCCAAGAGTTTTCCAATACTTGCCACCTAGCGGGTTTCAGGTAATGGAACATGGGGCCAACTTTCTTTCGCCCCATGAATTGAATTTTCTAGTGCGTTAACTTTCTTCCTTATTCAGCTGGAACTTTAATAGACCACACTATTGTCTTAAAATTGGGTTATTTTTCCAGAAACAATCCTTTTCCTGCATATACCCATGATATTCAATCATGTTTGTTCCATAAGAAACTATTGCCAGCTCATAAAGAAGGAAAAAATACAAAGAGATGCCGATTTCAAACAAATCAATTCCATTTGAAGGCAATGTAGAAAGTGCTCTAGACAGCAGCCTGTGGTCTTAATCTTATGTATTTGGCAGTTTGTTGACAAACAATCGGGTATTGCCTCAAATTTGTCCCTTATGTAACACTAGCCGAATTGAATCAATCTGTCCTTGCTTTTTTTCCTATGAAATCTAGCACATCCCCCTGCCACCTTCGTATTTGGCCTTAAAGTATTTTTTCATTTGTTAATAATTTTCTAACACAAAAACAATCTTAACTAAAACTGTTAAGCGCCCTTATTGGTTTCTGGCTCTTATCTGGAACTGCATCCACTAGTACGACAAATAATTTCATTTTTCTTGCTCTTGTTCTGTTTCAAGTTTCGGTATCAATTACAATTTTTTGCATATTCGTTTACTATTATTATCCTTGCAGCATTTATACTTTATTATTGTTTACTTGTTTGTGTCATCTCATCTCAAAAATAAATCTCTGCAACTTACATGTTGTGCGAGTTGTGCAAGCTTGAGCCTTCAAAGTACAAGTGTCCTAAGTGTTCAATAAACTACTGTTCTCTCGCATGCTATAAGGGAGATGCCCATCAAGCTCTAGATGCCCATCAAGCTCTAGATGCCCAAAGTTCTATTAGATCTTCCACGGTTACTGCCACCACTATCAATACAAATAATAGTGTAGTTTCAAATGCTGACCTTGACAAATTCTCGTTTATTTTGAACGATCCTAATATTAAGCAGCTACTTGAAATTCCTGCTTTACAGATCCACTTATCCTCGCTCATAAAGTTGGCCGATACCTTTGAAACGTCTAACAAAGACTACCTACTAAACTTGAAGCTCAATGATCTACGGCTCAATGGCTCAGAAGAGAATGAGCTTGTTGAGGAGTTTGTCCAGAGATTCTTGCTTTTGAGTGACGAATATGCAGCAAATCATCAAAGTATTTAGGACAAAGCGGGATGAGCATCCGATCATGCTAATCTTCAAGAAATATGAAACGAAAGTGTCCGGTGAACTAGGAAAAACATACAGTTTCACATGGTATTTTTGTTCAGAAGCTTTGTAAGTGACCTTATAAGTTCAAACAACCGAATGTGTATGTTTAATAAATGACCTGAATGAACGATAAGAAATAGCATACCGATCTCTTTTTTTTACTCTCATCAAAAGCGGATAAGGCGTAGGATCGTCGCCACTTTCATGCATTGGTTTAACGATGGCTCGTTTGCTTAGCGTTCTTCAATCGGACGTTATTCATTGCTTTAGGTAGCAGTTAATTCTCCTGTATTTAGGTGTATTACTTATATGCTTTACAAGTCTCCGCCCCAAATAAATTGGGTTTCTGCCTCAGGCTCATCTAATTTGTACCTAAATAAATGACCCCCTAAATCCTTACCTTTATATGGTGATTCAATGTCTCTTCCATGATCACCAGCAGTGGTTACAAACATTTCATCGCCATTTTTTCCGCCAATAGTCACACAAGTGACTCTTGGTGCCGGAATATTGAATTTTTTGACTAGCTCTCCACTGCAATTTAGCTTCAAAACCACAGCCTGGTTAAACACTGCTACAAACACGTTTCCTTTGTTAGTCACACACATACCATCGGGTGCAGATGAAGTATCATCGGTGTATGTCTTGAGATCGAAGAACACCTTCTCATTGGAAAACTGGTCCGTCTTTTCATCGTAGTTGTATACGTAAATCTTTTGTACCCCAGACTCAGTCCAGTAAAACTTCGTCTTATCCGGGCTGAACCCCAATCCGTTGGGTATGATGTTATTGGTTTTCCAAGTATCAAGCTCTAAAGATCTGGAATTGAGGCGATACACACTTCCGTCCTTACCTAATTCATAAGGAAAATCAGTCATAGTCCCCACAATCAAATTTCCCTTCAAGTCGATCTTCCCATCATTGGATCTGATTTTTTTGTTAACGGGATACTCAACGAGTTGCTTGATTTCCTTGGATACAAAATCACCAATTGCAACCCCGATTTTGTTTCCCAAAATTATTTTGTCATCGTCTTTGGTCAATCCCAAAGTACCAAATGAGTCTCCATTGACAGACAGCTTCAATGATTCTACTTTACCTGTGTCGAAAAAGTATCGATTTACGGTGGCAGCTTGAATCTCGACCCACAAAAGTGTATTGTTCGACTCGTTGTAAGTGACTCCTTCTAACAAAGATCCTGTGTAGTCGGGGAGTAAGATATCTGATTCGGTGAGAGTAGCTTCTGACATTGAAATTTGTAGTCTTCCGAGATGTGGGGGATCTAATTATGTTTTTATACACAGCTGGTGATGGTCGGTGAACTCCCCCAAAATGCGACCTTGAGCCGCGACTTGTGTGGGGGAGCTTATCATTGTAGAAGCTATTTTGCCGATAGAGGTGTTCCGATTTTCGAAGCTATAAATGTTGGGGATAACGCCAGTCAAGTGAGCTTTAATATACATGTAGTTCGTATTATCAGCTCGTTCAAGGAAGCTGAAAGTTGCACCACAAGAATCTCGAAGAAGTGCCAAAAGAAGCGGACTAGAGTGCAGCTTTGTGGCATTGTGTGCCCGTTTCCTTTGTAATTATCTAGGTTGAATCCCTGACTAGTAGTAATGCCGGTGAATTGAGATTTATCGCAAAGAGCTGAAGTTAAAGAATTCATTGTCGTAAGTTGAGGTTTTTCAAATTTGGGCTTTGATTGTTGAGGATTGTTATATGGTAAGCTTCAGAATTAAGAGGAACTGGTGTTACAGATGACTTTATGGATTATGGTCATTGGAGAAGAGAAGCTAAAGCTAGCATAGAATGTTGGATTGCTCTAAACACCAATACAAGAGAAATAAGTGACCTCTCATCTTGCGTAGCTCACAGCCTATGTTTATTCTCAAGTTGATAAGAAGTCTTCACAAAATGGCTAGGCCACTCTAAATAGATTTCCTGGAGCTAAGAACCTTACAAGTAAATGTAGGCATTGGGATTGGTCACAACCTTATGCTTGAAACGATTCAGATTAATGGTTCATCTGGCGTTGTCCGTTTTCACTGGTTTGGTAGATACGAAATGAGCTGGTCCAAGTTGGTGAAACGTATCTACATTCGTAAACCACTAGGAATTTTCGACTAAATATCGCTTATTGATTACCTATTCATTATTACTTTTCATTGATTTGCCATTCCCTAGCTAGCTCAACCAACGAGTTGGGATCCTGACTGGCCTGTATAACATCCAAAGGCACCTGGTTTTCAGAGTAAGCTTTGGTTTTGAACCTTCCCAAATTCGTTTCCGTTATTAGCCTTGTCTTATCATCCTTGTCATTCAAAAGTTCACTCCAAGTGTAAAGAATTGAGTCGGTTATTCTGATAAATGGGTTGATGTCTACGATGTAGACACTTGAAAAAGGTCGAGGAACATAAACATCCACGATAAAGCTTTTATTTTCCATTTGCGGTACCACCTTTTCCTTCACAAACCTATGAATCTTATCATTAATATCATGTTCGTCAATGAGCTTTTCTAAGTAGTCGTAGTAGTTCAAATCCCTCTGAGATTTACCAATAACTTCGCCACTCCTCACAAATACACGGAACTCTAGTGCAGGATTCACCTCCTCCCATTTCCGTAACACCAATTCGTACTCAAACTTAGGTTCCTCCCCCGGATGTGTGTCTTCGAAGGGAAAGTCCAAGTCGTGAGTGATGTGATCCGAAGCATTCAACATTAAATAAACGTCACTGGCACTTTCACATTTCATCGTATTGTTAAGCATTATCCAGCTGCTATCTTTAGGGGCCGACCAGTTCAATTTGGGAGCCACGGCCTTGTACTTCTTCACCACAGCTTTGACCTGCTCGTGCAAATCTCTGAACCCTTCAATGGGGTCGGTTTTTTCGGCTTCGGACCCTTCGTCCCCATCCTCCCAGTCACTGTACTCGTTGTCACTTGTGACCTCGAGCTCAGCCTTGTCTTCATGAGGCAATCTGATGCTCTCCGACCCCAAGTACTCGATGAACTCAGAGGGTAGAGGAGATATGATTTCGGCCTCCAAACAGTACTGTTTCAACCTGGGATACCACCTGGAAAAACTGCAGTTGACTATATCTTGCTTCGAAGCTCTCACTTCTTCAAACACGCTGTAGTCTCTTGTCATCTTCAATTCAGTGTAGGAGATGAGCTGCCAGATCGATTTTGCTCGAAGCGGCCATCGGTCGCGGAACTGTCGCACCAGCTGGCCCACCGTCGTGCTGTGCCCGCCGTAAGTGGTTCCATTGGAGTCTTTTTCGCTGCGCGTAAAATCTCGTTGACAAATAAATTTTTCACTAATCACCAACAGCTTCAAGGAGAACAATGTCTAAAGCTGCTAGCAACCCCTCGAATGCCCGGTTCAAAGACAAAGAAAAGCCTCAGGAGGTCCGCAGAAGTAATATTCTTGCGGCCAAGGCGGTGGCTGACGCAATCAGAACTTCTTTGGGACCAAAAGGAATGGATAAAATGATCAAGACAAAGACCGGTGAAATCATTATCTCTAACGACGGTGCCACCATTTTGAAGCACATGGCAATTTTGCACCCGGCTGCCAGGATGTTGGTGGATGTGAGTGCTGCACAAGATATTGAGGCCGGGGACGGTACCACTTCTGTGGCCATTTTGACCGGGTCTTTATTGAATGCTGCTGAAAAGTTATTGAATAAGGGTATTCATCCTACTTTAATAGGTGAAAGTTTCCAGAGGGCAGCGCAAAGAAGTTGTGAGATCTTATTGGAAATGAGCCACAAGGTTGATTTGAACGACCAAGACTCTTTGATCAGAGCTGCTTCCACCTCTTTGTCTTCCAAAATCGTGTCTCAGCATTCCTCTTTATTAGCTCCATTGGCTGTAAACTCAGTGATGCAAATAACCAACGAAGATCTGACCAACGTTGACTTGAATGATATTCGCTTGGTCAAGAAATTGGGTGGTACTATTGACGAAACTGAGTTGGTAAATGGTATTGTCATGACTCAAAATGTCATTAAAAATGCTGGAGGTCCTGTTCGGGTTGAAAAGGCCAGAATTGGTTTGATTCAATTTCAATTGAGTCCCCCAAAGCCAGATATGGAGAACAATATCATTGTTAACGATTATAGACAGATGGACAAGATCTTGAAAGAAGAGAGAGCATACTTGTTAAATATTTGTAAGAAGATCAAGAAAGCCAAGTGTAATGTCATTTTGATTCAAAAGTCCATTTTAAGAGATGCTGTCAATGACTTGGCTTTGCACTTTTTATCCAAGTTAAACATCATGGTCATAAAAGATATTGAAAGAGATGAGATTGAATTCTTATCTAAATCCATTGGTTGTAAGCCAATTGCCGATATTGATAGTTTCACCGAAGACAAGTTAGGTTCTGCTGACTTGATTGAAGAAGTAGAAAGCAGTGAATCTAAGATTGTTAAGATTACTGGTATAAACTCCAAAGCACTCAAACCAACTGTTTCCATCATAGTCAGAGGTGCCAACCAATTGATTTTGGACGAAACCGAAAGATCTATTCATGATGCCTTGTGTGTTATCAGATGCTTGGTCAAAGAAAGAGGTTTAATTGCCGGTGGTGGAGCTCCTGAAATTGAAGTTTCAAGGATCTTGATGAACGAAAGTAATAAATTGTCTGGTGTAGAACAATTTGTGTATAAGGAATTCAGTGAAGCATTGGAAGTCATTCCTGTTACTCTAGCTGAAAATGCCGGTTTGAACCCAATTGATGTTATAACTGATTTGAAGAATAGACACGAAAACAACGAAAGATTTGCTGGTATTTCTGTCAGAAGATCGGGTACTACAAACACTTTTAATGATCACATCTTGCAACCCGTGTTGGTTAACACGTCGGCTATTTCCTTGGCTTCTGAATGTGTCAAGTCGATTTTGCGTATTGATGACATAGCTTTCAGCAGATAAGATTTAAATATCTCTTTAATGTATTTTTGTACATAATATACAATTAGTTTATATCAACCCCGTCGCCACTTCTCCTTGTTCCTGAGCTTTCAATTTTTTGATCTTCTTGTTAAGCAACTTATCTGGATTTGTAGCAAAGAAGCACTTTCTATCAATTTTGGTGCTCTCCTCCCTCGAAGACTCTTCTACTTTCTTACTATCATCTACACATTTCTTGATGGTTCTTAACAACATGGTGAAGGCTTCAGTCCCCTTTGGGGGCCTAGCCTCCACTGCTTCGCCTCCCTCTTGGTCTTCTGCTTTTACTCTTCCCTCTGTTTCCTCCTCTTCCTTGATGGTACTCATAGGCTCTTTAGCCGTTAAGAACTTCTTCTTGAGATACTTTTCAGTTATCTTCGGGTTTGACTCGTACATAGCTGATAGTGCTATTTGAGGAGGGGTATAAAAGAATGATACGTCACTGAGTAGTCCATGATCATTTAGCCACTTTTTGGCTTTATCGTAGAGTTGGCCTATCAGATCAACATTTATATCTGTGGACACTGGGGTAGGATGCAAAAGAACCTCTTGGAAATCAAGAAAAAACCCATATAACGGTCTGAAAGGATGGTGTACCAACAAGGTAAATTTCAAGGACTGCAACACTATAAACTCCAAATCAAGGACATCTTTAGGCTCGGTTTTCTGGAGAGCTCTACAAAAGGACTCGATGGAAATGAAGTAATTTTCTGACTTGGCCGCCAAAAATAAACAGGTGTACAACACGTTCTTTGGGTGAAACTGCATCACCGAATTATAGAGGTAGAACCTCTTGAAAAATGCAATGGCCGTGGCTTTAACCTGCGTGGGCATCTTGAAGAAGTTAGCAGCCTGAATGATATTTTTCGAATAGAAGTTCAAATACTTGAGCTCCTCCTCCAAGGTAATCAAATCAACAAGCACATCTTTGCTAAGCTCTGTGTCCCCATACTTGCTAAACAAATCACTGTTTTCTGCTCGCAACTTCTGATATTGCCCATCGAACTTAGCATTCGCAGCAGCTTTACCAGCTTCATTCGTAGCTCTCCTTACGTTTCTCAATTCTTCATGCAAAAAAGACCACAACTTGAACTGGGTCGACCGTCTGTAGAGATCGTCTATCGTCACTCTAGGATTCTTGGCCCCGGAGCTGTCCTCCTCCATACTCGTCATCGATGCTACTTCGTTACAGAATATTTTTATATTGAGGTGCGAATTTCTACTGTAACTATGCCAACTTAACAGACCTCGAGATGCCCTTCTTGATACCGGTCTTTTCACCCTCGTATGGGCCTGTGTTGTTGGAGTCGTACACTTGTCTAACAGACTTAAGTTTCTTCTTGGCTTGGTCGTACTTCATTCTCTTCTTGACTCTGGAGTTTCTGATTTCCTTTCTCTTCTTGGTTGTCAAACCCTTGTTCTTCAAGATTTGGAAATTAAGGGCTCTCTTTCCACCATCTCCAAGCAACTCTTGGCCTTCTGCCAACTTTCCTTCTCTGGCCAATTTAACAGCTTGTTTGTGTTCCTGCTTTCTGGTATCCTTCTTCTTTTGCTTACTTTGTTTCACAGACTGGTAATAGTCGTCATCTTTATCGTAGTCATTAACATCATTAACTGCTCTATCGTCATCTGAGTTGTTGTCCTGGCCATCCAAGTCGTCTCCGAACTCCTGGCCTCTACCTTCACCTAATCCTCTTTTCCTTGCTTCTTCAAGAAGTCTTTGCTTTCTCTCGAACAACCGTTCTTTGTATGGAAGATCAAGATCTCCTGTGAATTTTTCGGGGTTTTTGCCTTGGGATTGATCAATCTTAGAGGTGTAGAACCTCAATGACTTCTTACGCCTCTTCTTGTCTTCTGCATCAACATCATCGATCGTATCTGATTCGATATAGTCACCCACAGTTCTACTCTGTGTATCCTTGATATGACGTTTGGTGCTGATGTCAATTTCCATGTCGTCAGACGAAGAAGCGCTTTCTTCCTCACTATCTTCGACTTGTTCGGAAGAGTCGCTCATATCCGCTTCCTCGACATCAACTTCCTCCTCTTCATCTTCTGGCTCGTTTGCATCCATAAACTCTTCTTCCTCTGAAGACGACACCAGTTGTGTTTCCTTCACTTTGTCGGCTTCCTTCCAAATCTGCCTGGTGGTAAGAATGGTCTCCATGACCGGGTGCTCTTTCATGCTTGTGAAGGGCTCTTCGCTTTTTAGTTGGTCAATAAAAAGCGAAAAGTAGGATGATATGGCACCAAGATAGGTTGACAACGCTACTTTTTTCACGTTCTGAACTTCATTACCGGATTCAAATGAGGATAATAATGGTTTAAGGACACTTAGCTCTTTCAATAAAGGAACGAACTCTGGAAACGATTCGGTAAGCAACTCCATCTTTTCAGATTGGTCCAACTTCTCCAAATCCATGGAATCGTCATTGATGACCACTAGGGATTTCAGACTAGATCTGTTGTCAAATATCTCAGCTTGCTTACTCCAGTCATCCATCATGTCTTCGTCCAAGTAGTCCTCAACTCCCAATTCTTTCAAGTTCTTCTTCTGCTGCCTTATGGCTTCTTCAGCCATCTGTTTAGCATCCTCTGGATCTTCCACTTCGTCTCCCCCATAATAGTTCTTCCTTCCGCCCCAGCCATTTTCCTCTTCTTCTTCTTCTTCTTCCTCGTCTCCTTCTTCCAAGTCGTCGTCCTCGCTGAGTTCCTCCTCGTCGGAATCATCTTCGACTCCCATCACCTCTTCTTCCTCATCGGATTCAGATGCATTTCCTTTAGCATACTCTCCAGCTTGTTCGAGCAAGATTTTCTCCTGATTGCTGTGGAAATCATCTATTTCGTTTTCTTCGGGCAAGCTTTGGGCCTTTCTTTGGCCTCTTCTCGGATTTCCCTTAGCCATGTTCTCTGATTCACTTGCGATGCTCTTATAATTTTTTTTGAAAAGTCGCGGGAAGCTCATCACATCAAATAGACTGAAAAATCTACACACGAGGATGTCCAACAGATTAGAATCGTTGAACTCCAAGAAACCGGCTGCTGCCAAGCCATCCTTGAAGTTCAAGCCCAAGGCTGTGGAAAGAAAATCGAAGGAAGAAAGAGCAAAGCAAATCAATGTCAAGCATGAAGATACCTCAGACAAAGACAAGTTCAAATCATCAAAACCTCCGAGAACAGCTCAAAGAAGTACTAGAGGTGGAAGGGGTGGAAGACACAACCAGTATGCAAATACCCATGTTTTGTCATCTGGTCTACTTTCTTCTGGGGCAGTTTCCTCCGGGTTCGCTGAGGATAAAAAGGTCGTAAACTCCGTTTCTCCAAGTCCTGAATTCTTACTGAACTTGAAATTGAAACAAGGATCTGATGTTGTCAGATCATCCAGCAATGACTCTGAAGATGATGAATATGAAGACGGTTTAACGAGAATTGACATGGCAAAAGAGTACAAGTTTGCAGAAGAAGAAACGGTGTTATTTCCTGTCAGACCTGTGAGAGACGAAGCTGAAGAGCCAGAGAAGCTCGCCAGCTTCAAGGAACCTTCTCCTGTAAAAGAGGATCCAAAATCTTTGACCACTCCAGAAATTCACGCAGGATCCAACTCTGTGGAAACCGAGCTACAACAAATCCTCCACATCAAGGCCAATTTGGAGTCAAAGATTGCCCAACCCGTAGACTTATTGAGCCAAGTGGAAACCAAGAAATTGGCAGAAGACTACAGTCACATCAAAAATGTGCTTAATGACCGCTTTGATTCCCTTGAAAGCAAATTTACCTTATTTCAATTGCCAAAGATTTTACCTGACTATACGATTGCCAAAAAATCGTCCAACGAGAAAACTGTCAGTCAAGATAAAGAGACTTCTATTGAGTCTCCTGCCACTGGCCAAGTGGGACATATCAATATCCACAAATCCGGGAAAATAACTATTAACTTAGGAAACGATATCAATCTAGACTTGACAACTGGTGTTCCTTCTACATTCTTGCAAGAGCTTGTTTTGTTGGATTTGAGTACATCAGATGAAGCTGAAAAGATCCCCAAAATCAAGTCCGAAGATGATATGGATATTGAAATCGGAGACCAGGAGCATAATGATCAAGACAACGATAACGATAACGAAACCCGGTACCAAGGTACCATACATAAGTTAGGTGAGGTTGATGACAAGTTCATAGCCACTCCTATTATATAAAAGATCTCAAAACCAAACGTCTAAATATTTATACGTACTTAACATTTATTTACATAACTCAAGTTAATGCATTTATTATTTTCTACTTCTAGTTCCCTATTAATCTAGCTGTCAAAGCTTCAAGATCTTCCAAGGTTTCGGGTTGATCCACTTCAACAATATCATCAGTCTTGTCGTCATGCTCGTCATTAGTTTCGAACCATTTTGGTCTTTTAGCTTCAGGCTCATCTTCATCCTGACTATATTCCATATCCTGGTCGAGATCAGCAGCTCCAAGAGTATAAACAGCTTCCTCTCCACTCTCATCTTCAATCTCCCCTTCTCTTGCTCTTCTTTCGAATTCCTTTCTTCTTCTTTTCTTTTCCTCCCTCTTTTCTTTTGCTGTCAACTTGTCTTTCACGTCGGCAACGTTCATTAATTCACTTTCCTTTTCAACAAACTGTTCTTTTTGTACGGAAGCATCGCCAGCCATCTTAAAGTCCTCTTCATCCTGTAACTCATAGATTGGATGGGCTTCACCATCGTCGTCAAACACAAGTTTAGTTGGATTACCCTTTGATGATACGCTTGCTTTCTTGGAAAGAGCTTTCTTGGCCAGCCTCTTTGATACTGGAATATTGAGGTCTGGTAATTCTACTTCATTCAAATGATGATCTTTACGTTTGACAACCATAAAATCGTCTTCTTCCTCAGACTCATCATTCTTTAACTTCTTGTTTCCTGTCATGCTCAAGTAGTGCTCAGACAATACAGTCTGGTTCTGTCTTTCGAACATCCTATCGTACTTGGTTCTGAGCTTCTTTCCTCCATCTTTGAGATCTCCATTCTCATCTGTCTTAGCAAGCATTTGTAATTTCCTGGACTCGTTCTTCTTTTCCTTGGATGAACTTCCTCCTTTGATTTTAATCTTAGGGGCCCCTGGTAAACCCAAGGATGCTGCGTAACTCTCAGCTGGTAGTTCGTCTACTTTGAATACGTCCTTGTCCTTTTGAATGTAAACGGACCTATAGTAGGATATGAAGGCTCTTTGTCCCAAGTTTTTGATGGTTGGATCTTGGAAACATAAGGATTGAAGTTGGGGCCTGATCGTCTTTTTGCTCCTCAGTTTTATGTTCATCATCTTGATGTCAATCTTATTATTGCTCAATCTCCTTAGGAACCCTTCCTCTTCTGAAGGTAAGAGCATCAACAAAGACTTACCCTCACGTCCAAACCGAGCAGCTCTTCCTACCCTATGAACATAAGTGGCAGCGTCTTCAGCACAATCGAGTTGGATGACCCAATCGATGGCTGGAAAATCTAACCCTCTGGCAACAATGTCCGTTGCAAAAAGACATGCGTGCTGTGCTTGAGCAAATTTAGCAGTTGTCTCCAATCTTGCAGTTTGTTTGTGACGACCGTACAACTTCAACAAAGACATACCAGGTTGTAATTTACGGAAGGTTTCGTAAGTAAATTGAACTTGCTTCGAAGAAGAGAAGAAAACCAAAATTTTGCTGTTCAAATGGGACTTAATGAACGACCACAAGACATCTAATTTCTCTTCCAATGGTATTTTGATATAATATTGATCCAAGGAATCTGGAGTGGCTGAAATATCAGAGTCCGAAGAAACACCAATTCTCCTTGGATTTGTTAATGACAATCTAGCCAAATCCTTGACGCTGTCGCTAGTTGTTGCAGAAAAAAGCAAGGTCTGTCTGGTCTTAGGTAAATGGCCCACGATGTTGTCGATTTGAGATTTGAATCCCATATCCAAGCACCTGTCGGCTTCGTCCAACACCAACACTTGTAGGTTAGAGGTTTCCATTCCTACGGTCTCATTCAAATGTTGGGCAATTCTCCCTGGTGTACCTACTAGAATATTCATTTTCGACACCCTTTCCTTTTCGTATTTGACATCTTTTCCTCCAGTAACCAACCCAGCTGAGAACTGGTTGTAGGCCCCAATACTTTTCAAAACTTCGAATATTTGAACAGCCAATTCTCTGGTCGGTGACACGATCAAAGCTGCTAAACCATCATACTCAGTGATCTTGTTTCTCAATAATATCTCTATAGTGGGTATTAAGAATGCTAATGTTTTTCCAGAGCCGGTCTTGGCTGTGGCCATGATATCTTCACCTTTCAATGCATAAGGGATTGACCGTTTCTGGATGTCTGTCAATTTCATGAAACTAGCTTCAGCCAAGCCTTTTATGGTATTTTGTGAGATGGGAAGATGGCTAAACTGAGACACTTCCTTAGTCTCAACGGCAGGGTCAAACTCCTCGACCTTCTGCTGCAACCCCTCTAACTCATCAGCTTCTCTTTTCTTTTGTGAGGCTCTTGCCTGTTTATTGAACTTTCCTTTGGCTTTCTTTACCATTTGCCTGTTTGTAGATCGAATGCCAGAAGACTTTGAAAAAGTTCAGATGAGATGCCATCTCGCGAGGTTTGCCATGCACGACTTTTGGTGATACCAAAAAGGTTCAAAAGTATTGAATAGGAGAGCCAGAGAGTGCTATTGTTGTGCAAGTATGCATTCGGTTACATCAGTGTCCCGCATAGGGATTGGGAAGTTTTCATTTGACACTATTAATTTTGAGGATTGAATAAGGTGTGAATTTTACAATTTTGATTGCAGTTGTATGAGGTTGCTGCAGGTCATTTCAGACATGACATTTTTTGCTTATGAAATCTTGACAAAAGAACCATGTACGAAATCATATACCCGACGAAGTTGCTCACAACTGTTATCTTTGTTATTCTACAAGAAATCATTCATTTATTGCTATAACACCTATTTTGCAGCCTATTGCAATAACGATCGCGAGATCAAGATAGAAAGGAGCTTCAACCAGTTGTGGCCTTTCAACTTGAATTCACAGTTTGCATTGTGCCATTTAAAAGTTCAAACTAGGGTTCTATTATATAGGTGAGCTTGAATTCCACTGGTGCTTTGTGATTTGTGCAGTTGCCATACATTGTGGGCAGTGATGGTACAAAGTCTTCGGTTATACAGTGCTGGTCATCTGAAGCACTAGAAATTCAAAATCTCGGAATACTGAAGACACAAGTCACCATACTTGTCAGGGTTTCCTGGATCTAGAAGTTCGTAGAATATCTTTCCTTTAGGGATTTTGTAATTATTAATGATTCTGTCGAACAAACCTCCCAAGTACTCAGTGTCAGTTCTTTCAACAATGTGATCATCCACCACAATTTCAATAAGTAGACCCTTGAAAATACCGTGTAAGAATACATTAGAAGTTTTGATGTTCAAGTTGCCATTCTCTAGCTGGTAGATTTGACCACCATCTCCACGAACGTTCTGTTTCAAAGTCCAAAGACTTTGTAGTTTCTGGGCCGCAAACATATCAAAGGCGTCATTAAGTCCGGTAGCAGCACCTTTATGCAAATGTTCATTCGGAATCGTTTTGATGTCCAGCTCAAGATTCAAGTCCCCCACTTCTTCATCTATCAAATTGGTAAACACGCTTACAGAACGTTGATCAACTAAACAAATACACAAGTCACTCAAGTAAGAGGGCGATAGCGTGTGAAGAAACCGTGTCTCATTCGAGGCTGAGTCTGACTCTGGTTGTGTTGGAGGAATTGAATATGGGTTATTCCTGAAGATTTTAAAACTGAAGCCCCAGTTTCCTTTCAACTCTGGTAATTCATTCGAAAGTTCGTCGTGAAACTTCGTAATGGACTCTGGATTTGCACTCAGATTCAATATAACTCTGTTTCTGTTAGTATACAACAACATTGATCACATTATGCTTATATATAGGGCACTTACGCTGAAACCATTGACCTTAATTTGAAATTTCGAGATACCAAATCCCAATGTCTTCGCATCTCAAATTTTTTCAAAACCAGAGACCATCACCGGGAACATAATATGAACAAGAGCCATTTGAACGTCGAACAGGAGGCTTTGTTCGTGGGGGTGAACAAACAGAGTTTTGTGGTTGATTACGACTATACACTGAACTTGGTAGCCTATGGAGGTGGCAAAACAATAGCATTGTGGAGACCTACAGGCAACAATCAAAGAGGTGTCTTCTCTTCTTTGAAGAACCACACAGGGGATGTCACTTGTGTACGGTTTATTCCCTGCACACCATACTTAATTTCATGTGGAGAAGATCTGAAGATCAGTATCTGGAAAAAGATACCCGAAGCCTATCAATACGAATTGCTGCAAACTATCGAAGATCACAAGGGCTCCATTACCACTATCGCAGTTTTGAATGATAAGTTGTTCGTTACAGGTGGATCTGATGGCCAAATAATTATCTGGGGTCTTGATACCACAGAAAATACGGGTTCATGGGCAAAAAAATTGAATTTTGAAGTCAAACCAGGCTTCTATCCATTGGCTTTGAGCTTCGTGGAGGTGAAACCGAACCAGTATGTTTTGGTTATAGGTGGAACAACCTCTAACGTATTTGTGTACACGTTCACTTATCATGAGAATAGGGTGGAGAATTTATTACAGTCTGCTGTTTTGACTGGTCATGAGGACTGGATTCGGTGCTTGGTCTTCACTCAAGATAGTGAAGATGAATACTTGTTGGCCAGTGGCTCTCAAGATAGATATATCAGATTATGGAGATTGAGAGTAAACGAGAAGATTGACAACTCCGATGAAGACTCTAACAAGTTGATTTTATTGAGCAATAAGCAGTATAAATTTAGCGTAGAAGACACTAAATGTGCTGTAAGCTTCGAGGCCTTGATCATGGGCCACGATGATTGGGTCACTGGGTTATCATGGCATCCAGACTACGATATCCGCTTTCCTAAAAGAAACGAGACTAAAAAGAAGCTTCAATTGTTATCATCGAGTGCTGATACCGCTTTAATGGTGTGGGAAATGGATTACGATTCCGGTATCTGGATATGTGTAAGTAGATTGGGAGAACTATCAATCAAAGGTGCTTCTACGGCCACAGGTGCGTCGGGTGGATTTTGGTCTTGTACGTGGTTTGTTGACGGAGGGTCCCAATATATTTTGACCAACGGTAAAACTGGTTCCATCAGAGTCTATAAAAGTGAGGACGGGAACAACAAAGTATGGGACTCCGAATTGAGTGTCACCGGTCCTAATAGAGATGTCACTGATTTGGCTTGGTCCTTGGGAGGAGACTACTTTATGGCCACGTCTCTAGACCAAACTACAAGATTGTTGGCTCCTTGGAAGCACGACAACACGACTACATGGCACGAATTCGCTAGACCTCAAATTCATGGGTATGACATGATATGTCTAGATAACATATCCTCCACCAAGTTTGTATCGGCCGGTGATGAAAAGATCTTAAGGGTCTTTGAGATGACGCATTCTATTAGCCGGTTGTTGAAGGACCTTTGCGGCATTCAAATCGAATCTGAAGAGCTCCTACCTGAGACGGCCGCTTTGCCTGTATTGGGTTTGTCCAACAAAGCCGCCAACGAGCAGTTGGAAGTGGGAGAAGCTTCTGAAAGCCAAGACCCCGAGGAGGCTGAAACTAAGAAAGAAGACGTCTTGGATGACTTAATTGGGCCGCCATTAGAAGACTATTTGCAGAGGTTCACCTTGTTCCCTGAAGTAGAGAAATTATACGGTCATGGATACGAAGTGACATGCTGTGTGACGTCGCCCAATGGTAAGTTGATTGCATCTTCCTGTAAGAGTAATTCCATGAAGCACGGGATGTTGAGAATATTTAATATAACAAATGAATTCCAGCAGTGTGAACAGACGTTACCGGGCCACACCTTGACTGTAACCAATATCCAGTTTTCTCCTGACGGATTGTACCTTTTGTCGGTATCTCGTGATAGGCAGTTCATTTTATGGAGAGTAGTCAATGAAGACACAGGACAGTTTGAGATGGTTGAAACCAACCCCAAAGCCCACACAAGAATTATATGGGACAGCGACTGGTTGCCCCAACAACTTGGTAGCTACTTTGTCACTGTGGGTCGTGACAAAATGATCAAGTTGTGGAAAGTAGACGAAGACTTAAAAGAGAAAGTGGCATTGGTGGACTCTGTAAAGACAAACGACGTCGTCACCTCGGTTTCTATACACAAACAGGCCATCGGAAACGTAGCATTGATTGCAGTTGGATTTGAGTCGGGGGATATCCAATTCTACGTCGTCGACTTCGATCAACTGGAAACAAAGTTGCACGCATGGGCCATGATTCCGCTGGAAATCTCACCTGCCGATAGAGTGTCTAAGTTGAGCTTCAGCTCTCTCATCAATAATGGGAAACTCCAGTTGGCCGCCGGCAGCTCCGATTCTTCTATCAGATTGTACAGCATTACCTACAGTCCATAGGCAACATCCGTAGTCCATAGGCAATATCTACAGTCCATAGCCCCATAATCATATTCACAGTATCCATCTGGTTGGTGCACACCGGCCTTGTCCGTTGCGATCAAAGTGCTCACTGAAAAACCGAAGTTAAGACAACAAACTCCTTAGATAACGTCGAGGAAAATAAGCTTGATACGTCAATTGATCCAGATACATTATGGCCGATAAATTTCCTGCTTTGGACTCTATAGAAGACAACTTGCCGGGCGATGATGTCGCCGACTCCGACTTTTTGAGCCGGGAAAAAGAATTGGTGGGAGACGAATTCAAGACGGATCAAGATAATGAGGTTTTGGCAGGCAGTGACGACGAAATCAATGATTTCAAAGAACAGTTTCCGGAAGTGGACGGTGAGCCACAAGAAGTGAACCAATCTTATCCAGAAGAAGCCGAAGATGAGGACTTTACTGAAGTATCAGCCCCCAAATTCGAAGGGGAATCCAGGCACTTGAAGGAATGGAAAGAGCGTCGTGATTTAGAAATCGAACAAAGAGAAACTGCCAACAAGAAAAAGAAGGAAGAGATAGTTAACAAAGCTCAGCAGACCATTGATGATTTTTATGATAATTACAACACCAAGAAGGAACAACATGCAAAAGAGTTATCCAAGGAGGAAGAAGAGTTCTTAGCGAAGAGAGACTCTTTCTTGCAGAGAGGAACTTTATGGGACAGAGTCAATGAGCTTGTGGAAGAGACCGGCGAGGTGCCAAGTGATAGTGACAGAGACAAGACCAGATTCAAGGGGTTGTTGAAGAAGTTGAAAGGCAAGGAATCAGTTCCAGGAGCTGGTGGTTATTAGACTGATGGTTACTAGACGCTATTGTTATTCTCTCCATGTATAGTACAAAAAAAGTTAAATAAATACAGCCTTCCTAATTCCAGTACTCTCACATTATTCTTTCAATTAGCCTTATGATGGTGTTTTCTCGGATACCATAGTCTTTGCCCTTGGTGGTCTTCAAGAAATCATTCAAATTCATAAGCTTGAACACACCGAAGCAGAACACCAAGGTTTCCAATCGGGACCATGTAATCATTCTGAAGGTTCTGAAGAGAGGATGATTTTCCTTTAAAATACGCCATTTTTGCAACACAATCAACCGAACCAAGTACAAACTCAAAGCATTAAAGAACCCGTCTGAAATCCTTCTGATGTTGTCGGAGTCGGTGGTGTCGTCGTAGTCCGTAGGAGTATAGGAGAACGCTGGGATTAAGTCCATGGAGTTGGAAACCATAGTGACAAAACCAGACACAAATCCAATGGTCTTGATGTAGTTTTTGAAGAAGAGCTTGCGGTGTATGGAGCCATGGGTATACTTCATTAAGGGAGACGTCAAAGATATAAGAAGCATTGAGATCAAGTTGGGCATGTAAATGAAGTTGGTGAGGGAATTGGCCTTGTGGAATATGAAAGACACATAGTTCAAAACCACCAGCTTGAAGTCCTTGAGTGAATTGGCGTTGTAGATGTTGTGCTTGAGCTCGTAGTAGTGATCCAAGATTCTTTTCTTGAATGAAAGCACCCCGTACAACAATATAAACGCCAAGTTGTGGGCCACATAGCTCTTCAACAACCCCAACCATTTCAACGAGTTGTAGTCCACCCCCAACGCAAAGTTTATCCAGATCGGATTCAATATTCTCGACTTGATGGACGAAGACAAGTACCTCTGGTTCAACTTGTAGGTGGTGGGAGTTAAATAGTTGGACAAAATTTGGCCAAATATCAACGGGAAGATCAAGTACTGCTTGTTGTTGTATAAGCTCCTCAATCTCTCCGAATTGTAATAGCTGAGCTTGAAGTATCTGGAGGCCTTGGGGGTCACCAAAATCTGGGAATGGGAAGGAGGATTGAGCTCTCCAATGTAATTGGAAAATACATACACCACCCCGTAGTCACTGGGGATGTTGGGATTGTCCCAGATCGCCAGAAACAAAAGCCCCGAGCTGATCAAGTTCGAGATCTGTGACACCAATACCTTGTCACCCGACGGCTCTTTCAAATAAGGTTGCTTACCTTTGCCAATAACCTTGCGAAGAGCTTTTTTAATGGCTGGATTCAACAGAAGAAAACTGGCCCAGCGTATAGCCCGGTTCCGACGAGCCACCAAGAGAACAACCACCCATTTGATCCATCTGTCGACCGACTTCGTGTTGTCTATCTTCTCAAACATGTTACTTCTACAATGTTTTCAAAGTCGCGCATTCGTTGTGTGTTTAATGGCCCTTTTTGACAGCTAATGGAACACCAGAACACAGTGAACGTCGCGGTGGCAACTCCGTCTCCCGTCAAAGCCCAGTGCAAATACCACCAGATCTCCGGCGATTCTGTGCTGCTGAGCGAGTCGAGCCTAACACCTCAGCTCTCGTCTGCCAAAACAATGAACCTATCAAAGAGAAACACTCCACTCACCAGATCGAACTCCGTCAGATCCAAGGGCATTGGCCTCAATTTGGCGGTGTCTCCCGTCAATGTCAGCCTCAACCAAAACACAGCCATTGCGGGCCACTCTCGAGACTCGTCGAATGCCAGCGGAGTTGCAGATGCTTCTGAGAGCACAATAACCAGATCCACATCGGCCGCTTCCCCTGGCCACTCCAGCAGTCATGATCTCAAGTACGACGTCCCGTTCCCATCGATGAACGACATATTGGGGTTGGGAATTGAAGAGCAGTTGAGGCTCTTGGCCTTGAAGGAAATGAGCATCGTGGAGGTCAAGGACAGCATTGCCGGTCTTAACACGAAACTACGTCACCACGAGAAAGAGCTCCACAAGCTTCGTGAGGTCATACAGAAGCTGTTGTATAACGAGCTCTCGGGGCCCAAGAAGCCCGATACTCGACAGAGGAAAGACAGCAACCCAAGAGAGGAGGCTATAGCCAGTACCAGGAAAAATAGGAGGCGGTTGTCGCTTCAGAATGACAAGGTAAATGGAGGCAGGGATCAGGACAACGAAAAAGATGACGGTGAAGTCTATAAAGATAATTCCAGCTTGTGGAGTAGCCTCTCCAAGCCTTTGACTTTGATACAACAGTTTGATACCATGTTGCAGAACGAGTTCGAAAAGTCCTTGGTGTCCTCGTCGCATCAAACACAAATGAATGCACACCCTGTCAAGGGGCACAACCCCCGATTGTCCGAAGACTCTACCTCTAGTACGAGTTCTGCTCCTTCTCCATTGAAAATCAAGTCTGGGAAGAGCGATCGGATAAACCTTGAATACTTGGAAGAGGACGAAGAAGAGGACAAACCCCGAGGCTCAGATGATATGATACAAGCAGTTTCGTCGAGCCTTTGGTCGTTCGTAAATGAGATACGTAATAACGTCTTGAACAGCATAAACGAAGAAGGCAGCATGGATGCCCGACTTGATAGGGAAAGCAACATTTATGATATTGAAAATGGATCAGATATTGCTTTGAACGACAGTAACGACAGCACAATTATTAACGAAAACGATTTCAATAGGATTCTTGATCTCGAAAGGAAATAGATTACATATTCAATTGGATAGGGTTTTAATCAATGGTACATATGATTAAATATTTATTACGCAAGAACATAAAAATCATCTATAGTCTAAAGGTCTATTAGAACGGGTTAAATTTTGGAGTCAAATTGTCGTCAGCATTCGTTTTTGAGTCGGCAACTCCATTGGGGTTCACGTTAACTTTAGTACCAGTACTATTGTCACTGAAACCATAGAAGTTTCCTTTCACTTGCTCAAAAAGTAAATCGACCAAGTTCTTCATATTTTTCAGGTGGAAGTAGTTGGGGATGTTCAAATTTTCGAATTCATTAATGGAAAAGTTCAATATTTGGTCATTGGATAAATTGTACTCCGTTGGGATTGAGTTTTTCAAGGGGGGAAGCTTTGCTGGTTTGTCTCTTAAACTGTCGGCATTATCATAAGGAAGTACAGCACATAACCAGATTCTAGTTTTGTAAATCTTGAATAATTCCTTTATCAAGCCTCTAAAATCAATACGTTTGAAATTAGCGTAGTAGTAAAAAATCAATTTTTTGAAGTCAGATTGGTATTCCACGTTGATCAATTGTAAGTCGTTTTGTAAGTTTAATTCTTTAATTTTGTTGTAGCAAGTAATAAAGGCTTTCTTTTCTTCCAAAAACTTTCCACTTATTTTGTGAATCTCTCTTGGGGTTGCAAACCTCAAGACTTGCTTTGTTGGCAACGTGATGATGAATTCGTTATCCTCGTTGGAATGGTTATTGACAATATAGGAAGCACTTAAATTCATTGAATGTGTTCCGCCAAACTTCTTTAAGCTCTCATTATTACGGTTGTGATTCTTCTTGTCCTCTTCAGCAATATTCAATGACTTGAGGTGTTCAATCTTTTTCAAAAAATTAAACAAAATGGCAAGGTTCAAATCAACCAAAGGCTCTAAAATCATTACCAAATCCTTGCCTCTGTCACCATCAACAATAACCAAATCATCCTTTTGTAACAAGATGTTGGAGTTGTTTGAGTAAGACAACAAATCGAACTTCCCGTTTTTGTTCAAGACCAAACATAATAACTTGTGGTTGAAGGTTAAATTGTTCAAATTTTTGATAAACATGATCAACTTGACAATCTTCGGATGATCCAACAAAGTCTTCATCTTGGTCAAGATCTCCAGACTTAATTCAACATTTTGAAAGTAATTTGTAGTTTTACTAAACAAAGTACGCAACTCAGGGGAGGCCACAATGAACTGATCCTTTAAGATCAACCCGTTTTCCAACTTCATGACCGAGCCAGTGTTACCATTTGTATTTTGATTTTGGTTTCTCCCTTGATCACCGGAGTTTGCTCGAGAAGCAGCTTGCATTGATGTGGAGCCTGAAGGCTGGTTTTGTCCGAACGAGTTCATGTTCACATCATTGAAAGCTTGCATGGAAGAGTTGAGGTTGAAGCCCGTGTCGAACTCCACCAACTGACTTGGCCTTCTACTCTGGAAATCGTTAAAGTTGGCATTCAAGTTGAAATTATTGAAGTTATCCGACAACTGATTAATGGAGTAGTTATTGTAAGAGGCGTACTGAGCCAAATTCATGTTCTTACCGCCGAGTCCCTGGGATTGAGGCTGGTTCATTGTAGGAATCTGATTGTTCAAGAAGGGATAGTCCAGCTGTCTTGTGAAAGACTCGGCAGCATAACTGGGACGTCTAGAGCTGATGTTACCCACTCCCCCTTGCAATTCAGAGGGCAAATTGAAGCTATCAAACCTCCCGTTGAAATTGTTGAAGTTGTTTGAAAAAGGTGTGATATGGGGCGAAAATGAATTGAGCAATGGAGATGTCAACGGAAGTTGGATATTGCCATTCATGTCTTTGGAAGTAGGAGAACCCGAGGGGTTGTAGGAAGGGTCCGTGGGACCGGAGGTGGGAGACTTTTGAGAAGCGTCTAAACTGGAGAGTTTGTTGAACAATATGTCGTTGAAATTGGAATTCTGGTCCCGTTGGTGCTGTTGCTGGGATTGGAAGTGTATATTGGGGTTGGAATTAGGTGGCAAGTTCAACTTGTCCAACTCGTCGAGGTTTCCAGGAGGAGCCCCCGAAACACTGTTCTGGTGCCGGCTGCCGCTTTCCTGGGGATTGCCCAAAAAGTCTGGGTACGAGAAGTTCATGGCTCTAATATAACGTCTCTGAGGTGTCTATAATCTGGGGCTGGCTGCTTGAAGAAAAGGAAAGGGGAAAGTGAAGATCAGAAAAAATTGCTTGTACTATAGATAATCCAGCTATCCAAGATGATGACTTTAACAACACGTTCGCCACTATCAATCAATTATATCCGTGGTGGTTGTGGGAAAAAACCTGATTCCAGTAGTTTCTCCAAACACTCGCGAATTAGAAAAATTTTCTGAGCAAGAAAGAGAGAACCCTGTGAAGATTGGGCCGTGAGACAAGGCACGGAGGACCCACATTTGTTGTAGAGGAAGGGAACTGTGCGAAACGAATAGACCGAGCCTGTAGATGCGCTAGTAGATTATAAGTAGAGTTATGCTGCACACCACCGAGATGTTCTCGACACGAGCCTGATGCGACAGGAAACTCGAAAATATGGGGTAAAGGTGAATATGCTTGAAAAAGCAAGCATGACGCAAGTATTGTGCCTAACGGGATTAGCACGACGGTTGCACCGAGGACACCGAATTGTGGCCTGAGGGGCCCGATCGGTAGCGACAAAACCGTGACGAGGTGGCGTGCGCCCACCGGAGCCTTATCGGCACATGAGTGTGGACGACGATACGAGGGCTGGCGAGGTGGCACCCGGCAAGGGGCATTCAGGGGCACATACGGTGACAGGCATACGGGTTCTGGGGCGAGGCAGCACGGCTGTGGTGAAAAAGCCGGTGTTTGTGGTCTTGCGACACAAACGTGCTATCACCCCAGAGTGTCAAAACGTCAAGATTCATTTCAAGAGTCATGCCAAAGGGTCATTCCCAAAGGGTCGGTGTTTATTACGATACATAAAGAGCTGCATATTCACCAACACTCGAGATCATGGACTAAGATACATGCACCAGGTGGCGAGCTAGCTTACTGGTCAACTGTGGGTCAATCGCTGGTGGTCTTTCTAGCAAATCCAGTGCCGGCCCTAGGTGGATAAGACAAATCAGACGTATCGTCTGAGTGCTCGCATGTACACCATCCGGATTTGGGGGTTCCGTCCATTACGCCAGAAATGTGCTTACCACATCCCATCCAAGACTTGTTATGACAAATACCACAAATAGCTGCTTTACACATGGTTTGACAGTGAAAAGATAAGAAGCAAATCAGGCCGTCCAGCGATTTATATAGCGAGCATCGACGTGCGCGCACCGCCGGTGCTGGCCGCAGGCTCTGGCCGCCACCCGCTCTCCCTATTACGTCCCGCACTGAGCTCCTTCGTTCCGCTCGACTCTCTTCGTCCCGTTCTGAGCTCTCCACAGCCTTCTCTGTGAAATCTCTATCAAATATCTTCGTCCCACTCTCTGAAATCTCTACGCCCACGCCTGAACTCCACGCCAACCCCTAAACTCCACGCCAACCTCTAATCTCTACGCCCACCTCTATACGTGATTCATGCATTCAGCTACTTACTATACAGTGGCCCGCTAAAAACATACTCCACAAACCTACAAAGCTCCGCCAACTTGCTCTCTGTGTGCTTCGATCAAATCTCCGTCCTCCAAGTCTAATTCGTCAGGCGTGTTGTCTGGCCCAATTCTGGTTCCGTCCACCAAGAATCTCAACGTATCCATGGCCTTACCTTGTCTCTTACAGAAAGCCTCCATCAATCTTCTCATGGGCGTAGATCTCTTGATCTTGAAGAAGATCTCGGCAGATCCGTCACTGACTTTCAAGTTGATATGTGTGTCACCCTTTTCTTCCTTTGGTGTTTGGTCAGACATTGTTGTTGTGATAAGCAAGACGTAACTTCTTGCGATGCAGATTTGTTATTCGCGAGAGTGGTATGCACACGATTTTTATACAGTAGCTGCTAACAGGACATGGAGGGTTTAGTGTTGTGGGGGCAGTGATGTGGTCACTTGTGTATAGAGGGGTCTGTTTGTGTGGTTGTGTGGGTCCGAGCGTGAGGCGGTTGTAGGGGTCTGGAAATCGAGTTCCCACGCCTCTGCTCCGAAACATGATCTGCGACATAGTGTTTCAGAAGAGTTCCACACCTGGACCAGGCACACATTTGGCTGCAATATAGCATGGGAGGATGTTGAGGCCCCAGAAGTGAACCAACTTACTGGACATGCTCGAGACTCCCAACTACCTAAATTTCAAAGATAACCTTTCTCAGGTATGGTGCAATCGCTATACGATAGTATTGGTGATGGTTTTAGTGAAGGTGTATTTGTTCAAACAAACCATGGCATATGCATTGGCAGAGTTTAAGGTGCAGACGGTGCAAGCCATCGATGAGTACAACAATGCTAGTAAAATGTTTGCTGAAATACCTGAAGAATATGCTGCTCTAGTAAATGCTTTCGTGGTGAGCAGCATCAACAGCATTAAATCGCTGTCACTATATTTTGTGCTTTTGTTCTTGAAGGGTATGACAGCAGTAGCCAAGTTTGTGGTTGAGTTGTTTTTGGGGACGTTCATCTGCTTGTTGACACAATTCATTCAGGGAGTCGTACAATTTGCAACAAAGTTGGCTGACGACGTTTTGTCTGGTGTCAATACCGTTATCAAGGCATCTAGTACAGTGATCCAATCGGCTTTGAACGGCATAAGCGATTTGGTGGACGAAGTCCTGTCGGGTGTCAATCTGGTATCCAACTTTTTCACCGGTTCGGATGCCGTAAATGTATCCAGCTTCACATCTAAAATACATGAAGCTGTGACCAAACTTGGTAACATAACTATCCCTGCTTCTGTTTTCAGTGATATCAATAAATTGACGACGATGGTGCCTGATTTTGACGATTTGGAGGATGAAGCGTTGGACTCCTTGGTGCTTCCCCTAAATAGCTTAGCTGAAAGGTTTAACGTATCATTGAAGTTTCAGCCCATATCCATCAATGATGTTAACACTACTATGGGGCCACCAAACTATGCTTCGCCGGTCAATGAGCTTGACTCTCTGCCAATATTGAAGCTCATTAGCGATTTGAATCTTGTATTGAACCGGAACTTCAATGTCATTCTTATTGTAATGGTGATCTCAAGTGTGATGGTTATGTTGTTGTTGGCTTACAAAGAGTATTCAAACTGGGAAAAGAAGTACAAACTATATTTGGCCGTGAACGATAAGGGGTTTAAGCTGACATCAGAGATGGTGGTTTATGATGAGTTTAGCTTCCTCAACATCTTGAACATATACTCCAACAATGCCTTGTATTTCTTGGAAAAATTAGGCGTGAAGCTTAGCAATGAAACAGTATGGCTTTTGAGTTATTGCGTGTCTCCCACCTCCCTTTTCTTGCTAGGATTTGTAGTGTCAGGTCTCTTGGCTTTATTGCTACAGTTCATACTCTTCAAACAATTCCAGGCCCATCTATCGACATTCCCGTCTGACGTACTTAAAAGCAATGTCCGAACTTCCCTTCTGAACAACGTCAACCTTTTTGTTACTAACACTAATAAACTCATCTATGTACAAGAACTGCAGTTGAATGAAGAGCTTTTCGGATCGTTAAAAAATACTTCAGCCGTGATCAGCAGTTCAATCGATACCTTCGTCGAAAGTCTCAACACTACCCTTATTATGCCATTCAATGGTACAGTATTCGCCGACCCTATGTACTCGGTTTTGAACTGTGTATTAATCAGAAAATTGGAACTAGTAAGGAAAGGCTTCGAGTGGATTGAAGAAAACTTGACAATCAATATACCTAACCTACCGGACAGCCTTTCCTCAAACTTGAAGGAGCTTATGAAAAAACAAACATCAACTGTATCGAACGATCTCGATTCCTACATAGCACATATGATAAAGATGTTTAGCAGCACTCTATTTGTTGAGCTAATGTTCGTCTTATCTGTGCTTGGTGTGTTTTTGGTCCATCTACTAATTGGACTCGGAATATTTGTATTCAGGAAAAGCAGAGAGCTTAGAATTAGTGACCCCAGCCCGTTGTCAGCTGAACAAAAGTTGGCATATGGCCTTCCATTCAACAACATGTAGCTAGATTAAATTAGCCTAATGATGGTACTCGTTTTATTGAAAATTCGTCGAAGTATATAACATTATCATATGTGGAGATGGTTCTCAAGCTTCAATTCTTGGTGGTTTTGTTCTTGATAGGTGCAGGCTTCTTCCAATAATACTGTTTGTGAGTAGTTCTACATGACCTGATACCACCGTGGCCCCTTATGGAACCCACAAGTTCTTTTCTAGCTTTGTCATCATCTTTTTCAGGAATATAGTAGTACTCTTCATCCAAAGGTTTTCCAGCGGCATCTTTTCCCTCTCTTGAAATAACTCCAACTGACCCAACACTGTTCAAAATGACTTTCAACTGGCTATTGGACAAGTCATTTACCTTATCACTAACTCCTCTTAGAATCGATATAGGAGTGGAGGCCAATCTAGAGAAAGCTAAATGGTTCACCAAGATATTAGACACCTCCTGCCAATTGTCGATTTCTTCGAGTTTGGGCATCGGTTCTTGGTCTTCGAGGTCACTGTTAGACCTAGGCTCCTCAGACCTTGCTCTCTTGAATTTCTTAGGATGGTTGTGGTGGGTATTTGTCTTGTCCTGTAAAGGCATCAGCGAAGGGTTTGTAGAAGATGCTTTCTTGAATTTCTTGATGGGAGTTGGCTCCTCCGGAGTCACAAGGAATTGGTTCTTCACAGGAGTCACAGGAACGTGGTCTTCGAGAATTTTGAGAGGAGTTATCGTTTTGGATTTGCTTACAATTGGCAACTCATCTTCGGTTTCATCACTCTCGATTCTGGGGTTAAGTACGACAATATTGTTTTTGATCTCCAAGAGGACGTTGGCAAACCGCGGAAGGGTGATGGATTCTCCAAACCTCACCACGAATTCAGTGGAGTATGCGTTCAATCTTATGGTGGCAGAATTATTGAACTTGTTCAAAGTTTCACCAGGCAAAGGTGCATCAATTGCAACCAATTTGTATTCCTTTTCGTTAACTTTATTCACATGACAGGCCTTTGGAATTGTGGCACCAAACCCGTTGCATCCCAAGCATTCAACGGTCATTTCGCTGGCAGTATGGGTAATCTTCAAGTGCTTTCTCGAAACGGCCCGATCATTGGTCTTTATGGCAACGTCGCTGGCCTTGGACGACCTTCCCACTATCATCACCGGCTTAGTAAGAGGAACCTTGGTGAGCTTAACAGCTTTGTTCGTGGTGGAAGCAACACTCGTGATGACAGGCCTATTGACTTCAAATGCCACCTTCTTGGGAGCTTCCAACTGACTGTAGTTCTGCTCATGGTCAGACTGGTAATGGGGCGACGAGGATCTTCCAATGGAAGAAGATGGATGGGGTGTAGGGTAATGGGAAGCCTTTGCTCTTCCTCTGGCCAACTCGGCCTTGGGATTCATCTTGAATGGATCATGGTCAAAGTCCTTCTCATCTCTCAATGGAGACGATGGGGGAAACTGAGTCGACATAATTGATAAGAGGAACAAATGTACTACTGAGAACAACCGGTTGATTAGGATTTGTTTTGAAGTTGCATCACGAATCACCGGGTGTTTGTATATTCATCTACACACGCCTTTCCACGCTCTTGTCACGGTTTTCTCTGCACTCTATCACGTAACGTTGTTTATGTTGTTGCTAGTATTTCGCAGCCACTAAACGTCAATAGAGATTTCGCGTCTTTGTGTCACCTTTGCCCCAGCTCATCGTGTAGGTTTGAGGGTTTTAGCCCTCGCTTTTTGCGCACCGCTCCTGACTGCTTTTTGGCCCCCGGGGTTTTTGTGTAAGTTGTTCCACTTTGTGTCACCCAGGTTTTTTCGCTCTCACTGAAAAGTTAGATGAGAAAAATTTGAAAAACTTCACTGTAATAATATAATTAATCATGGGTAGTATGTAAAGATACCATTGAAAAACCAAAGGATAAGAAGACTAGAGTGACATAAGACTGAGGTGGTGCTAGTGATCCAGAAAGACTAGCCCTGTTCCGAACATCTGTTTTAAAAATGCTGTGACCAATGTATTGAACGAAGTGAAAAATTAAGAAGCGGAAGTTAAACCATGTTCAAATGAAATGCAAACTCTGCCATACCCCTTTGTTGGAGTATTTGAAAGCAGATCGCTCAGTGGATCTAAATGACCGATGTCCTACGCCTTTTTGTTCCTTGTTTTGTTCCATTATCATCTACTAACGCAATTCTATAGAAGGTACTCCATCGTTAGGAAAAAGACACAACAAATCTCACACCTTGTGTAACAGATGTGGTAAGAGATCCTACCATGTCCAAAAGAAGACCTGTGCTTCTTGTGGTTACCCAGCTGCTAAGATGAGATCCCACAACTGGGCTTTGAAGGCTAAGAGAAGAAGAACTACCGGTACCGGTCGTATGTCTTACTTGAAGCATGTGTCCAGAAGATTCAAAAACGGTTTCCAAACTCAATAAATAGATACTGATTTAAAATTCTCCAATTTTAATAAACGACAAATATTTGTGTAATAGTATCATTTCATTTATCATAATATATATACAAAAAGATCATTAGGTTTGGGGGCTAGATATCACCAACTATATCCATCTCATCGAATCGGTTACTCTCAAGGGTGTCCACTCCATTGATGTTGATGTAGAGGTTGTCAGCAACCTCGTTATCAATGCAAAATCCAAGAATTTCTCTGGACAATTCGACGGTTTCATTGTCGTATAGTGTTTCCAACCCATTGGGGTACTCGTTTTCAATTTCAGCAATGTATGCTTTGTTTTTCGTACTGAAGTTGACGTTGCTCAGTTCTCTTGCCTTTGCTTCCGATTCCTCATTGAGCACCGTGAGTTTGTACTTGCTTGACCGAAGCTCCGTGTAAAGCTTCAAGCTTGAGCTGGATAAATCGGAATTTGACGTGAAAGCTATACGTGAGAGCACAATTGACAACTCATTAAGTGTCTCGGAGGTTATAATTGCATTCAATGGGGAACTCTTAAACACATAGTTCAAATTCTTGATAGAGCTCGATATGATTTTGATTCTCAAATTCACTAATTTAGACCTTGGAGACCGTAAGATAAGATTCTGCTGAAGGTTTATACTTCGAATTATCAGCTTTATCACCTCTATTTCTTCCAATATGCTAGTGCTCATCCTGTTCACAACACAAGTCTCGATCATTTTACTGATATTCAATCTTAACTCTAACATGTGGTGCTCATGGTTGTAAAGAATCGGATATTGATCATTCTTTTGGATCTCCCGTGAAATATCTGATATAGGTTTTGATGTCACGACCAAGTCATTGAGAGTCGAGGTGCTCATCATGTCGAAGAACACAGCTTGATCCACCTTTACGAAATCAACGTTGTTGCCAATACACCTGTTTAAGCCGAAAACTCTGAAATCGTTTTTCACAGGGATGCCAGCAAAGCTAAGATTGATTAAGCTGTGTATAGTATCGCTGGGAATTTCTTCCGTCTCGTTTACATCAAAATAGTTGTGGAGGATTTCAACAATATTATATATGATGTTGATTTGAGCTCCATTCATCAACTCCACATCGTTCTTGGGGATCAATTGGTTAATCAAGTTCCGAATGCCAAATTCCCAATACAATTTCTTGCCCAAATTCACCTCCTGATGGAGGTTGCATAAGAACATTAATCTTTCTAACGTATCCATGCTGCACACTAAAGTGAACTTCTCGAGTAGAAACACCTGCGGAGTTTTATTGTAGTGGAATAACTCTGGATCCTCATCATTCAACCCATACTTGTAGAGAGTGATAATTTTGTAGAGGGCGGAGGCCAAAAGTATGACAATGCTATCATTGATAGCAGAAGGCTTGAACCCAAGAACCCCATGAAGAAGTGCAATCAAAAACGGGACCGAAAGCGTCAACTCGACTTCAATTAAATGCATTATAAGTTCAATGATAATGGAAAAGAACTCCTCAAGGAGCTTGTCAAGTCTCACGTTCTTTCTGCTTACCAAGTACTCAAGTATTATCCCTGATATTGGTCTTTTTTCCTTGAAATGAAACCCATACGCAAGTGTGGTTTCCTTGAGGGCCATTTTACCCAAATACTCCATTATTGTTCTCTCGCTTCCATTTATGCTTAATTTCCATATGAAGTCAGTCAATAAAGTGATGTCATTTTGGGTCCTGATAATCCTCTGTATCACTGGAGGAGCACCTGTCGAATCCACAGATTTCATGCCGGCACTAGCTTCCATTTGGCTCGCATCTGGCACCAGGTTGTTCATCTTTCGCTTCTTGGAGAATGTACTCTTCACCTGATTGTCCAAAAACTTCTTCTCGTCCTCTAGCTTTTGCAAGGAGAATTTCAACATTTTGATCTGCTCTTCCATGCTACGCTTGGATTCTTCATATTCCTCTTTGAGCTTCTTAGATTCCTGGTGTCCCTTGGACTTTGCCACCTCCAACTGGCTCTTCAAGATGGCTATCTCCCCGTCTGCCCGAAACAACTTACTCTTGACTTCTTCAGGAATTACAGAAGCAAGTTCGCCGCTGTCATCTGAGGCCGGTGCCTGAATGGCCTTGGGTGTCTGGAGTACACCTTTGGGTACCGTTCCATCGGCCAATTCGTGCCTTTTTATACTCTCAAAAAACTCATCATCATCAGAAAAATCGTCGCTACTCATTCTCGTTCTCCATCACCTCTGGTCACGCGTCTTATTCAGAGATCTGTCAATTCACTCGCCAAAGATAACGTCTTCAGTTATCTACGAAACTTTGCGCATCTCTTAACGGAATCGGCGAAAAAAAAAACTGAAAAATTACACTTGAGAGTTTACTAGCCTGATAAAACATCCACATAGAAGCATGGCAGACACAAATAAGAAGACCACAGATGCCAGAAATGACACCAGTGTGGATAATGAAAGCAGCAAGAAAGAAACCCCAAAGAAAGATCTCAAAGACCCTAAATCCATAGCTAACATACCTACATTTGTTCCCGCATCGTTGGTTCCAGTCCAACCAACACCTTTAAGTTCGAAAGACAAGTCCACAAAGAGAATGATTGTGGTGTTATCGCATGCGTGTTTGGAGACCCATAAGGTCAACAGTGGGGGCCCTGGAGGTGACAAGTTTGCTTTGTTGAACTGCGATGATCATCAAGGTTTGTTGAAGAAGATGGGAAGAGACATAGCTGAAGCCAGACCCGACATAACCCACCAGTGTTTGTTGACGTTGTTGGACTCTCCCATAAATAAGGCAGGTAAGTTACAGGTATACATTCAGACTGCTAGGGGAGTGCTAATTGAGGTGAATCCATCAGTAAGAATCCCCAGAACTTTCAAAAGATTCAGTGGTTTGATGGTTCAGTTGTTGCACAAGTTGAGTATCAGATCTGTCAACTCGGAAGAAAAGTTGTTGAAGGTGATCAAAAACCCTATCACTGATCATTTGCCCACCAAGTGTAGAAAAGTCACATTGTCCTTTGATGCTAAGGTTGTCAGAGTGCAAGACTATGTCAGTACTTTAGATGAGGACGAAAGTATTTGTGTGTTTGTGGGTGCTATGGCCAGAGGAAAAGATAGTTTTGCTGATGAATTCGTCGACGAAAAGATCGGTATTTCAGATTACCCCTTATCTGCCTCTGTTGCCTGCTCCAAATTTTGTCATGGTTGTGAAGATGTTTGGGGGATTTACTGATTCTTGTGCCCAAGGAATCTAATGCCTGTTTATAAATTACTGTGACCTTTGGTGATATAATATACGAGTTACACACCAAACCTTGAATCGAAGTACTTTATATATTTGAGAGTCTTTACATCCTCTGAATAATCCATTATACAAGTATAAAATATTTTTACAACCATGAATTTTTTTTATTCATGAATCCATGACACCTTCTTTGAGTAAAACCTTTTCGATCTCCTTGAACAACGTACCGGACGTAACCTTTGAACCCTTCACTCTGGCGCACACAATCTCTGACTTCTGGTTGAATTCACGAGTGTTGATCTTAATTCTAAACTTACAGCTCTTCAAATTGAAGGCATTGTTCTTGGAAATACCTCCACTTATGATGCTGGCGTAGTGATCATGCTTTAAGTTCTTCAATCCGAAGTTCGACCAGCTACTTAACAAAGCAAACAATGCCTGTGACATTTCTTGTTTAGGTAAGATAGTCCTGAATCTCCTGATCTCAGCATCAGTGCCTTCTGCAGGGGAAGAAGAAAACCACTTGAAGAAAGAGTTTTGCCTTTGAACAGGTTTCTTTTCTTCAAACGAATCAGCTGGAGATGGTAATTGGGTATTAGTTACTTCATCCATAGTCTTTTTAGAACCCCAAGATAACTTTCTGAAAATTGACTTGTTCTTCTTTTGGTCTGGCTTGTTAGTGCTATCTTCTAAAGGCCTAGATTTAGCATAGTCAGAAGTAGGGTTAGAGGGTGCTGGCTTTTTGATATTGGAGGGCTTGGTTGAGGCATAAGGCTTTGGCTTTTTCACTGGGATGGAGCCTGCGTTATCAAAGTTGGGAATCAACATGGATTCTGCACTTGGTAACATCGACTTAGTTTTTTGCCTTGGCTTACTGCTCTTGCTTTCTCTCTTTCCGGCATTATTGGGTGGTAATTTGATGTTGTCAAACAATTCATCATCATTCTTCAGTCCATCGAATTCGTCATTCTCGTTATCTTCGTCATCGTCGTCACGATCCAACAAGCCACCGTAGTAATCATCCAGTTCATCTTTTTGCTTACTTTTCCTCTTCTCAACATGCGTAGCAAAGGTCTCGTCTGCATTATCAAGGTTGTCCTTCTTAGACTTAGACTTCAGGTTTGCATGAGGCAAGTCGGGCAACTGAGACACAGGTCTGCCACTACTCGATTTAGAGTATCTCTTGACAGTATTGGTTCTTCCAGTATAATAGCTGGCCCTCTTGTTGGCCAAGTGTTCCTCGAAGTCCATGATTGAACCTTCATCTAAAGGTTCTTCTTCATCTTCGTACTCGTCATCTTCAGTCAATCCAACCCTGTCCAATCTATCAGCAAAACTGGTTCTCATATGTGGCATACGAGATGATTGGTGCTTCTTTTCTTCTTGGACGATGGAACTCAAATCACGGTAGGATTCCTTGGTGGAATACATAGACAATACAGACAATCTCTTGTTAGAATTGGTGAAATGTCTTGATTTTCTTGTAACGTTCGGAATGTTCACATCACCGATTAATGTTCCATGCCTTTGGTTCTTCTTTGGAAGCTCAATCTGTTTCTCTCCTTTGGCAATGCCACTAATATTCAATTGAGAGTTCAAGAGCCTGGATTTTCTGATCTCAGACAAGTACTCTTCGCTCAAATCGGATTTATCAATATCGACATCAGGTAACCTATATTGCTTAGAGAACCTGTTTTTATCGGAGTCGTTGTCAATAACTGATATGACTGATTCTCTGTTGTGTCTCTTCTTTTTCTTGGACTTTGACGTAGCTTTAGAGTCTTTGTACTCGGCATCTAAGGCCTCCTTGGCTCTGTTCAATTCCTCGTTCTCATAAGCAGACCACAAAGGATCCAATCTTGAGACTGGTCTTCTGGTCAAAACAGGATGCATCCTTTGTCTAGGAACAGGCTGGGTGATTGATCTTCTTTTGATATTTTCAAGGTCTTCGAGAGTCAAGTCATCATTGGCAGCCTCTTTTCCAGTTCCTTCAGAGATTGATCTCAAACCAGTTGTCTGAGCAAGTTTTGATTTTCTCTTTGGTTGCAAAAGTTCGCTGACATTATCATTCTCATTAACCACAGTAACCTCACTTTCAGAGTTGTTGGTGTCATCTTTGATGAAAATGGACAACTTCTTAGAAGACAACAAAGAACGTCTCTTTTGCCTCTTCCTTTGCTTTGCCAATTCTTTTCTAGCTTTCATCTCAGCTTCGTGTTTCCTTCTTTCAATTTCCATCAACCTTTCGTACTCTCTTGCATCCCTTTCTTCTTCATCAACCAAGTTTTCTTCGTCTTTATTGTAGTCTTCTTGGTTAAAAATCTTATCACATAACTGAGCAAAAGTGGCAGATGTTCTTCTTGTTTGCTTGTCCATATATTCCCAGTCAGTTTCACTCGACAACTTAGCATACGTTGATAACAACTTGATAGTAATGGAGTTACGCTTCAATCCGGCGGTCATAGAAGCTCTCATAGACTTCCTTCTGGACAATCTGTTCTTAGATAAGGATCTCATTAGAGAATTTCTCTTCTTACCAGGAGATGCTGGGGCCTTGGCGGGAGAGAGATTCGCTGATTCCATCAAATCTGGAATGTTTGAAGTCTGACCATGTGTAGCATTGTAGTTTTGAATCTTATTATAATGATCAATACTGTCCTTAGAGGGCAAAGAAGGAGGCATAGTATTCGATTCTTTAGAACTTGGGGTATTGTTGTAGGGACCCTTTTGTTGAGCTGAAACAATCTCATTATAAATGTTTCTAGGGATGGCAGTTGACGAAGAAGAGGACATGCGACGGTTTGCGCCAGGAGATCTTCTAGGAGAGCCTCTATAAGGAGAATTATTATTGTTGAAACCACCATTCTTCCTAGGACTTCCAGAAGCCCTTGGAGATCTATAAGGGGAGGTTTTGTAAGGTGAATTCTGGACACTGGAAGAAGCTGACAACCTACCGGTTGGATTTATCACACTGGTTCTGTTCTTGTATTGGAAACTGACGGGTCTGTGACGAGAAGAAGAAGCAGATATGTGGCCGGCCCTTGCCTTTTTGGGTGTCCCTTTGACTGAATTGTTTCTTCCAACAATTCTGCCATTATTGTTTCCTTGTTTGCTCAATTGGCTCATTGAATCATCATGATTATGTCTATACCTCATCAACAATGCATAAAATGTCTTTTCTGGGTTGTTCCCATTGGACAACAAGCACTTTATTATATCTTCTTCTGGTCTATCGTTCCATAAGATTGACAAGTTCTGTAAAATCTGCTTATCGATATTCTTCACAGAGCCCAATGACCTATGGGCAGTTTGTGGATGCGGCAATGACTTGACGCTGATCAAATCCTCGTTGGGCATTGGATACTTCGTCAATAAAGCATGTTTTAAGATATCGTTGGTAGGAATTCTCTTTTCCGGGTTGGCCGTCAACATCTTAGCAATTAAATCCTGGGCTTCCCAGCTTAATTCAGTTGGCATTTCAAACGACCCAGCCTGAACCTTCAACAACAAATCTCTGATATTTTCGTCATCGAAAGGTAACCTTCCTGTTAGCAAGGCAAACAATATTACCCCACAAGACCACACGTCTGAAGCGGACCCATGATATTTCAAGCCACTGACGATTTCAGGAGCAGCATAATGAGGAGAACCGCAACTGGTTTCCAATAACTTTCCGTTGCTTTCCAAAGCAGCCATGCCGAAATCTGCCAACTTGACGTTCAAGTTCGAGTCCAAAAGGAGGTTTTCGGGCTTCAAGTCTCTATGACAGATTCCCAAAGCATGACAGTACGCCGTTCCCAACACGATCTGTCTGAAATACTTGACGGCTTCAGATTCAGGTAAGGGGCCTCTTTCCACCAAGAGGTCAAATAACTCACCTCCCTCGACGTATTCCAACACCAAATACAAGTTCTTACTGGTTTCCCACACGTCATACAATCTTAACACATTTGGGTGGGTTAACAACTTCATGATAATGATTTCCCTTTCGATTCCATAAGGCAAACCTCCCTGACTAGGTTTTGTAGTTTCGTCGTCGTCTAACTCTGATTTAGATACCACCTTAACAGCGGCCTTTTGGCCATTGGATTTGTGGGTGGCCAACAACACCCTGCCGGTGGCACCTCTTCCCAAGGTTCGGCCCAATCGCCACGGCCCGATAAACTGGGGATGGCTGTTTGAATTGGTTCTCGACAATAACGACGAGGCGATCGATGGTTGCCTCGAATGGTAGGACATTTGTTGATTATTAAAGGAGCGAGTGGAGGGACAAATGTATTAAAAAGTCAGAGTAGCCAAAGATCCTGGAAGTTCAATTGTAGAGCAAGAAGAAAAAAATCGCCAGGTAAACAAGCTTGGTATATAAAAGATATTTTGTCGAAAAGGAGTTAATTTTGTGCCAAAGCGATGGATCGCGTTACGCGTCAAATTGAATATTTCACCTCCTGCGAGCACAATTTGCTTCATTTGACAATGCGACCACATCCAGTACATTGTCGAATACGCAACAAGGTTGGCTGCATCGAGACGCCCGCTTAGACTCTGAGGCCTGTGTGTTGATCTCCTGCGTGGTGTTGATTTGCCGGCTGTTTGTAGGTTTTTGAGTGGCCAAACGACACTAGATTGTCATAAACGGTTGTAATCGTGCGGCGACATGAGCTAGACGGCGTGAGCAGACGGGCGAGCCGGGCGTGCGAGCTAGACGACCAATTTGGCGACTTTCTATGCCGGTTGCAAATTATTTTTTATTGGCCAGGGGCAGATTTTGCCGGGGAAGGAGTCTATATATGTTTTGGGTATTGATATTGGATACGCCCCGGTGCGGCTGTTATGAATTGGGCACACTATAAAAGCTACTGACATCGCATGGGGTGAGTGTCCCTGTGGTTGTAGATATAAAGTGGCAGTCCTTGTGGTTGTAGATATAAAGTGGCAGTCCTTGTGGTTGTAGATATAAAGTGGCAGTCCTTGTGGTTGTAGATATAAAGTGGCAGTCCTTGTGGTTGTTGATATAAAGTGGCAGTCCTTGTGGTTGTTGATATAAAGTGGCAGTCCCTGTGGTTGTAGATATAAAGTGGCAGTCCCTGTGGTTGTTGATATAAAGTGGCAGTCCCTGTGGTTGTAGATATAAAGTGGCAGTCCCTGTGGTTGTAGATGAAGTAACAAAGAACTCTGTCTAATATTGTCCAAGGAGACGTTTTACCAAGGCTATAACATTTACTTAGATCTCAGATTTCTTGTTGGAGCTTCCCTTGGACTTTGCGACGTCAATACCAAAGTATGCATGAGAGCATCATTACGGAAAGCACTTGAAATATGTATTCATTACTCAAACCAGCCCCGAAAAACAAGGAGCATCAAATGACAGCAGACCAAGAAAATTTAGCACCATGTGAGTGGCTGTAACTTAAACTTGGGAGCATATCGTTTTGTGGACCTTGTCAGAACATTGAAGAGACAGACCTCTAATCTACAGTATCAATCTTCTATAGTCAGCGATGTCAGACTCCCCAGTAAGAAGTCCTCCACAAACTATCACGATGACAATGTCGTCCGAAGCAGCTTTGAAGCAGTCAAGGTAAGCTTGATTCTTTGAAAGTAAAGATATAGCAGCCCCACAGGCAGGTTCTACAACCTCTCCAAATGTGTCATAGTAGAATACAGAACCTTCAACAGTGTCGATGTCGTCGATTACACAGTTGTAAACAGGGTGAGTCTTCCTTAGCTTCAACGATTGTGCGCAGGCATAACTTGATCCCAAGCAAGTAGCCAAAGTGTTGACCGACTTGAGGATAACTACCTCCCCCTTTTTTACAGCTTCATCAAAACACGGTGCCCCTGTACTTTCAACAGCCAAAACAGGAACATTCTGAAGGTACTCCGACGACTTCAACCCTTCAATTATTCCACACATCAATCCTCCTCCCCCAAAGCTACAAACAACCCCTTTAACCTTCTTCAACTCCTCTTGACTCATCTGCTCCTCAATTTCCTCAATCATTGAAGAATGACCTTTCCAGACAATTGGATCATCGAAAGGATGACAGTAAACAGCATTCACCTCAGATTTATCCAACTTGGCTATTATTTCGTTCTTCAAAAAACTGTCTGCTTCACTCCAATGTTTTCCTTTCATATACACTTTGGCACCGTAACCTTTTAGAATCTCCACCACAGAGTCCTTGGCCGTTTCGGGAAGCACTACTGTGCATTCCACACCAAAATACTTACTACTATAAGCAGCTGCAAGGCCAGCATTACCTCCTGAAGAAGAAAAGACTTCCACCTTTTGGGAACTCGATTTTGCCTTGTTGATAGCACAAGATATGAGATAGCCGAGCCCTCTCACTTTGAAGCTTCCACATGGCTGCTCGAGCTCCCTTTTCAAAAATACTCTGCATTGAGTACCGACTTGATCGGTGGCCTCCACAACCGATGTCTTGATCTGCGGTAAGGTCATCTATTGTGATCTATATTTCTTGTCTACCAAATAACTGGAGCTCCGAGTGCAATGCTGAGCTCTTACTTGCAAAGCTTGAAAAAATCTCTAAGATTGTCAAGGTAAGGTTTAGTTGTAGATCTTGCACGCTGCGCGTGAAAGATGCATGATATATGCATAGACGTATCAACTCTGAACAACTAGATGTTTCATGGGCAATTTACTCACGTAAGTTGTGGTGCATATTACCACAGAGACAGTCCATTGTCCATCAAGAAACGATAATAAAAAGGATAGAATCAATAATGTTGGAATATTTCTTGACTTAGTTAGACATATCTTGCATAACCCTCTAAATCAATGATTTTCTCAGCTTGAGTCTCATTCCCAGCCAATTTTGCACACATAGATTGATCTTGGTTGTTATATATCTAAGCATCTTCCTCGTCATTGGCTTCGGGCGTGCTAGTTTGGGTAGGAGAAACTCTGGTTAGTTCTCGTTTTTTCTCCAGTGCATCCTCTTGGGTTTAAACAGGGGACTCTCCTATTTCGTTGTCACCTCTCTTTCTGTTCATTCAAGTGCATTGACTCGATACCATTCATTGATCTGTTCCAGTTCATCGGTAGTGCCAACTGAGATGCTTACATCTCTTTTAAAAAAATGGTGCTATCAATGATACACAGGTGGGTAACTAGTATTCTCGTTCTGTCCTCAAGTAGTCTCTTAGAAGAGTTTTCTATGTCATGTTCACCTACCATGGTTCAACTGTCGATAAAGCATCGTCGTCAAAAAAGCCATTGTCACAAAACTGATACGAGCTTTTGAACTCCAGACAATGACCTTCAAGCCACTTTCTAAAGAGCATACACGCATATATGACATCCTTATATTTTTTCTCATCAAGCTCAGGACCAAAAGAATGTTTTGCTTTACAGTAATGGTTCTGGATCCAGGTCTGCCCACTGAGGATTAACGATCTACTGCTCCCCACAATTCCCTCGGACTTTCCTTGTAACTTGACCTGGTGTTTCTCTTTCTCCGGCTCTTTTTTACTGCTCTTCTTGAACTCATGGCTCGCCGGTGACGACAAAGACGTTCATTGCCCTATGCTACTCTATATACCAATATGCAAACCTCATAATCCTATCCCAGTGATCATTTCCAACTGCTTCGTAATATCGTTCTCGACCTTCTCACGAGTGCTCTTGTTTTCTTTGTCCTTGGAAAGTTCCTGTTTGAGCTCCTTAACATCTAGCACGCTAGTACCGGTCTTCAGCTTCTCCGATGCCATTTGGATTTGTGGGAGCCCTTCGAAATTAGCATTAAGCTTGTCTATTTGAACTTTTGCAGCCTTTCCACGGCTCTTACTCACAGCATCTCTCTTTTTTATCACCTTATTCACCCTAGTGGGCTTTCTGGTTCCGTTTCTCTTGTTCTTGGAATTGCTGTGCTGAGCCATTTCGTTATCGTAGGATTTTTGTTAGTTACTTAAAATGCGAAGAAATTTTTGAGATGAGATTGAAAATCATTCAAAACAGCAGAGCAGATGGTTTCAACCCATAATCGTGACAAGCCTTGGGACACTCCCGACATCGACAAATGGCACCAGGATGAATTCAATCCTGAGGATAATGCCAGTGGTCAGCCATTTACCGAAGAGCTGAATTTCATGACGTTGTTTCCAAAATACAGAGAGCAGTATTTGAGATCTATTTGGAATGATGTCACCAGAGCCTTAGGTAGGCACCATATTGCCTGTCAGTTGGACTTAGTCGAAGGTTCTATGACTGTCAAAACTACAGGTAAAACCTTTGACCCGGCCATAATATTGAAAGCCAGAGACTTGATCAAGTTGTTGGCAAGATCGGTTCCATTTCCTCAAGCAGTGAAGGTCTTGCAAGACGACGTTGCCTCCGATGTTATCAAGATTGGAAATTTTGTGAATAACAAAGACAGATTCATCAAGAGAAGACAAAGACTTGTGGGGCCTAATGGTAACACTTTAAAGGCCTTGGAGCTTTTAACTAAATGCTATATTTTGGTGCAAGGAAACACTGTAAGTGCCATGGGACCATACCAAGGGTTGAAAACCGTAAGGAGAGTAGTGGAGGATTGCATGAAGAATGTACATCCTATATATCATATCAAAGAGTTGATGATAAAACAAGAATTGAGCAAGAAACCAGAATTGGCTAACGAAGACTGGTCGAGATTCTTACCTAAATTTAAGAAACAGAATGTCCAAAGAAAGAAGGCACCGAAGAGAGAGAAGAAGGTTTACACACCATTCCCTCCTCAACAACAACCTAGAAAGATCGATTTACAAATCGAGAGTGGAGAGTATTTCTTGAATAAAACTGAGAAGAAACAAAAGCAAATGGAAGAAAAGAAGGAGAAGCAGTTGGAGAACTTGGACTTGAAACAACAACAAAGGCAGGAACACTACGAAGCCCCTGAAGAAGAAAAATACGAAAACACATTGCTTAAGAAGGAAAAGAAAGACAAGAAAGACAAGAAAGACAAGAAGGATAAGAAGGATAAGAAGAGAAAGTCAAAGGATACTGAAGAGGGTGACCACAAGAAAAAGCATAAGAAGGTGGATCAATCTGAAGAGTAATTCCGCTCCTTAGTAAACTGTTAATATAATCGAAACCCTATCATATAGCTAAATTACTCTCACAATGCATATAGATCGTAAACATGCACACAAGTGAAACGGTATGTACTGAAACTAAATGCCACCCCGGATGCAGGCATTCTCCAACCATTTCGGGATACTGTGTAAATCCCTGAGCCGTCTATTTGTTTTGTTTATTAATCCCTTTGTTAACAGTATAATATCTTCACGACATTGTCAACTACTGGAACGAAAGACTGCATTCCTCTGCCAAAATCGCGCCAGATCTCGAGAGAATTCGCGGCAGGAGACTCAAAACTAGCAAACTCTATATTTGCGACATTCTGCTAGAAGAGGTTGGCATTTCGCATTGGGACATTGTAACTTTTGTTCGATGAGCTTGCTGCCAAATCAGGCCAAACAAAAACAAACTCCTGTGGTTCATACACTCCCTTCACCTCATAGTAACGAGATGGTTGATAATTTAACAGTCCACAAACACTCTTTGCTTCACCTTTGTTCTAAGATCCCAGCGAACCTCTCGCAACAACATAGCTGGCTATTGCATACAAGGATCTTAGCGAGAGCCCTTTCCGTTATCCTTGCTATTGTCCCTCATTTTCCTCAACTATGAGCAGTGCAATCACAATAAATCAAGTTCCTAGCAGCAGGCTAGATGATTTGCTAAACTTGGTCGATACTATTGAGAGCAAATCGGATCGCATACTTCATGGGTTTAGTCAGTCTTCTGTGTTTTCCGGCCAGATCATCAGCCATTACGACTCCGTAACCAATATGGATATCAGGATCGATAACAGCCACACATCCATTCAAAGTAACTACCAGTATTTGAACGACTTCAGCGAGCTATCCTCCAAGCTCTATATGTTCGAACATGACTTGAACCGCAATGATCTGACCACAAATACCCACATCTACAGTAATTTGTGCTGTGAATTTGACTACTTGAAGCAAAAGTATAGCCATCTCGGTCCTCTGCATCTTTTCACAGCTTCACGACAGCCACAAACATACCAGGAGGAAGTTCGCCCCAAACCCAGTGAACAAGACTTGAAGGACCACCTTCCCAAATCAGTTTCCGTTTCCAATTTGAACCTCAAGCCAATTCGATGTAAAGCCAATAAAGTCTACAAGAAGAAATCCCATTACAGAATATCCAATTTATTTAATGGGTCCATCCTAAATTCTCCAGTAAACGTTCAGCTGGCAGCTGAAGACAGTATCGACAGCTCGATTGCATCCAGCCGACCAGATCCTAACTCGTCGTCTGACACCATCGATAATATCATGGATGCAACATACCCTCAAAGTAACGATACCACTCCAGATCTCGAATTGCATGAGTTTGATTTGGAGCACAAACCTCAGTTTGTCGACATAAATGGGGATCCTTTTAAAGACCAGAAAGAGGCCGACCTCAATTGCATCAGTTGTGACCTCAACGATAACGAATCGACTCTCTCTGATGGCCCAGAGATGGACTTTGAAAACTTTGAAAGTTTTTTAAGACGCTCCAGGACCCACCTAAACCCAGACAGCTATCCATTTGCGATAAGAAACTCGGTCAGTGATGCTAGCATAAACCTCACCTCTAAAAACTCCGCTGAATCGATTGGACCCCATGAAGAAACTGAAGCTAATGAAAGTCTGGATTCAAAAACAAAGTTTGCACCTAATTTTAAGTTTCACAATCCGATAGACAACATCAAACCATCACAAGGATTCCTTTCACCGACAGTCGAATCAATATACTCCCTCCCGACTAATACCACATCTAGCAATAAAGCATCCGACTATGAATCATTATTGACTAAGTTCATCACGTCCCCAAAAACACCTTCCAAAAAGAACCCGGATTCGTCCTTCTCCTTTTTCAATTTCATCAACTCTCCAACTTCGAAGCAAAATCTGGAAGCCTCAAGACCTTTTCCAAAGAGGCGAAACTCTTTGATAGGTAGCTCGTTGACTGAGACGTTTCTTCAGTTGATGCAAACAGAGACTCCGGTACAATTGGTAGGTCAGAGAGACCCACCACAACCAGTACTAGTGAAGCAAAATCTTGGTGAATCACACTCAAGTGGTACAAGCACACGGAGAAAGAAACGTAACAAATTGGAGGAATTGAAGTCTGCCCCCAAAACAAAACCAATAACCATTCAAAATGACCGACAGTTGCAACGATTACCTCAATCTATCAAAAACAACTCTTCTGCGTCGAGTCTTTTTTTGAACTCTAATATGTCTTTCACAGTCAATCATGGGGACATGTCTATTTTCAAGAAACCCTTGGTATCTAGCTTCAGCAATCGCTCCCTACAAGAGGCTTTGAATTCGAGTTTATCATGAATTACTTGGTTCTCGTTGCTCATATCCTACGACTATGGCCGCTTCACCTGGTTTTTTAACTCAGAGTGACAGATATAATGGTCAACATTTTATTTAAATCAAGTGAATTATTTTAGCATACTCCAATAAACTAATGTCTAAATTTACGGAAGCTTTGTAGCTTGTTCAACTTGGGCGTCTTCTTTGTCTTCTTTGACATGAATGTAATCGATGCTTTGGAACCACTGGCTGTCTTATATTGTTTGGAAACGGTGACACCACTAAAAGAACATATCGAGCTGGATGCACTTGATCTGAACGACTTTATAATTGATGGCTTTCTCTTTGGCAATAGATCATCGTCGGAGAAGTCAGGGTTTTCATCTTCCTCCTCTGCTTTCTCTTGGTCATCATCTGTCTCTATTTCAACTTCTCTGATAGATCTTTTCCTCATATTATTGAAGGACTTGGTCTTCAAAGCACTCAAGTCTTCTTCGTCAGAGTCAGCTAAGTCATGCTGGAAGTTTGATCTCCTTTGTTCATACTCGTATAGATCGAGAGATTCCGATAAAAACGACAACTTACTCTTGACGAAACTCTCTTCTAACTTAGATGGCTGCAAATCATCATCTTCGTCGTCGTCAAGTCTGACCACACTCTTGGTCAAATCTTCATGGATACTCTCAAAGAATGCTTTGGCCTTGTCTGATTTGAGATTTTTCATTGACTTGTTGAGCAGTTGTAACTTCAATCTCTGTTCCTTCAATTTTTGCTTTCTGTAGTTCAAGAGAATCTCGTCCTCTTCGTCACTAAGTTCTATGTCGAATCCGTTTCCAACTTTCTTCACAAGCTTATGATTCTTGATATCATCAATCAACTTTTCTAATTCCTTTCTATCCTTGATCTGATACTGCTCCATGAATTTTTTCCTGATTTCTTCATCATTCAAGTCAATGTTGAAGTTGTTATCAATCATCCTCTCATCTTCAGAGTTGGCTCTTTCCTCTGCTTCTCCGTCGGCTCCACCAACACCTGCCCACTCATCTTCACTTTCTTCAGCTTCTCCTTCGATTATGCTCTTATACCCTTTTCTCTCCATTTCTTTTCTTCTCTGTAGCAATTTGAGTTCTTTCCTCCTTATCTTTTCCTCGTACAACTTGATTCTAGCCTGCATTTCCTCGTCGTTGACTTCATCTTCTTCTTGTTCGACAATATCATCCAATTTGTTGTTCTGAATAGCCTTTCTTCCTCTGTTGACCATTTCTGGAGTTATATCGTCCAACTCTATTCCGATTACTTGGGTTTCCTCTGTTATTACTTTAGTAACATCAATCAGCGATTTCACAATCTGGGTGTCAATGACTTGAGTGGATGCGTCAACTTGTGTAGAACCATCGAAAATATCAACTTGTGTAGCCTTATCCACTTGTGTAGCTTTGTCGGATTGAGTGGTTTCATCGGCTTGGGTGCTTCTGTCTGCTTCGGTAGTAATATGCTGTACTAAGGTTGAGTTCAAGCTCTTCACTTGTGAGGGCTGCAAAAAGCTATCTTCTTCAACCTCATCTTCTTCATCAAGCTTATCAATTGGCTTGAGATTACTGAACAACTGGGAATGCTGGAAAGAAGTTTGACCATAAGTAATCGAATGGTGAGACTCATCTCCCTGTTTTTCTGGAGAATCGGGGAGTTCTTGGTCCGATGCCTTTTCCAGTTCGCCCACTTCTTCATCTTCCGAATCAGAAATCCTTGGCTTACGATGACTAATGCCTATCGAGAATCCCTCATTTTCTTCGTCTGACTCCATTTCATGTTCATCATGTGAAGCTTGTTCACTTCCATCTTCGCTTTCTTCAGCTTTGTCATCTACGAGATCATTGTTGACGTCAGACTCGTTCTCGTCCTCATCTTCGCCAGACAATTCGAAAGCACTCTCTCCCCAGTCTTCATCTTCTTCTTCATCTTCGTTGCCTACTCCGTTCTTGTTCAACAAAGCTTGGGCTGCCTTTTCTCTCATCTTTTCCATCTTCCTGATATTTCTGGCCCTCTCGATTTCCTTTTCCAACAAATTCTCCATGATTTCCTCATCCTCATCTTCCTCCAATTGGACCTTTCTGTTCGGGTCTGAATTGATCTGGTTGATGTTCATGCGGAACAAATTTTTGAACAAACTCTTTGGATTAGAAGACTTCTCGTACTTCTTGAATGCAGCATGTGTTTTCTTGAGATACTTCAGCTTGATGGATATCTCTTGATCTCTTGATACTTTTGGTACGGGAATTTCGTCCAAGTCGATACTCATGCCTTTCAAGTTTTGCTTGTAGATCTCAATTGGATTTTGAGGTTTTACAGGTGATTTCATGGGAGACGTGGCTGGACTGCTCAAGCGAATCTCATCATCACTATGGTCCTTTCTTTCGTCTTCTTCATGCTCTGCATTCCCTTCTGACTCTTGTACTTTGACAGCATCGAAGTTGTCCTCGAAGTCTTTGATAAAACTCATCTTCGAAAACAACTTCTTCTTGGGCTCAGAGGCCGTGCTTTCGACAGTATCGAAGAAGTTCACCCTCTTTTGGTGACCAAGGAATTTCTGAAATTCGGCCATGTCTTCCGACTCCTGAATATTTGACGCTTCCAATTCCTCATTCTCCTCGTCAGTTAAAGTCACGTTCGAAATATCCTGCTCCAACCGTTGTTTCTCAGCCAATCTCTGTTGTTTTTTCTGCTCAGCAAGAATCTTCGTCCGCTCTTCGATAGTTAGCTGAGTGGCAGCCTCCGCCTCTGCCCGGGATGGCACTCGTATCTTCTGTGTAGCATTTTCGACGTCAGTATTGTTGATCTCTGAGAAGTCAATTTCCAACTGAGGTAAAAGAACCGACTTTGCCAAAGGCTCAAGAGGACCCGGAGCTTCAGACACAGAGTCAGCTGGCCCGTCATCTATTTCGGAGTCTGAACTAGTATCTTCTCCCGCAATCCGCTCTTTGATAGCGTTAATTCTGCTCAAAATGCTATTCACTTGCGTGAGGTTCAGAGATTCTGCCTCATCACCGCTATTGTGGTCACTTTCACTCCCACTAAGCTCGCTATCGTCCTGCTGAATGACCTGTGTGGCCTGGTAAGTGATCTTGGCCGGTAAAACGTCGATGTTGTCTAGCAAATCCATGTCCTTCCAGCTGAAACCAAATGAAAATTGTTCAAATGTGTTTACATCGTGAATGCAACGCGAGTCGCGATTTGCATTTGATTGCTGAGGTAATGTTTACGCAAGAATTCGATGATGCGTAAATTTTTCACATGCAGATGTAAGCACGTGATATGGTGTTATTCATGTTGTTGGTCCGCTCGTTTAGTTGGCGATGGCTGCCACAGTGGATCGGCCCAGACGCGCACTCTCTAGCACGAGGGGACCGTTTATTGGCACGAGGGCTGGGGGGACCGCACGAGGCTTGGGGGCAACTGCACCTCTTGCGAGGAATCCCGAACGCACGCCAAACGTTGGCACCTGTGCTATCCAATTTGACTCGTTCATTAATTAGTATCGAGCGAGCTGGGTAGACATCCGCAGCTAGGCCCCCAGGCCCTTGCACTACAGGCGATGGGCCGGTTGACGAGAGAGGTATAGGTCGCCCAATGGACGCAAAAGTAGTGTGTTTGACTGCTCGTATAAATCGTTAATTTAGATCAAGAGATGAGCCAAATACACGAATCTGTCTCAACATTGGACATTGGAAAATTTTTGTATATAATAAGCAAAATTTCCACACAAGATTTTCAAGGAATTTTTTTCAACAATTTCAACACCGTTCTTTACAACAACAATGAGTGCTTCCGAAGACAAATTTTTATTCACCTCCGAGTCTGTCGGTGAAGGTCACCCAGATAAGATTTGTGACCAGGTTTCTGATGCTATTTTGGATGCTTGTTTGGCTGCCGACCCATTGTCTAAGGTTGCTTGTGAAACTGCTGCTAAAACTGGTATGATCATGGTGTTTGGTGAAATCACCACCAAGGCTCAATTGGACTACCAGAAGATCGTCAGAGACACCATCAAACACATTGGTTACGATGACTCTTCTAAGGGTTTTGACTACAAGACTTGTAACGTTTTGGTTGCCATTGAACAACAATCTCCAGATATTGCTCAAGGTTTGCACTACGAGAAGGCTTTGGAAGAATTGGGTGCTGGTGATCAAGGTATTATGTTCGGTTACGCTACCGACGAGACCGAAGAGAAATTGCCATTGACCATCTTGTTGGCCCACAAGTTGAATGCTGCTTTGGCTGAAGCCAGAAGAAGCGGTGAATTGGCTTGGTTGAGACCTGATACCAAGACCCAAGTTACTGTTGAATACAAGAATGACAACGGTGCCGTTATTCCATTGAGAGTCGACACCATTGTTATCTCCACTCAACACGCTGATGAAATCTCCACTGAAGACTTGAGAACCGAGATCATTGCCAAGATCGTCAAGAAGGTCATTCCAGCCAAGTTGTTGGATGACAAGACCATTTACCACATCCAACCATCTGGAAGATTCGTCATTGGTGGTCCTCAAGGTGATGCTGGTTTGACTGGTAGAAAGATCATTGTTGACACTTACGGTGGATGGGGTGCTCACGGTGGAGGTGCTTTCTCTGGAAAGGATTTCTCCAAGGTCGACAGATCCGCTGCTTACGCTGCCAGATGGGTTGCCAAGTCTTTGGTCAATGCCAACTTGGCTAAGAGAGCTTTGGTTCAATTCTCTTATGCCATCGGTGTTGCTGAGCCATTGTCCATTCACGTCGACACTTACGGTACTTCTAAGTACTCTTCTGAAGAGTTAGTTGCCATTATCAAGAAGAACTTCGACTTGAGACCAGGTGTCATTGTCAAGCAATTGGACTTGGCCAGACCAATCTACTTTAAGACTGCTTCCTACGGTCACTTCACCAACCAAGAGAACCCATGGGAACAACCAAAGGAATTAACCTACTAGATTTGGTGATTATCCTGCTCTCTCCATGAAGCTTTTTCAATGGGGTACTTCTTGTTTTTGTTGTTTTGAAGAATTTGGTTGAAATTACTTATTAATGTAATGACTCAATCGGATAACGTTCAACCCGTTATCTGACTTATGATACAGATTGTTTTTTGTTCACTTACTTATTTTTTTTATTTAGATTTTTTGGGTTTTTTTACCAGCACTAGGATAGAGTTTGCATTAAGGGTTCCTCAACGGACAAGTATTTTAATTAAATAATAGAGTTTACTTAACCTGTTACCTCGTAGATGTAACTGAAAAATTCCGCGAGTCAATTTCCACTGTGCTCCAGAGATGATTTCTATCGACGACAAGATCACCGTTAACGGGTCTGAATACGAAGTAGTTGTGAGGAAAACCGGTGAACAAAGATCTCCCTTATTCATCTATATTAAAGGATCAAGCCAAACGCCCCAGTTTGGAGGCTATGTGTACAGCATTAAAGATAAGAGTAACAACGTCTACCAAGTGACGTTGAAATCAGGTGACTGTGAGGAGATTGCTAAGAACCTAGGAAACTTAATGTGCAAGAAGTATGCGTTTCCCAACTACTGTAACGTCAATGGAGTCGACTCTATGGACTACAATTTCCTCCTGTTTGAGTTGAACAAAAGAATGAGCACTCTCTAGTAGCAGGATTTTTGTATTTTAATGAATAGTGAAAAGTTCTATTTGTAGTTACTTGGGCAAGACCTGAGCCTCGTCCAACGGCAAGTCGGAATCGCTGGAGCTCAAAGAAGGGAAGTACTTGAAGTAGACGACATAACTGCAACTTCCTCCGATAAACAATCCAAAGAGTATATCCTCCACATGGTGCCTATAGTCAATATACCTGGAGATGGCAATGAATAATGCCACCAAAATATACGACCAGCTTACCAACTGCATCCAGAGAGGTCTTGTGACGCTGAACAACTTGAATTGGCCATTGAGCCAGAGACACAAGAACAAAGCACCCGACATCGACAACGAGGAGTGGCCAGAAGGGCACGATTTCAAGCCATCGTTCAACAAGAAATGCGACGTCTGTGTGCATACTTCAAGAGATACATATGTATCCAACGGAGTCGAGTCTTTTGGCAAGCATCTGCTGATGAAATCAGGTCTAGGCCGTGAGATCCAAATCTTGAGCAAATCCGTCAAAAACCCTGTCAAAACAAAACTGAGAAACATGCCTAGAATGGCCAAATGGGCAACCTTCATAAACTTTGGTTTAGACCTGGTGTAGCTGACAATTGTAACGATCAGCACTGGCAAAACAAATACCAAGATATACAACTTGAGATCGTTAACGGTCTGAGGGTCCGCAAACGAATGGCTAATTTTGGGGTCATTGATATGGAACTGACGAGCATGAGCAGGTGCAAGTTCCAAGTACAAGATGAACACGGCAGCAATCAACCCGGCTGTCACCCAGTCGCCTGCATACCTTTTTACCTCCTTCAGTGCTGAAATCATATCTGTCAAAGGTTTAGGTGTTCGCGATCGTTTTTTTGGTGGTTACGGTAGATGATGTCACGTGAAATTCTTGAAACTGGAGATCGTACGCCTGGTGCAAGCTACCAGAGTAGAGGCAGGATAATAGGTAACCATGGGGAGGAATCTGCTTGGCTTGTTTTCTGAAACGAGCAAACTGTGTAAATATTTATCTAGCAGTATTGAGCATGATACACCCTAAAAATTTAACACTCTACACTTGGTGTACTCTAAAAAAAGAAACAATTCCGGAATTCAAAAACGCTAGCGGGCCGCCTTCATGACTGTTAATGATTTACCGAATAGCATATTGAGAAACAATAAACAATACTCAAGCGGCATTGCATAAACCTGAATTTCTTCGAAATCAATACTTTATTCCATCGTAAAATCATGCAAGATGTCGGGCGATAAACAACAATGGCACCACTTAATTCCATATTAGCCCGTATGTATTAGTATTTTTTTATGACCGAGTGTGTGTGTATGAATGCTTTCTCGATTGAATGAAGTGTTTTATTGTAAAATAGTGAAAGTTACACTTTTTATTTAAGATAGGGAGGATTAAAATCCCCCAAAAAACACCATTGGACTACACCACCTTCAAGATCCCACCTGTAAGGGTTCGATCCTGAATAAACCAATTCAAATTGAAATTGGTCAATTCGTGCTCTAGATTAGATGAGAGCGTTGCCCAAAATGGCAATTCGTAATTAATGCGGTTGCAACCTTTCAATTCATGAAGAATCAGTTTAGATGAAATCTTCAGAAGTTACACAGCGAGATCGATATTCGGCTCTCCAATTACTGGAGCCTAAATGGCGATGTATGGCTTGCTTAACTTACTTCTAAAACCTTTGTTCGTTCCTCCCTAGGCGTTGAAAGCGATAGCATCTCTGATGTAGCACAGCTACGCACAACACACGTTGAACCATCTCAAGTATACTACGATATGTACGCCCTGTAACGAAGAACAGCAGCGCCGCCTTAGCTCTACACGTTGGTTCTTTCTTACGGCAAACCCACCCACGGCGGTACAGTGTTAAAGTTTCGTGTCCACACCATACAACGTGGCTCTCTCCACAATAAATTAATAAGTGCCCCACCAAAAAACGTGGGTGGAGTTTTTTTGCAGTCAATTCTAAGACTACACGTGGACCCAGCATCTCTGTGTTTGGTGCCAATTGTAAGAGCAAATGGGCCAGGTAGACTCAAAGTGGGTACGTCGTGATCACTGTATTGAAGGTCACCACCGAAACCATCAATTCTTCGTCAAGAATACAAGATCTTAAGACAATAGGCACTCTGTTCCATGTAGATTATCACCAAAAGAGGCATTGTGCATGATACCACGAGTTATGAATAACCATGCAGGCAGTTGATCAACATGGATATTTTTTGCATGTCAATCGGTCCAAGCTCTGGTAGTTTTGATAACACCCAAGACTTTTGAAGCGTCCGTTATGTGTCACCAAGAAAAGTAGACGACCTAAGTGGACATTATTGACGTGGTAAAGATGTTTTGGTACTTTAGGTCCCGTAAAATCTCTAAGAACCCTTATAAAATCGTTGGACCTAAAGTTTGCACTCACTTAAGTCGGCACGGAAATATGGTAGTTTCAGGAATATGCTGAGCCATTCCCTCCACTTTAACCTTGTCAATTTGGCGTATTGCAGTACCAAAACCTATTTGCAGCAAGTTCCTTTGGTATTGGCGAGGCAATTTATTAATTTAAATTGAATTTTTTTAATTTTATTTTCTATAGCCAATTTTTTTCCTTCTTTTGGGTTTGATTAAAGATATAAAAACTGGCTGAAATCTCCCATTTTAATTCCTGAAAAGTTCTAAATTATAGTACATAAGCATGGTTTCCAAGTTCCATTCTCAAGGTGGTAAGACCGCTTTCAAAGACTACACTGAAAAGTTCGCTCACGTGGAAGATCCACTTGAAAGAAGAAGATTGGCATTGGAAGAAATCGACAAAGCAGGATTCGGATGGACTCAAATAAAGATGATTTTGATTGCCGGTGTTGGTTTCTTGACTGATTCTTATGACATTTTTGCTATTAACATTGGTACTTCCATGATGGCTTACGTTTTCTGGGAAGGTGTTCTTCCCGCTCCTACTGCTACTTTGATTAAGGTTTCTACTTCTGTTGGTACCGTTATTGGACAACTTGGTTTTGGTTTCATGGGTGACCACTTTGGTAGAAAGAAGATTTATGGTATTGAATTGATGGTGATGATTGCTGCTACTATTACACAATGTACTATGGGACATTCCCCCGCTATCAATTTTGTGGCTATCTTTGTATTCTTCAGAATCATAATGGGTATTGGTATTGGTGGTGATTATCCATTGTCTTCCATTATCTCATCCGAATTTTCCACTACTAAATGGAGAGGTTCCATTATGGCTGCCGTTTTCTCCAACCAAGGTATCGGTCAATTGTTGGCTGGTATTGTTGCCATGGTTTTGGTTGCTGGTTACAAGCAAGACTTGATTCACGCTACTACTGCTGCTGAATGTGACTTCAGATGTCAGAAGGCCTGTGACCAAATGTGGAGAGTCTTGATTGGTTTCGGTTGTGTACCAGGTTGTGTTGCTTTGTACTACAGATTGACTATTGCTGAATCTCCAAGATATCAATTGGATATCAACGAAGTCGATGAGTTAGCCGTTAAATCTACTAGTGTTGAAGTTGTTGAACAAGAATTGAAGGCATTGACTCCTCCAAAGGCTTCTTTCAAGGATTTTTTCCACCACTTTGGTCAATTCAAGTATGGTAAGATCTTATTGGGAACTGCTGGTTCTTGGTTTATGTTGGATATTGCTTTCTACGGTTTGGGTTTGAACTCTGCTATTATTTTGCAAACTATCGGTTACGCTTCTAGTGAAAACATTTACCAGAAGTTGTACGACACTGCTGCCGGTAATTTGATCTTGATCTGTGCTGGTTCCTTGCCAGGTTACTGGTTCTCCATTGCATTTGTTGACATTCTTGGTAGAAGAATCATACAATTGGCTTCATTTGTTATCTTGACTATTTTGTTCTGTATCATTGGTTTCGCTTACCACAAGATTGGTGAAAAAGGTTTATTGGCATTGTACGTGTTGAGTCAGTTCTTCGAAAACTTCGGTGCCAACACTACCACTTTCATTACCCCAGGTGAAGTCTTTCCTACCAGATATAGATCTACTGCCCACGGTATTTCTGCTGCCTCTGGTAAGGTTGGTTCTATCGTAGCTATTGTCATTGCTAACAGTTTGCTTAACCACGGTTGTGCCGCTGACGAACCAAACTGTTTCTTGCCTCACGTCATGGAAATCTTTGCTTTGTTCATGTTGCTTGGTTTAGGTTTTACCTTATTGGTTCCAGAAACTAAGAGAATGACTTTGGAAGAGATCTGTGAGAAATACCACGATGAAGAGGATGCCACTAAAACCTCCAGAGATAGATTCATTGAGCATGAATACGACAACTCTTCTAACGAAAAGAGAGATATCGAACAGGTTTAGACAAACAATAACAGGGTATTCTTTGTATATGCACTTTTAAATTATAATTTTATTAATATAGGTTTCAAATTTTACTTCTTGTACTATGCTGTAAACTTTTAATCCTCCTTACTTCCATAAGTTGGGTTGATTATTGGGAACCAATTATTTTTTCAGAGGTGGAACACCCAAACTTCCATCTATATTCTATAACCCCAGTTCAAGGTCTTGTTGTTCACTACCAACTCCCCCATTTGACTTCTATAGCCCCATTTGCGGAGGCTCCCCTCCAAACAGCAGGCGAAGATAACATCCCCGATCGAGGGTGTGATACAAGAAGCTTTCATTTGTAACGCCGACAAGGACATCATTGACACAATTGGCAATTCTAACTCCGACTTGAGCCTGGCACTTATCTCCAGCCTTCGATTGTATGCCCCTCCGAACGTCCGAAGCGTGTCACTACCACGATAATCGGAATATCTAGCGTCTCACTTCCACATGTCCGCCCCGAAAGCGCGTCTTTCCACCACCACTGGCGACCAGAGCCTACCGCAAACCACGCCATAGATCGCCTTACCGCCTACCTAAAGCTCCTGATGACTCAAAAGGTTGACTGTTGCCCTGCATATTTTCCGAGTGTTCTCCATTCATCCGCCAGAGGCATCACTCAACGGTTATCTACTCCTCCTTGTATTCTGCTGGCTTGAGTCTTAACACCAAACCTAGGAGTTAAGGCTAGTGTGATTGCCTAGCGTGAGGTCGAATTGTTCCAGCTAGTCGGAGGGGAGAGTCCGAAAACACCCAATTATGAGGGGCCACTATGAACTCAAAGTGCGAAGGGCGCTTACTGGCCGAAAAAAGAAATGGTACAAGGTGCGCCTTTTGTTTTCCAAGTCCGTAAGGCCGAAAATTTTTGCAGACATGGAAATATAAATACCAGTTGAAATTCCTATAAAGCATTTCAAATTATTAACACACATTCACAAATCTATTCAGTATGGCCAAATTAACTGCTCAAGAAAAAGAAGCTCAAATCATGAGCGAAATCAAAGCTGCTAGCGTCAGATTCGAACCAAAGTTCGAAACTTCTTTCTTTGGAAACATTTTCGGTTTTGCTGTCAGAACCAACTAAATATTACGAATTCTCCATGAATAGTGTACAGCCTACGGGTGGCATATAACAAATTCCTTAATAGACTAATAGATATGATACGAACATGCTCACATTACCCAACTTTTACTACTCTCTTTCTTTGCTCTGTTAAGCGAAGTGTTGCAGTCCCTGAGATTCTAGGTTCTCGATGAGCAAGATTTTTCCGAGATCCTACATTACTCATTTTACTCATTAGCAATACAAAGAGCAATAGGCGTGTGAATTGTACGGCATGAAATTGTACGGCATGACGCTCTTATCAGCAGCCTTTTCGAGGTTTCTGTAAAACTAGATTTACCTGTCTTCTTAGCTTTCCTCTATAGTCCTTTGGCCTGCAAATTCACTACAGAGCATGTTCGCTAAAAATAGCTCAGTCATAGTCAATTGTTCCAACTCTTACAATTTCATTGAACCAGTGATCAATGCCTTCTCTGGGAGTGGCTTCGTCACCTTCACATTCGAACAAGCACAGATTGATTCTTACGTAGTTCAAGTTTGAGTTTTTTTGGAGGTAAATTAGTGCAACATGCTGGACTTTGAACCACTCATCAAAGACAGTTGGGTGAATCATTCCTAAGCCTAAGTTCGGAGACCCACCTGCTTTTGATCCAAAAAGATCAAGATATTGAAGGTGTCCTAGCTGGCATATCAAGTTAACATTGTCTGCTTGGTCGCTGCTGTTGATTCTAATAGATCGAAGATTTACAAGGTGTGATAGGTCCATTTTCTTGAGGTTTACTGCCACAGGCCGATGTCCAAGACCCTCGTTGTGGATCACAAGAGAAAGATATGCGAGTTCAGCCGAATGATTTTTCAAGGCATTGGAATAATTGATCTCGTTGAACGATTTTGTGTCGTTGTTTCTGATAATCAAATCCAACTTATGCAAAGGGTTGATATTCTCGAGAAACTCGGGTACCGTATCTTCATGAGTCTCTCTATAATCTAGCATTAACTCAGTGATGCTGGTTAACTGTTTAGAAATTCTGATTAGGAAGCTGTCGGTCTCTGACCGTTTATACTCTGTGATATCTCTGAGTTCCAACTTTGTGAGGTTTCGAAGATTCACCGACTGCTCCAAGCTTTGACTATCAGACTCTGTGATGAGTATTCCCTTGAGACCCAATTTAGTTAAGAGTCCGAGATTTTTGGTGCTCAAAAGCCGTATATCTTGTAGCCCGTACTGCTGCAAATCTTCTGGGTCTCCTCCTAAGAGTCTCCCAGCCAGTGGGTCGCACACAATGCTGTTAGAGGATACCCTTGAAAGCTTAAGTATGCGAAGCTTGCTCATGTCTAAATTTTCGATCAACTTCTGTAGATTAGTCAGGTTCAAATAGGGTCCGATTTGGAGGTTGACCAAGTCCTGAAACCTACTTAGTACCTCCAACTCTTGATCTTCAGCATAGCTATCGAGCTCTTTATTGATCACCAAAGACATCAAACAATTCAGGGACATGTCTAGGTGTTTCAAGAAATTTATCTTGAAGTTGGGAGGTAACCAGATGAACTCGTGCAAACCCTGAATTCTCTCAAAGAATTTCAACATAAGCAGTCTGATATTTGCATCCAATAAGGTGATGGAATCAAGAAACGAAATGCACTGGAGCCTTCTTATAGGGGTTCCGTCGTATGTGGTTAGAAGCCTTTTGAAGTTGTAGCTGCTTTTAATGAACGTAGCCTTTAGCTTGACGGTGGTATTCGTTATCTGGTGCTGGTGCTGGAATTTATACGAGCAAAACTCCTTACTAAACTCACTGAAGTTCGAATCAATAATGACGTTCTCGTACAATTTGGGCTTTACAAGTCCATACATGGTTCTGTTGGTCAACATAAGCTTGAAAGAATCAGACTGACCCAAATAATGGACTATCTTGCTGAGAATCTCTACTGGCAACTTGTCCAAAGATGCATTTGTGGCAGTTTCAATGACCTCAGGACTCTTTGAAAAACTGCCAAACCCAGCCTTGTCTCCCTTTCTATCCCCGTATAAAAGTGGTTTCTTACTATACCCAATGGGGGAATTAAACTGGTCCATCTCCAACCCCAGGCTTTCTTGTTTGAGATACAGTTTCAGTCGCGATTAAAGTGAGTTGAATTGACACTTGAAACCGTACTTTTTTCAGATAAACCCAAACAATGGCCGAGGAGGAATCATTGGCAGACCGATTGACTGAGGAGATCACTCTGTTGAGCACGAAACTTGTGACGGCTGTATCAAAGCAGCTGGAATTGGAGGAAAAACTCTTTCATTTCCACAAAGAAAACTACCAGCTAAAAGAGAGAATCAGGATTTTGGAAGACATTGAGACAAAATACAGTGATGTTAGTGGCAAGTACACCACGATTTCGGACGACTACAAGAAGATGGAAAGAGCCAAGAACGAGTCGGATGCTGAAAACAAGAAATTGAAGGCGGAGGTTGAAGACTTGACGGCTTCGTTGTTCGACGAGGCCAACAAAATGGTCAGTGATGCATCCCGAGAGACCTATAATTTCAAGGTTAAGAACCAGAAGTTGTATGAAGAAATCGATGAGAAGAACACCATTATAGATAACTTACAAACCGAGTTAGTGGAGTTGAAGAAGCTAATTGAGGATTTCGAGAAGAACTCGATCAAAAAACACAGAAGCTTGAACACAGAGGTGAGTGAATTGAGCCAGCCGTTTGTTTCTTCTGATGGCGATTTCTTGAACTCGTCGATTTTCTCTCCTAAATTGAAAGCAATAAGATTTGATCTCGATAACTTCAGAGACTTCAAGGTGTTTTGTGGCATGTTGACATCCTCCAATTATCAATACGACTTGAACACTCTTAAGTTGAACAAGTGGTTCAAGAAAATCTGGATAGAGGAGTTCGAAAGTTGTATAATCGTACCATCCACCAACTTTTTAACTAGATGGCAAAAGGGCAAGGTGTTCTGGAACTTGTTGGTCGAAGGAAAAATAAAAATCGAACCTGTGAAGAGTATCAACGATGCCGTCACTGAGAACCTCAAAAAACACAACCAACAAGGACTTGCAGCACCATGTGAATTCTGCCACGAAAGCAGAACTAACAATTTGGAACACGCTAGACTACATAACTTGAAGTTGAGTAATCCCGAGATGACCACAGAGTCAATCAATTACCCCTTGTGCAACTATTGCTTGGTCAAGATCCGGAACATTGGTGATTTCTTCGAAAGATTGCGTTTAATCACCAAAAACTTCTATAAGCTTGACTCCGATGATGGCGACAAGGAAGTAAAACTCATGAAGATATATGTGAATTTGTGTTTGATCAGGTGTAAGAACTTTTGGAGCAAGATTGGCTACTGGGAAAATGTAAATGAGATCAACCAAATAAACCTTAATGAGATAAATTTGGAAGACTTTAAGCTATTGGTCAACGAGGACAACTATCTGATTCACTCCACAGAAGCAATCAAGTCGTTGGATGGAAAGGATGTGCCGACTCTCGAAGATGAGTCTGAAGACACCAACGAGTTTGAAGACACCAAAGAGGTGCTTGAAGAACATTCCGCTGATGTCAGTACAGTGGTCCCTCCGGCTGAAAAGGATTCTGAGAAGGTGCTCCCACAGTCCACAGAGCCAGAATCTAAGGAAGAAAAAGAACCCAGGACAGAGCCAGAATCTAAGGAAGAAAAAGAACCCAGGACAGAGCCAGAATCTAAGGAAGAAAAAGAACCCAGGACAGAGCCAGAATCTAAGGAAGAAAAAGAACCCAGAACAGAGCCAGAATCCAAGGAGGAGAAAGAATCCCACACAGAAGACAAGGCTCTGCAACCCCAAGAGACTCCTGTAGAGCCACATCCCATCGAAGCTGCCCTACAAGACCCACACTCCGAATCCGAGGCGCTGACCAGGAACAAAAAGAAGAACAAGAGAAAGAATAACAAAAAGAAGAGTAAGGTAGCAGGTCTCGTCAACACTTTCGGACAAGAAGAGCCCGAAGGGCAGGAGGAAACCGTCCCCGAAACCATCGATCTCACTATCGACGACAAAAGCGATGAGGAGTTTGCCGACTCCATAGACCTCGAGCTGTCCAAGCTCACCCGTAAGAACTCCAAGTCCAAGCAGTTTACGAAGTCTATGAATGCGGGAATCGAAGACACTTTGAAGATGCTCGAGGAAAGCTTTGAGGACGAAACCTCTTAGTCAGCCCTACAGTGGCCATAGCACTATACAGAGCTAATGAAAGCCGCCCAAACTAGTGCCGAAGTTATCACTAGAAGTGGCCTGAAACAGTAGTGATAATGGCCTGAAACAGCAGTGTGTAGAACTGACTAATAAGTATAATAGTGGTCCATTGTAGCACTGTATACTAGTGAATATATTATGTACTGGTGAATATAACACTATGTACTGGTGAAAATAACACTATGTACTGGTTAATTTAGCACTCTACGCTAGTGGATATAGCACTACGATTAACAACACAGCTGGTCCCCTGTAGCACTATATAGAGCTAACGATAAACCGGTCCAATAAACTTTGTAGCTACTACACATTACCACGACTTCGGTGTCGTACTAGTTGATAACGCGTCAAATGTCGTGGTGCGAAAAAATTGAGAACAGAATCGTTTGAAGTGCGTGTAAATTTAGACAACAGCCGAAACAAGCTTATACCTGTAAACTTGGGTATTCGATCGACTAGTTGACGTACATTACACCCCCACAAAGTCACATACGCATTCCGACACCTTCACCATCTTCAAACACATCGACCGACTAAAAATTGACTGCTTTGTACAAGATCCTCCAAGTTACCACACACACAAACTAGTAACTAATCGTTCTTTTATCGGAGACTATGATGAGAAGGAAAACAGGGGATTCCCAGTTGAACCCGTCCATCGATGAAGAGCTCAAGAATTCAAGGGCTTATAGCTCCTACAAACCTGATTCTCAGCCGGCCACTAATACGGCGAACAGAGCGTCGTCGGGATCTATCTTCAGCTTACGAAAAAACAGAGATAAATCGGATAGGGACAAGGATCGGGATCGAAGCAACGAAAGTGTCAGTGAGATGTCCTCAATTGACAGCGCCAGCATCTTAAGCGGTGGAAGCGGCGGCACCACTCGTCGAAATCCTTCCCTTAGCTCTTCCAACATTGTCCCTAGCTCACAGATCACCAATTCCAACCATAACCGACATTCATCCACCTATTCCATATCGACGGCCACACCGTCTAACCCGTATGATACCAAAACCTCTCGGACTGTTTCCAGCTCCTCCACTTTGGCCAGTGTAAATAGCAACTCAATGGGCCTCTCCAAGTCCTCCAATAATACCAACTCCAATGGCCCCGGTGGGTCAACTACCTATACAGGGGGAGCCAGTCTCTCAAGAAAGTCAACTGCCACTTCGATCATTTCTCGTCCTTCACTTTCTATGAACACAAATAATGATATGTCGCTTGCTGCCGACGTGAAAGGCTTTCACCTAGAGAAGCCAGCCTCGGTGTACGAAATCGATAGGATGTTCAGGGAGTTGATGGACAAGCGGGACTTCAAGTCTTTGCCTTCTCAAGCAAGACAAGAAATGATCAACTATAACCCTGATAAAAAGTGGATGTTGATTTACCAAGATGCCTTGACCGAATACAAGCGTCAAGAAAGAGCCATCAGAAAGGGCGAAGAACCAGCATCACCTGAGTTCTATACGAGAAGGTTGTTGAGTAAAGCTATTACTTCCGATCAATTGAAGAATTTGTGGGTATCTTTGAGAACGGAACCCATAGATTGGGTTCGTAAGTTTATATTTGATTGTCAAGGTGACGCCCTCTTGTCAGCTTACTTAATTAAGGTCCAAGATACTATCAACCACAATGAGGTCAATGATATAAACGACGACATCTTTGATCGGGAATTCAACACTTTGTTAGCATTGAAATCAATGATGAACCAGAAGTTGGGAGCTGAACGAGTTAAAACTGATGTCAATTTGTATGTCAGTGCTGTTACGGGCTCTTTGTTGAGTCCCAGAATTCTTACAAGGAAGATAGCCGCAGAGTCGTTGACATTTATGATCGCCTATTACAGCAATAATTCCAATGGCGACTCTCAAGGCAAATACCACAAGATCCTTAAGGCATTGGACACTATACCTACCAAGCCCTACTTTGAGTTTGAACCTATTGTGAATAACCTGAGGAACTCCATTAATGGTCTGGTCGGCAATAAAAGAAAGCTTATAAGAAAACCTCCCGTTAAGGATTCATACAAAAGATTTGAACTCTGGCTAAAAGTAGTCGAAAAGACCTTGGATGGCAGAGGTAAGTACCTCAATTCGCTAGTAGGCGCTAGCGATGAGTTGAAGTCTGCACACACCGGAAACAGCTCTTCGAACATAGAGAACCACTTGTTGGAATATTGCCTCGGGACAATGTTATTGATCAACACCATCATCCACTATGCTCTAGATTTGAGAGTCAGGGTGCACTTGAGATCCCAGTTCATGGCGGCAAGATTGGATAAATTGATGGAAAAATTCCGGGAACTCAATTATGAAAGCTTGAATCAACAGTGTGCCCATTATATGGAACAGGCCGAGCAAGATGCCAATGAGTTGAAGAATGATAATAGCATTGACGAGAACGTGGACTTCAATAATCCAGTAGATTTGATTAGGTCTTTATGGAATAACGTGAGGGAAACTGAAGGGCTGGGTTTCTTCATCAGTGCTCTACAACATTTATATTTAAACCAGGTTGAAAAGAAAGATAACACTGAGGAATTGACCCGAAGCTTGAGGCTATTCGATGGTTTAGTCCAAAACGTCACGCTAGCTCATACTTCTGATAGTGAATCTGCTATGGGTATTGCCATCAACAGGTTGTACTCTAGTTTGAGTACGGATGAAATGTACAGAAAGGCCATCAACGAAGCAAAAGTTTTCAAGAAGATTGCCGAAGAAGCTACTGCAGAGAGAGATGATATGTCTAGACAGTTATCAATGGGAGCAGATGGTTTGATCACTAATTTAACTAATGAAGTCAAAGAACATGAAACTGTATTGATGAGAACAAGAAAACTTAATGAAGAACTCAGTAAAGAGTTGGAGGAGTTGAAGCAAAAGCATTTAATAGAGAAGCAGGAACAAGAATTGGAAATGAGGGAGTTGCTAATAATGTTAAATAGCAACGCTCAGATTGAATCAAAGAGAGGCGATGGTAAAACAACAGTTCTGATTCAAACCAACAATAAAAACTTGATTGAAAAATTGCAAAAACAAATCCATAGAAAGAAAGCTGAATACAAGTTGGACAACAAGTCTTTGGGTACTCAAGTGGAACCAAGCTCCAGATTGAGAGCTTTGAGAGACCAGATGGCTGATATTGAAAATATGGCAAGAGAATTGGAAATGACAGAGTTTGAGAGCTACGTCGATCCAGAGTCTGTCGAGTTGTCAACTAAAGAAGATGTTCAAGAAGAACCTGAACTCACCGCCGAGACCGAATCTGAGTACGATGGAACTTCTGAGTCTGAGCCTGAATCAGTACCGGAACCTGAGCCACCAAAACTAGTCCCCAAAGGACCACCTAGGCCAGCTAGGGAAGATGATCTCGAAAAATTGGATCTACTCCGCAAAAAACTATCCTCGTTGCAAAATGAGTCCAATGACATAATGAAGTTTAACAGTTCAAGTATGTTTGCTAGACAAAAGTACTTGGCAATGGAAAGATTGAAGGAGTTGGAAACTAATTTCAAGGACTTTAACATTGACTTCAGCATTGATGATGACGGCTCTGATGCCATGACATTTGATACTCCAGAAACAGTTGATCCTTCGATTAAATCGAAGATCCAAGAAGAATTGGAGGAAGTGCAAAAGTTGAAAGCCACGTTGGAGTCTAGATTACGTGCTATGAATAAGGAATCTAGCAGTCCAGAAAAGGGAAGGAGCAACAGAAGATCTGTTAGATCAGTGGTGGGTGATAAAGATGATATCCTCAGCAAACTAGAATCCAAATTCGCCACAGGCAAGGTTCTGACTGCCCCGGATGACATCGAAGTCTTCAAAGCCGGTCAATCAAGTACGAAAGACTACAAAAACAACAGAAAAACGACAATCGCAGGTATGAATCCGAAGTTCTTGAGTGAATTAAAGCTGAAGATCAACAAGACAGCTGCAATTGACGATGACAACAGCAGCGATGACAAATTCGAAGATGCAGCCTCTAAAGCATCAGACTCAGAGGAAGAGAACAAAAGTGCTCCGGCTCCTCCTCCTCCGCCACCTCCATTACCACCATCTTTTGGTGCTGTTCCACCACCTCCACCGCCTCCATTACCACCATCTTTTGGTGCTGTTCCGCCACCTCCACCACCACCTTTACCACCATCTTTTGGTGCTGCTCCACCACCTCCACCGCCACCTTTACCAAGTGGAAAGGTGGAACAAAAACTGAAGCCAGAGCCTGTAAAAGAATTGACTCCTCCTACCCCATTCGACAACTACCCAAGGCCAAAGAAAAAGATGAAGCAATTACACTGGGAAAAGTTCGACGATGTGTCTTCAAATTCTTTCTGGAAGGAAAATCAAACCCACGGCCTTGCAAGTGACTTATTATCTAAAGGAGTGTTCGAGGAAATTGAGTCAATATTCGCTGCTAAAGAGATCAAGAAAATTGCTACAAAGAAGAAGGACGAAATTGACAAAGTTACATTCTTATCAAGAGATATATCCCAACAATTTGGTATCAATCTTCACGCATTCAATAGTTCATCTGATGAAGAGTTGGTTGCAAAGGTTTTACGATGCGATAAAGACGTCATCTCCAATATAGCAGTTTTGGAATTCTTTGGGAAGGAGGAGATTGTCGAGATTTCTAACAACCTAGCAAGAAATTTGGAACCTTACTCGACTGATTATAAGTCGGAGAATGTTTCGAAGCCAGACAAAGACCCCAGCGAATTACAAAGAGCTGATAGAATCTACTTGGAATTGATGTATAACTTGCAACATTACTGGAAGTCGAGAATTAGAGCTCTCAAATTGATGGCTATTTACGAAAAGGACTATGAAGATTTGACTCACAAATTGAGATCAATTGACGAAGCTGTCGACAGCATTAAGGATTCCAAACACTTAAGGGGTGTTTTTGAAATTATTTTGACAGTGGGTAACTATATGAATGATTCGACGAAACAAGCACAAGGTTTTAAATTAAGCTCTTTACAGAGATTAAGCTTCATGAAAGATGACAAGAATAGCATGACTTTCTTACATTATGTTGAGAAAATCATCCGTACTCAATACCCTGAACTAGCCGAATTTCTTAATGAGTTGACCAAGTGTCTTCAAATTGCCAAAATTTCAATAGAAGGTATCCAAACAGATTGTAAAGAGTACATTGAATCCATAAAGAACGTTCAAAGCTCCATTGATATAGGAAATTTGAGTGATGTGTCGAAATTTCACCCCCAAGATAGGGTTTTGAAGGTTGTAATTCCTGGTTTGCCTAGGGCAAAGAGGAAGAGTGAGCTATTGAAAGACCAGTCATACTACACTTTCAAGGAATTTGACAAGTTGATGACATACTTCGGAGAAGATCCTTCAGACCCATTTGTTAGAAACTCATTCATATCCAAGTTTACAAACTTCATCAGTGATTATAAGAGAGCACAAACAGAGAATCTTAAACGTGAAGAAGAGTTGAGATTATATGAACAGAGGAAGAAGTTGCTCGAAGCACAACAAAAGAAGACGCCTACAAAGCAGAAAGATGATGATCACCGTGATGATGATGATGTCATGGACTCATTACTTGAGAAGTTGAAGGCAGCTGGTCCCTCGAAAGGAGAGCCTACATCTGCAAGAAAAAGGGCACTAATGAGAAAGCATTTGTTGGAAAACAGCAAGAAAAGTCTTTCCAGGGCTGAATCAAGTGATTTTCAGGACGATTCTCTCTCGCCGACGCCAGCTGGTGTGCCAGAACCTGTCTTTGAGGTCAAGAATGAAGAAGAACCAAAGAACAACGAATTGGCCAACGGAGATGTAATCGGAAGCAGAGCTAGAAACCTATTACAGGAGCTTAGAGGTGCCGGCGAGTCAGAGGCATCTGCTAGACTATCTGCTGCCTCTAAATACAGACAAGAAAGATTGAAGAGGAAGACCACAGTGGATGAGGATAGCCAAACTTCGTTTTCCAAAGACACTAGTCCTCTGAAGCCGCTGCTTGACGAAGAGCAAGCGTAGCATAGCATAGCATTTAATACATACCATATTTATTAGTGGTTTCGTAAAAGTGTACAGAGGAATGCTGATTTATAAGGAAATATAAGGATGGCACGCCTTGGAAATTTCTGTCAAGTCATAGTCCACTAGACCCAGCTTATTGTCTCTACTTCGAAAGTGTGGCTTATTTATAGACTTGAATCCCTTTCCTGATACTTTATCAATAAATGCAATGTCCCACTTGTCAGTGCAGAATTTGAATTCAGCACTGCCATTTTGCTTTAAGGGTACCACTTGGCATAGGTCCTGGAACTGTTCACTGTTCGTGTCTATCTGTTTGAACAACGTAACTTCGCCATCAACCGTTATTGATACTACTTCACTTACATTAACAAAGTTTGTATCCCAAAACAATCCAAAGTTACCGGTGAAGACCCTTGGAGCTCCAGAAGTTTTAAAACTTGCTTCTGGAACTAAAGTTTTGTTATTTTTATGCATTATTGTCACTGTTGAGTGAACTTTGTCTCCAACGACGACTTTAGAGTTCCATACAGCATGATTAGTGATATTTTTGGGAGATGGGTCACGGGCATATAGTTGCAAGCTTTCCTTGCGAGTTCCGTCCACACCAAATTCAAACTGGAAAACAGAATCAAGCTTGGTAGTCACGCTAATGATCTTATCAGCACTCACTGTAATGGATACAATGTCACTAGTAAGGGAAAGTAAAGGTGTTACTGGATTTAATCTTTTCTCTTCGAGGTTATAAGACGTAGAAAACATAGACTTACCACTGGAGAATACTATGTGATCATCGACTTGTTCAATAGAAGTTATTGGCTCTGGATGGTCAAAACAGTTCAATTGTGATACCTTTGCTATTGTTTTGAATCTATCATGGTCAGTCACTTTACTAACATCAAGAATCTTGAACCTCCCTGCTCCTGAGAGAACTGAGCATCCAATCAATAGTTTTTTGGATATCCTGCCGATTTTATCTAACGACCAAATCTTGCAACACAAGGGAACGTCTCCATCGTCAAATATTGACTCTCCAGAGTCATATTTCTTATTTTTGGAGTTATATTCGATGTGAGGTAGTAGCTTGAAGGTTTTTCGGTCCACGAATCTCAACCTTGCATTGGCATCCATTGAGGAAGACAAGACGGCGAATAATGAGACATCCGGAAGATGAATGAATTTCTTTGCAGATTCTCCTAAAGGTATTTGCCTGATAATAGAACCTTCAAGAAAAGAAATACTTGCAAACGAAAGTCCCTCATCTCTTATTATCAACGCAGATAACTCACTTCCCTTATCTAAATCATTATGTAAGGGAGTCAAGCATTTTACAGGTCTGTCGTTCTTCTCATCGAAACTTACGGGCTCTGGAACAATAGGTTTGGAGAAGTCAATCAACCAAAGGGTCCCGCAATTGACTAACACTATGTTGTTTGCAGGTTGGCTCAATTTGACCTCAATATCACTCAACTTGAATAATCTTTCAAACTCCAATGTTGATTCAGCCGTAAGTGAAAACAAAAATAAAATGCCATCCTTGGTACCAAAGAGTACTTTTTGTTCATCAAGAAGAAGGACGTCACTAGTAACAAGGCTTGTGGAGTCGAGTTCAATGCCTTCTTTTCCATTATAGGAAAATAGAGATCCCCCGTACACCTTGGACAAGGAGTCTTCATTGATCCTGAAAATCTCAACGATCCCCTCGAACCCTCCAATTATTGCATACAGTTGACCCCTTGCCTTTAAGAGCCTAATAAAAGAGACTTGAAAGCCAATCAGTGTAGAATAAATGGTTTTGATTCTTTCTTTGTTTTCGTCTTGGGACATAGAATCTTCATCAAATAAATTGGTAATGGTTTCTGAAATTTTGATTAATTCCAAGGTGTACTCAGAGCTAGAAGAATTCAGATCTTGTGAAACTGTGACTAGAACGTTGTCCATAATATCGCTGATAACTATTACTCCATCGATAATCTTTGATGCCTCAAGACTATCAAATGATGTCACAATGATGGCCTTAGGGGTTACTTGGACAGCTGAGTCCCTTGAAATCATCTCCATACTAAGAGTTGGTTCGTCTGTTATCATGGATACTCCACTGACTTCGACAAGTTCTTCTTCTCTATCTCCATTCCTTTGGTATTCAAGTAACATTGTTTCGAATGGAAGAGTACATACCAAGAAGCGAGACTCACGAAAACTAAGCCAATTCATTGACTCGACTTTTCTTAAGCTTTGGTAAGCATCACCTAGTCTAATTATTGAGTAGCCGCTTCTTAGGTGTGACAATCTGGCTCTCTTTCCGATTCCTGAAAGGCACCAAAGTTCTTGATTGCAATTCAGAAACGTATTTTTTGATTTATATGCATCAATGATTTGAACATCTAATAAGGGAGCCCAGTTTTTGTAATTCTGTACAAGTAATGACAGACTATAAGGGGTAGATAACACCTCACCTTCGGAAAGTAGCTCTTCAATCATCAACTTTCGGTTTAGCCCCACGCTACTTCCATAAATCAATTCGTATCCAATATCGTCAGTCGCTTCCAACGTGAATATTGAAATTGGATCTGATATCCTTACAACGGGCCTTAACGACAAAACTGAGCTGCTGCCTATAATTACAGAGTATATCGTTCCATTATCGGTTGAAATTAAGACTTCGTCTATTGCGTCATCTTCAAAACTTACTATTTCCGTTTCAGGGCAATAGTAGCTGGTGGGAAAAGACCCGTTAAACTCGTGTCTTCTGAAATTATACTCAGCAGAAGTTATGTCGTGAACAGTGATAATGATCAACTCATCCGGAGTTACAAATAGAAAACTTCCATTATTACTCAAAGGAACGATAAAAACTGGAAGCGGGAAGCTACCATCCAACGGTAGGATTGCTGTATTTAAATCTCTTTCCGATGTGGACCAGTCATAAAGGTTTAAACTCAATCTGTTATCTGTGGTTAATACCATCACCAAAAACATGACGTGATTATCTAGAACACTGCCCTTAATTGGCTGGGCAAAGCACGAATGTAAGACTGACCCATTCACCACCACAGTCTCGTGATTCTGGAAAAAAACACCATTTTCAGTATGATCACAATTGTAAATACGAAACCCGCCGCAGGCAGATGCTGATGCTACCGAAAGTCCAGAAGAGTGTGCAGTTAAAGAATAGCCAGACGTGAAAAGCGACGGAGACAGTAAATTACTAGATACGTCCCACCACTGAACAACAAACGGTTTGAAAATCATTCTTTTCCCTGAACTTACGAAGTCTTCATTATACTCCGCATCATCGAAATTATACGGCACATAGAACATGCGTATGAGTAGCAAGAACCCTGACTTCAAAGATACCAAAAGCGAGTCCTCTTCTTGAACCGATTCATTTCTTATTCCCTTAACCAAGCAAGATGATCTTACCGAGGCATTGAAAGGGAAGTTCTGGTCGTCTACAAGTAAGGACGTGTTTCTTACTATCACAGATACTTTCTTGAGGTTTTGATGGGTTCCCTGAAATCTTCTATCTTCTTTGGAGTTATTCGCATCGTTTTCGCCAATGTCAAAGAGCATTTCGTCGTCACTAAAGACCCCAAACTGAGAATCTTCTTCCTGGAGAGCAAGATACTGCATCCCATCGTCTTGGAGTGACAAGTTTCGTATGTTTCGTATTTTCTTGTGGGGCAATACGTAGAATTTTGGGAATATGTTTTTGAAAATGGGTGAATGTAGAAGGGTCTTCTTACCATAAATTATTGGACCCTGTTCAACTTGCTCTTGGTCATCTTCTATATGAAGATTCAAGTACTGTTCATCTGTACCCATCCCTCAATAGTCTAGACTTGAGTATGACAACCACGGCTTGTTGGTCCTGGGAATTGAAATATTACCAAATTCCTCGCAGCGCATTTCGATCCAGTCGCTACGTTTCTGTACAAAACGGCTGCGAAAAACCATCAATTACAAAGAGTACTATGAAGATAAGAACTTATAATAGAAACAGAATCTTGTCCATTGTGGGTATTTCAGGGTTTCTTATTGGTTCTGAAATATCCTCTTTGAGTGCTTTTCTTTCCACGGAAACTTTCAATTCTTATTATGGAGTTTTGCACAAGAGAGAGCAAGCATTATTGGCAGCTAGCAGTCCAATTGGTGCAGTTGGTACGTGTAAATTTCGAGTGTTCGGCTACGTAGACTTATACTAACTCAGGCTCAGTTGGGTCCTTGATATTTGGGGCATTTTCTGAAAGCTTCGGCTGTGTGGTATGTTTTCAGATGGCGAACGGGTTCTGGATCTTGGGTTCACTCATCACCATCATGCTGAAGTACACTTTTCTTTTGATTCTAGGCAGGCTGGTGAAAGGAATTACCTCTGGGTTGATTACTTGCTTGGTGCCCGTCTATGTCTCTGAAATATTCCCAGTCAAGAAGAAGGGCTCCGCTATCTCGGTTTTCCATATAAGTAGCACTGCTGGAGCTATACTGATGTATTTCTTGGGTCATATTCTCGAAAGATATACGTTTATTTATTTGTCCTTTAAAATTTTATGGGTTTTGCAACTCTTTCAAGTTATATTGTTATTGGTATTCTCTTTTCTGTTGCCCGAGTCCCCGATATGGTTGGCATCCAAATCCAAATGGAATGAAGCCGCTAAAATCTTGGATAGAGTAAGAACCATTAAGAAGAAAACTTTCGAAGGAAATGATAAGGTTTATGTAACAAGGACATATACAGCTGGGAGAAGCATCAAGTTTTGCACTTATTCAAACTTGTTTGGAAAAAATCTTTGGAAGGGTACTTCTGTTGGGGTTCTTCTTCACCTCTTTATTCAATTGACTTCTGTTGCCCCATTGATGCACTATTTGCCATACATTTGTGATATTTGTGGTCTCGACTATGAAAGCAGGATTCTATTTGAGTCCAGTCAGTATATCCTTTTGGGCCTAATGACGATATTTCCTATGATCTTGCTTGATAATGCTAGAAGGGTAGACTACTTGGTCTACGGTATGATGGTCATAAGTCTACTGTTTGTTGGGCTTTTCAGTGTCATGATAGCGTTCTCTGAAGAAACATCTACTTCCAGTTCTCAAGCCCCTTTCCACTGGACTATAAAGGAGGGGTTTAGATCCGTTGTGTTATCTTTGTTTCTCTTTTTGGTGTCTGTCTATTCCTCTTCGATCACCTCAGTAAGCTGGCTATATACTAGTGAGATCTTTCCGGACGAAGCCAGGGCTAAAGGAACTGGGGTATGTATGTGTGTGGCATGGATCGTTAATGCTATAATAACTTTGATGCTACCATTTCTTTTCGAAATTACAAGATACTATGTTTTCCTTGTTATAGCGATATTTTGTTTAATTGGAACAGTCATTATTCTGAGGTTCCAAGAAACAAAGTACAAGTCCCAAGAACTAGAGTTGTCGGATACTGATTTTACTTCTGAGGATAAAAGTCACACTGTTCTACTCATAACTAATGGCGATGAACCAGAACAAATAGTAAAATCAAGGGTTGACGAGATAAACGAGCCTGAACTAGAGAACGCCTGGGGTCGGGAAAGAAAATCCTCTAGTCCCGGAACAGTTCTTGGAATGGTGGTAGGATCCAGGTCCAAAGAAGCTAGTGAATCATTAAATAGCAACAAACTAGAGTCCAACCCCAGCGTCTATGCAGCTAAAAACAGTTATTCGGCCACGACGGGAAGCCACCGCCTAGCCGGCAACTGGGAACTGTCACTTCTAGTAAACAGAGGCGAAATTTGTGACACGCCAACTCCTACGTACATAACCAGTCAATCCCAAGAAATGCTGAATAGCGAAACAGAGTCTGAGGTGTCCGATGGGTGGAACACCAGCGGCCACGAAATCTTGAAAAGTGAAGACCATTCCGTCGAATCCATTTCATTTGACAACGCACTTCTTCTGCTGCCCCATGTCCATCGACAGACTGAGCTAAACAATACAAACAGAAAGTCAAGGACTCTATTGAGACCTTAAGTTCTACGCATTTTTTTGTAAAAACCAGATAGTCGTTTATTGTATAGTTAAGTAATGTCCAGTGCATACACCAACTTGCAAGGCAATGATGCCAATGTATGTCTATCCGTTCTCAGTATACCCGACTAACTCGGTGATTACTAACAGAAATCTATAAGACGTCTTTAATTGACCATGATATAATAGACACTGACGAACAGCCTGTTGCTCCAGCTCCATTAACTCAACCTGGCCAACCAGTGTTACGTCCCCAAATCCCCATAGACGGTACGAAGTCACATATTTTCCAAATGAACTTTTACAGGAGATACTTTGACTTGAATACCGAGGACTTTCTGGCCAAAATCAAGCAAGCATTGAATCCGCTCAACAAATCGTCTTCTCCTGTGGAAAGCGATTCAGATGATGAAGTCACAGAACTCTATGGATTTTTCTGGATCACAGGAACATTGATTTTCTTGATGTTTGTGAGCTCCACTGGCTCGAATTTGTTGGCACAATTCTGGCACTCCTCGAAGAACAAGAAGTACGAATATAACTTTGACTTGTTAACCCTTTCAATTCTTTTATTTTACGGATATAACGTCTTGGTTCCTTTGTCGTTGTATGCCTCTACAAGCTGGATCTTGAAGTTCCCTGTAAGGCTTTCATTGACCAGGCTAATCTCCATCTACGGGTACACCAATATTTTGTGGGCTCCTATCACTGTAGTAAACCCCTTAATTGCGTTGTTGGTAAGCAGCGAAAAGCACCATTCAATCCTCAACATCCTCGAGTGGATCATTGTCTTATTGAGTGGCTGTGTCACCGGCTTGAGCAATCTAAGCAAGATCAGTCCAGTTCTTGAAAGAAACACTATGCTGCTTCATGAGAACGACTTGGACAAATCAAGGAAGTTGCACCTAGCACTCATTGGAGTACTTGCATTCGCTCACTTGATATTCACGATTGTGGTGAAAATCAGCTTCTTCGGAATCTCTGTATAGGGTAGTTAGTAGATAACAACCCAAATGCACAACTCATCGTTGTATCAAATTTGCAGCCAAGCCGTGAATTTCACAACTTTTGGATAATATGAAAGCAACGTAATTCGACATTTTCTGTAAACAAAGTACAGTAAAATCAGTCCTACAACCAAAAGAGAACGCTCTGCTACCACGCCCACTCAAGCACATACTCTTCACCAAAACGAAAACAAACGTCACATTAGCGTATCTCTGGAGATTTTCCAATTCTAAAGTCGTGCACACACGAAACTTATCGTAGTTTTTCTTCTCGCTTTCTGTGGAAAAATTTTCTTACTCTTCGACTTCTTTACCTTACTTAGGTTTGATTTCAGTACAAGAGATTGTAAGAATGTATGTGAATATCAAGGAGCACAGTTTTGTACTGGTGCTGTCGTTGAACCATTGTCCTTCCCTTTCCTAAGGGGAATCATTGCTATGATTATTTGCATTCACCAATTGTTCCAACTGAATTTTCCGGGTTGACAAATGCACTATCGTTAAGTTTCAGCCTTGTATGAGCTTTCGATTCTTTGGGCCTTGTTCAATTGTCTATATTGACTTGTTACTAACAGTTGCACCAGGTATGTTCATTTGAATTGTAACAAACTTAGCTGAACCATAGGCGAACAATTTCTTATGATTAAACTTGTCGACCGGGCGGACATATTCTACTGTATATCCCTCTCTTGTACAAATAAGGAGAGGAGCCGCAGTTCTGTGTACAAATTTTAATGAGCTGTTGATGGACAGAAGTTGATGAAAGGTCGTTTGATGAAAGAATTGTGTCAAGCTTTTTATTTGTAAACAGAATCTTTGTTACTAACCTTTGGTTAAGAGTGTATTTTTCAACCTTTTGTAGTGATTTAATCCACCTTTGTTGCATTTGTTGAAGTTGGGGAATTTGTATGATGATTTTTTTATATTCACACTGTACGAGGAGTTTAACAACTCCACTGACTACGACAAAAAAAAACTGATTTAATGACTCTGATAGAATTCCTTAATCTTCTTCGATGAACTTTCAAGTGTGGACAATTGTAGCCCAATTGCTGTTACAATGGTAACAGCACCTGTATGAGCCTTGTAGAGATGTCTATCAAAATGGTTCGATGAGCTGCTTCTTTTGGTGCGAACTCTAAGACCACTATATTTTTCACTCCAAAAGACCTGTTCTTCGAACATAACACATTTGACGGTGTATACCCCGTTATATTTCCCAAAGCATGTTCCTCCGTCTACCCCTACGATTGAGGGATGCATTCCATTCTCGAGGGAGAATAAGGATGCATAAAAACTTGTTTCAGGCGAGCCGACAGCTTCCCATATTTTATTCACATCTCCAGAAAAGGTATGTGGGCCGGCTCTCGTCAAGTGACAGGAACGAGTACGAAGGACCCCAAAGCATAAGAGAGATTAAACTAGCAGACGAGCGTGTCAAAATCTTACAACTTGTACATAATGACAAAAACAGAACGAGGTTGATGCAAAAACTATATGAAGATGACTTGAGCATTGATGATTCGCTAAGCATTCAACGATTGTTTTGCGACACCCTACATTGGTCCAGTTTATCAGATAGTGAAGATGACCTCGAATTCCTACTTGCTTGTGAAATATGGCATGCAACGTTTCTGAATCTTGGTCCTGAGCTAACTAAGCTTCAAGAATTGTTAGTCTCCAACCGTGACATTTTTGTCCATGAAATGATGAACAGTGGTAATTATGCAGCATACGAATCCTTAATGAAACCTTTGGTAGGATCTCATCATTTGATACCCAGGCAATGGTGTGACACGCTTGCACTAACTCTAAAATTTTCAATAGAGGATGGTAAACTTGTGTTCAGTCAAGAGAACATTTCTTCTTTTATAGAAGACCCGTCTATCCCAATGTTCGAGAAGAGAGTATTGTTGTCAGTATTCTTAAGGAAAGGTATACGAAGAGCTCAAGGCGACGAGGAGAACGTTATACGAGCTTTTGTAAAATTCATCACGCAAACAACAGATCGCCATCTACACCTCACGAAGAGTGAACACTTGCCTTACAGAAATGCATTCTATGCATTGGTTGATTATTTTGCTAAGGAAGGAAATTCCGTTGAACGTATTGGTGGTATTTTCGAAAAGCTTTCTCTAGGAAGTTCACAACCTTTGCTGCTATTCCTTTCGACTATGATCAAATATTCAAGTGAAAGAACTCCTAGTCAAACCCAGCACTACTGGTTAATGAAACGGCGTATAGCCTCGGGCTCAGGAAGCCTCATTCCAGATGACTTGACCCACACCATGAGTTCATTTCTTCAATTGAGAGATTTTGACCTGGTCACTGAGTTGAGTAAGAATAACCCAGATCTCTATTGTGAAGAACAATTAGAAATCCTTTTAAAGGTTAGCAGAGATAAAAATGATTGGAAGATGTTGCAGGACCAATTCGATGCCATGTACGGAAAGGGTCATCTTCCTTATGCCATCCACTATTCCATCGTCATGAATTCGCTTGCATATTTAGGAGCTAAAGATGATATCGATAGGCTTTTTGTGCAGTTGAACAAAAGAAAAATTCAACCCACTGCCAGTATATACGGGGCTTTGATTAAGTGCAGAGTTGTTCTTAATCAAACTGAAGAAGCCAATGCCATTTTTGAGGAATATTTAGAGCAGCTTCCTCCTGATTCTAATGCTCAGGTTGGTAGCATTTACAGACTAATTCTCGATGCCCATTTGAAAACATCAAACAAGAAAGAAATCATGAATTTTTTCGAAAATCTACTTGATCGTCAAAGACAAGAAAACGTGGTAATAGTAGACTCAAAAACAATAACCAAGATCATTAAGTACCTTGAAGAAGCTTATGCACTCAAGGAGTTAGAAACAGTCAGAGAGATATGCGAGAAGTTGGATCTTATGGATGACATTACTTACTGCAGTTTTATAAGAGCGTATTCGAAGCTCAGCCAGCATGAAAAGGCAGAGACTTTAGCCTCCGAGGCACACCATAAGTCTATTGCACCTTTAGTGAGCTCGAGTATTCTCCAGGAACAGTTGAGGAATTATAGGCTCTGGTCAACAGCCTGCGAAAGCTTGGAGGAAAAGCAATACCTACAGACAAGGAGTACGCTGATAATCAGACGAATCAATCAGGGAAATCTTTCGAAGCACAATCTTCACGGGTTATTTGTCGAAGTAGTTAAGTACTACTTGTCCACTTCAAGAGTGGGTGATGCTTTTCGATACCTAAAGAAGATAAAAGAGACCGAAACTCCCAGAGAAGAAGCTTACATACCTTTCATGGCGTACTATATCAACAGGAAGGGAAAGCTTGAAGATCACCAGAAGGTCATTGAGCTTTACAAAGAAATGGGAAGTCTTAACATCAAGTGTACCATAAAAACCTACCAATTTCTTATGAAGTCGGTCTTGTTTCTTGACAGGGAAGTGCACCAAAGTTTCAATAGTTCCGAGAAGATGTTCTCATCGATCTTGGGAATGTACGACTTCAAGACACTTGGTTCTGATTCTGCTATATTTTCAAAAAACCACGAGAAAATACCGTCCAATGCACCCAAAGTTGATATTTGGAACACAGCTTCATGTTTGTGTCAATTGGTATCCGATTATCTACAGAACACCCCGGGTACTCAGAACGAAAAAGGTGAAGTTTTAGTCGTCTTCTTGACTCAATTAAGAGAGAGACTCGACAATAACATGATGCCCCATGTAAGGTTCACTGTTTACAAAGAGATGGGAAAGTTGTATCAGAAATTCGGAAATATCCAGACAGCCAGTACTTTGATTGCGAATGGTATTTTAGAATTGAATGCTGTATTGGGTTCATTCATAGAGGATTATCCTTATCCTCACCAGTACAAATTTGAGCTAACACTCCCCAAGGTCCTTTTAACGGACTATAGAAAATTGGCCTATCTTAACATTCAAATATTGATACAGAAAAGGTCAAGACCGGAAGAATATTTGAAGATAGCCCAAACCTGCGAAAGAAATTGTATCAGATTGAACGGGATGGACTATTATATACTTATCAAGAAGTTGATGAAGCTTGAAAACTTCGAAGGATTGCACCGCATTCTCTTCATCACCGAGAATTACTTAGCACCGGGCAGTTTGAACGAGATAAGTGCAATGCGTATGTTTCGATATCTCTTTAAACTATTCATGCTCGAAAAATCCAAGTCTATGTCACCATCAAGGTTAATGCTGATGTACAAGATTTTTTCCGATTACTATGATATTGATTATTCCAGGTTGAAAATGGAGTTTCCAAACGAATCTGAAATAGAGACACAGATGGCTAGAGGTTTTGATCAATTTAAGAGGAGATTCCCTATGCTAGGTGATTGGGACTTGGAATACATGTTGAAGAAACCGGAAATATTCTTTTCTCCAGAAAAAAGACTTTCAACTGTTAATAAAATACCACCTTCACTCAGCATAAGCTTATTCCAATATTTAATGGAGTATTCAGGGGGGTCAAAGGTTAAGCTATATTCGTTACTAGATGAGTATCCCGATACAATGGAAGTTTTATTGTTCTACCACGCAAATAAATCTAAAATGGGCTCGTTTAGATATTGGATTGACAGAACTATACTGCCACCCAGTGATAAAAAAGAAACATTCCCAGAAAGACGGACCAGAACTACTAGAGCCTTGAAGAAGATGTTCAGAGTTGGCTTAGGTTCCATGAATGATGAGAGACACCGATATGAAAAGCATGATTATTAGTTGGTACATTATAGACTAGAACTGTAAATAGGCAAAATAATGCAAGCATAACATACGAATGTATATGTCTAAGTCTACCCCAGATAAACCGTACTCCGGATCAAGCACTTTCCTTCTTCGGTTTAACTTCGGCAAACTGGAACGTAGCCACAGCTTCTGTTTGACCATAAATCAAAGGCCCCACATGAGGCTGAATATTCCATTCCAACTTGAGCTCTGCGTCTCTTTGTCTGAAAGAGTTCTCTACATCCCATACACTGTATTTAGCCCTGTGATTTTTTAACTTCAAAACAGCATCATCCTTGGAGGTGATGATTTTATCCCAATATGTTACTTTGTTTGAGGAACCGTCGCTTTTGCCAGGATACTCTGCAGTGAGATAAACGAACACTTGTTTAGTATTCCAATTGAACAAAGGAGTCAAGTCAGCTTCAAGATCAAACTTTATCATTGAATTCTCTTTGGGTTTGCCATTTTTTGCACCATAGTGATAGGATCCTTTTAACAGGGCAGCAGCTTGAATATTGGAAATTGATGTGGTAGATAATGACCAGGCATTATTGGTTTGCAATTGAATAAAAGACGAAATTATGACCAATAATGCTATTACCCCGGTGCATGTGATGGCATGGTTGGAGATGGTCTGAGCCCTCGTGACTAAGTTGAACATCTATGCGTGTTTATATGAGTTAGGTGTTCGTGTTCAAGAGTGATTTTTCAAGCTGCGAAAAAATGGATGGTGATTTTTGATACATGAGGACAAAGGAGGCAACGAAAGAGGAAGTTGTAAAGGTGTTTGAGAGCTTGTAAATACCAAGCATCTGTGAATGCTGAAAAGGGGGACTTCAACCTTCAACTGGCTAGCTCGAAGCTAGTTTCTCTTTTTTTGATTGTACTAAAGTGTTCGATGCTCTAGGACTCATTTTGCGAAGAGCTCTCGAAGTATGTCAGATTTTCGATATGCCATAAACCAGATTCATAGTTTATCGGTAACGGGAAACTAGCTTGTGAATACTGTCTGTATACTACATGAAAAATAAAGCCCTTCTAAACATTCATAAGTTGGTTTCGTGGTCTAGTCGGTTATGGCATTTGCTTAACACGCAAAACGTCCCCAGTTCGATCCTGGGCGAAATCATCTTTTATTTTTTTCCTCTTTCTAAGAGTTGGGGGAAGTTTTTCAGCTACTTCGTAGGGTTACATAGAGAGTTGTGGGCCCCCTTCATAGTTCATTGGATTTTTTTACGTGGATTCTAATGTTGTTCTCTTATTTATGAATTATCACATAAATACGTTCCTATGACACGTTCCATGACACAATCAATGAAACAGTCCATTGGGAGAAAGGGAGTCAACCGGCTAAGGTAACATCTGCAATGGCTTCAACATTCGACATACTACTTTTTTGCAACTAAAAATTGGTGTCGTCAATCGACGATTAAACAAGAAGATAGCTGCAGATCAGAAACATTACAACTCCTTCAATTGAGTAGCTTTTGGGTTACTGAATACACAAAACTGGAGAATAACTACTCAGAGTAAAGCCTTAAGATTTATCTGCATTCTAAGAGACTTCGTATATGTTTGGAACAACAAGGGTGGTTTCTTAGTCTATCATTTAAGTTACAATTTCCAGCAATACTTGTATCATTGTCCCCAGAAACATCACAAGTGGTTTCGTGGTCTAGTCGGTTATGGCATTTGCTTAACACGCAAAACGTCCCCAGTTCGATCCTGGGCGAAATCATTTTTTTGTGCAATTCTTCCAGTTTTATTCTGGTCAAGTCATTTTTTTTATTCCATTGTTTGAGGTAAGTGCAAAACAATCAAGCCTTTGGTAACCTTGGAGCTCTCTCTAACTCTTTCCCGTCCCATGAGCTGAACAATCCCGAGTGCTCTAGCTCAGGTTGATATGGCATATTTGCAGTTGTTACCAAAAATGTGTGCAGCCCATTTTTACTCGGTTTTCTCGCTCTCTCGACCAACCATATTCTCAAGATTGATAGAATCAAGCTTAAGTTGGACCAAACCACATATTCAATCTTGAGAATATAATATCAATAGAGAAGGTATGTAAGGATTCGATGGGACATCAATTGTGGACTAATTAGCGTGAACAAACTTGTGGTTGGCACTATAATCCTCAAAGTGTACGACCTTAGTGTGGGCCGTTGTATTTTTCACAACAATATTTTAACTATAGCAAGGATCTCATTTACTAACGAACATTCACAGATGTCAACTGAACAAAAAGTGTTAACTCCATCTCAGCATTTGTTGAACGATAAGGTATGTTTTACTAAGAACTTGGTCTGAATATACGGGGGCACCCCAGTGTTAAGCATCTTGAAACTTTTCACTCATTCGTCAGACCTATGAATTGAACGAATTCAAATACTAACTAAGCTGCCAGTGGGACGTTGTATTGTCAAATACCCTTGTGAAGACCGGATTGGGTTTCGGTGGAGGTGTTTTAGCATCGATCTTGTTCTTTAGGAGAAGAGCTTTCCCAGTTTGGTTAGGTATCGGCTTCGGTTTGGGAAGAGGATACGCCGAAGGTGATGCTATTTTCAGAGGGAACTACGGTGTAAGGACCGTCAAGGCTTAATCCTTCTCCAAGCTTTCTTCAAGCACTAGAATTCCATAAATACGTTCTCTAAAAGGGCCTTCACGCCTGTTTTATAATAAATGCATATCGATGTATATAACAAAGGTCTTGTCATGATCGTAGCACGGGTTTCCCATCAGCAACCCGTCAGGTCATATCTTTTCGGAGGCTCGACGTGGTATCTCAAGGGCATTGCTTTCGCAGTCTGAAGATTTCCATTCATGACAAGCATAGAAAAGGTAATCAATGGTGAACTTGACCTCTATGAGGTGCTCGAGGTCCATCCCACCGCCACAATCTCCAGTATTCGACGCCAATACAGAAAACTTGCCTTGAAGTACCATCCGGACAAAAACCCGTCGGCAAAGGCTGTCGATAAGTTCCAGTTATTATCTACAGTGTATGAGATATTGAGTAACCAAACCTCAAGAGATGATTATGACCGTATAAGAAACTACAAAAAGGATAAGGAGGGCCGGATGAAGGCACTCGGGGAGCATACGAACAGGTTCAGAGAAGAGCTTCTTCGTGCAGAGCAGAGAAGTAAACAAGGAATGGACGTCTACAACAACTTCACACGAGAGTTCGAACGAACTTCTCTGGTCACCAATGTTGAGATATTGAGAGAGGATGGAATCAAGAGGAGGCGGGTTTTGGAGCTGAAGAAGTTCCAAGCTCCGTCGAAATCTTCGTATGTTTCTTACAAGGATATTGCTGTACCCCAGATTATCGACTTGCTGGAGACTTCCGCATCCAAAGTGATCGTAGAATGGAAACACAGACTCGAGCTCGAAGGCCAATTCAGCGTCGATATTCTCAGTGATGTAATGTCTGTCTTCGGGTCTGTCAAGTCTGTCAAAGAGATAGAAAACACCCGGAATAGGTATAAGGCTGCTCTACTTGAATTCGATGAGCCACAAAGTGCCTACAAAGCTACTCAACACAACTACAAGAAGAGTGCAACGTTATGGGACGGAACCCCTTATAGAAAGTTGGCCAGTCTCCTTAGGGATTGCAGGCCGATGATCTCCAATACAGTTGATGATAGGGACGACTCAGTTGATGCTAGTACGAGAGATGAATTGAAGGATATCAGAGAAGGAATACTCACCGATAACCCTGCAGTCGACAAACTCCTTAATAACCTAATAAGGGAGAAAATGTCCAATACGTATCTGACCATATGAAGTAGAGCAGTGTTTTTAGTCCATATAGTTTTTTAAATATTGTAATGATTTATGACAGTTCAATTCTCATAATGCACCACAAGTGCCCATAAGAAGAAAGCGTCAAACAACATGAGAAAGCCCGCTTCCACGTTCGGACTGGATAAACGAGAGACAAAAGGGAGAGAAAGTAAGTTAGAGATTTCCCGTCTGTGTTGAAAACTGTACCATGCATATATTAATCATCTCTCCAATTTACCCACACTTCATCGGTTCTGAATCGCTGTGTGCATACTGTGTCTTTCAAGTCATTGATCTGACCCATTCTATAACTAAGCAACCCCGCATGGGCTATCATAATACCATTATCAATGCAAAACCTCTCATCAGTAGCATGTATTGAACCGTTCTTTCGCTCCTTCACCATCAATTCCATCATTTCTTGTAATCTCTCGTTGGATCCGACCCCACCAACAATCAAAACCTGATTACTTTGAACATGAGCCATGGCTCTTTCGGTGATTTCAACCAACATGGAAAAGAGCGATTCCTGGAGGGAGAAACAAAGGTCTTCGGGAGTGATCAATTCTCCCAGTTCCAGGTCAGTTAAGTGCTTATTCTTCTTAGGACTCTTAGAGAACATATCTTTGGCCAATACCTCGACATACTGTAAAATTCCCGACATCGACAAGTCCATACCTTTAACCGTATACGGCAAGTCTACGAGATGGCGGCCCTTTTTGGCCATTTGCTCAATATTGTACCCCGGTGCCGGGTCATTGGATATCTTGAGGACTCTCGCAAACCTATCCAAACAATTACCGATAGCAATATCAAGAGTTTCGCCGAATATTCTATACCTTTGCCTCGAGTAGGCAATGATCTGAGTATTACCTCCGCTGACGTACAAAACCACGGGATTCTGAGCACCGGTGATTTCTCTTCCCATCTCTATGTGTCCCACACAATGGTTGACCCCCACCAAGGGCAACTTCCAAAGTTGTGCCAAAGTTCTAGCAGCCACCACCACACTCTGCAAAGGAGCACCCATACCTGGGCCCTGAGTGAAACAAATACAGTCTAGATCAGAACCACGGACCTGTGCATCGGCCAAAGCCCGCTTGATTATTCTCACCACCCAATTGCGGTGATGACGGGCCGTATCACGGGGTAAAAAGCCCTCTCCAGGAGGTGTGATGTAAGTGTCTCTGACATTGGCAAGCACCTCAGCACTGTTGTGGGGCCCCGGCTGGCCCGAGTTTTGCTTGATTATTCCTACCCCTAGCTTGTTGGCCGATCCCTCAAGTCCAAGTGCCAAATAATGCCCCTTTCCCGGTTTCAATAGCTTATCTAAGTCCACAGTCATAGTCGAGTGGTGATGATTTCGATGCGCATCGAATTTTTCAAATTGAATTTTTCAAATCTCCAGGTAAACAAACAACCAAACACAACAACCACAACAACCACAAATACGTTTTCGATGCCGTCACTCAACTACTTCTTGGACAGTATAGAAAACCTGTGTGAGAGAATCGATGGGTTGGAGTTCAAGCCGCCGGGAATATTCACCAACGCAATTGTCACCAAGCCCGATATCACCCAGCTATTGAAAGACGCGAACCCTTCGGAGCTGCTATTGTACCGAGTGGTTAATCCTGTGGACGGAAGCGTGGTCGATCGACCGGGGAAGAGGCTTGTGCGTGTGGATGGTAAGAGCTACTTTGAAGACGACAACGGAGAAGACTACGTGAATGACGTCGCTCATCCTGGTAAACGGAGAACAGCTGTAAGCATTCCCCAGCTAGCTTCTAAAGCGGGCCACGAGCTCAATCGGTCCGCCACCACCAGCAGTGATGTTTCGAGCTCCCCGGTCAAGACATCAGGTCTGGCGACGGATGCGTCTCAGATCTACCGCTCATTGATTGAGTATATCAATAAGCTACCGGTTGCAAATGAAGAGTTTGTCAACCTGATTCGAGACATGAAGACTGAATATGAGACTCTTTCTGTAGAACTCAGCAGCTTGGAGCGGGAGTATGAAGACCAGCAGAGGTTGCTACACTCACACAATGTGTTTGGGTTGGATGGAGGTCTGGAGGATGCGAATATCGACCAGGAGTTGAGAAAAGAGGAGGAAGAGGTGGCTGCATTGGAGAGACAGATCCGGGAGAAGCGGATCGAAGAAGATATGGTGAGTTAGAGAGAAGCCGATCCTGCTCTTCGTGGAGGAGCTACCCAGTAAAGCCTTACCAGTAAAGCCTACCCGTAAAGCCTTACCAGCTACCCAACGCGGCCAATCGAAGTACAGCAGCGAGGCCAGCCGGAGGCATCTCATTCAGTACACGAATAAAGAGAAGGCATCTCATCTCATGCCCAGGCCCAATCGAACCGAGCTCATGGAAAGATAGCTGAGCACTAGATATCACACAGGTGTGACAATCAGCTCAGCCCTGCTAAGACATACCTTGCAGCTACTACATAGTCTACAGCACCATATATTAAGTTTTGTCTATTATAATACAGGAAGTACTAAACTTATAAAGAAGACAAGATGTCGGAGTCACCAGCATCCAAAATAGACAAAGTACCAACTCTGAATAACTTACCACAAACGGTACCCAATTCGTTGTTACCACCTTGGAAGTAGTAGACTGGAGTCTTGGACAACATGGCGTAGTATTCCAACTCAGACTTTCTCAACACTGGGGTGTTACCAGCAATGATGATCAACTTAGCCTTACCAGATCTCAAGGACTTGACGACGGACTTGTAACCTAAGGTATATTTACCAGACTTGATAACCAAACCTAACTTGGCGTTGATGTTTTCTTGATTCTTTGGGGCCATCTCTGTGTTTTAACGTTCTTTTACACTCCGGTCTTTGACTGTTGTGAAATAATATAAGTGAAAAGTTTCAATCGCTCTTCTCGTTTTCTAAAACTTTTTCTGCTCTCCAAAAAAGCAGTCACACTGTCAGGTGGAAGTTTTCGCGTGCACACACCGCATTTTCTTCGAAATTTTTTTCTACTGTTCGCAGGCAAGAAAACGATATAGTGAAAAAGTTTGAAATTTTACTTATTTCAAAATACATAGATAAAGAGTATGTTTCAGCAGCACAAATTGTAGTGGTCAGACAGTGATATTGTGAAGAGAGAGTACCCATAATCCCAGAAATATGTTTTTCATTTGGCTATAGCCTATCCCGTTTTCCCTAGCCAGTTCCTAAACCAGGCTTTCAGTTTCGTCAGCAAGAGCCAGATTCTTGAAAGGCACTCCATGCCACTCAGCATTTGTATCAAAAGTCCTAGAACCGAATGTTTGCTAAAGAGGTTCCAGAAAGATGCCCTTCACTCAACAGAACTCCTCCCCATAATAGCTCACTCCGTTAGCATTTATCACTGGGCCCCAACACTAAACAAGTTACTAACTATTTCTCTAGTGAAAGTTGAAGTTGATTCATTTTCAGGTTCTAAGATCTACCCAGGTAGAGGTACCCTTTTCGTAAGAGGTGACTCCAAGGTTTTCAGATTCCAATCTTCCAAATCTGCTTCCCTCTTCAAACAAAGAAAGAACCCAAGAAAGATTGCTTGGACTGTTTTGTACAGAAGACACCACAAGAAGGGTATTTCTGAAGAAACTTCTAAGAAGAGAACCAGAAAGGCTGTCAAGCACCAAAGAGCCATTGTTGGTGCTTCTTTGGACTTGATCAAAGAAAGAAGAAACCAAAAGCCAGCTGAAAGAAAGGCTGCCAGAGACCAAAGAATTGCTAAGGACAAGGAAGCCAAGAAGGAAGCCAAGGCTAACAGAAAGGCTGAAAAGGCTAAGTCTGCTGCCAACTCTGCTCAATCTAGAGTTTCTAAACAACAACAAAAGGGTGCTTTCCAAAAGGTCCAAGCTACTTCTCGTTAAGGTCTAAATAATATTTATTAATTTAGTTTTAAATTTTTAAATACATACTATATTGTAATTAATAAATATCTATAAAGAGCATCGTATGTTACCTGATCATAAATTCGCCTATGACATAGTTACCTTTGAGTTTGCTTAGCACTACTTTCGTCTTATCTTGGTACCTATATCCAAAGTAGAATGTCTCAGTTGTGTGATAATAAATAATTCGTTTATAGCCATGTCGTTTTTGGTTGATTACAAGAAGGGCACCCACGTAGAGTTTTTCACTAATTGAAGAGATGGAGTTCCACCTAGATGCTACTATCAGGTGGAGATTCTCGATATCTGTTCCCAGGTTTTCGATCAAGACATTGGCTAAATTGAGGAGTATGATGTCTTCACCATTACCACTGCATATGCAGCTCATCTCTGCATCCTCAGTGGCCCGGTAAGCTACACCAGCTCCTACCACTCCCGCACACCCTACTCGTCCTGGTAGTTTGAGGAAATTCCCCCCAGATGAGGACGCTAAGCTGGTGCTCGATTCGTTGATGTGAATTAGGCCAATTGTATCGAGCACTGATTCGGGCTCTATGAACCCTTTATGATAGGCATCGAACATTTGTTGCTGCCTCTCGCTGATTTCCGCTCCTATATCTTCTACATCTCTGCCCAACTGCTTGTATACGTAGAACCTGGACGAGAAATCCAAAATTTTGGGTTTCACCAACCCGATTTTGGCAAGATGCTTCTTTTCAAAGAGTTCATCGATGTCATCAAATAGGCGAATGGTTTCTTGGAGAGGACGGTTGTGGTCAATGTTGTACAAGCAGTTATAACGCATCATTTTAGAGCCTTGATACTCAAGATAACTGGCATCGTTCCTGACATTTCCTTCGATATTCAAACTCGAACCATATCCACTATTAATGGAAGGATGCAGATCGAGAATATTGCTGGATGCTATGATGGTTTGCTTCCCGTCTTCCACGGATTCCTTCAATGCTTTGCTAATGACATTTCTGTACCTGTCATCAAGTAGCTTTGAATGGTTACCGGCACCAATATGGAGAACTAGCAAGGGTGATGGCATAGTTCTGAAAAAAAATAGCTCTAGTCAAAAACAAATGGACGAGTCCGGAGTCGAACCGGAGACCTTTCCCATGCTAAGGGAACGCGCTACCAACTACGCCACACGCCCGTATGTATATACTTTTCGACGTTAATTCACAGGACGATGGGGACCAAATGTAGGCAGCCCAGGCCCTTTTAGTTGAAGGACTCCGTACAGCTAAACGTCATAGAGAAGTATGCCCAAATTCAATGCCCACTTGTCCCTCGCATCTTACAAATTTTCACCAAAAATGGCATTGTATTAGCATCTCAGTTGTAATGGCTGCGAGTGAGAAATTAATCAATTAACAAGCAATTTTTCATTTAAGATAACTGCATACTAAACTAGAACTATAAGTACTTACTTTACGTTCTGACTTAGAGGGCTAATGGGACGAAGTTTACTCGTATCAATTAATACTAGTCTTCTTCAATTTTTTAGGGAAGCTTTCCTTCCATAGTCCATTTTTTCTAAGATGACTCGCTTCAGAGCAGTGAATTACTGGGGATTTGGTATCTATAACGATATCAGAAGTCGCCTTCCTTACTATTGGAGTGATTTCAAAGATGCATACAATTACAGAGTTATTCCTTCCACCACATTCATATTTTTCACCAATCTTCTTCCAGCCATTGCTTTTGCCCAAGATATGTTTGATAATACTGACGACACTTATGGAGTGAATGAAATATTGTTGAGCAGTGCCATTGCGGGGGTTTGCTTCGGACTATTGTCGGGCCAGCCTTTGTGTATTGTAGGTGTTACAGGTCCTATATCTATCTTTAGTTACACGGTCTACGATATAATGAAACCAAGAGGAACTCCGTATCTTCCATTTATGTGCTGGATATATTTGTGGTCGATGGTCATGCACTTGATCATTGCGGTAAGCAATATGATATCGTTGTTGAAGGTGATAAGTCAGTTTTCTTGTGAGGTGTTTGGGTTCTTCATTTGTGTAGTTTATATTCAAAAGGGAATCCAGATTCTAAGTAATCAGTTTGCCCACGTTGATGCTGCTAGTGGGTTTTTATCCGTGATCGTGGCTATTTTGATGGTATTTTGTGGAGTGGGGTCACATGTGTTTGGAACTTATTTGCATTACTTTCGACCTTGGGTTCGTAAAGTGTTTGTTGATTATGGGGCCCCTCTCTCCGTGGTATTTTTCACAGGGTTTATACACTTTGGCCACTACATGAATGATACAAACATGGCTAAATTACCTGTGACTTCAAGCTTTATACCAACCAAGTCTGGAAGCGCAAGGCCCCATGGGTGGTTTATTCACTTTTGGCCGTCTGAAAATATAGATGTCTCAGACGTGTTTCTTGCCATTCCCTTTGCCATATTGTTGACATTCTTGTTCTATTTTGACCACAACGTTTCCTCGTTAATGTGCCAATCCAAGGATTTCCCCTTGAAAAAACCTTCGTCTTTTCACTGGGATTTTGCGTTGTTGGGGATTACTACAGGATTAGCAGGAATTTTGGGAATCCCTGCCCCTAATGGTCTAATACCTCAAGCACCGTTGCACACATCGTCGCTTGTCGTCCATGATCCGCGTACAGGGGCTGAACAGTACGTTGTCGAACAACGATTCACAAACACCGTGCAGGGACTACTTACTTTTGTGATGATGTCACCCCCTTTCCTTACTGTATTAGGGTTAATCCCCCAAGCAGTATTGTCAGGATTGTTTTTCATAATGGCCATAACGGGGTTGCATGGTAATCCTATAACCAACAAGCTCCGCTTCTTATGCTTAGATGTGCACTACATTGAAAATGATACTTCCTGTCCAGAAATATTCCGGCAATATCAGCGGCGTACCAATAAAAAATACTTCTACATCTATCTAGGCCTTCAACTCGTGGCAGCTGCAGCCGAAGTGGCTATTACTATGACCAAGGCAGCCGTGGGATTTCCCGGTGTTTTGTTATTATTTGCATTTGCTGCCAAATGGGTATGGCCCATGATAATTCCTAAACTGGAACTTGAGAGCCTCGACTCAGAGGTTGCTGACGAGATGATAATCAAAAACCTTCAGATTGTGAGTGAATTCAAAAAGAACTACACGGAAAATGAAAAAGCTGACGAAGATGTAGAAGCCTCAGCAGAAGATCTAGCTACTATAAGATCTAGTCAGGGAAATCATCTACAACACAGAAAATCTGGAGGCCAGTCTTGAGAGAATTTTTGTACGGCCAACTGCTCTTTTTTACCTAAAGTATAGCCTCGTTGTTGCGCCGTTCCAGATAGTTTGTAAAGATTGCCAGCAATGTTTCACAGATCAAAGGTGCATGAGGCTCGAGAATGAGCGATTTTTTGAGGACGTTTCGGGGCCAATTTCTTTGAGTGATTTTCTCCATTGGGGAACAAAAATTATGTTGAGGGTTTTTTTGCCCTTTTGATGTGAAGCGTTTAATAAGTCAGAATTTCATTGGATAGTGAGAGTTCGGTAAGGGCCTCTAAAGATCGTTGACTATGAGGGATTTAATTGTAGCCTTTCAGTATCTGAAGAAAATTTTTCCCTAAAGCGAGATTTTTGCATTCCCTTTTGGGAAACAACTATGTTCTTTTCGCAGTCAAATGTATAGCCCTATATAAACTAACAATTCTGTCATTATGAAAAGACAACAAAATACAATGGGCAGCGACATGAGAAGTAGTCTAGAAAGCAAGCATCATACTGTGACAGAACTTTGTCTTGACAAGGTGACATTTGACGCTGAAATTGAGCGTGGAAGGGCCAGAAGAAGAACTGGCTTGATTCCTGTCAAGAGTAATACCTCAACTTCAAGTGCTGTTGTCCCTGCTGTTTACAAAACCATAAGTCACAGTATAGACGAACGTTTGAATGATGATGAGAGTAAGTTTGACAACGAGCCTGTTTTAGAGTTGACATGGCATCGTGACAGCGTGAGTGAGGTCTGCCAAGCATTAGGGGCCAACATTGATAAAGGATTAACTGACGACGAAGTTGTGCAGAAAAGGAAGGAGTTCGGTAGAAATATTCAAACTAAACCAAGCTCACATCTTTTGAAGAAGGTCTTTTTCTACTTCTTTAATGGATTTGGTATTTTGTTGTTTGTTGCTGGAATTTTGGTTATCATTTGTTACAAGCCATTAGGTGATCCTCCTGCTATAGCAAACTTGGTGTTGGGTATCATCTTACTAATGGTGTTTGTTCTTCAGGCTTTTTTGAATTTCATTCAGGACTATTCTAGCTCTCAGATTCTAAGTTCCATCAATGTCATGTTACCCAACGATGTCAAAGCCTCGAGAAATATGGAAAAGATAGTACTCAACAGTGAAGAGTTAGTGCCAGGAGACATCGTATTTCTTGAAAAGAACACCAAGGTTCCGGCAGATTTGAGAATCTTTGATCTGAATAATTTACAATTTGATAGGTGCATTTTGACAGGTGAAACGAAACCTGTCAAGGGAAAGGTGTACAGTGAGAATCAGAACTATTTGGAAAATGAGTCTATCGCTATGCAAGGGACTCTTTGCATTAATGGTAACGGTAGGGGTATTGTTGTATCAACCGGTGATAACACTATTTTTGGTAAAATTTCCAAGTTGTCTTCCAAGCAAAGAGAAGGATTAACAACTTTACAAAAAGAATTGTTTAGATTCATTTTGATCATTACTGCCGTAATTATCACCATTAATGTGATATTGATCATTTTATGGGCTGCGTGGTTGAGACATTCATACACTGAATGGATCAATGTTCCTATTTTGATTGTCGATATTGTTTCTGTCACCGTTTCTTTTATCCCGGAAGGGCTTCCAATTGCTTTAACTGTTTGCTTGCTTGTGGCTGCAAGGAAGATGAGAGACAATGGTGTTTTGTGTAAATCATTATCAGTTATTGAAACTTTGGGTTCGGTCAATGTTTTATGCTCCGATAAAACTGGTACTTTAACCACTGGTAAAATGATTGTGAGTGCACATCATGGGGACTTGAAAAAGCTTAAGTTGATTGGTAAATTATGCAACGAGTGTATGGTGGAAGATGGTAAGGCAACTAGTGGGAATCAGACTGATCAGTCAATCATGAGTTTTTCTGAAGATTCTGTCATTGATACCAGCGGTTATGAGTTGATTGATGAGCTAGGATTTAACTCAAAAAACAAGTATATGATCAAGGTATACGAAAGGGAAGAGAAAGTGTTCATTACTATAAAGGGTGCACCCGAAGTACTTATAGAAAGGGCCCAATTTGTCACCGTAGACGGGAATAAGATACCCTTGACGGATAATATAAGACAAGAGTTGATTCAAGTGCAACTTGATTGGTGCAACGAAGGAGAACGTGTCGTCTTATTGGGTTGCAATGAGATATCGGTCAATGAATACAAGAAAATACGAGAGAGCATGAAGAATGAGGAGGAACTTGACGTTAAGTATTTTCCATTTTCTGTTGATGGGTTGATGGGTATTAGTGATCCGTTGAGACACGGCATAATTGATGCCATACAAAGTCTCAAAGATGCCCACATTAAGATCGTCATGATCACAGGTGATTTCGAATTGACTGCCAAAGCAATTGCTGGCAAATGCGGTATTGTGCCATCAAATGTGTCCGTCGATAGAATAGACAATATTGGACAGACAACTGAATGCTTGCTTATAAACGGGTTCGAAATGTTTAGGTTGAGTGAAATCGAATGGGATAGATTGATGGAATACCAACTGGTTATTTTCAGCAGAACCACACCTGAGCAGAAGTTGAAAATCGTCAAGGAATTTCAAAAGAGGAAGAACATTGTTGGCATGATAGGTGATGGTGTCAATGACTCACCTTCCATTAAACAAGCAGATATAGGTATATCTTTGGCTGATGGTTCAGAAATTGCCCAAGACGCTTCTGATTTGGTTTTGTTAGACTCGTTTGTTTCTATAATTCATGGTGTCAAGCATGGGAGATTAGTATTTGACAACTTAAGAAAGACCATTTGCTACTTGTTACCTGCCGGCTGTTATTCCGAATTATGGCCGGTACTTTTGAATGTCATTTTTGGGTTTCCTCAAATGTTGTCAAGCTTTCTTATGATTATCATCTGTTGTATAACTGATTGTATCGCTGCCATTGTAATCAGTTTTCAAAGAGAAGAGTCCAATATTTTAACAAAACAGCCAAGACAAGTCAGCGGCGAACGGCTTGTCGACGGGAAGTTATTTTTCCACTCTTACTTTATTTTGGGTACCTACTACTCATTCACTTCGATGTTATTAAGTTTTCTTAATTTCACTAGACGTGGATACAAATTTTCCGAATTACACAAATATGGTATGACCGATGAGATGACTGCAGTTTTAAGTCGTTCATCCTCCATTTACTTCGTGAATTTGGTGATTTTGCAATTCTTCAATTTGTTAACTGTCAGGACAAGATTCGTGTCTTGTTTCACGTGTTTGAACTGGAAACTCTTGGTTATAGTGCCGATTTTTGCCAGTACTTTCATTTGGAATTATATTCCATCAGTTCAAAAAGCTTTAGCAGCAGATACCATACCGGTGAAGTACTATTTCATCTCCTTAGGATTCGGATCCTTGGTATTATTGTTCGATGAAACAAGGAAGCTTTTAATAAGAAGATCACCAAACGGCTTCTTAGCAAAAGTTGCTTGGTAGATAATCTATTGGACATTAGTCTGTCATTTTTATAGTTGTAATTCTGTCTGAATTTCTTGGTGATATTGGGTATTTAACAAGATATCGATTTGCTATTTATAAGATAATTTTTGACATTGATGCAAAAAAAAAAAAAGGTATTAATTTGGTAGCTTAGTCCAAAATCCACTGACTTGGGTTCTCTCTCACTCTTATTACAACTTCACTCAATTCGTAACTCTCAGCAGCATTGGTATTTTGGATCTCTATATTGTTACATTTGTTGACTGCATCGATCACCACCTTGTTGTAGTCTTCAGTGAGGTTCAAATTTTTGATCTGGTTCAAGATAATTTGCACTCTCTTGAAGCTCAAGATGTCGACGATATTTATGTACCCAGTTTCCTTTGCAAACTTCTTTCTCAAGTATATATCCTTGATTAAATTTTCCAAGGAAAAGTAATAGTCAATTTGTTGAGTCAATGCATTGATGGGGTCCTGTTTTGGGGAGATTGGAGGAGGAATGGTAACAGGTGGCACCTGGAATGGTTGCTGTGGGTAAGGTTGTGGGTAACCTTGAGGTGGTTGTCCTGGTAGATTATAGGCTTGGTAATAGTATGGATAAGGTTGGGGAGTAGCAAAGGGCATAAAGTTGGGGTTGTACGATCCATTTGGCAAAGAATAACGGTTCATGTTTCTATAGTTCATTTTGGTGTATTGTCTGTTATTAGTGTAATGTTGACCATTTGAACCGTTCATGCTATTTTGAGGAGGAACCGATCCATTACTGCTTTGACTACCGTATGGTTGTTTTGGCGACTGAGAGTCCTGCTTTTCACCGGTTGGAACATTCTCTTTGTTGCTTGATGGAGATACTTGAGTGGCTTGTTCTTCGGTACGATATACCAAATCCCCTTCAGCCATCGAAAGGTTAGTTTTGGTATTTTCAGACAATTCATCAACATCAGCATCCCCCGCATTCACATCTTTGCTATCATTATTCTTTTTTCCAGTTGCACTGTCGTTGAAATCAGATCTTTTAGGCTGACTTTTAGTGCCATTTGCACCATTAGCAACCGGAGCATTTTTCTTATTTCTGTTGTTTTTGTTGTTGTTATTTTTTTTGTTTTTCTTGTTGTTGTTGACCTGGTGACCTCCTTGAGATCTTGCGTTTGGTAAAATCACTTTAGCATTGATTGGTACCCATTTGGTGGTGATAGGCTTGATGAACTTTTGATTCTTGTTGTTAGATTTGGAACCAGAAGTGGCTTGTTGTTGATCAGGCGTTGGCCACTTGTATTCATCAACACCAGCACTTGGGTTGGCAGCATTGTGGCTGCTGCCCCATACATTAGTGGCGGGAACAGGGGCAGGGGCCAACTTTTTCTCTTTGGGCTTCTGAACATCTTTGGCAGCTTCAGAACCATTAGAGTCGGCAGCAGCAGCAGCAGCCGCAGAAGTGGCTTCAGTGCTGCCAGAAGACACTTCACTGGCTTCGGTCTGGGGTACAGGCTCTATTGAAGCAATGTCAGCCTTGGCTGCAGTTGGGGACGTCAAAGTTGTTCCAGCATTGGAATTGCTGTTCGAGTTCGATGCGGAGTTTGTACTCGAGGATGAGCCATTGGCAGCTATGTTAGCATATGAAATTGACGCCATCGAATAGGTATTGTATTAAAGATACCGTTGAACTTACTACAACTGATATGGATCAGAGTTTTGCTGCTGGAAGGATTTAAAAAGTTTGGAAGTAATAAAAGGGGACCCAGTATAGTAATTGAGGACAAAGACACTGGGTAGCTTTCTAAGACTGTATTCTAGAAGCAAAGAAACTCAAACAGATCAGTCGTAAAGGAGATTACTTGGTAATCTATAGCCGTTAAGATATGGAAGTAATGAAAAATTTTTTTACTGAGAAAAAACTACCACATTTGTGAGGTGCAAGTGACACAAAAATAAAAAATGTTCAGGTATATATGGGGCCGATACGTTTGGGTGGGGAGAGACGGGATCACGGGGGCAAGAGATCAAGGAGGCTCACACGAAGAGATTTGAGAACCTAACAGAGTGTTGCTAGAGGGGTCCAGCATGCTGTTGGCTATTTATGTATCACCATGGTGGTGGGGCAAGAAGAGGTGGCAGCCGCCGCGGTGGGCTCGCGCGGCCACACTGGCCCGCATACCAAGACGTTGGCCAAGGTTTTACACGAGTATGATGCCACTTAAAGTTATGGTGCAGCACAGAAGAATCACAACAGGATGTTGCACTACGCCTGTGAGTTCGAAAACCGAGTCGGGTATTTTGCCTACCATTAGGGTGCTACTTTCTTTGTGTAGAATCAAATATATAATGAGATTTCACAGGCATTTTTTCAACTGCTAGCGTATCTCGATCTTCAGTACCTGCTTTCGCTAGAACTCCACATAAACATGCCAGTTTCACCCCACCCGCTATTGGGATACAGTGCCATAACCCCGGCGCAAATAGCCCCACATGTGTAGTTACATACCAGTTAGTTCGCCCAGGTGCCCTCTTCCTATGGTCCGCATTGGAGTTCCAGTTCTCCAGAATTCGCACTCTCGCAATAACGTCCAATATCCGTCAGGTGTTGTATTTGGTCATAAAAGGAACGAATGTCGATATTAAGCAACCCACTATACCGGCCTCTCTTGGAGGTGGCCCGTTCTGCTCGTAATGGTGTTGTTTACGGAGGAAAAATCCGGTTTTCTCATGCGTTGGTGATCAATTTGTTGTATCGATCAGGGTCTCTCAGACCACGGCTAATCGAAGTGTTGAAGGCCACCAAAAACCATGCCGAAGTGTTGGCAGCTTTTGCGGTGTTATATAAACTCGTGTTGGGGATCTTGATTAATGACCAAGTTTTGGGGTCAAACTCCAAAGGAACCGCCAAGTTTATAGCCGGTTGTTTTGGGTCTTGGATAGTTTACAGTCAACACTTTGGCTATTTCCACCCCGGCATCACCCACCAGATCACCTTATACTGCTTTTCTAGAGTATTATTGGCAGTGTCAAAGATAGTGTTGGACCAATACTTGAGCTGCTCCAATCCCACCTATAGAATTGGAAGCACCGGAGCCACCAACAGCTATAAGAACTTACTGTTGAATCAAAAGTCCAAGTTGAAGCAACAGTACTACAACAAAGCATGGAAGTACTTTGCCGTGGTGACGTGGGGATTGGTCATGTTCATTTACGATTATCAACCACAGTACTTACAAAGTTCTTTGAGACATTCCATGCACTACATTTACGATGTGGAGTTAGATACCTGGGACACTTGGAAGCAGTTTTTTGGGATCTAGTAGCTTAGGACCTACAGGTATAGTCCAAGGGCCGGCACGTCGGTAGCCTGCTTGGTCTTTCCGTATTGCGTCCCCTTTTCTGGTTCGGGAATCAGATGATGATTATGAAGTATCTATAAATATACACTCAAGTTTACTCTGCCAGCCACGTCTGCGGCTACCGCAGCTCTGGCTTCTCTCGCCCCAAAACGCCCTGCCTCGTTTGCCTAAACCTAGACGATTCGTATCCACACGACCACGCGATTGTTGCTTCTTAACACGCTGTTAGAATTTTTCAGGATCAATAATTGAACAACTGGTTTTTTTGCCTAACATGAAGTTCTTGAAATTATCCGCTGTTGTTGCCATTGCATCCACGGTTGTTGCAAGTGGGCCTGCTGATGGTGACGCTATTGCCGATCCCAACTCCGCCGTCGTCAAATTGACCGGTGAGACTTTTGACGATTTCGTTGAATCAAACCCATTGGTTTTGGCGGAATTCTTCGCTCCTTGGTGTGGATACTGTAAGAAGTTGGCGCCCGAGTACGTTGCTGCTGCTGACTCGTTGAACGAGTCTCATCCCGGTATCAAGTTGGCTCAGATCGACTGTACTGAAGATGAAGAATTGTGTGGCAAGTTTGGTGTCAGAGGATACCCAACCTTGAAGGTGTTTAGAGGTGTTGAGAGTGCCGAAGATTACGAAGGCCCAAGAGAATCCGATGGAATAATTGAGTACATGGTCAGACAATCTTTGCCATCTGTCCAAATTCCAGAATCCGTTGAAGCTTTCTTGGCTCTTATCGGCGAACAAACCAAGCCATTTGCCATCCAATTATTGGGCAAAGATGATGAGGAATCCAACTCCACTTTCAACAAGGTGGCTGACACTTTGAGAAAGGAATTGTCATTTGTGTCTATTTCGGGCAAGGACTTTATCGAATCATTGGCCACCAAGTTTTTTGACTTTGAACCTTCTAAGTTCTTGAAGAAAGCTGGATACTTGGTTGTCCACCCAGCTGAAAGTTCTATCATTGCGTTTACTGGTGATGAAACTTCCAAGGAAACATTGTCTACTTTCTTCAAGACCGAAATTGTTCCATACTTCGGTGATATCAACAGAGACACTTACATGATGTACATGGAATCTCCATTGCCTCTTGCTTACTACTTCTACAACTCTCCTGAACAAAGAGAAGAGTTCGCTGATTTGTTCAACAAGTTGGGTAAAACCTACAGAGGTAAAATGAACTTTGTTGGATTGGATGCTTCAGCATTCGGCAGACATGCCGAGTTATTGAACATGGATCCAGAAATTGTTCCATTATTTGCCATCCAAGACTCTGCTAACAACAAGAAATACGGTGTGGACCAAGCTTCTAACCCAGATGGTCCATCTGCTGAACAAATTGAGGAGTTGGTCGAAGATTTCGTCAACGGTAAGGCCACCCCAATTATCAAGAGTGAACCTTTACCAACCGAAGAAGAACAAGCTGCTAGTCCAGTTTTCCAATTGGTTGCCCACAACTACGAAGAACTCTTGAAGGATACTTCTAAGGATATTTTCGTAAAGTATTACGCCCACTGGTGTGGCCACTGTAAGAAGTTGGCCCCAACTTGGGATGACTTGGGAGATTTGTACAAGTCTGCCAACTCCAATGTAGTTATTGCCAAGATTGACCATTCCAAGAACGATGTCGAAACTTCTGTTGCCATTGAAGGTTACCCAACCTTGTTGTTGTACCCAGCTAACGGAGAAATCGATGAAAAGACTGGCCTCAGAAAGCCAGTCATCTTCTCTGGTCCAAGAGAATTGAATGCTTTCATTGATTTCATCAAGGTCGAAGGTGGATTGAGCGTTGACGGTCACTCATTGAAGAAGACTGAAGATGAAGACGAGCCAAAGGAAGAAGATGCTATTGATCACGACGAACTTTAAATAGTTCTCCAAAATTAGATATATGTCTTCGTTAGTTTTTGAAATACATATTTCTACCAGTATGTTTCGAAACAGAATTGATTTGTTTAATGTGTATTTGCTATCTTTTATGCTATATCCGATTCGTAAAAGTCTGGAGGTCCCCATATTTTGACCAACCTATCGTCACCAACTGAACACCATAGCTTACCATAGTCACGTTTCTGCCCATCTGGAATAAAGCCCGTGTTCCAGCTCACAGAGTTACAAACCTCATCGTGGCCTCTGACTCTACTTACTAACCTTCCAGTCGAAACTTTCCATATATAGATATCCCCATCATCACTTCCACTCAAAGCCAATTCCTCTTGCTCATTGTTCAAGTTCAAATACCCGAATGATGACCTGATCATATAGGATATTTGGCTATGGCCTATGAGTTTTCTGTAAAGGATAGGCTTTCCAGTTTCAAGGATGTCTTCAATATTCCATACTTGTAATTCATCGGGGGCCAAGCTCAATAGCATGTACTTTCCGTTTGAACTCACAGTACAACATGTGAGCCTACCTGCCAACGATATCGTAGCCAACTTTTTGGTTACACTCTCAACATTTTGTAGATCAGGAATTGTATAGAACACGAGCTGTTTGTTATCATTTGCAGTTATGAGGACCTTGGCATCTGGAGTGATGCACAAGTCATTTATTCTGTTGAACTTATTCAGTTGCTTGGGAGCTTCGGAGTCAGAGGTTGAGACTCTGGGCGGCATCTGAGTTGCGGATCTGGACGAAGATCTTGAGCTTGTTCTTAAGCTTGCTCTCAGGTTATTCACATCAACGTCAGCAACATTCTCCTCCACATCCACTGCTTCGTCGTCACCTTCCATATCCTCCTTCATCAAGACATCCTCACTTCTACGGAGGCTTGGGTCTGGATTGCTGTAAAAGTCATGTAACTCAAACCCGTAAATGTCGTACGCCTTCAACACTTTATCAGGGGAACCCACTATAAACCGGGGTATTGGTAAATTCACCGGGAGGAACTCACAAGTCCATGTTCTGATCTTTTCACCTAGTATGAAACAACACAATAACTTAACTTGGTCATCAAACGGTTGTTCAGAGATGGCTGATCTAGTGACTCGTCTAGTGGAATTATAGCGAGCTGGATTTTTGATTCCTTTCACTTTCCATACCCTGACTCTTGTATCCAAGGAACCGCTCACGATATAATCTTCATTTTTATCCCATGCACAATATATAACAGCTTTACTTGAGCTGGTTGTCTTATAAGTTGAGTTGACAAAGCAGTTTTTATCCATTGTGCTATCACTACTCAATGTTTCCAACACTTCAAAGTTGTTGAGGACGTCATAGATAACCAAATGCCCATCAGCAGCCCCCGTTACTAAGAACCTCCCCAGAGGACTGAACTTACATGACCACACTTGGCCAGTGTGGGGAGTCAAGCTGTGTAACAATTTTACCGGAAACTTGGGTTTATAGAAATCGTTAACACTAGAACCAACCGGAGGAATGAATTCTTCTGCTATATCTTCATAATCAACGTCTTCCAATTGTTTGCCGTTTCTTCTGAAATGCTTGATCGATCTAGAAGGCAAATAGTACGGAGCTTCCTGCTTGTTGTGCAACGTGTAGCTTTCAACTACTTTCTTCAAGAAGTTTGGGGGAAACTGGAATTTCAGATATGGTAGAGAACCCCCGTAAAAGTCATTCAAGAACAACTTCGAAAAATGGCTTTTTATCAATAACGTTCTGAGTTTCTGGGTGAAATATTCGATAGAACTACTTTTAAGTTGGACATCAAAGAAGAGCAAATCCTTGGAGAATATTAATTTCTCTATTTGAAGCTCGTCCAAGGGTAGATGCATCACTAGTGAGAGCAATATTGATGACTCCTTCTCTCTGGTGAGGTTTTCGAGGATATTTCTATCGAACGACTGCTGAACAAGGGGTGTCTTCACATTCAAAGAATCCAAAATAGGACTTAGCTCATCACTCAAGTACTGTATTAGAGAATTGTTTGTGGCGGAGGTGGAAACGGGTCTGCTCAACAGAAAGATAATCAATTTCTCCATGAAAATCATCCTCTTTATCAAGTAGGAGATGGTCAAAACTAGGGGAATAAGATCCTCCGTAGTGTCAGGTTTCACGTTCAAAATATGCACCAAGTTGGCCTTACCATCAACAGCAGCATTCGTATCCTTGCCAGTGACGTACACCTCTAAGTTGCGGTTCAAATAGTCCAAGACTGAGTCGTAATTGCCGGCGAAGATCTCGCTTGTCAACCATTCGAATAGTTTCGCTCTCTTTGAGGAGTCTGATAAGTTGTGGTTAGGATTCTCCAAGAGATATCCTTTTTTGTGGACTTCTTCGATGAGACTCTCTGCTATGTTTGGAAATCCCAACTCGTTCAACGAGTCATGCAACAATTTGAACAAAAAGGAATCCGGAATGTGTGTGTCAGGATTTTGCATCTTATCAACTCCGTTGCTTTTCTGAAATCTTTTTATTGCGAAATTGATATGTTTATAATAAGAGGGTGCCAAGTCATACAGTGTAAAACTTCAGTAGAGTCCAACTGAGACAAAGGGTGTAATCTGCGTTAACGCATAAAGTTACTTATATGGGTGGGTTGTAGTAAAATTATACATTGTGGATCTGAGCAGATTCAGATCGTACGATGTTAGGTGTCGCTGTGACAATGTGCATTAGGTTAATATAAATATCTGTAGGAGTCCTTCTAGTCTACCAGTTGGTGATGTTCTTCTCAGCTTCACCAAAGACCGAGTTGCCTCCGTTGTCCACCAGTTCTACGAAATCCTTCCAGTTCTCAAACAATTGCACCTTACCGGTTCTATCATCGTAAAATTCAGGAAGCTGTTTTTTCAAGAACTCCTGGCAGTAGGAGTCGACGATCTCGAAATCTAGTAAAAAGGCGTCGTGTCCTTCAGGGGAGTCCAACTTTTTTAAAACGCAATTGCTCAAGTATTGATCCAACATTTGCTGCTCGCTGAATGTGAATAAGCCATCGGATTGAATTCCAATCACCAAATGTGGAAGCTTCAACTTCCCTAGATATTCAGGCAATGGGTCATCTGAGCTATTGTCCAAGGGAACCTTGCCCCTAGCTATATCATGTGTATCGAGTTTTCTGGATATGGATATGTAACAGTTGGCATCAAACCTCTTGACGAATTTACTTCCTTGATATCTCAAATACGATTGAGCAGTGAAATAAGTTTGAAGCTTACCAGAGTTACTGAGAGAGTGATTTGGAGATCCAGTCCGGGTCATTTTAGCTCCCTGATTATGCAACAACCAGTTTTCTTCGTCTTTGGTCTTTGGGTAAATTCGCCCCTGCTCACTGATGCCTTCTTGTGCTTTGACCCCAGGCAATTTTCTACCAAATCTGGTTTCAAACGAGTTTTGAGACCGATACGTGAGCAAAGCCGACATTCTTGCTGCTCCCAAACCCGAATCAGGTTTAGCCCCATTCTCGTTCTCGTAGTAGTACCCTTCGTTGTAATCGGGATCGCTAAATATGCACTGTCTTTGGGCCTCATTCCAAGAAATACACCAAGCCGAAGCTCTGGCAGATGTGGCAATTGCAATCACCGACCGCACGTATCCCAGATCATTGTATGTCGACGAGTACTCCAAAGCCATCATTCCTCCCATTGACCCTCCAATGACCGCAGCCACTGATTTGACTCCCAAAGAATCCAATACTAGTTTCTGGATCTTGAGGTCGTCTTTCACCGTCACCAACGGGAACGAGGGTCCATAGGGTTTGCCGCTAGCACGATCTACGGTCAACGGGGAACACGACCCATAGGGAGAGCCAAGGAAATTTATGCACACGATGAAAAATCTACTTGGATCAAATGTCTTTCCATTGCCCAAAAGAGGGCCCCACCAATCCTGGACGTCGGAGGATCCCGTCAAAGCATGACACACCACAAACACATTATCGCCATCTTGGTTCAATCTTCCCCATGTCTTGTAAGCCACTGGAAAATCGTGCAAGGTTTCACCACACTCGAGCTCCACCAAAGGAAGTTCCACTATGGTCTGTCCCGGTACCAATTTTGAGTAGGGATTCAGCCGGTTCTGTTCTTCAGTTATATCTTTATATACGGGGTTCTTCGTCATTTGAACTATAAGTTGAGATCGAAGGTTTCCTGGTAAACTAGTACAACACGAGATGCTTCACTGATTGGAACATTAACTATGGACGTTAATTATTAAGAGTCGCTTCGAGTTTTTGAAAAACTGCGAACTGAAAATGATTCATAATGTTCACAACTCACATGACTTGCATACGGCTGATGTTGTCACTACGGGTGAACCAGGTTTTACGTACACATAATCATCAATCCATTATATAGACAATATTTACAAATTTATTAACACCAAGAAAACGCTGTTTTCTGGTTTTTCACCAACCGTATCGTTGTGAGCCACATTGCTGCAAAAAACTCCTAGATATCAAGTGTCGTCACGTAAGTCAGCTTCGCTTCTGGAAGAAAAGTCGATTTCAATCAGCAGCAGATCCTCATCTTCGGTGGTGTTGACAGTATAGCTTCCAGATCTACCACCCATCAATCCGTAGTGTTCGTTGGCAAGTTGTTTGTTGACAATTAAAGACCGGGCGTACTCCAACTCTGAATAAATGGCCTCGATTGCCGAAAGGACCCCGTGTTCATTTTTGATCTGTTCGCTGACCTTTTTGGCTCTCTCAATCATCTTTACATCTGTAGTGGCAAGCTTTAACGCTTTACTCAAGGACTTGACGTTGAGTTTTCTTAATGCTAATCCGGCTCCGATTTCTTCAACTCTGGTAGCGTAGAAAAACTGGTCTCCAAAGAAAGGTTTTACAACAGTGGGCAAACCACTTCTTAATGTAGCCCCTGTAGTCCCTGAGCCACCATGGTGCACTGCTGCATCGATTCGAGAAAACAACCAGTCGTGGGGGATAGGACCACTGTTATAGATCTCTGGAGGCAACTCAACTTCTACCTCTTTGTTTGCGTCGCTGTCTTTGTCCTGGAGCCTTGCAGACCACCCCTTGTTTAAGATGCATCTTACGTCGGCATCAAGAACAGCATCAATAACAGCCTTGGTTAGGCTTTTAGCGTCATCGACAACAATGGATCCAAAACCGATATAAACGATTTTCTTTTCATCCAAACTTGCTTGTTCTAGGAACTTTTCGAGTTCAGGGGGTGGTTTGTACTTTTCGCCTGCTCCTTCATCCAAGAACCAATATCCTGTGACTTTAACCCAGTCAGGGAAGTCAACAGCGGGAGGTAACACTGTCAGAGAGACATTGTACAAGAATGGAATTTTGTACTGTTGGAGTTTGAACAAACTGGTTTTGGGGATATTGAGTACTTCTACTCTCCACTTATTCACTTGAGAGGATATACCTCGCCAGAAAACCGTCTCAAACATGACGTGAGTCAAATAGTTGTAAGAGTTTCCCTTCTTTTGATCAGGCAGAACAAATGCATGGCTATATGCTCTAGTTCTTGTCCAAGGCATGGTAAAAGCTCTCATATATGGTATACCAAGTGCCTCTGCAATGTGAACACCTGCCATTGCAGAGGGACTCTCTATCAAGATATCTGCTCCTTGGCATGCTACCCAAGCGGTTCTCAAAAGATCGTTTATCCAACCTCTGAACTTGGCACTAGCTTCTTTAATGAAAGCAACGGACATTGATCCATGTGTTACCATCAAAGACATTAGCTCCGTCGGATCACCAGCTATCTCTTTAAAGCCAATATCATGACCAACAATCCAATCTTTGAACTCAGAGTGAGTAGCAATAGTCACTCGGTGTCCTTCATCCATCAAACCTTTAGCTAATGCGATGTAGGGCTGGACATCACCTCTTGATCCAATGGTCAATAATACAAAGTGATAGGAAGTGTTGGGTCTGATTTCAATTTTGTAGAAAGGTGAGTCCTCCAAAACAATTGGCAATTGCAACCCAGCAGCAACAGTGAGTCGATCTTCAAACATTTTTATTCTAGCACTCTCTATTCTTAAAGAAGCCTGTTTCATAGTCTCATCTGAAGGAGCCAAAGAACTGCTAATATCCTCATCATCTTCATGTCTCCTCCTGCCTGACTCATAGTTATTATTTTTCCCCCATTCGTGTGGCATGGGCTTCCAAGATTCAGAACCATGTAGTTGGTGAAGCATTTCTAGTACCACGTCTAAACAATCATCTCTAGCTTTCGAAGAGCTAAACTCAACAAAAAATTTATCGTACCCTTTAACAACAATAACCAATCCGGAATAAGTGATCTTAGAACCTCTTTCTTTGAAACAATTTTCAACATCGTGCAAAGGTAAGATCATCTTAGTCGAAACCCCGGGTAATAAGCTTCTAAAGCAGATATTTTCATTTCCAACATAAAGTTTCCCATACACCGGCAACGCTCTTTGTACATGGCAGAAATAGCTAGCTGCAATTGTATTCGATTCACTCAATGAGAAATGACTTCTTATCCTCTTGTGTCTTGAGTCTCTGACTGCAGCATCAGTGACATAGAAAGGATCATCATCATCCATTTTAATGTAATGAGTGGGGTATGCGTTCCACATTGTAGACACATTGGTGATTGCCTTGATACTCTTGCTTAGTGACTTGAAGTTATTCTCTTTTCTGTGATCATTTTTGGCATTAGTGTATTCCGATGGGTCGGCTAAGTTCAAGGGACCGGGCAAAAATGGCTTTTCGGGAATTGGTTCTTTTATGTCAATTCCCTCATTTATTACTCGGTCTTTGTATCTATCGGCAGCAACTTCAAAGTCTCTTTTGGAAGTGTCAAAGAACATATTTAATTTTTTAAGACCATTAAGAGACATTTGCCTGGGTAAATTCAAGTTCATGGGAGAACTCGATTCCGTTGATCTACTGGAGACATCAGTAGGAGATGCTATCAGTGGAGTTCTCAAAGGGGAAGCAGTACCGGAATTGAAGCTGTTTGAAAAGGCTAAATTACTGCTTGATATTGAAGGAGAGGATGACAATGTTGATGACCTCGACTTTGTAGACGATTTCTTGCTAAAGTTTAATGACTTTCCGAGTTTCTTGAGCTTGGAGTGTGATTGTTCATCCAGCAAATCACCATAAGGATCAAGGATGAACTTGTTGGAGGGAATCAATTGCTCTAAGATGGCCGAAGGGTTTCCATGAGGCAGTAAAGTCGAAAAAGGTTTGTCCTTCGTAGAAGTATCTAGAGCCTCTTCTTCGCCGGTACTTGTTCTTTTCAACTTCATTTTATTGATAAACTTTTCAGAATTAGATAAACTGACCGTTTCACTGGCATCATCTTCCCTATCCTTCACAATTTTGGCCATGGTATCATCAAAGTCTTGAGCTTTGGAAAAGAACACGAAATTTAGACTTTCTGTACCGGCTGAATTGAGCTGCTGTTTCGCCTTGTCATGTAACTTTTGATGCATTTTCTTCTTAGGAGTAGGTAAAGTGTCTTCTTGATCTACCTGATATGTCAAAGAGAACACCGCAGGTGGATCATCTATGTCATTTGATTCCTCATCTTCTTGACTTCCGAATAAGCTGATTCGATTGAAGCTTGTGATTCTATCGAGGGGAACCTTGACAAGAACTTCATTTTTAGTGTTGGAGTTGTGTAATTGGAAGATGATCTTGGTAATGTTATTGACCCATTGTCTTGCTGAATAGATATTGTCTGTTTGAAACTTGTAAGACTTCTTCGTAGTGGTTATTTTGAACCATACAGCCCCACTGTTACCCTCTTTGTTCTCTTCTGCTTCGGAAGCAAGCATTTTGTTCAACTCCTCGTCGTCATTAAACAAATCCTCGCTTGAGTTTGACCGAGACAAAACATCTCGAGGAAACATACCACCTGGAGTATCCAAAGGTGAATCCCCAGGAGTGCCAGTTCCAGGAGTACCAGAAGGTGTTGTTTTGGTGATATTACTAGCACTTTCCGTTTTTGGCTGATATTTCTCTAATATCTCTGCTTTGACACAAGTACGAAGATCAATGACGAGATTAGGAAAATACAAGTCGGTGGGAGAAGAGTATATAGATAAAGTTTCCGGTCTTAAGATAGCCCAAATTCTGTTTGTAAATACAGTTCCCAATATTTCTCCGTACCTTTTGGTCTTCACGGCCAAAGCACCGGTCTGGATGTACACACTGGAATCATCATGTTTCCGTGATGCAGTAGTGGTATGATGATGGGAAGCGGAAGCGTATTTGGTGGGCAAAAACGCAAAAAATAGAAGGCAATTCTTAGTCAAATAGAAATGTCCCTGTAGAAACACATCCCTTACAAGCCAGCCGTTGAAGCTTCCATAAAAATTATCCTCATCTCTTATGGAAAATACCTTTTGTAACCGCTCAGCAATATCCAACTTGATTTTAGTGCTGAGTGAGTTCTTCAGGGACTCAAGAGAACTAGAGTCATCATTGTGTCGAATCAACACGCTGTCATCTTTCTGAATCTGGAAATTCCTCACCATTGATCGCTGAAATGGTGTCAAAGACAGATGGTCTGGTGTGATAGTGTCTCCGATACTATTTATCGAGGAGAGCAAGCTCGAGAAGTTTGTTGTTTGTGAATCAGTGCTGTTGCTCATCTCTAAGGCAGTGGCACCTAAATTAGATGGCTGAGCATCAGAATCGAAGTTCTTATCTTCGGCATCTTGGAAAGCTTCGACGTCTGTGTGATCAGAATCGTCAATTTTCATGTCACCATCATCAAGATCCTCATCGAAATCCTCTTCCTCTTCGTCATCAGTATCAGAATTCACTGCAGACTCATCACTAGAACTCTCCATTACACCGTAGCCAAAAGATGGGATCTTTTGGTTTTTGGAGCTTGAAGCCGACTTTTCAGAATTGGACCTGGCTCTGTGGCTGTGAACAAAATTGAGTACGTCGGAGTATATCTGGGATGAGGCGATCATATTAAACACATTTTTCTGAGGCTTCAGCATCCCTGCCATCATAGCTACGTCAACCTCTTCTTCGTCAGTTGAAGTCCGTGGAGTCTGGGGCGTGTCGGGTTGGGGCATTTTATGAGCTTCCGAGGTACCGTTCTTGCCGAGGGACTCAGGGAAGAGCCGGTCACATAGAGTAGCATAGTTATCAGACTTCTTGACAGAATTCTGGGAGTCGTCAGGAACTCCCGGACCAGTGATTTCGGGCTTATCAACCACAACCGTCATTTTGCCATTGGGAGAATCATTATTGTTTGGGGACGTTGGACTTCTGCTCTCCAGTGGGCTTGCCACAGTTGAGTATAACTGACTTATGGAGGCTTGCAAAGGAGGAATTACCCTGTTTGATAAGTGCTTATATATATACGTCGACACAGACTCATCGGATGGGCCGGTTTTGGGATTGGGTTGGGCCTTTTTGGAAATGAAGTAGTCTTCACCTTGAAACTGTGGAGTCGTCGGATTCTCTTTGGGGGCTGACGAGTTGTCAGTATCTTTGGTGGAGCTTGTAGAGTCCATGACGGAAGTCTGGATCAATTAGCTTATCGGACTAGCTCGACTTCGTTGCTTTCAAAGCTAAAGGATTTTGGAAATCAAGTCTATGCGAAAATTCGAAGATTGCCAAAATGTTAAAATCTGGGGTGAAAAAGACGTTGGGGTAGAACAGCAGATATTAAATGGTATGACACCAGAGTGATTTAGCAAAGTCCTTAGAGGCACAGTTCTTGGCTTTCGAAATTCTTGGAGAGTGCAACAACTCGTATGATATTTCACGACCGTCTGTGGACCGGCTGATAGAGGTTGGTTTGCGGCTTTAGTTTGCTGTGCTTAAAGTCCGCAGCGCGCGTCATTTAAGGCTATATGCACGGAACGGGCATGTGAAAGTGGTTTTGTAAGAGCGGATTAACTGGAGCTGTGCACCCAGTTGCACGCTATTGGTTCTGATTACGCCATAATTATTGTCTATGTACAAAGGGAGGTTGGGTTTGAGGTCATGTGATTATGGAGCAAATACTTCTGTGAGTTCGTGGTCGTGTTTTTGAAGCAATTTGTTGAACTTACTCAGCTTGTCTTGGTAAAGAACAGAGAAAGGTCCATCTTCAACGATTTCTCCTTGTTCGTTCAACACAATGATACGATCACTATTTTTTATTGTTGACAATCTATGAGCGATCAGAATCATCGTAAATTTGTTTTCAGCAGCTGATTTCTTTAAGTTTCTCATAACCAACTCTTCCAGAATCGAGTCCAATGCTGATGTGGCTTCATCCAACACTAAGATGTGGGGATTCTTAATCAAAGTTCTTGCGAGTGATATTCTTTGCTTTTGACCTCCGCTCAATTGAGCCCCACTGCTGGAGGGTCCCACCATCGTATCCAACCCTTTGGGGAACATATTGATAAAACCATATGCATTACTGAGTCTGATTGCCTGTTCAATTTCATCATCTGTACAGTTGTCTTTGCCAAAGGTGATGTTGTCTCTTAAAGTTCCACTGAACAAGAGTGGTTCTTGCTGGACATACCCAATCTTTGATCTGTAGTGGTTTAAGTTCATTTTGCTGATGTCATGGCCATTGACCACCACAGAACCCTTTACAGGATCATAAAATCTCAATAGTAACTGTGCAATGGTTGATTTACCACTACCACTGGGCCCCACAAAGCAAACGTTTTCCCCTTGTTTGATAGTCAAGTTCAAATTGCTGCTTTTGAACACCTTAGACTTGGGCCTTGACGGATAGCTGAACTCTACATTTCTCAACTCTATATCTCCATGCAAGTCATCCACTTTTCTGCCAATGGTGGTTTTGATTCTTGGTTCCAGTCTAGTCAATTCGAATACACGATCTGCAGCACCAATTGCTTTCATCAACTCACTGTAAAAGTTTCCTAATCCAAAAACGGATCCACCTGTATAAGCGGCATACATCATGAAACTGGATAAGTCACCAATAGTAAGATCTCCAAAACTTATAAGCCTTGTACCTACAAATAGAAGCCCTATGATGATCATGTTTCCGATGAGACCATTGGTACTGAAATAAATAGCACTAAGCCGATTCTCTCTCATACTGGTGTTGAAAAGATTCCGTACTTCTTTATTGTAGCCATGTACAACTAAGTTCTGTCTGGCAAAACTTTGAATAGTTTTCAACCCATTCAAGTTTTCTTCGGTGACCTTTGTCAAATCTCCCAAGTTTTCTTGAACTTTTCTCGCCAATTGTTTCATTCTTCCACCATATACAAAGGTCATGACAATCAACGGAGGGAAGAAGATGCTCATGAACAAGGTCAATTGCCAACTAACGTAGCACATCATCGATATTCCTACAGTTCCACTTATTATGGCTCTGGCCCCATCGGAAATGTTTCCGCTCAAACTCCTGGCAATGATCTGAGTGTCACTCAGGATTCTGGAGATCAAGTCTCCGACTTTCATGCCTTTCTTGGTGGGTCCTACGTCAAAGAAATACGAATCTTGCGACAATATACTCAGGAACAAACGAGACCTCAACCTGGCTACCAACTTCTCTCCAGCCATTCTCAATAAGTACATTCGGGAGTAGTTAGCAAGGGCACCTAGGGTAAACAAAACAGCAACACCGGTATAGAATTGGGACTCAGTCAACCCAAATAAATATGTCCCCATGCCGACTTGTTGTTGTCTCTCTTCCAAGGACAAGTCCTCCATAGGCTTGGAATTATCGATGATCGTCCCCACAATCAACGGAAGAGTCATGGTCACAGAAGAGGTCACCACAAGGAATGCAAAGGCAAGAGTGAGTAATTTGACTTCAGGTCGGGCTAGCTTCAAAAGGTTCCATATCTCTGACCTATTTGTCTTCTTTTTGGGCTCCTGATTCAGGTCTTTCTGGTCGTTTTCGGAGTCTGTTGTTTCTCGGCTCTTTCGGGATACAGACGAAGTGCTCTTGAATCGAAGGCCACTCAATGGCCTGACGTTTCTCAACACACTCGTGTGTGCCCGCATTGTGAGGGAGGATAAATGCTGAACGGCAGGAGCACGACAGTGAAGTTGTGCTCCAAAATTGATGGCAGTGCAAACTGGCCGAGCCCTTATTGCAAGGGACCCGTGCGATCTACCGAGTATCAATCGAAATAGCATTGGCTTTGTTCAGTGAATAGTTGTCAACACCTAAAGAGAATTTCGAATATTCGGTTTGTCGTTCATTTCCGTTGTGCGAAACACCCAATTAGGAAAGCTATATGCTGGACTACTATACGATGAATGTGAAGGAGTAGGAGTGTGCAGCGTCTTGAAGCTCGGGCAAATTACCGTGGTGAAGATTGGTATTTTTGGCTGACAAGAGTTTGAGTCTGCCCCTGGAAGAGGCGAAGAATTGCCGGTCGATGAACATCAAGTTGACGTTGAAATCGAGGTATAGTTGGGCAAGATGAGGGAGATGATGGTTTACACCCCAATCCTTGAGGCCAAAGGGTCCAATTGCCAGCAACTGGTTGCCCGATAGGTGCAATGTTTCAAGAGTCTTAGGTAGGTTCTGTAGGAACTCTAGCGTTATGTAGCTGATGTCGTTTCTGTCTAAGTTGAGGTGCTTGAGGTGTGGGGGCCATTCGAAGCACGTCCCAATGATATCTTTTATAGCAGGCTCCGGTACATTGAACACATACTCATCCAGGGGAATGAAGTTGTGGGAGAGCTCCAACGTCGACAAGTGAACGAATCTCGAGAATAACCTGCTCCATTCACTGACAAAATAGCGGCCGATCTGAGAGAACCTGATGGTGATGCTGGTGAACTTTTCAGCCACGGTGTTGTGTTTTGTAGCAATGGTTAGCAACACTTTGAACACCGCCACAAGTGACGACGTAGTCATGAGCGAGATGACGGAGCTGCCGTCGACCACGAGGCTGCACTGGAGAATCGACTCAATGTATGCCACGAAGTGGGGGTCTTTGCCGCTGATCAAGTCACTGAAGGAGTTAAGGTCTTTCACAAACCGAATGTAGTCATTGGGTTGTCTGATAAACGCAAACTCCACGAACTGAGGCCTGGTTTGCTTGAAAGTGCTGGTCTCCATCGACTGGCAATTCTTCGACAGAAGCTCGTCTTGGAAGTGGCTCAAAGCCATGGACTTTTGGTACTTGGGAGGATCTACTTGGTCGAGGTTCGAGTACACCGTAAGTTTGCCCCCGTATATACGTCTGTAGGCCATCACTATGATCAGATCGATCAAGCCTTGGCTGGCAGGATAAAGGCGTGCAAGGTGAGATGCATTGGCAATGAAATTGTAGGTTTCTTGGATGGTCAAATGGTCGAGGATCTCATACAACAAGTCTGCCGAGAGGTCACCAAGCATCTGTAGATAATGACCAGGAGGGTTCAATTGGGTCGTTCTCGGCTTCAGAGTTTCCAGCGAATTTTGCGATTTCGCAATGAACTGTGTGGTTATTGTCCGTAGAGTTGGTTCGTCAACGTTCATTAATGAGTACAACTATATATATTAGTCACTCATGTAGATATCTTCACTGATATCGTCGTATAGATCTTCCGAAGTGATACCAGGCTCGTCCATTTCCACGTCCTGGTCGAGGGAATGGATTGTATCCCAGTAGTTGTATTTGATATCGTTGTAGGTGAGCGAATCATCCTCGACTTCCTCGAGAACCAGCTGGGGTTTCGCCAGTCTTTTTTGTAAAGCCTTCTTCTCTAGCTCATTTTCAGACAATACAATCGATATCATGTCTTGATAGGTCAAGTTGTGAAGGTTCAGGCTGATGAGATTGGCTATCTTGAAGAAATGCTTGAACCGGGGAATTCGGGTGTGGTTGTTCTCGTTATACTTGACTATGAATCGGTTGAAGAGCCGGAGTATCCATCTTTGGAAGTGGTATGCCAACACCATTTCTCTGCGGTAGTACTTGATGACTTGAGCACTCGAATAGTACACGGAATTGAAGTCTTCCACGATCTTATCGGCAATGTACGTATTGATATCGTGGGACTTTTCAGGAATCGTGGTGACTTCGGGGTTGATCTCGAAGGTGGACCTGGTGAATCGTTTGGCTGTTTCGGCTTTTGAGAGGGAGAGGTCTTGGAAGTAGCTATCGAGCCGGACTCTCTTTCCGAGCTTGGTGTTCACGTATACTTCGTCGTCATCCAATGGAATACGATGTTTCCTCGGGTTCGGGAAGTCTGGAGGAATATGTGTGTCTGTCATTACATCGGACATATTTATTGGGGTGTGTATCGAGGCATCCCACGGAGTGCAGGGCAGTTATATTTAGCTGGGTTAGGTTCTATTCCTTATCGATTTTTCTGGAACTCTTCGCGATGGCTGCTAAAAACTGCAGGCTGGATGCAATGGATGGTTCGTGGGGATGGTGTATTGGGGCTCGTCTTCACGGTTGTCAAATAGTTCTATGGCTGCATCCATGCGATTATAGGTTACTAATATGTATTTTTCTGTATATGCTAGATCGATATAATTCCTTAGATGTGGTTTTCTGTATATGCGGTATCTCTATAAGGCTTCCTATGTCTATATGGAGTTGACGGTGCTGAACTGGTCATTGAGTTCCTCAGATGTCAGTTTGGATTCAAACTTGCTCATTCCTAGTTCGTTACAGAGCTGATCGTAGTACACCTTCAAAGTCCTCAAGTCCAGAACCGTCAATGAATCAAAATCAATGTTGTGGTACTTTGCAAGCTCCTTGGGAGGAGTGCTGAACACCGATCCTTCGTGGCTTTCAGAATCGTTGTTGACGTCGCGTCTTTGATTTAAAGCTTGGGCAGCCCGAAGGCCAGTTGCTTGCAGATGCTGTGGGATTTGCACAGTTGCCTGCTGTTGTTGCTGCTGTTGACCATTGGAGAGGTTATTGAACCACTTTTCCATGATCTGCATACTCGAAGTTCTATTTCGAATATGATCCGGCCTCTTGGGGACTATAGTCTCAGATTCTTCCAATGACTTTAATGATGTCTGGGAGTTGTTGATGGGCTGATCACTGAGAGTAGCAGCAGGTTGGTTGAACTTAGTCATAAGATCCGTCACCCCCGATGACAACTTCGATGCTATGGTATTCTTTCTACTAGGAGAAGGGTTCAAAGCAGAGCCCGTTGCACCGGTTTCCAAGGACGACGATCTTGTTCTCGAGTGATTTGGAGATAACCTGTCAATAATTGAAGATGATCTCAAGTGCTTGGGATTGTCCACAATCCCCTCTTCTTCTTCAGTGCCTCTAAACTGCAGAACACTTACCGAACCAAACCGGCCGATGATGTTCCTCATCATATTGAAGGTGGTGGAGTTGTCCGGCACATTTTCGCCCGTGATAGTGGGCGACGATAGACCAGAGGTGATTGCTTCGTCAGACAAGCCCACATCGATAGGGCCGAAGGACTCTGTAGCTGATTTCATTAGTCCTGAATTAGATCTGGACCTGTTAGCAGCCTCAGTTATTCTGGTGGTGATGGTATTGAACAATGAATTGGATCTTGACCGATTGTCTTCGACGTCTACCTGAGGTTCGACAGCATCTTTAGAAGGAAACTCATAGGTCTGAGACAATTTCTTATCAATGACCGCACTCAAAGGTTTCAAAAGAATCTCTTCGTCTGTTTGGATGTCTGTCAATTCATCGATGGTAACATTTTGAATGAAAAATAGAACTGCTTCGAAGTTGGTAAGATAATAATGCAACTCACTGTTGTTCAAATAACTAGTGTTTAAGTACTGGATCAAGTCCTTATCACTACGGAAAAAGGGAATAAAAGGTTCATCTGCTTCGGTAGCTTCCGCATCAGTCGCCTCTTCATGAGACTCGTTGAGATTAAGGCAATCAAAGAGGGTTGTTTTCTTACTGTTTTGATTCTTCGGGTGGTTCTTAGAGGTTTCACTGGGGTTGTAAAAGTAAAACGATGTGTTGGCAAGGATTGTAACATTGTATGGATCCACGAAATTGGTGAAGTTCTTGACAAAGTTGAAGGTCAAAAACAAATCAAGCAGAACATCGATTTTGTAGATGATCAAATAAATCAAAACCGGCAATAACACGTCGTTATTGATATTGTGGGCTTTCAAATTACTATGGGTCGACAAAATAGACATCAAACGCTTTTGAAACTGAGCTATCAACCGCAACTTCGATCCTCCTGTAACCGAATCCTTAATCAGAGTAAAGTCTTTGATCAAACAGATGATGCTGTCGTTATTCTCACATGTGTCGATGAAATCTATCAAGGATTTGTAGTTCTCATTGTCCTCTTCGATGAAGCACTTGAAGGGCAAGTTCAATTTCTTCAAGGTCCTCAATTTCTTGTCGAAAAGCTCTTGCACCATCAAGTCCTTCTCATCAAACTTGAAAATCTTATCGTAGAGACTGATATCATCTTCCTTGTTATTCGTCGAGTTGAGTAGCACTTCCTGAGACCGTTCAATGACGCTGTAGACCATCAAGAACTTGTACAAGTTGAACACGCGTAACTGTAAGATGGCATTGGGGTCTGTTCTTCTGACTAATTTTATCGAAGAAGAAGAGTAGTTAGCAATGGCAAGTAGATAGTCGTAGTCCTTTGGATTGGCTTTAAAGTACTCCGAGTTGCTGATGAGCAGTTTCTTAGAGCTGTTGGATTGCGTGTAGACGGTGACGGCCGTGGAGTTCAAGTCCTCGTAGAAGTTGTGGAAGAGGATCGAAAGTTCCTGGATCGTTAGTGGAGTCTGATATCGAGGTTCTTTCAAGTACTTGAGGAAGCCTTGCACGAGCTGGTTAATGGACTGGTTTAACGTGTGGTTAGCCTCAACTTCGGAGCGAAGAACATCGATGATTTCGTAGGAGGAACTCATGATCCTTAACTAATTGGAGTCAGGGGAATGGCAGGGATCACACAGAAAAAAGGGGTGGTTGTACGCGAGACAAGAAAGGTTTTGACAAGTACTGGAGCAGCACTTCGTGCCGTGATAAGAAGTAGGAGAAATAGACCACGGGCTTTTGAACCAAATAAATTCAAAAGTGGCTTATGGTTGTGTTAAATCGGTAGGATTTGGTTGCCTTGATTTTTGGCTCTGTCGTTTACCGATAGGGGGAAAAAACCGTGCGGTGCGGTTGTAAGTAGAGCGACAGGTGCTGAACGTGGGTCCACGAGGAGGTGTTTAGGGGCGGGATTTGAGCTCGGGGTTGGTTCTGGGGTTGCTTTTGGAGGCTGTTGCTGGCGTAGTGTAGGTATAGGTGGAGTTTGGGTCGAATAAGCGGTGACACGCTTGTACATGGCTCACAGCTACGGCTGCGAATTTAGGCTGAATTACACCGATTGAGCACTCACACTCACAGCCACGAGAGTATAGGGCCGGCAGGAAAACTGTGCCAGGAAGAGAATACAGGGCCGGCAGGGATACAGGGCCGGGAGAGGCACGAGGCTCAGTCGGGTTATTGTAATTGCTGTCATTTATCGTAAACTATGAGATTCTATATAGAAAAGTCCTGCTAGCTGCCCAAGCAGAGCTTGATCATCCTCTATAGGCGCAAGAATATAAGTAGCAGAGCTATAGGCACGCAGATACGGCACTGAGTACATATCGGTCTACTAGTCAATGTCTCCAATGCATCTTCCTAGCCTCAACTGCCAGCCTCTAGTGCATATACTGCCTGTGCTTGATTTTATACACCACCACCCAGTACCAAGGTGGTAGCACCACCAACCGCATCACCGTTCTCGTCATATCCAAGTAGTTGACTTGCTTCCTCTGCTGCACCCTCTTCACCGTCAGTGCTCTGAGATGGTACCTCGCGTCATCCTTGTCGTCATAAACCATACCAAACATCACCGAGTGCACAAACCACCAGCAGTGCCCTATAAAAAGACAACTGAGTCCACGAAACACCACAGGCGATTTCAAGAACTGGAACAAAGGGCCCACCACCTTACCGGTATTCACCACTTCCTGTAGAAACATAAAGTACTCCGGCAGACCTAGCACCGACATCGCAAGGGTCAAAAGACTCACATAGATGCCATTGACCACCAACAACCCCATCAACGCGAGCTGGTGCTGGGGCTCATCCCGACAAAGTATATAGATCACAACTTCACTGAGCATCGGCCCCATGAAATACATGCCGATCCCCAAATAATAATGACTTAACAGGGCCACCATGATGATAGAAGCTCCTATCAGTACCAAATAATATAGATAGTCCAAATTGTGCAACTTCTGGGTGGATCTGGAAAGAGCCTCTGTCTGCTCGGCATCAAATTCTGCCACACTGTCGGGGAAAACCGTCCGATTGAGCAGGTACTTCTCTTCGACGACTCGGATCCACATCGCCGCACTGAACACCGTGAAGAAGGTGTTGACCAGGTTCATACCAAAGAAAAAAAACAGTGTGAAAAGTCTCCAGGGTTCGGTGGTGAAAGCTTTCCACGGGAGGAAAACCAACCGGAACGAACCCAACAAATTCATCCCCACCAATCCGTGGGCCACCACCACACCAGCTGTCCAGTACCGAGTCACCGGCGGCATCAGAGCCATCAATGTTTGTAAGTTCTCCATGGGTGATATTGACAAGTATCGTGGCAGAAGTTGGGGCCGCGATTTTTCAGGGCCTTTGAAACACTAGTGGCACCATGGATAAGCTCATCTACCGGGACGACACGCCGTTGGAACGGGATGATCCCAAGACCACCCAGATAACCGAGCCGTACGAATACCTCCAGAAGTTGCCCGGCAACAATCGGAGCATCAGAATGGTTTTTATCAAGGCCTTCAATGACTTGTATTTCCAAATCGACAACCACAAGTTGATCCTGGCTCTCAACGAGTTGGTCGACATGTTGCACGACTGCTCCTTGATAATTGACGACGTGGAGGACTCCTCGGAGTACAGACGGGGGTCATTGGCTGCCCACTTGAAGTTTGGAGTGCCATCCACCGTCAATTGTGTCAACTATATGTATTTTGTAGCCATCGATAAGGCTAGCAAGTTGGCCCCTTTGTACACTGCAGACCCCGATGAGCAACGAAACATCACCTTGAGGGTCAACAAGATCATCATAGACGAAATGCTCAATTTGCATCACGGCCAGGGCATCGATATTTATTGGAGAGACAACAAGAAACAGCTCTCGTCCTTGCCGTCTGAAGAGGAGTACTTGGAAATGGTGATGGACAAGACCGGAGGGTTGTTGAGGATCATGGTGAAGGTACTTGAGGCTTTCAAACCGTCCAAGTCGACAAAGCATGTTGCGTTAACGAGTTTAATTGGCATTATATACCAGTTGAGAGACGACTACTTTAACTTGACCAGTGACAAGTACAGCCATATGAAGGGAGTAGTAGGCGAGGATCTAATTGAAGGGAAGTTTTCGTTCCCCATTCTTCACAGCTTGAGATACTCTATGGATTCACCGTTGTACGAGCTACTCTACACGAAAACTCTTGAAGACAGGAAGAAGAGCCATGACTTGATAAGACAGTCGATCAAGTTCATGGCTGACGTCTCAGACTCGCTTACTTACACGAACAACGAGCTAAAGAAATGCTTGGAAATGGCCAGGAACATGATCACCACCGACTCCACTCTCCTGGACCTGAACACCGATTTGATATTCCAAATCCTCAAGCAGCTTAGTGATACTTAATAGTGTTAATAAATTCGCATCTCATCAGGTTGAAAAAAAAATCCATCAACATGTTGTACCTCGTTGGTTTGGGATTGTCGTACACCTCGGACATTACCGTCAGAGGCTTGGAAGTAGTCAAGAGGTGTAAGAGGGTTTATTTGGAAGCCTACACCTCGATATTGATGCAGGCTGACCAGAGCTCATTGGAGGAGTTTTATGGAAGAGAAGTGCTTTTGGCAGACAGAGAGTTGGTAGAGGGAGGCTCAGATGAGATCTTAGCAGGTGCTGACAAGGACGACATTGCGTTCTTGGTGGTGGGGGATCCTTATGGAGCCACCACTCACACGGATTTGGTGATCAGAGCCAGAGAGTTGGGAATCAAGATCGAAACCATCCACAATGCCTCGGTGATGAATGCCGTTGGAGCTTGTGGGTTGCAATTGTACCAGTTTGGTCAGACGGTTTCATTGGTGTTTTTCACTGAGACCTGGAAGCCCGACTCTTTCTACAATAAAATCATGGAGAACAGAAGAATTGGGTTGCATACATTGGTGTTATTGGATATCAAAGTGAAGGAACAGAGTATCGAGAACATGGCGAGAGGAAGATTGATATACGAGCCTCCAAGATACATGAACATCGAAACGGCTGCCAGCCAGTTATTGGAGATCGAGGAGCTCAGAGATGAAAAAGCCTACACACCCCAAACTCCATGCGTAGCAGTTTCAAGATTGGGATCTCCAGAGCAAAAGTTTAAGGCTGGAAGCTTACAAGAGTTGTCGGAATACGAATCTGGCGGACCTTTGCACTCTTTGATCATCTTGGGAAGACAGGTGCATGAGTTGGAGTTGGAATTCTTGTACGATTTTGTCGACGACAAGCAAAGATTTAAGGAATTGGTCGAAGAGGATCAGGAATACTTCAAACCTCCACCATACGTACCTCCACCAGAGGATGATGACATATAGGTGTAGTTAGGTAAATAATGCAACAATAGAGTAAGGTGTGCCAAGGATATACTGAGTAGCTGAGTAGGATATGCTAAGAACACTCTATAATTTTATCTTATTCCTTCACTAGAATTATCTATAGATTCTAAATAGGTGTCTAGAGGTAAGCAGAATACTCTGTAGATTCCAAATTGGTGTCAAGAGGTAAGCAGAATACTCTGTAGATTCCAAATTGGTGTCAAGATGTAAGCAGCGTACTCTATAACTGAATTGCGTTAATTAATTTACTAGACGAATCTATAGATGCTATATAGGTGTCAACAGGTACGCATGGTACCCTTATTGCACTTTTTGTTTTGGAGATACGTTCTCTTTGATGTCCCAAATTAACCACTCGTACCAACCATAACAAACCGGAACTATGGTCACCAAATGCCAGAGACTATGTGCGTCAACTAAATCATTGAATATGGGCGGGAAATCGAATACTTCGAGAGACATGCCAAGAATTATAATAAATCCAAGGAACATGGGATACAACGAGAAGAGCTTGTCCGATCTGGAGAAAAAAGACGACAAGAGAACTCGGCGACAATAGGTCGTATTCTTGGTACTGGTGTTGTTTTCGTTATAGTATCGGGAGTACAATCCGAAGCAAACAACCACCATGAATATGTTCTGAATTATGCCTGTCGTGATATTAGCTTGCATGTTGTAGGTGTACAGCCAGTCGGTTACAAGCCGATAGACGTGGGCAGAGTACATGGATATGAAGACAACAGTGCAACTGATTAATTTTGTGAAGTTCTGAGGCTCATATAAGCGAAAAAGCCTCGTGGTTATGGTGTATAATCCACTGAGAACTGTCAAGCCTGCAAAGTAATAGTCGAGTCTTTCGGTTATCAAGAAATCTCGCATATGGAAAATAGTCGAGAAGAGCCAGGCAAAGCATGTTATAACAGAAGAGGCCATGAGGACAGAAAACTGCACGATTGCCTCATGGGAAGTGGAACTTTTCAACTCTTTCCTCAATTTGGCAAGTCCTATGGCATGGGGGATAAAATTACCGATAGAGAATACCATTGAAACAAGTTCCTGAATTCCAAAGATCCTCTTGAAAGGCCACTTGCCATGGAACTGCAACACCAGCTTGTCCTGGTGTTTTCTCTCCTTTGTAATTATTCTTTGACATTGGTAGTCACAATCCTGATTGCACGTCCAGTATAAGGTTTTTAGATGCTCATCGAATGGAGTAAACTGCCACTCGGAATTGTACTTTTTCAAAGCACAGTTAATACGCCCGCATTCTCGAACACACCTCTTGAACCGCTTCAATTTGTCTCCCGGAGAAGCCTCCACAAAACAAAGTAGTACGGTGAACCAAATGAAAAGTTTCATTTATACGATTATTTTTTTTTCACTATTGGATGTGATTTTAATTGCGAACCTATTCTGCACCAAATGAATATTGGTAGCATTTTACGAACAGCATTTGGAGCCTACACTTTGAAGGGCCCTAAGGAAAGCAGTGTTTAGATATGCTGGGAGCATGCTCTGACTATGAAACAAACCAGGATTTATGTGTTGTATGCACCAACTCAATTTGCAGCCACAGAAGGAAGAAGATAAAAGCTATGAGCCACCAGAAGTTGCAAAAGTGGGTCATCGCACAGCCTGAAGCAGGGTCTCACAGACTGAGCGTCCAGCCTCCCCGGAACCGAAACTACCGGTCTCCTAGAGGCACCATTGAGGCCAGTCACGTGCCGTAAGTGCGCACACATGGTTCGATGCGCGAGCGGAAAATGCCTGCATTCCGCGTTTTCCCACAGTCGCAAGTCCCGGAATTGATAAGAAATAGGGTGGAGTCCGGACCCAATGCGGTAGTAGGCGCTTGCGCTCTGCATGAAAAAACCTGCAACTATATAATCTCCAATATGTGCAACTTTTGCTAGTTTTCCACCCCAAGCAACAGGAAATAATGTCGACTATCACGCAAACCGAAAACATCACAGCCTCTGTTGAGCCAACCACTACCAGAGGCTACTCCATGGGTGAAAGGGGTGCTCACAATATTGCCAAAGGATTTCCTCATCCATACGCAAGGCCCACATTCACTGATAAATACGAAGAGAGAAAATGGGTCAAGCAACACATGGCTGGAGCTTTCCGGGTGTTTTCTAGAAAGGGATACACCGAAGGAACTGCCGGTCACATCTCCGTCAGAGACCCAGTGGACAGAAACACATTCTGGATCAACCCATTGGGAATGCACTTTGGCTTAATCAAGGCTTCGGACTTGGTCCACGTCGACGAGGACGGTAACATCTTGCCAGATGGTGCTCAGACCGCCATCAATGCTGCTGGATTCTCTATCCACTCTGCTCTTCACAGAGCCAGGCCAGATGTCGATGCTGCTTGCCACACCCACTCTGTTTACGGAAAGGCCTTCAGTGCTCTCGGAAAGCCGTTAGCTATGATCAATCAAGACGTATGTACTTTCTACAAGTCGCACGCTGTGTACAACGACTTCGGAGGTGTTGCTTTTGACCCTAAAGAAGGCGTGCAAATTGCTAAGAGCATTGGAGACGGTAAGGGTGCCATCTTGCAGAATCATGGATTGATCACTGTAGGAAAAACCGTTGACGAAGCCGCATACTTGTTCACCTTGATGGAGAGATCATGTGAGACCCAGTTGTTGGCACAAGCTGCTCTTGGACCAAACGAGTCTTTGAAGATCATTGGTGATGAGGAAGCTGCTTACACGGAATTCACTGCTTCTGACCCTGAAACTTTGTACACTGAACTTCAACCGGACTTGGAAATGGAGAAGTTCTTGAATGGTGACTTCTTGAACTAGGTAGTTTATGTATTTGTATTTATATATTTCAATGCGTTTATTTATTATGGACCAATTACTTCGCTTAGCCTACGGCTGAGATTCTCTATTTTCTTATCGCAAATTCAATAACTTTTCAGTAGTTTCTTCAGATAGTTCTAGTAGAACATTAGTTAGCAGCATGTTTTCGGTGCTAGATGCTGGATCCTTCAACAAGATCAACCGAAAGAAATTGAAGCAGATCGACAACTCTTTGTTTGTGCCCTTAAGCAACCAACGGAAGGTGAAGATTGAAAATATAGTGGGAGATAAAGCGAGGTCAAGGAATGGTTGCATGTTTTGTAAAAAACGTCGTAGGAAGTGCGATGAACTACGACCCTCTTGTGGAAGGTGCTTTGCTAAAGGTGTTCCGTGTGTATATAGGCATCCTGCCGGTCAAAAGGGTGCTGGCCAGGAATCTGGTGGTCAGATGGATGCTGAAACGAAGACCACAGCAGAAGAAGAGGCTTACGTGCTAGCCACAAAGAAACAACCACCTCTTCTAAAACAAGAAGCAGCAGCGTACTCTGGCTGGGGAGCTATTGTCTTTGAAGGGGTGCCCCAAAGCCTGCTCGCTCTCTCACACACCAAAGAACCTAACGGGAGCTACAAGTCTCCAAAGTTGTATATAGCTCCCACTTCTTCGTTGAATTTATTTCTTGATGAGAATGGGGTCTTTTACATCGACTATTTTAAGTCGCATGTCACGGAAATCCTTTGTATATCGAAGATCAACTACTTTGAAGAGCTATTCTGCCCGTTGGCTCACAACGAGGAAGCATTTGCATTAATTATAGCTGCTTGGGGTGCTTTATTTTACAAACGTAAGAGGATCGATAAAGAGGTATCCAACTATTTGTATAAATCTGCTGTCAAGTTCGCCGAGAACTTTTGCAGCACCACGGGGAACTCGAAGCTAAACTGCTACTTCCAGATATGTTACTACTTGAATTTGGTGGGATTCAATATATGCAATGGAGACACAAAGAACTGGATGAAGTTTCTTCAAAATTGCTACTATAGTATCACTAATTATGGGGGTTTGGAGAATCTCTGCAGATCATTCAACTACTCCAACGACGTTCGTTTTCTAGTATCAAATTTCCAGTACCATGACATCATGTCGTCTGATTCAGGCATAAAAGGGACTCTATTTCCAATGGCCGAATATAATCGAGTATTTGCAGATGCCAATTTCAAATTGACCGAGGTTTCTTATGGAATAGATACACTTCAAGGATGCAACCAACCTATATTATCTCTCCTTGGGGAAGTAATGAACTTGAAGGTTGAAGCGAGAAGGTTGTACGAAGATGGGATAATGCGTGCTGATGAATATTGTGATTGCATCTCAAGTATCTCAGAAGATTTGTACCGGAGGATTGAGGAAGCACAACCACATCAGGGGCTTATAGACCTCCTTTCTGAAGAGGAGAAGGGGTTGCATTTGACTGCATTTGAGCTATACCGTACTTGCTGTAAAATGCACTTGTTCTTGTATGTCCAACGAATGAGTCCAACAACGTTGGAACTACAGCAATTGGTGTTGAATACCCTTGCCTTAGTAGAATTTCTTGTTAATTCCAAGTTTCAGGTGGTGATTTGTTTGCCATTACTCATGGCAGGAATCTGCAGTGTTCGAGCTCATGACAAGAAGCGGGTGAGTGAAATATTCGAAACGATTTCGAAATCTTGTCCTGTGCCAAATGTTCCGAAGTGCTGGACAATTGTGAAAATGGCATGGACTTCGAACCCCGATGGTAAAGTAATAGTTGATTGGACCGATTCATGTGACAAATTTCATTGGCATTTGAATGTGTGTTAATAGAGTCGTACAAAAATAGAGTAATGTGATAAAGGCGTACGCAATAGTTGCTTATATTCATATTAAACATCAAGTTTAGTATTTTCGACCTCTTCGACTTGGTCCACTGATGGTTTGGAGACTCCTGTCCTCAATAAATCACCCAGTGTCATGTCCAAGACGGCGTCATCACCGTCAAAAATTCTGGCAACCTCTTCAAGAGAATAACCTTTAGTTTCTGGATAGAAAAAGTAAGTATTCAAGCAGATCAACACCAATAAAACACAAAACACAATGTAGTATTTCCAACCCAAATTATCCAAAGCAATAGAGTTGCAGAAACCAGCAAGGACCAAGGCACCGTAAACACCCATCAATTCAGCAGCCACACCCTTAGATCTCAAATAATAAGGAAAGATTTCTGTTGGATATCCCAATAGTAAAGGAGTATAGGCTATATCGTAATGGAAGTAGAAAATAAAAATGAAGGCTACAACAGCCCGTCCGGCACTTTCAGTTCCTCTTTCGGCGAATACGGCTGAACATGCGGTCCATATCACGTAGGAGATAAGCATTCCTATACCTGACCATAAGAAAAGGGTTCTTCTTCCAAGGCGATCGACCAATAGAGCTGCTGAAGTAGCGGCAAGCAAATTAAAAATTTGTAACAACCCATTGATTAATGTTTGCATTGTTGAGGAGGTAATACCAATTGTATTCAATACCAAGGTTAAGTAATAAGACACAACGGCAATTCCATTCCATTGGGCAAAAACTCCTAAACTTACAGCAATGTAAGTTCTTTTTCTATTTCCCGGCGTGGAAATCAAATCAGACCACCTTGTGTTCTTTGCTTCTCTTTCCAACTCCAAAGTTGCAACAATTTCGGACATTTCGACATCAATCAACTCCAAAGTTTCGTTGCCTCCAGCATGATGTTTCACTAAAATCTTTCTAGCCTTTTCAGTTTTACCCTTTGAAATTAACCATCTAGGACTTTCAGGAACAAACCAAATGAAGGCTAATTGCAATATTGGGAAAGCTGCCTGTAAAATGGTTGGAATCCTCCAAGAAAATTCATCAGATCTACCTTGGGTACCAAAACATGTCCAAGAAGCCAAAATAGCACCTAAGTAATAAAAGGTCCAATACAAAGAAGTCATTTTCCCTCTGTAACTTGGGTAAGCGAGCTCGGCAATAAGGAGAGGTGCTGGCTGAACTGCCAACATACCTGCAGCACCGACAATAAACCGAGCAGCAATTGTAGCTCCCAAGTTCTTGGCTGTTGCCTGAATAATTGTAGCTACGATAACACCAACCAAACCAACAGCAATAGTGGGCTTTCTTCCAAGGTAATCTGTCAACCAACCACAAAGCGGCAATACAATAAAACTTCCACAACTTTGAGCAGCGTTCACAAAACCTAGCATTGTACCTTGAGGATTGTTGAAATAATCCTTCCAACCAGTAATCGATTGTAGACCATTCATTAAAGAACCATCATAACCAGCAGTACTACTTACGCTCAAAGGTACTAACAAGAGCAAATTCAATTTCAATAAGTGGCTTACCTGAAACCATGGCTTACCGTAATCAGGTAAAACTTGAGCAATTGCTGGACCTACAATCTCTTCGATGGCCGTAGTTTTAATTTTCATTTTAAGTTTATACGAACTTGTGCTTTTTGAAGACTTATCAAATTCTGACGAAATAGAGCTCAAAGGATTCATATTTATACTGAATACGTTTTGTGTTGTCTTGTTCTGTTCAAAAGCTCATTGTCAGCCTTATTGATCCCGCAATTTTCGATACCTGCCCCACATTTGCAGCTACCCCGGATCTTTTAAAGGTTGACAGACTCGCGACACCCAATTCCGTTGGCGGTGGGGTAATGCTGGAAATGATATGCGAATTTTGGGGTAAAGGGCCAAATGCAGGACGTATTGAAATATTCGTCAAAGACAATAGTTAGGAAAAATGTTTATTGAATAAGTACATACTCTATGGGCAGCAGAAACCGCCATCAACAATAAAGTCGCTTCCTGTTGTGTAGGTGGAGGCGTCACTGGCTAAGTACAAATAAATACCCTTCAATTCTCTAGGATCAGCATCTCTTCCCATTGGTATCATGTTGAACCAAGCTTCTTTCATTTCGAATGGGCAGTCACCAGAAATTGGAGTGTCTATGTAGCCCGGGGAAACTGAGTTGACTCTAGCGAAACCGGCCCATTCGACAGCCAATGACTTCGACAAGTGCATAACTCCAGCCTTAGCCGCATTGTAGCATGCTTGTTGCTGAGGTATGTTGACAATGTGGGCTGACATGGAGGCAGTGAAGATCAAGTTTCCTGAGCCCTGCTTTTTAAAGACCTCTCCCGCAGCTCTTGCACAGTAGTAAGCACCATTGAAATCGGTGTTAACGACATCGTGCCATTCATCTAAGGTTTGGTCCAAGCCTCCAGCCTTCGCTGGAATTCCAGCATTTGCAATCATCACATCTAATTTTCCAAAGTCTTTGATTGCCTGAGTAACACCAGATTCAACTTCATCGTAAGACTTAACATCAATTTGATAGGCCTTCGATTTAACATTGTATTTCTTAGTTAATTCGTTAGCTAAATCCCTAGCAGAGGTATTCTTGTGGTACCATAAAGCAATGTCTGCACCGGCTTCAGCTAAAGCTCTGGCAACTTCGTGTGCAATCCCACCCGATGCACCGGTGATGATGACGACTTTTCCTTTCATGGAGAACATCTCAAACACGCTGTTTGGGAGTGTTGGGTTTGGTTTCCTAATAGATTGGGTCATTTTTGATATTTGATTAACTGAAGAAGTTGGGTAGTAGTTGTTATATAATTTATAGTGAACAATTTCAAACATCCCGGACACCTGTGCACCTTGAAGCCATCGATGAGGGGGGGAAACTGTAAACCTGAAGCTCAAAGATGTGGGGGACAATAGAACACCTCGTTTAAATTAAAAAAGCTGAGAGGGTGACTCTCTCCGATGAACTTCAAAATTATTGACATTCCCGGTTCTCAGTCATTGCCTACCTGGAGAGAGAGTTTGCCGATAGGCGGACAATAGTATGCGAGTAGTTCATCTCGTGCTTGCGTTTTTGTATCTGCTCATCTATTGTTCGATTTGGCGTATACAATCTAATATAGACTAGTTAAAACAATGAAAATGTTTCCCTTAGTTCTGGACACCTTCAATAATTACTTTTATGACATCAGTACGTCCCTCATGCACAAGTTCGAAAGCCTTCTCAGCATCTTCAAATTTAAATCTGTTGGTGATTAATCTCTTTACATTAACCTTTCCAGATGCCACTAATTCAACAGCAGTTGGGTAAACACCGGCAGAGTATCTAATTGAGCCCGTCCAACTAAGTTGCTTAATCAAGGCGTCTGTGACTGGGAAGCTGCAGAATTCTTTTCCCATACCAGCTTGAACGAATCTTCCCTCGAACTTAATAGCGTAGACACCAACAGCCATACATGGTTCAGCACCCGTGGCCTCCAAAACCACATCAGCACCCAAATCAAAACCGAAGGTGGAATTAATATCGGCTGCAACACCCTTAGCAAAGTCTTCAAAAGATTCAGATTCTTTCTTCAAAGGCATCTTGTAAACTGCGTCAGCACCAAAGGTCTTAGCAAACTCTAATCTTCCATCGGAGATGTCTACTCCAATAACTTTCTTACATCCGTATGCTTTAGCCACAGCTTGGCACAATAAACCGATGGGACCACAGCCAAAGACAAGAACATTGTCAACAGCTTGAAGCTTGGCTCTTTTACAGATCTGGACCGCAACGGACACTGGCTCAACCATTGCAGCTTCTTCCATGTCCATATGGTCAGGAATCTTGTAGCAATAGTCATATGGAGCATTGAAGTATTTCTGTAAAGTTCCATCATCCGGAGGAGTGGCAGCGAAGTACATTTGCTCACAAGCATTATACTTACCATCTCTGCAATGATCACAGTATCTGCAAGGAAAACCTGGTTCAATAGCAACCCTATCACCCACTTTCAAAGTGGTGACATCTTTTCCAATTTCAGCAACAACTCCCGATGATTCATGGCCTAGGACCATTGAGTCACCTTCTTTGACAATGAACTTTCCAATTCTTCCCTTTTGCCAGTAGTGCACATCTGATCCACAGATTCCAGTTTGCTCGATCTTGACACGAACCTCCTTTGGTTGAACTGGAAGGATTGGTCTGTTCTCAAAGACAACGTTTTTGACTGCTTTTAACACAAAAGCCGGGTTACTCATGATAATTTGTATATTAGACGTAATTCGATCGGAAAGTAATCACTTATATATTACGTACGGAGCTCTGTGCACCTGAAACTTTTTTCACCCCACATACCATTTGCATTCAACGATGTGATCACGAAACTGAGCTCTGGGATAACAATGGAATGTATTTCGGTACAATATACAAGTGGTGTTGGTGTTCAATACATTCTGTATACGTTTTGCAGCAATTGCGGAAGCCATATAACGTCTTCAATTCCTTTTTTGCGGGGTGACTATCGCCCCAGCTTTTCAGTTTAAGATATATATATTTGTATCCCCGACGGAATTCTAGAAGTTATTATTCATCAATATGCTTTACAAGAACGATGATGCTCATGTGTTGAGCTTATTTTCATTAAAGGGAAAAGTCTCTTTGATTACAGGTGGTTCCAGGGGAATCGGTTTGGCTGCTGCCACAGGTTTAGCTGAAGCTGGCTCAGATATTGCTATTACCTACAATACTAGCCCTCCTTCTCATATTGGTGAGCTTGAAGCCCAATTCAAAAAGTTGGGTGTTCAGTTTAAAGCATACAAATGTGATGTTGCAATTAAAAGCGACAACGACAAGTGCGTTGATGAGGTATTGAAGGATTTCGGAAGGTTGGATGTTGTAGTACCAAATGCTGGTATCTGCATTCATGTTGCTGCAGAAGACAACACCGAAGAAGAATACAGAAAAGTTATGGGTGTTAATTTAGATGGTGCATACTTTACTGCCCAAGCTGCTGCAAGAGCCTTCAAAAGACAAAAAGAACAAGGAACTATTAAGCAAGGTAGAATCATCTTCACTGCTTCTGTATCTTCCAGTGTCGTCAACTATCCTCAAAAGCAAGCCACCTACAATGCATCGAAGGCTGGTTTGGTTCAATTGGCTAAATGCTTAGCTGTTGAGTGGGTCGACTTTGCTCGAGTGAATTGTGTTTCTCCAGGTTTTATTGACACTGATATGTTGGACGTCCACCCTAAGGCATGGAGAGACGTTTGGTTTGACATGATTCCAGCTAAACGTTTGTGTGCACCTTACGAATTGAAAGGTGTGTACGTTTTTATTGCCAGTGATGCTTCCTCTTATATGACCGGTGAAGAAGTCTTTGTAGGTGGTGGTTACACTTTGACTTAACTAAGTTGTTGCAGTAGAAATATACAAATAAACACTACAAGAATTGCTGTTCGATATCAAAAGACCCAGGCCAAAGCATAGAGTGGAGCTGCATCAATTGTGAAAATGGACTTTCATCAGTACCGTTTAGTGGGAAACTTAATTCCTCACTTTCAAGATCTTGTGGCTGGGTGAGGTAGCCTGCACCCAAGAACTGTATGAGATGAAGGATACGACCAGCCAATGGAGATATACTGGTGAGCCTTTCTATGATGGATTTAGCTATCTCGATATCATTTCTCATGCTCTCAGCATTTGCTGCTATCGGGTTGTTCCGAAGACAGACTAGCGGCATAACCACAGCTGAAATTAAAAAAAACAAAGAGTACCATGCATCCATCCGATTGTATGTTGTTTTTGAGCTCCAAAAATTGTACATACTCTTTATTGTGGCACTACACTCTTGAAGACAAATATCACCCGCTTTTGAATCGTAGTCTTCTTCGATTCCGTTGGAGTTCACAACAACGTTCTTCAAAAGAAAGGTCCTGTACATGATTATACGAAGATTTCGTACCCTCCATTCAATCACTGCATGAGCCAACCGATATTTAGGCGGAACATCGACATCTTCTTTAAAATATTCAGGAATCATGTTTTTCCATCTTTGAATGTACATTTCGTCCCACGTCAACAACTCCCTTGATGAAGGAAATGGCTCTGTTATGATTCGCTCATAAATACTGTTTGTCAATATATGGAATAAGGATTGAAGTCTCAAGCTGGTGTAATTTGTAGGGGCATTTTGTTCTTTCGGTAAACAAGAAGAGAATCCTGTTAGTTCGGCATCCAAAATATTCAAGGGAAGCCTGCAGTCAATGCCGGCACATGGAATACCCAAAGGTCTACCGTAAGTGATTGTTTGGCCGCAATCAAATATGTAGAGACACCACCATACTCGCCTCTTTGTCTCTTGAATTAGGAGAGACTCTTCTGAGTCTATTATTTGTTTGTGTAGCCCAAGACCAAGTGCCATCCTCACGGCGAGTCCCAAATAGTTATATCCCGAGTTTGGCTGATCTCTCTTCTGTAAATAGTTTGACATAAGAGTTAATGTTTGGACTAAAGTTAAGTTCCCCGTTTCGAGTAAATCAACTGAAATCTTCGATTTAGCAATTTCAAAAAGCCTAAGATCATCGTTTTCTTCAGGTGAAACGGCTGACATAAACGAGCCTATAGCAGCTACAATGTAAAGCAAACTTTGCCAGCCATCAGGAGGAGAGACTATCTCGTTGAATTGAGCCATAAACATAGGTTGATGCATAATGGGGTATGAAATATGGTAGGTTTCAAAGTATTGGTTCACATAATATTCCAACTTTGACCGTGATATTTCTCCGTGGTTCAATAAATTGGAAGAACTTGTTGATCTTGGAGAGCTGGCTTTTGCCTCGTTCATGAAGAACCCACCACTGATAAGATTTATCAAAGCTGCACTAGAAGGAGCACCCAAATAACTGTTGGAGTCCGTTGTTGCCATTCCATCAGTGACCAGGGACTCCACTTCACCTTGCTTTCGCTCATCCCAACTGTAATTGGAATTTCGTACTTCACTCCTGATCTGCTTTTTCTTTGGCTTATAGTTAGGATCTATGGAAGTAGGTAATAACTGAGGTATTTGGAGATCAACAAGCTCCTTTGAGTTATCTTCAACGAGGAGTGACTGGATATTTAAAGGAGTTTTTTGATCCCCAACTGTTGGTGCTGGAGCTGATGTGTCTTCTATCTTTTGTCTTTTTATTGGAAACTCGATGTCAATCTCATCTAGATCACCACCATTCTTCAACTTCTGAAGTGCTAGGGGGGTATCAAAGTCAGGCACATAACGACTTAGAACCTTCTTCACCAAGGATAGTTCTTCCTCAACTTCTGTCAAATGCTTCCTTGTTAAAGGTGTTTTGCTGTGCCGTTCATAAAGACAGTGTCTCCTATACTTTTTGCACAGCAAGCACTCAGGTAAATCCCTCGAGCATTTCGATCGTCTTCTCTTGCACTCTTTGCATGAGTACCTAGTATCAGAGCTTGCAGAATCGTCTGAAAGCAGCATCGTTCTTCGGAGTATTGTGGAGGGTATTTCACCTTACCCCAGAATATTCCTAGTTTGAAATATCATGAGGGTAACAGTCAACCTGCCAAACGGAATTTTCGACGCAGTAAAGAATAATGTGGGGTAAAAATCGCAGATAAGATTCCTCACAAAGGAATTTGTCTTCAAATGTTAGTAGCCCCTTCCAGACTTTTGCTATTGTCATATTCATACAAGCGAATCGGCTTTGACGCAGGAGCTTATTCCTTTTGGTACTAGTATTGAAACGTGTTATTCCTTTCTTTGCCTAACAATGAATTGGACAAGGATCAACTGTAGACAGAGCCTTTGTAATTTGAAAGATATGTAATCAATAGTGTACATTTTACGGCAACTAGTCTACCAGATTTTCTGCCAAATTGTTAATACGTCACCCTCCCTCACCTTCCTGTCGGTATTAGGTAAAGCGATCCAGACAGCCACCATGATGCTATACAATATAAGGAATGCTGGTAAAACTACAAAAGCTCCCACTTGTTGCGTAACTATACCAACCAAAAAGGGAAAGAAAGCAGCACCACTCGACCCGAAGGCCGTAGTTATTGTGAAGGATATAATTTGAATTTTACGAGGAAACGTATCAGCAGCCAATTTGAGCATTGTAGGATAGTTGGGCCCAACAAAAAACCCTGCTAGTGAAACACAAATACCGGCTCCTACAACCGATGGAACAGCCCATGTTGTTCCAATTAAAACTAGTGAAAGCATCGAGCACACAAGGACGCTTCTTCTTGGACCCACCCATTTATACATGGGCCTAGTGAGTAGTAATCTTCCAAGAGCTACACCACCCCAAAACCCCGAAGAAACGTAACCGACAGACAGGGTACCACCTCGGTAGTCTATCAAATATGTAACAATCCAGCCTCCAATAGACACTTCAGCCCCTTGATAGAAAAATGTGAACAAGGCAATAAGCCAAGTAGCCTTGTTTCTCAAAGCCACCTTAAAAAGCTCTCTCTGGTCTTTACTTTGTAACTTGTTTTCATCCTTGTAGTCAATATCCCAAGGAGCCAAGTCTCGTTCTGAACCCAGAAAAGATAATAATAAAAGACAAAATACCGAAGCTATACCACCCAAAAGAACGAAATAAAACGAATGCCACGCAATTCCAGCATTGACAAATGAGGTGGCAATAAGAGGAGCAACGGTGGCACCGAGCCCGTACGATGACTGTGCAAACGACAAATATTTGGACAGCTTTTCGCCAAATCGAGCTAGGAAGACGTTCGATTTAGACAAAATTATTGCAGCTCCGGCACCTCCAAAGAAAAACCCAACTACGATAAGAGGGAATTTGGACCCACTCAGAATCAAGGCATCCATGACAATGATCAACGAGGCACCCACAAGGAGGAGATTTCGATGAGAAAACCAGGAGTCGATTCGATGAGCCAAACAGGCAATCAACACAAATCCGCAGGCATTGCCCACCCAGATCAACGACACTATTCCATACGATACCTTATAATAGCTCTCAATTTCTGGTAAAATTGCACCCGGTGTAGCATCTGAAGCCCCACAAATAACCATGAAAATGCAAACAGCTGCAATTCTCCAGATGTTCTTGGGTGGATTTCTAGAGGTCATGGGATCCATAGTTTGTGCTTCTGGAGCGTTTTGTAGCGGACTGGAGCTGACATTAATGTTAACTAGGCTAATTCCATTCTGGCTTTTAGCGTGAACTGCGTCAGGTGCAGATAAGGAATTTAATTCAATTGTAGTTTCGAAAATAGAGGACGTGGAGGTCATCTTTCATGTACGATGTTAAAAGGCCCAGTTGATGTGAACTGGGAAGCTTAGATTCAAAGAACTTTTAGTATCAATAAACAATCATGGGGAAAGCTCGATTATTAATCCGGTCGTGTCCAACGCAATTCTGCCAAAGGATAGCGATACTAAGGTACGAAGTAGAGGATGAGAGTGAATAGAGGATGAAGCTGAGTAGCAGATGATAGTTCAGTAATCGAGATTGTCGTTTTTAGCTTTTAGAGCTGTTGCAGTAGTCTATATGGCACAACCCGGAGACAGCCTAGTGCGAGAAACAATGCGAGGCAACGCAATATTTACCAAACGCGCAGCCCGTTATCTCTTAAGATTCTACGAAGAATTGCTTTGCTTACATTCAACCCCATAAATGATTCACTTATAGCATTAAACATTTGTTCTACGTACCCAGAAGGTTTTTCATCTACGTTTTCCTTAAGATATTTGCTATGGTTATCATTCAAGGGCTTTGATACGCTTAAGAAGAGGCAAATCTTCATATTCTTGCTCTAAGAACTCGTTGGTCCATGCTTGAGCTGTCCTTTTTTAATTCCAGGTGAATTTGCCCGTGTCTGTCCATAAGTTGAATAGAGTTTCCCTTTCCTACAATGCCTAGTGATGTTCTCAGATATTCGTTTTCTTAATAGAAGAACTTTATCGTTACATTTACTCGATTTACTCTCTTCAGGTATTGGATCAATTTCAGATATACGGGATGTTTCAAGAGCACGATATGAAGTCAAATTGCTCCTGGACGACGCAAAGATCAAGCCGGTGTTTGACAGAATTCAAATGTGAATGCGACATTTTTATACTAATGATATTACATAAGATATTTAGAGTTATTATATTCGAAAAAGAGAGAAAAAGAAGTAATTGATAGACGACATGAAAGCAACATTAAAAAAGATCTTATCAACAAGATATGAGGAATTCTTTGTCACGGTGATACCTTGTAACTTATTTCACGAAGTTAGAAGTAACCAAAAACGAAGTTAAAATGTTGTTCATGCGACATTTATTTTATAGAAGTCTGATATTTACTTGAGAAATACTGTATGAGCCCGTTGAGGATGAGTAACGTTCGGCTCGCAATTCTCAGGAGGATCGACAATCTTAGTTTCTTCTACATCTGGCTGTGTTCAAAACCAAGCTCACACGTTGAAAACTTTTTCTTGGAACAGCCCCTCATTGGTAACATGAGGTGATTCAGAGCCCACCGCATTACGATTTTGCCCAAGAGCTGTTCAGAAACTAAATTCGTCCTTTCACTTTCGGCTCAACTGGATTACGCGAAGATGCACTATTGGCTTGATAAAATCTATCCTCTAAGTATAACAGGTTACGGTGAAGGAATGATCGACATTCTACCGCCTTTCTGTTTCAACAAGAAATATATTTGCAAAACGGAGTGCAAAAGAGTTACGGCGGTTCTATAAATTCTTGGAAACTCTTTGCTTTTGAAATACTAGTCCGCCAAGGTACCGAATGAAAAATAGAAGTAACCACTAGTCTACCACTACGATGGGAGAATGGTTGTAATTTACCAAATGTTCAGTTTCTTTCTACTCCCCCTACCTTGACCATGCTATTATCTCCGAATTGTAAAAAAAATCTTAATAGTTGAGAACCATTTAAGAAATGCAGGAAAAAAAACAAAAAATACCAAGCATCTTTTAAAAAGACATAAATTGAGGTGGGAGCTATTTCTACCAAATTAAGTAGGAAATATATATGTGTTGGCTTCATACCAACGGACACAACTTATCGTACCCAACGAGCAGCTAGCTTGAATTCAAACTAAAAAGTCATCTATACATGATTAGAGACAATAAGACTCACATATCACAAAGGTTTTTTCTTAGGCAGTTAGTAATGCACGATTTTGAGCACTGTTACTAGATTCCGGAAATTGAAAGACATTGACCAGTAGGAACTGTGCATGCTCATCCGGGATGCGGTTTGATGTCTATAGATGCGATTTGATAAAAAAAGAGGCTCATCGTCAATCAGTACATCAAGCATGCTTCAAAAGGGGCAGGAATCCTACTAGAAGCGAACAGAAAATTAATGAGTAAGAAATCATCTTCAGAGGCCACTAATCTGCCATCCTTCGAATCAAAAACCAATGAGCATAACTCTGGTATAGAACCTTCTCAGTCTCAGGCTTCTGTTGAAACAGGCAAACCTGTTGAACTTTTCAGAGACAAAAGGGGACAAAAGGTCATCACAATGGCCTACTTTGTGTTGATCATAACAGCCTTCGTGGAAAACTTTGCAAACGATTCCACATCTGGCCTCAATGTTTTTGCAACTTCTCATTTCAAAGCACATGCTTTGATTGCAACTGCTGCTGTTGTCTACAAAATCACCGCTATTGTTACCTATCCAATAATGGGCAAATTGCATGACGTATTTGGTAGAGCTGAAGGTTTTGGCTTTGCCGTTTTGCTTTATACCCTTTCGTATGTGATGTATGCTGGGTGTCAAAACGTGAACACCTACGTTTGTGCTGAAATATTTTTTGCAATCGGTAAAACTGGTTACAGAGTGTTTCAACAGGCATTCATCGCTGAAAACTCTTCTTTAATTAATCGTGGTTTTATGTCACAATTCCCAGATGCTTTAGCTGGTGTTCCGTCGTTGTATGTTGGTTCCGTGATTCAAGATGCTTATATGGCCCACACAGGTTGGAGATGGGGTTATGGATCCTGGGCTATTATCATGTTTGTTGCCTGCTTAAGTTTAACAGCATTTATGTACTATGTTGATTCTAAAACTAACTTTGATGGAAAGCACAGGGTTACGGAAGCTTTGAGAGGTATACCAGAAGGCCCATTCTATAAGAGGGCTTTTTATTTCTTGTTTGTCAAGTTGGATTTATTTGGTGGGGCATTGATGCTTACTGGCATGGCCCTTGTCTTTGTTCCCTTAACAATCACAGGTACTAGTGCCGCCTACAAATGGCAAGAACCCAGATTAATAGCAATGTTATGTGTTGGGGCCTTTCTCATTGTCGTATTCTTATTCTATAACACAAAAGTTCCTAAGAATCCTTTTGTTCCAAGGGGAACCATGAACTCAACTATGCTTATTGCTTGCATCATCTGTGCTTGTGATTGGTGTACTAACTCCGCCTATTCTACGTACATGAAAACTGTTTTGCAAGTTGGTAAGTACATTTCTGTGGGTGAAGCAGTAAGAATCGATGATTCCAAAAAAGCTTGCTTGGTCATTTTCAACGTTGTTGGAGGTATCATGATGAAATACAGCAAAAGATCCAAGATCTTTGTGATCGCTGCCCTTCCAGTGTACTATATGGCCCAAGTGCTTGCTGTTTGCTTCATTAATTACCATGGAGGCATTGCTGACAGAGGACTCCTTTACATGTTTGAAGTTTTCAATGGTGCTTCTAGAGGTATCTATCAGTGTGCTATTCAGGTTATTGTCCAAGCTGTGGCCGGTCAAGAAGGTATTACCATGTCTACTGCTGTCTTTTTAGCATCAAACTCCGCTGGATCACTTATAGGTAGTGCTATTTCAGGAGGAATCTGGAACACCATAGTCTTGCGTAAGTTACACAAGTATTTGCCAGAAAGTGAAAGGAAAAAAGCTGCCAAGATTTATAAAGCTCTTCCCGTTGCTCTCAGTTATAAGAAGGGAACTCCTGAAAGAGATGCTATTTCTAGGGCATACAGAGAAACTCAACAACTTATTGGATTTGTAACCTTGGGAGTTCTTGCTCCAACACTTATCTTGATGTGGTTCCTCAAGAATGTTAAATTAACTAACCACGTTGATATCTATCAGACTGATTCCGATCCCGAATATCAAGCTGACCTGGACTTCAATGAGAAGGATGAAAAGCTGCAAAACGGTACCGCTTCAGCAACCAAAGAAAAAGTTCCACTCACAAAGAAGCAAAAGTTTCAAGACTTGATTGGAATTTAAGGCCTTTAAAAATAATTGGGATCCAGTTTTATATATATATGGTTATAGAGTAATAAAAGAATATTTGTTTTCAAGCTATCATTTATTGTGCTCCATGCTTCAGATGTATTTTGCTCAAATTTGAAGGTAGACAGATACAAGAAGTCTAGAAATCGTCATAGATTTTGTCAATTGAACGATTCCGAGAGACTTCAGAACCAGAAGTCTACCCTTTATTCCCAATATTCACTGGTATATTAACTTTGAGGCCAAAACTTGGACTAAGTGTTTCTGCGAGAGAATCGGCCGAAATTGATGACAAATCTTTCGATTTTGCATCCTTTTCCTATTTTCCTCTTTAGTCCAATGTAGTACAGAGATAAAAGGAAAGCCTTCAGAACCAACTCTCTAGGTGCCTCTGTACTCCCCTGGCCAATAGTTATCTCCAAGCACAGGGTCTGTTCGAGAAATATCTATGATTGTGAGAATGAATTCCTGCTCTCTCTTCTGGTGAACATTGAGTGCGGTTACCTGATAGTTATTCCATCACTGCCGGTTTGCCATCAGAGAAAAAGCCCGTCAAAAGTACGGTGGAGAATAAAAACCTTATACTTTATGGAGTCCAAATAGAAAACATCATCTCTGAGACGGTACACTATGTATAAAATTGACAGTGCGTTCTACTGCGTTCAACCCATGTATTGTTTAACGTTTCATACAAACGAACAAGCTACGAAAAGTTTTGTTTAATCTCCTCTAACAAGCCAATTTCTTTTGGTTGCCAACCAAGAAGCTTTTGAGTTTTAAAAGAGGTCACGTAGTTGGGGCTCGGCATGATGACTCCAAAGAATGGACCAAGCTTGGAAGGGAGTTCTTCCTTGGGAACTGACTTGACCTCAAGACCATACTTGGAACCAAGAGCACTTATGATATCCTTCATTTGGTTGACTTCGGACACCCCATGCAAAATGGATCCTGCTGGTGCTTTTTCGAGAGCTAATCTGTACAATTCGACAACATCAGCCCTGTGACAAGCAGGCCAGTAGTTCTCACCACTGCCACCGTAATAGATAGCACCCTGTGGCTTGGAAATATGAACTACATGCTTAAGGAAACCATGGCTGAAGTTGTCGTGGACAGTAGGGCAAAGTCTAATTTGAACTACTCTAACACCCTTAGAAGCATAACTCAAGAGTAATTGTTCGCTTTTATATCTTCCGGCAGTCATTCCCATCTTGGAAATATCAATTTCTGTATCCTCATCCGATTTTCCTTCCCTTATCAAAAACAAACTTCCACCGGTGCCAATGAAGGGCTTGTTGGTACCGACATACGCATCACAGACACGACTAATTACCTCTTGGTCCATCTTGGTAGAAGCAGACATATCCCCAAGAATGAATTGGAAACCCAAATGAATAAATCCGTCACACTCTTTAGCAGCTTCAAGAATCACGTCAACATCCTTTAATTCTCCTCTTACCACCTCAGCACCCAATGCCTTGAGCTTTTGTGCTGATTCCTCGGATCTTGCCAAGCCTACAATTTGATGGCCGAGTGAGATCAATTTTTCGGTAAGCTTTGATCCAATGAATCCACTAGCTCCCGTAACAAAATACTTCATGATAATATTCTACTGTTTTTTTCATGAAGATAGGCGTCTATTTATACATGGAGATTATTTTGCAAGTTTAAAGGTTTAGAACAAATGGATGCCGCATTAGGAAAATCCGAAAAAGCGGCTTCCGTCATCTTGAGAAACGGCTTCCGCTATGTCGGAATACTACCATTAAAGGCTGTATTGCGGAATGGAGATCGAAGCCAGATTTGAAGGCATGGAGAAATATCATGGAACAGTCGCTCCTGAGCTCGACTGACATACATCATTCTATCATTTCAGTAAATCCAAGAAGAATTGTCGTAGCGCAAATCAAGGATCGCAACATCGTTTTTCTAGGTTTGTATCTTAATGTCAACTTCGGAAATGGTTAGAAGAGTGTTGAGTGACTAATTGTCTCATTCACAGGCCATCTTTTTCTCCATTCATCACACCTAAGATATTAGATTGACTGATGAAGTTTGAGAATGCTCAGTCCACCCAGATTAGACAATTGAATGAGCACTCACCGGGCCCTGTAATTTGAAACACTTAGAAATTTCTTCATATATTGATATTATTCTCTATAACAAGCCCAACCCCTTTGGTTTCAGTTCCAAATGGATTTGTCTCAAAGTGTACAATCTCCTTCGGCACTCAAAGTCTTGAGTCTTCTCGGAGAAATTCTGTTTGTCTCCGACTTTTTAAAACCTACAGAGAAGCTGTCAAAATAATTTTCTTGCTGAAGCTAAACTATCATTCGGCAACGGAGCTTTCCAATCTAACTTGACTACCGAAGAGTTAACTGATCTTGGTTAATCATCGAAATTCACTGAATAGATCGATTCCTTGCTTTTTAACAGACCTGCGGGCCACATACTTTCTTATTTGTACTTTTCTTTGATTGTGTCAAAAAGAGTTTTAGCTTTGAACGTCTGGCATAGAATCATTGACATAAGGGGTCTAGGAATAAACCTCAAGTACCACGAAACCGAAGCATTCTCTCCTCGATAATAGTTAACTTTGCCCAATTGAGCATTCTCGAAATCATGGATAATCTTTGAAGCATATATTGATGCATCCATTCCTCCGTTCATAGCTACATACGCCTCCATGACATCATCCAAACCCTTCTCGCTATATAATACAGTCTCCATTTGCTGGGGATCAGCAAGGTCCGATTTGACCGATCCAGTAACGAAGTTGAGGACCTTCACGTTGAACGGTCTCAATTCGAAGGCCAAGCAAGAGGCATAAGAATGGATAGCTGCTTTAGTACTCGAATAGATACCGGAAAACATCACATCTGTAGTACCAGCAACAGATCCGGTAAACCCAATGGCACCTTTTGTCTTGATTACAAATGGGGCCAACTCTCTGGTTACTCTCATTTGACCAAAAACATTTACTTCATAACATTTGCTGATTTTGGAATCAGAAGCTTCAACGGCCGGTGCCATGCACATTTGGCCGGCATTGTTGTAGAGATAATAGATAGCTCCATCGTACTCACTTTCAATCAAATTTTTCAACTTCTCAACCGATTCCGGTATAGTGATATCCAACTCCACAATCTTGACATGATAGTTCTCCAACTCAGCCATTGAAGAGAGCCGTCTCGCCCCGGCTATAACTCTATAGCCTTTTGAAGCAAAGCCTTTAGCTACCTCGTAACCGATTCCAGATGAGGCACCGGTTACTACAACTGTTTTGTTTGTATTCATTTTCTTGCAACTCTTTACTGTCCAGATTTTCGCTCCTTCAGTCGCAGCCACATTTATGTATTAGAACGACACACTAAATAATGTGGTTATCAAGAGAACTTGAAGTGGGACACGAAGATGCTGAGTTATATTTAGTTATCGAATTTCTGATAAAGTGGAGGCAAGGCTAAAAGTAGTAAAAGCCAAATCTAAATACACTATGAGTCCTTATATATATAGTAATCTCTGCAAATACTCAATAATTGAGTTTGATATCCTCTAACAAGCTGATTTCCTTTGGAGTCCAACCTGTAAGTTTCTGAGTCTTGATGCTTGAGATCTTATTCGGAAATGTCAAAATATGTCCAAATAATGGCCCCATTTTACTTGGAAGTTCCTCTTTTGGCACCAGTTTGAGTTCAAGGCCATGTTTATCGGCAAGTGCTCCCAAGATATCTTTTATCTTGTTGACTTCAGAAACTCCATGTAAAATTTTTCCCCCTGGAGCTTTTTCAAGACTTAATCTGTATAGAGCAGCAATATCTTTACAGTGGCACGCAGGCCAGTAGTTGTCACCTTCATCAGGGTAGTATATAGTCCCTTGTGGTTTTGAGATCTCAAGAATCATAGGGAGAAACATTCTATCACCAGCACCATGTACAGTTGGAGAAGGTCTTATGACACTAGACCTGACACCTTTGGAAGCATAAGACAAGACCAATTGCTCGTTTTCGTATCTTCCTGAAAAGTTTCCTAATTTACCTATATCGACCTGAGTATCCTCATCCACTTCTCCTTCTTCCAATAGAACTAATGTACCATTGGTACCAATAAAGGGCTTGTTGGTGCCAATATACGCATCACAAATACGAGTAATTATGTTCCTATCTATTTCAACAGACTTGGACATGTCCACAAAATTGGCGATAAAACCCAAATGAGCAACTCCGTCACACTCTTTAGCAATTTTAACAAGCAAGTCGTAATCGGACAAGTCTCCCCTTACCACTTCAGCACCCATTGCTTTGATTTTCTGGGCTGATCCTTCTGATCTAACCAATCCTACCACTTGGTGGCCATGTGCAATCAATTCTTCCGTAACTCTGGAGCCGATAAAGCCACTAGCTCCTGTGACAAAATATTTCATCTTGGTTGAGTTTCATCACATCGCTGATCACAACGAACCTTTATACTTTTTAATCTGGAGCTTAGGATTAGTAAAGGAGGTCAAAGGTGAAGCTTTTCTTCCCGAGAATTCTAAATGCCCTGTTGGCTGCAAAAGAAGAAGTTCTCCTTACTAATCAGGAACATTTTAGACCACGCACGACCAACTAATCTCCGAAAATAAACCCTTCTTTGAATATCCCTCTCGATAAGTAATCAACTGTCCCGGTTGTTGTCCCTTGACCTGCATTTTACTAATGAGATTGAAGATTGCACTATGCATGGAAGTTACAGGTGCATGAGTAATACAAACAGACACAATTTTGTATTTGGATCTAGGCGTAATTTACCTGCTGTTTGATCCCACTATAGGACTTAGTCTTGGTGTTCAGTAACCATTATCAATATCTTGAAGTGATCCCATCTCTTCTGGTTTAGATCCAGTAAAGTTTCAAATCTTAGTGCTAAAACTTTTGTGAGATGGTCAAAAGTGTCCAAACAATAGCCGTACCTCACTTCTGAATATCTTTATTGGGCACCGGCTTGAGCTCAGCTCCTTACTTGGAGCCGACCTACTTAAGAACACTACTTCTTGAACCAAAGGAACCTCTTCCAGAATTATGTCTATCTTGCGATATGTTCAATCATAGCACTGGCAATGACATAGTATCCTTTCAAAGCAAATTCTTGAGTTACTGCAAACCCAAATCCGGATGAAGCCCCGCTGACAACAACAGTTTTGCTACTGGACATACTGAAAAGACGTTGCTATTAATTTTCTACACCAAATGGCACAAAACCACTCGTACTTGAGTACAATTTCAGCCGTGCTTTTATAATGGAGTTAGTGTCCCTGTCGAAGTGATCGGGCTAAACCTTATCTGGGATAGCATAACGACTAAGCAATTTTGGAAAACACTGTTGTTTCCGGAACAGGCACTCGCTCAATGGTTGAACATATCTGTTTACACAAGGAATACTACGACTTCATAAACGGGAGCTTCAGTCTTGCTTCAGCCTCAATCCGTCATGCATCTGCTCTAGATCAATTTATTTTTACTGTAAAAATCCATGTGGGCAACAAATTTAGACTAATAGTTATCGTAGTCAATACGGCTTGAAAACTCGGTCTCGTTGAGGGCATACTTATGTTGGGGATCCTTGAGTACAGGTTCGTAATCTGATTTGCTAACATAGTCAAATTTGAAATATTCGTTGTGAACGTAAGCTTTCTTGGAGATCAAGCCCTCCGTAAAACGTCCTATAACTGGCAAAAATTTGTAGCCATGAAAACCTCCACCTGCACAAACGATAAGGTTCTTGTATCCTGGGACAAAATCTATAACTAATTCATTCTTTTGCCCAACTGAGGAAAAGCATGTTTTGGTCTTCTCTATGGTGGCCCCAGACTCGTAAATATCTGGTAAGAATTCCTTTATGAACTTTTGATAATCTGATAGAGATTGCTTGGGTAAGGTTTTCAAATTCGTATTCGGGATGCTGATTAACTCATCGCTAGTTGGCACTCTCTGTAGATTACGCCAGTAGTGATCGTTGACTCCCATTTTCAAGATTCCATCGTGGGTGGCCGGAAACACGTAAACTGCATCAGGACGGAAATTCAGCTCGTATGTCATTCTCCAATTAATCATTGGGATTTTACGGTACTTGTTAATCAAGTCCGTACGATTTTTTGGGATTTGAACCATTATATATGTTGAAGCAACTGCTTCTAGTCTTGGAACCAAAGCGCTTGGGACAAACTTTGGCGTCCAAGCTCCAGCAGCTAAAACAACCTTTGCAGCCTTATATTCTTTCCCATTGGCAGTCCTCACTCCCACAACTTCTGTTTTGTCAGACTCGGAGTACAACAAGCTTGAGACGTCTCCCTCTTCGGGGCCGTAATGGAACTCCACATTACCACTGCGCTCACATAAGTATTTCACCCACAATAAGCATTTGTCTGCCAAAGCTACTCCGGCGAAAGAGTCTAGAACCCCCGTTAATGTAGGAACCTTTTTACGTTGGTCCAAAGGGTCTAAAGCCCTGTACCAACCAGTAATTTTCGACCTTGCCACATCGTCAGCATTATTAATGTCATAAGAATGCTTCCGGAGACCGACTTTCTCAAAATTGGCCAAATTCCTCTCTTCTTCTCCATTCTCATAATCATCAAGCCTAATGTATCCAGTATTTTGAAAGATCGGCTGGAGATCTCCCTCTCGGATGCATCTTTCTTGAATCAGAGATAAGGCTCGCGGTAAGAAGGACAGCTTTAGTAATTGCTCGTTCCATTTGTAGTACTCATGCAACGATTCCACTGCAAGATCTTGATAATGTATCTTATCGACATATGATGCTCTTATCAACTTGTTGAGATCTGTGGAAGCTGCATCTGCTCCATACAAAGGATTGAATTCATTATTGTTGTAGTCACCTCTATCAAACACCTTAATGTCGGTATAACCTTCCAAAGCAATATTGTAGGCTGATGACAAGCCATAGACGCCGGAACCGACGATAATAATTGTCTGGTTTTTGTCGCCCATACTCTATGAAAGGTAAAGCAGGAGGCGGATCAAATTTTATAAAGCTCTTGCTCGGATTTCCTGTAATTCCCATTTTGGAAGTTTTATTCCGCTGCTCTAACGACTTCAAACTGTGGCTCACTTGGCTGTTTCACAGCTAACGGCTTACCGTTAGTGGCCAGAAACGGTGCCGGTGAAAACTTACTGTGCAATGTAGCCCTGAAAGACCTATCTGCGGACATATCAAAATATTATACATTTCGTGCATACTTATGATATTACGTTAGAGCTAAAGACCGACCAAACCTAGATAGAGGTTGGCTGCCACACTTCGTAATCTGGTTTTCCAGGAGTATCCCACATACTCACAAGGATCGTACGAGAACCATCTGACCAAGGACAGCGTCCATGGCTGACCTGGTAATTGTCTACTATGGCGATATCTCCTTCTTCCCACTTATGTTCGTATGAAGCATCTAAGGAAATCTGAAGAGCTTCCTCAAGCCATTCCTCATTTATCTGTTCGCCATTATCATCATACATAAGTGGTTTGGTGGGAGTGTTGGCATTGGCTTCTTTGGAGGTGAAATAGTAAGTTGCTATACTAGAGAATATTGTAGGAATCTTCTCTCCTGTAGTGGGGTCCGTATGAACCCGTATAGGCTTGCTATGTTGGTGTACCAACAAAGAGTTGTCTTCATTCCAAGAAAAGTCTGTACTGACGTGCTTGGCAACACTCGCTCCTGCTTTCTTCTTGGCTGCCTCAAGAGAATCCTCCTTACTTATTTCTCTTCCGAAACAAAAGTAATCCCACCAACTAGTCTTTGTTTCAGAAGTGAAGTTCCATGTTTGCTGGTAATAGAGGCCCCGTTTGCCTAACAGATCAACAAGTTTCGGTACTCTTTCCTTCAAGAGATTGAAAAATTCGGCACCATGGACGATTGGTGTCTCACCACCCTTAGTTTCTTTACTAATTTTCGTACAAACAAAAAATAGCCGTGTAGGATACTTTACAAACCGAGAAAATTCATTATGTTGGTGAATGTAAGTGGAGGATGGTCCCTCATTTGCAGTACTCAAGTAGTTATTGATCTCCGTTCTCTGAGCTGTGGATCCATTTTGCACAAAAAACTCGTCACCGGAACCAAGTCCTATAGCAGCAATGTATTTGCTAAGTACATCTGGATCGGTGCTACCGGTGTTTCGAATCACCACTGCTCCGTGCTTGGCTAGGTTTTCATTGAAAAAATTGGTTTTAGCAGTCTCGCTGAGGAATTGGGCAACCTTATCGGGGTCTTGTTTGAGAGATTGGTCTGCCTCAAAATCAAAGGCAACAGGGAATTCGGTACCATTCACTATACGAGCTTTGGGAAGGTTGAGCTTAACAAGTTGAGGCATTTCGATGATGAGATTAAACCGCTATTCTAAGCTGGTGTGGGTGACTAAATACTGTCGAACCTCAGTCGTGCGCAGTGCTATAATTACTAATTGGGAAGTGAATCTCCGGTATTGCCTCATAAAATTTTGTGTGGCTGAATAATTATCGGGTTTCCACGTATTTTACCTCAACTTGGTAACTGCCTCCGCGATTAGACAGAACTGTGGATCCAATCTTTACTCCTGCGCGGGCTCACAATGTCGTATGTCATTGCGAGCTCATTGGTGCTATTTAAACTCAATACATTCCAGATTAAACACTATCAGAAATGTCAGACGACTCCAAAATGTCAGTAGAGAAAACGGAGAAATATTTAACGCAAGCCAACGATGTCAGTGAAGACTTAGCGTCTTCTAACTCGATTACTTTGGTTAGTTTTGAAAAGGCCGATTCTACTTTGGAGTTCCTTGACGCACATGAAGAGGAATTTGCAGGTGTTGAAATGACAGATGCAGAGCACGCTGTTATCACCAATAAGGTCCACTGGTATTTGCTCCCGTTGTTGATTGCTGTGAATACCCTTTTGTTCATGGATAAGGCCACATTATCATACGCTTCCATTTTGGGTATCTATGAGTCAACAAATTTGAACGATTCCCTTTACGATGATTTGAACTCCATTTTCTATACTGGCTACACTATTGGCCAGCTATTGAACTTCGTGTTGCAGAAATACAACCTTAATTTGTTTTTAACAGCCATAGTATTTTTATGGTCTGTGGTGGTTTTCCTTCATGCTGCTGCATTCAATTTCGGCGGTTTAGTGGTACTCAGATTAATCTTGGGATTACTTGAGAGTATTGTGGTTCCAGCATTAGAGGTCACATTATTCCAGTTCTACACTCCAAAACAAAGAGCTACTATACAACCTGTTTTTTGGATTGGTTGTGTAGGTTTTCCCGTTATCATTGTCGGCTTTATTGCTTACGGGGTTCTTTTCGCAAAGAACACCATTCCTCCTTGGAAGATCTTCATGGTTATCAATGGAGGGATCACCTTGGTCATGAGTGTGGTAATTTACTTCTTCTACCCTTCTGATCCTTCCGAGGCCAAATTTTTGACAGACAAAGAGAAGTATTTCTTGATCAAAAGAGTCCAAAAGGAATCCAAGGCTTCAATTACCCAACACACAATTAAAAAATACCAGTTGGTTGAATGTGTACGTGATCCTATAACCTGGTTGTTTGCCCTCCTTTGTTTCCTTATTATGTTAGCAAATAACTTGACCTATCAACAAAACCTTCTTTACGTCTCACTAGGTGTTTCGAATCTTGGATCTACATTGGTTAGTGTTGCTGGAGGAGGGTTTGCTTCTTTATTTGCCATATTTGCTTCAATCCTCACTTATTACTATCCGAACAACTCTTTTTGGATGTGCCTTTTGGGCTGTATTCCTTCAATTGCGGGAGGGATTGCTATGTTGACACTTCCATGGTCAAATAAGATAGGATTATTGGCTGTGTTAGTTCTTGCGGCCAATACTTACTTCTTACCATATATCGTTGGCTTTGGTTGGTCCTCTTCATCATGCTCAGGAAATACAAAAAGATACTTCCGTCATTTTCTTTTCTGTGTGGCATATGGTATATCCAATATCATATCCCCACAACTTTGGAAAGGTAATCAAACCAATAGGTATTACGCAGCATGGTCCATCCAAATTGTTTTAGCCTGGTCTGGAACTCCTTTAGTGGCCGGTATAATCACTTTGATTTTGAGGTCCAGGAACAAGGAGAGATTAGAGTACATCAAGAATCACCCCGAGGCTCTATTTGGAACAGTGGTCAAAATTGACCCTGAAACGGGTAAGGAAATTACTGAAAAGGTGGATATTGGTACCTTGGATTTAACTGATTTGGAAAACAAAACATTCATATACCCATTGTAATTAGGTTCTATAATATTGATAAATACTGAAACAAAAACGACCTCTATCTCATTTCATTGGGCATAAAAGCAATCCATTGATGGGATGGTAAGTAGAAAAAGGCGCAACAGTAGATTTAATTATGGACTAGTAGTTCAAGATTAATAAATTTTGCAAACGGTAAGAAAACAGCAGTTATTTTGTGTTCTTGAAAAACTAGACTCCGGCCCGTTCTACAATCTATAGGGATCACTTCTGGGAAGCTCAGGTCAGTGACTATCTCTTTCCCCGGAATTGCTTATCACCTAAAAAATACGTAGAGAAATTATAGAGGAAGCAGCTGCCCTGTTTCGATTTTGCCAACCTTTGAAACTGCATAGCAATATTATTCCTCCATTTTACGAGAGAGTGGCCTTATTTCTTATCAACATCGATACTATCCAATACGTATCTTGAAATTAAGGCTCCTGAGGACATTCAAGACAACTTTATACAACTCTGGTTCTCTTGAGTCTCGAAGAAGAACCGTCAGTCCAATTATGAAATTATCCTACCGCCACCGGTGCTCATACTCGAATTCTCGATAAGGCGAGCAAAGGGAAGACTGGAAGCGATGAGCAGTCGTTTCGTTTCCAGAAAATTGCAACCCCACGACCGCAAAAACCAAATCCACATTGTTATGTATAACGCCTTTCATAAACCTCTTACGAGGATTAGTAGATGTTTGACCCGTATTGTGCAATATTGCATGACCGTTTACTGAAATGGTCTAACCCCATCCTCAGTAATGAAATAAGCCTAATTCCCCACGAACAAAATGCACCTCGAATCAACCTGCCCAAAAATATTTGGTGAGGCAGATTGCGGAATTTCTTAATCATGGTAATGGAAATGAACAGATGCTAACCTGCAAAACTATCGCAGATACACCTGAAAGCTTGATTGTTATCTATAAATAGGGCAATGTACTCCAGTGACCAAATTTGCTAAGTGAAGTATGAGTTCCGATAAAGTACGAGACGTTCCTAGTGAAACTGATAAACCAGAATACAAGGTGATGACTGAGTCACTTGACTCACAACCACTTGACATTAAAGCCAATTCAAACGACGACTTGGATGATGCCACCATATTCGTTAATGAGAGACTTCACCTCTATCCTGACATAGACGAAAAAGAAGAGGCTGCTGCTTTGAGAAAGAATGATTGGATTTTGATTCCCATTCTTTTTATCACTTGTACAAGTGGTGCTACTGATAAACAGGCTTGGGGTACTGCTGCTATTTATGGTATGCGTGAGGATGGCCACCTTTCTACCTCCCAATACTCCTGGGCTAATGCTGCTATATACCTTGGTTCTTTAGCAGGTGTTTGGCCTATGTCTTACTTGACATCTAAATACCGTATTGGTAAAGTGCTTTCCATTGCTGCTCTCTCTTGGGCTATTTTGACTTTGATTTTGCCTGCTTGTAAAAACTTTGGAGCTTTCTTTGCCATTAGATTCTTAATGGGTGTCTTTGAAGCTGCTATTGTGCCTGGTGCTACATTGATTATTGGTAAGTTTTACAAGAAAAAGGAGCAACCTGTGAGGTTGGCAATCGTTTTTGCTTTTGGTTCTTCTGTGATTAACGGTTTTCTTTCCTGGTTAGTTGGTTACTTTGGCACCAGCCTTGCAACATGGAAATGGCTTTTCATTTTGATTGGTATTCTTTCGTTCTTTTGGGCCATCTTCATGATCTATTTGTTGCCTGACACACCTATGAATGCCCGTTATTTGACCGACAAACAAAAATTCATCGTTACCAAGAGAATCTTGGAAAACAAAACTGGTGTTCAATATCTCGATTTCAAGTGGTACCAAGTGAGACATGCTTTCTTGGATGTGAAGTCCTATATCATCTTCATCTTCAACATAGGTATTAATATTCCAAATGGTGGGTTGAGTGCTTTCTCTGCTATTATCATCACCCAATTAGGATTTGACTCGAAGAAAAGTTCTCTTATGACCATGCCAACTGGTGTTATTGCATCTATCAGTACCTTGTTTTTCAACTGGCTTTGTGGAAGAACAAAGGATAAGAGATCCATTTGGTCCGCTGTTTCCTTGATTTTCCCAATCATTGGTGCTATTATCTCTTACGTCGTTGATGAATCCAACGTGGGAGCTCGTTTGGTAGGGTTGTACTTCATGTATTTCTACTTCTGTTCTTATGTCATTTTGCTTTCACTTTCTTCAGCAAATCTGGCTGGTTCAACAAGAAGAAGTGCTACCGTTTACTTCAATTATCTTGGTTATGCCGGTGGTGCATTGGCAGGAAGTCACGTATTTGATAATGGCTTCACCGGTGGATTCATCGGTATGTTGGTTGCTTACTGTGTATGTATGTTATTATGTGGTGTCTACTGGTTGGTTGCAACTTATGAAAACAGGCAAAAGATGAAGATCATTAATGCTGATCCAGACTTACAAGCCCAATACGCTGCCGAACAAAACGCAACTGAAGAAGAAAGAGAAGCTAAGTTGCTTTTGGATCTCACCGACAGAGAACAGAAGACCTTTATGTATACAAAGTAGTGTATATATAGTGATATCTAGATTATGAATGTGAACAATTTTAATTGTTAAAATGAAGTTCTTTTGTTTAAAATATGATTTGGAGTGCCACTCATTTACGAATTGCTGTCGACGGCAAAGATAAACCACTCGACCGTTCTTGGTTGGTTGTCTTCACGAGACACCTCTCATATTGACAATCGGAAAACACCCACCGTAACTTGATGCTCCAGGTGGAGGCAATCACTAACCTGTAAAATCGCGAAATTTCAGTTTACCCCCGCGATTGTTCAAAGGTTAGGTGGATACGACATACTTGGTAAATTCCGTGGAGATGGGTGTAAGGGCTATTCCATCGATGGAGGGGGGCACATCTGGATTCTAGTGTCCACCTTTTAAAGGAAACTGATTCTTCCTCCAACTTCCACTCCTGAACAAATTCTGACAACTAAAAATGACGGTTGAAAGTGATAATAAAGTAGTGATTGCTATCGATAGAGGTGGAACTTTCACCGATATTATATACACATACAAAGGTGTCGAAAGAACTTTTAAACTTTTGTCCGTTGACCCTAATAACTACAAAGATGCAAATATTGAGGGGATCAGAAGAGTGTTGGAAACTGTCACTGGCAAGAAGGTTCCTCGTGAACAGCCTTTGGACACTTCCATAATTTCTTCTATTCGGTTAGGTACAACTGTTGCAACAAATGCTTTGTTGGAAAGGAAAGGTGCACCATGTGCATTAGTAACAACCAAAGGATTCAAGGATTTACTTCACATCGGTGATCAGTCAAGACCCGAGTTATTCGCTCTTAACATCGTCAAGCCTGAGGTGTTATTTGAGAAGGTCGTCGAGGTTGACGAGAGAGTCACATTGCCTGCTTACACTGTTGACCCATCGGGATACGATGCACAAGACCTATATGACGGTACTAGATTCGTTCATGGTGAAACCAAAGAAGTTTTCGAAATCTTGAAGCCTTTGGACGAAGAGAAATTGAAAAAGGATTTACTCAAAATAAAGAGTGAAGGTATCGACTCTGTTGCAATCGTTTTCATCCATGGTTACAACTTCCAAGACCATGAAAAACGTGCCGGTGAAATTGCTAAGAAATTGGGTTTCCTGAATGTTTCACTCTCTCATGAAATTTTGCCCATTATCAAGACTATCCCAAGAGGTCAATCTACTGTTGTTGATGCTTATTTAACACCCATCTTGAAGGAATACATCAATGGTTTCTTAGGAGGTTTTGTACCTGGGTTCGAAAAGAACACTAGAGTAGAGTTCATGCAAAGTGACGGTGGTTTGTGCTCCTGGGATAAATTCTCTGGGTTGAAGTCTTTGTTATCGGGCCCAGCTGGAGGTGTGGTTGGTTTGTCCAAGACCTGTTACGATCCTGAGAACAAAATCCCAGTTATCGGTTTTGATATGGGTGGAACATCCACTGATGTCTCTAGATATGCTGGATCTTACGAATTCTCCTTCGAAACTGTAACTGCAGGTATCAAAATTGCAACCCCACAATTGGACATCAACACAATTGCAGCTGGTGGTGGATCCATGTTGTTTTATAGAAACGGTGTTTTTGTTGTTGGTCCGGAAAGTGCAAGTTCCCAACCAGGTCCTGCTTGTTACCGTAAGGGTGGTCCATTAACCATCACTGATGCCAATTTGTTCACTGGAAGAATTGTCCCTGAGTACTTCCCCAAGATTTTCGGACCTGATGAGAATGAACCATTAGACTACGAGATCACCAAAAAGTTATTCGAAGAATTAACTGAAGTTATAAACAAAGAGAACCCAGATTCCAAGAAAACCCCACAAGAAGTTGCTTTAGGTTTCTTGGAAGTTGCAAATTTCCAGATGGCCAAGCCTATAAGAGAATTAACAGATGCCAAGGGTAATGATGTTACCAAGCACTCATTAGCTTCATTTGGAGGAGCAGGTGGTCAACATGCTGTTTCAATTGCTAAAATTTTGAAGATTAACAAAGTACTTATTCACAAGCACTCTTCCATTCTTTCTGCCTATGGTATCTCTATGGCTGATATCATCAACGAAAAACAAGAACCAGTTGCTACCGCTTACACAGATGAAAATAGAAACAAGTTGTTGTCGAGAGCTAGTGAGATGGGTCGTGAAGTGAAGGCTGAACTTTTGAAGCAAGACATAAACGAAAACACTATAGTCAGTAAGAATTTCTTCAATATGGGATACAAGGGTTCTGATACACGTTTAATGATTGAAGAGCCTGAAGATGGAGACTTCTTGCTGGAGTTCTACAGGATCCATCAAAAAGAGTTCGCTTTCAATGACAAAACGAAGCCTATCATGATAAGTGACGTGAGAGTCAGATGCATGGGTAACGTCACTGATAGTTTGTCAGAAAGATCCCCTTACAAAGATTATGACGAAATCAAAAGGCTGCATGTGGATAAAAATGCTTATCTGTCTATTTCTCCAATTGTTTTCAAAGAGGGTGTTTTGGACTCTAAAATTTACTCTTTGAGTGACTTGAAGCTTGGCGATGTCGTCAAAGGGCCAGCTATCATTTTGGACGCAACTCAAACAATCTTAGTTGAGCCCAAGTCGGAGGCAACTATTTTGCCCAGACATGTGGTGATCGACTTGGAAACTGAGGGAAAGACTGAAATCTCATCTAAGGTTCTTGATCCTATCCAGTTATCAATCTTTGCCAACAGATTCATGTCTATCGCCGACGATATGTCAAGAACCTTACAGAAGACCTCCGTCAGTGCTAACATCAAGGAAAGATTAGACTACTCATGTGCCCTTTTCGACAACGAAGGAAACCTTTGTGCTAATGCTCCTAACGTTCCATGTCATCTTGGTTCTATGTCACCGGCTATCCAATACCAGTTGAAATATTGGAAGGATAATTTGAAGGAAGGTGACATCTTATGTACTAATTCCCCATCAGTTGGAGGAACTCACTTACCCGATATCACTATCATATCACCTGTTTTCATCGATGGTAAAATCGAATTTGTCGTCGCTGCAAGAGCCCACCACTCCGAAATTGGTGGTATTACTCCAGGTTCATCGTCAAGTTATGCCAGAGATATTAAGGATGAAGGTGTCAACATTGAAGCTTGGAAGATTGTTTCTCAAGGACAATTCGATGAGGAAGGGTTGCAAAAACACTTTGTCGAGGAACCTCGTAGCTGGGGTGTCTCTGGTACCAGAAATATTGATGATAACATTAGTGATTTGAAGGCTCAAGTTTCAGCCAATCAAAGAGGAATAAACTTGATCAAAGAGCTTTTTAACGAATACTCTACTGAAGTAGTGTTGTTCTATATGAAGGGTATCAAGAGAACTGCTGAATTGGCAATTAGATCTTTCCTCAAGTCATACCATGATCAATATAAGGATAAATTGCCTTTGAAGGCTGATGATTTTATGGATGACGGATGTAAGATTTCTGTTTCTATTGACATTGATGGTGAGACGGGCTCAGCTTTTATTGATTTCACAGGTACTTCCTTGGAAAGTTATTCCAACTTGAATGCTCCTAGATCTGTCACATTTTCTGCAGTTATCTATGTGTTGAGATGTTTGGTTGATATGGATATCCCATTGAATCAAGGTTTCTTAGATGCTTGTGAGATTATTATCCCAGAAAATACCTTGATAAATCCTTCTAGGTATGCAGCAGTTTGTGCTGGTAACGGTATGACATCTCAAAGAATCACAGATTGTTTGTTCAAAGCTTTCGGTATTACCTCAGCAACTGGTGGATGTATGAATGGACTTAACTTCGGTATTGGAGGAGAGGACGCAAACGGAAACATGATCAAGGGTTACGGTTATACCGAAACCATTGGACAAGGAAATTGTGCTGGTATCGTTACCAGAGATGGTAAGAGATACGGTTTCCATGGTTTCAGTGGTACTCAAACCAATATGACCAACACCAGAATCACTGATCCCGAAGTTCTCGAGCAGAGATACCCATGTCTTTTGCATGAATACTCTATCCGTGAGAACAGTGGTGGAAAAGGAAAGTTCAATGGTGGTAACGGTTTGATTCGTGAAATCAAATTCTTGAGTGAAGTTCACCTTTCTGTTGTTACTCAGAGAAGAGTTTACGAACCATGGGGAATATATGGTGGAGAAAATGGTAAGAGGGGTGAAAACTATCTCGGTAGAAATAGAGGCAATGGTATCATTCAGTGGATTCAATTACCTTCCTTGTCTGAAATTTCTATCAAAAAAGGTGATATTATCAGAATCTTGACACCCGGAGGGGGTGGTTTTGGTAAGGTCACCGACACTGACGAGCAATGGAACCTTTCTGGATCATTGGAAAAGAAGCAAAAGAATGTGCCACTTTCTGGTGGAAGTATTGCAAACATTCAAGAGTCTTTCAGCACCTCCCAGTAATTTGTATAATGTATTTAGTTTATGCATGAACGTTTGATTTGTTTAGAGTTTGCAGTACCCCATGATTCAGTTTTCATTTATGTATTTCGACTTGAATTACCAGTTTTTAAGAATGTAGCCCAATATACTACGTTATTTCCTCGATACTCCATGGAGAATCCGATCACTCCATACCTACAGCATTCCTTCCCGTGAAACCCTTATCCCACTTGGGATGAAACCTTCTGATTTCCTCATGAATCAAAAGGGTGGCATGATTTCTCAAAGTATCGTAAGTTCATTAAGTTGCAGTCTACTTCTTGCTTCTTAGATCTAGCCATTTGTGAGCTGCTGTCTCTAGAAAAGCTTTCGAGATAGTATATTCTATAAAACACTTCAATTGTTCAACAAGGACAAGACATCCTAGGACATTAAGACCAAATTACGGCTTCAAACACAACTTTGTAACATAACTATCTGAACATGGTGATCATTCGAGTATACAATCGTACCATTAAGTCGTAAGTCTACCAAGTTGTTGTTTCTCTCTCTAGAACAGCCTGGCTGCGAAAATAGAAGGTGGATACGACCAGTGCGACTATATAATGTGCTTGAATTCCATGATTTGAAAAGGCCCACAGAAAAAAACACATTAAGATGATAAACAAAGACCAAAGAATTCAAATCGTAGGAGGAGGTACGTTCGGCCTCTCCACCGCATACTATCTTGCGAAGAATGGATACAAAGACATCACCGTCATCGACAGAGAAGAAATTCCGTCGCAATATTCCGCGGGGTACGATCTTAACAAAATTATTAGACCGGAATATGAGAACCAGTTTTACTCGAACTTGGCATTGGATGCTATAGAACTCTGGGAGTCCCCCGAGTTCAAGGACTACTACCACAAAGTGGGATATGTGAATTGTAACTCTGCAAATGCCCCACAAAAAAGTGTTGAAACCGCTAGAAGTTTTTACGACAACCTTAAATCCAACAAGAGGATTCCTGCTGGAGAAGTTTCACTTCTTGAGACCGAAGAGGACTTCAAGAAGGTTCTTCCTCAGTTAGATATTGACTTTAAGGGCTGGAAGGGGTACCACAACAAACATGCTGGTTATGCTCATGCGTATAAGGCCATGGAACATATGAGTTTACGTTGTAAAGAGATGGGAGTCAAGTTTGTTGTGGATAGAGTCAAAAGTCTTTTATATTCATCCGACGATGGTTCTTGTGTTGGTGCTTTGGGGTACAATAATGATGTTTATCAAGCTAATCTTACTATTGTCGCTTTAGGAGCTCATGTGACTTCGGTATTTCCTGAACTTCATCAGTTTGTCACACCCCAAGCCTGGAGTGTCGGGCACTTGCAGCTCACTACTGAACAAGCAAAAAAACTCCGTGGGATGCCGGTGCTAAACTGTAGAGATATCGGCTTTTGCTTCGAACCAGACGCAGATAAGAACCTTTTGAAAATGTGCAACTCATCCGCAGGTTGGACGAACTTCCATCAACAGAACGGCTACTCGGTTTCCATTCCTACTGAAAGTAACGATGGAGTTTGCCCTGTTGACAGAGAAGCATTAGATCATCAAGTCAAAGTTTTCTTCCCCACTCTCGAAGACAAAACCGTTGTCAATAAAAAAATATGTTGGTGCTGTGATAGACAAAATTCCGATTTTGTCATAGACTACTACCCAGGTCATGCAAATTTATTAGTTGCCACAGCAGATTCAGGCCATGCTTTCAAAATGCTTCCTATTTTCGGAAAATGGGTGGTGCAGAAAATCGAAGGCAGCCTCCCTGCGGAAATGGAACTGAGATGGAAATGGTTCGAGAAGGAAGAGTCCAAATCTGACGGTGTAGATGACATATCCTGGCGTTTAGGCAAGGTCTTAGATTTGGCAGACTCAGAAAGAGCATAATTCGTAGCCGTGTGTCCGCTATTGGGCTGATTACATAAGTATGTGTAGAAAAATAAATTTCACAATTCCGTGCAATCACTAATTCCTAAACGATTATTTCACTTTTAATCATCACAAAGGTTTACTTATCAGGCTCTTTGAAAGTTTTTTATTAACACTCTCCAAGTAACCGATACACATCCAAAATGGGGCCGCAACCTAAAGCTACAAGAAGGTCCGAAAAGAGGAGTCGAAACGGATGCACTACTTGCAAGCAGAGGAGACTTAAGTGTGACGAGGGGCATCCCGTGTGTATGAGATGCAAGAAATTGGGGTTGGAATGTGGATACGAACAGAAACTATTATGGCAAGATGATGCCTATAAGAAAGGAATAGCTTTCGGAAGGTCCAAGACTAACAGGCTCATAGCTCAACGGATAAGTGCTTTGAAGAATGCGGACTCGTTGGATAAGAAGTTGGAGCTTGGGTTACCTACTTATTCGTTGGGCCAAATCTGGATCGATATAAGGAACGAGTGCATGTTCATTAATACCTTTTACGACGACTTTGGCACAACTGAGAGTTTACTTCGATCCCAGTACCATTTGAAAAAAGACCCCAATTATTGTAGATTCGTTGAAATCTACAGTGACGTGGACACAGAAGAACAAGTAGAATCTTCTTCGTCATTGGTGCCATATTTGAATCCCGACCTGAGAGAGTTGTTGTCCCCCGATGACTTTGATATTAATGAGTTTATGCTTTCTCACTTCAATCTTCCTTCGTTATTGCCTGGCTTAGAAACGGGCGACTACCGGTCTCGTGAAAAAGAGTCACAGGTGTTCGATTTCATGGTGAAAAAGATCTTTCCCAACTGCATCTGTTACGGGGGAGAAAACAATTCCAGCGAGAATCCTTACTTGAACTACATCGTTCCCCTTTCAACAAACTCTACAATTCTTTTCAAAGCTTTGGTGTCTTATGGAGCCAAGGTTTATAGCAATCTCCTACAGAACCAGGAGTTCGAGGAAATATCCAATAAATACACAGCAGAGGTGCTTCAAGAGTTGCCTCAGTTGATTAAGTTAAAGAAGACGATGAAATACAACGACTGGGATGAGATATTTGGGACTATTGTACTCCTTTGTTCATCAAATATCTCATCTGATTGTGATATCCAGTGGATCGTGCATTCGGAAGGTGGTAAGAGGTTGCTAAACAAGACGATAGAGTCACCAGATACTGTTCGATTGGACCCGTTCAAACGGTTTTTTGTTCGATATTTGACTAGTCACGAAATAATGAGAGAAACGGTATGTCTGACCCAAGTTGACGACTCCAATTTGAACTTCGAAGCCTTGAAGAATGATTACGACGACAATATTGATTGGATCCTTGGTTGTTCACCCAACTTGATGAGAATTGTAAATGAGATAACGAAACTTGGGGAGTATTATGAATCCTTGGAGGATGAATCCAGTGCTAATATACTGATGCTTCAGAAGCTAATTTTGACCAAGAAAGAGAGCTTGTTGAATCAGTTGAATAACTTGAAGCAAGCAATTCCAAACGACAAAAATCACTCTCTCGGAACAAGGTTGATAGCCGAAATAAAAAGGCTCACGGCCAAAGTCTACCTTTTCGCCAGAATCGACTTGCTTGAAGCACGGTATAACTACAACGGACAAATTCCACATCACAGGATTGTGGAGTTGAACACCTTGGTTAAGAAGACACTTGATCAGATCAAGCTAATTGACTATGTTTCAATGTCATTTGTGTGGCCTTTGTTCGTTGTCGGGGTGGTTGCAATAGATTTAGATGAAGAAAGCAGGTGGTTTATTTTGAGTCGTTTCAAGGATATGGAGAGTCTTAGAAATCTTGCAAACTTGAAATTGGCAAGATTCACCATTGAATCTGTTTGGAAACACAGAGATTTAAACAATTCTGTTCTATTAACATGGAAGGAAATTATTGCTTTCAATAATGAGACTATTAGTTTAGCTTAGATTAATGTATTGATGATGAACAACTGTTTCGGATGTTCGAATGGCTCCAACCTTTGCCTCTTTTGTTTTCTTAATTGAAGTTTTGCCTTCTCTGCGTCCGATGCTTGTTATCTCATATGGACTGTGGTTGGAGGTTACTTATTGACTTGCAGCGTCAACTACTAGTTTCAGCGGGCATTATAACATTGTCACAGAGCACATCAAATACAACGTTCTGACAGAACAAGCTTGAATAGCCGTCTACCTTCCATTTTGCAGCATTCTCTTATCTTGGTGCAGGTTTTTCAAATCTCAAAAGATCCGATTATTGTAAGGCTCTGTCGTGCCCAAAGAACACTTGAATCCTCCAGAAAAACTCAAACAAATTCAAGAACGGTGTCCATGAGTGAATTAGAGCTTACGTATGCCCAAGAGTTTGTGGACTTTGTGAACGCATCTCCAACTCCTTATCATGTGGTTGATAGTGTTAAAAAACTTTTAAACCAAAATGGATTTACTCAGCTCTTAGAGCGAGATGCTTGGAATATCGAAGACCTTGAAAAAAACGGAAAATACTACGTTACAAGAAACGGCAGTTCTTTGATTGCATTCACTGTTGGTGGTCAATATGTTCCAGGCGAAGGGTTTGCTATAATTGGAGCACACACCGATTCTCCATGTTTAAGAATCAAGCCCATCTCCAATAGAACCAAAGAAGGCTTCATTCAAGTGGGTGTTGAGCAATACGGAGGAATGATTGCACACACGTGGTTCGACCGTGATCTTTCGATTGCTGGGAGAGTGTACGTGAAGGAAACCAGTGGTAAGTTTGTGCCCAGATTGTTAAAGATCGATAAACCTCTTTTGAGGATTCCAACCTTAGCCATTCATCTCAATCGGGAGGTCAACCAGAAATTTGAATTCAACAAAGAAGAAAAGTTGGTCCCAATAGCTGGACAAACAGAGCACGTACACAGCTGTGCCGATGATCCTGACTTACAAATGACTAGTGAAGAGTTTGAATCTGTCAAGTCCGTTATCGACAGGCATAACAGTGCCATTGTGATGATGATTGCAAAAGAGTTGATGGTCGATCCAAAACAGATCGAGGATTTTGAATTGCTACTTTACGACACTCAGAAATCTGTGATTGGTGGCTTAAATGATGAATTCATCTTTTCTCCACGGTTGGACAACCAAGAATCGTGCTACTGTGCCACCAAGGGATTGGTTGAAAGTTTGTCTGACTTAGACTCCCAACGTGGTGTCCGGTTGATCTCGCTCTTTGACCACGAAGAGGTTGGCTCTAAGTCTGCTCAGGGTGCAGACTCCAGTTTCTTGCCAGATATCTTACATAGGCTTGCGTCTGCTGATACTTTTTTCCAGTCGATGTCCAAGTCGTTTGTATTATCTAGTGACATGTCACATGGAGTGCATCCAAATTATTCGGCCAACTACGAAGACAAGAACAAGCCTGAATTAAACAAGGGGCCAGTAATAAAGATCAATGCAAACCAGCGTTACTCTACAAACTCACCTGGGATTGTGTTGATGAAACAACTAGGCAACACTAATCAGATTCCCCTCCAGTTATTTGTTGTACGTAATGATTCCCCTTGTGGATCCACTATTGGCCCGTTTTTGGCATCCAAGTTGGGTATCAGAACCTTGGACTTGGGAAATCCTCAGTTATCAATGCACTCGATTCGTGAAACTGGAGGAAGCCATGATATCGTTAAGTTGGTGAAGTTGTTTAGACACTTCTGTGCAGACTATCACTCATTAGAAGAGACCATATACTCTGATGTGTTGTGATTAACCTTATGTATCGCTAAATAGGAAATACATTCTCCGAGTCATATCCCACAACATTCCCAGCTGGATAGTACGAGCATACAATGTAGAAGCCCCAAATATTGTTGCATCCTTTAGTGGCACATCCTAGTTGACTGGTGCCATTCCACACGAGGGCCGTGAAATGGCTATATGAGTTGTGGGTGCCGTAATCGTAGCTGCTTCCCTCATTGTACCAAGCTTCAATTGCACCTTGTGATGTGTATCCCAATGCGAGATTCTCACCAAAGGGGCCACCTGAGTGCTTAAGCTTGCCAGAACATTCATACTGCTGGGCATAGTTTGCAGCATACTCGTAAAGAGTGTCATTCCATGAGAGTGGTTGTGAATGGTGGAGGAGTCTCTTTTGGTTGTGACCTTCAAGCATTATCTGGGCAAACGTAGTATTAAAGGGTATATGTCCGGCCGGTGGCAGTACATCCAGGTGAGTAGCTGCCTCACTTGTAGTAAGAGATGGTGGAATTAGAGGCTGCGTTTCGGGAGTTTCAATTGTTACAACAGTTGGCTGCAAAACTAAGGTGATTATGTGGATTTCGGTGACAACATATGCCACCACGACGTAAAAAAGTAAAAATCCAAACCTTGTCATAATATTGGATTAATTAAAACTTACTGCAGCACTTCAGAGGTATTATGTATGTCCCCTTCACCGGTTGTTTCAGGTATACCTCCTCCATGCATCTCAAACAATTCTGAAACGCGGAAACTTTTCGTTGCATCAAACATGCATTTCATAGCAGCATTCTTATTTGCCCAGCTAGTCCGTTGTTTCGACGTGGTGCCTCTAGTTGTGGCATCACATAGACTTGTACCGGGACTCAAAAGCGAACTAAAAGATACCAGCATCAGCCATCGTCACAATGGGCCCGAAGTCACCAACATGATCAAGAAGTTGGTGACGCAGTGCTCTTCAGATGAATATCTCATCCTAGACATCCCAGGATTGTCGTACAACGACATCAACGACAAGAGCATTTCGAACTGGCCGTTTGTCTCTCGGTACCTAAGTATGTCGTCAACGGTTGTTGGGCTTCCGTTTTTGAACGATCTCATTGACTTGGACTACGTGGAAAATTATATCATCAGCACATGCGATGCTGAAGTCATGGTGGCCAACCCTGAAGATGAAAACAGTATTAATTACATCGATACAAGGACCAAGGTGATAAGTATCAGGTTTAACGAGTTGCCAACCGAACTGGAAGACAGATTTGATAGAATCAGGGCCAATGATGATTTCATCAGAAGAATTATTAGGAAGCTTCCTTCGCCTCACTATACGATCATTCTCACCTCCAGCAAGAGGCTGCATGTCGAGCCTATGCCGGAGATTGCATTTGACTTGAACCCCGAGACCTACGGGGTATTCAACGTCATCACCAGCCATCCTAAAAGAGAAGAAGAAATAGAATACAATAATATCTACAAGCCAATAGAGCCTATGTGGAACAAAGAACGTCACACCAACTACCGGTACTTGGAGAACAAAAAGAAGGACCAGGTGAAGTTTTTGGACTACGAACTTTGGACCAAGAACGAGCAGTTGGTGATGACGTTGTTTACCATGATTATGACGGTGGTGATGCTCAAGGTACGCAGTTCGTTTCGCTACGTAACTAGAGGAAGGAAGGAGAAGCTTATGTAGGTCCATAGCGGAGTATGTAGAGTTTCCTAGAAATCTGACACCCATGATGCTGACACCCATGATACTGGCGTTCATGATACTTACAACCCATGATACTGACACCCATGATACTGGCGTTCATGATACTTACAACCCATGATACTTACAACCCATGATACTTACAACCCATGATACTTACAACCCATGATACTTACAACCCATGATACTTACAACCCATGATACTTACAACTCATAAGACTTACATCCATGAGACTTACAACCCATCAAAGAGCTTGTCAATCTCAACCTTCGTAGATACAATCACTAACAAATCTCGAAATGCGAACTCTTCGCTCACTCACTTCTATATGACAACGGAACCGTCAACGGAACCAGGAAACAGCGACCCCGGCTCCCCTCCGTTACATACAATTGCACAGACAGAATCTGTGGCCGGTGGCACGAACCTGCCCTTGCAATCGCCCGGCTCCACGCTGTTGACACCAAAACGCAAGAAGCACAAACGAGCACCACAAGATGACGACGATGACTTCTTTATGCTCAAGCCAAAAAGCCGGAAGAAAAAAGAACGTCGTCATCGTGATACACTGTCTGTTTCTGGTGACATTTTCCCTATAAAGTTTGGGGATATCGTGAAGTCTACTGGAACCAGTGAAGCCCATAATGATGATTCTGTTGCGGGCAGCTCTTTTTCTGATAACATGTCCAAACCCTTTGAAATTTCAGGCAACACCGGGCCAGAGCCAAGGACTACAGGACCAGAGCCTGAGCAAATCGAGATACTCGATAGTGACGAAAACTATGCAGAGGATGACGACGACGGGGACTATCAAATAGACTCCGAAACCCCAAAAGGAGCGGACCGTGGAACACGACTCTTGCGGTCTTCTGGAGCGAGTGTCCGACCGATGCTGAAGAGTGCCACTGCTCCCGAGGCCAATGCACGCAGCGACACCTCGAAAGACGACGACGATGGCTTCTATGCCAGCATCATGGAAACTGCTCGACAGCTTCGGAGCGAGTCCGTCGAAGACTACCAGTTCACTGAAGAAGAAGAGACAAACCGGCCGTATTTGCTCAACATCATCCCCAAAATCCACACCGACAAACCCAACTCGTTTACCACCAAGGGAAACAAGGTATTTAAGAACATTCTTCGAAGTGTGCTCTTGCACTATAAACGAATTGATGCAGTTCCTCGAAATTCTCCAATCAAGGACTATACTCTCTTCTGGATTCAGGGCAGGCAGGAAATCAAGGCGTTCTTCCGGCCTGCCACTCTCCGAATTCCACCTCCACCTGAGGACCAGTTGTTCTATCTCAACGGAATCGGCTACACACCCATAGATTGTCTCTTGATCCCCAAAAGCATGGCTTCCACGGCTTTGGAAACGTATGCAGAGCTCAAAGCCAAGTACGAGAGGTTGGTGGAAAACATCAATCAGATTGAAGAGATCGGAGAGGCCCTAGCCACTCGAGATGAGCTTGACAATAGTGACATAGAAGAGATGGTGGAGATCGATAGCGGCAGCGATTTCGACGTCCAAGCTAACAACGACACTCAAATGGATAACGGCACCGCTCCGGGGTTCACAGTGTATCTAAAGGGGAAAGATAACAAAAGAGTGCCGGTGAATGTCAATCCCACTACCCCTGTGATTAAACTATTACATTACTATCTCGATAAGCACGGAATAACCGACCCCAAATTACGCCAGGCCGGGTACTTGGTGTTCGACGACGAGCCCATGCAACTCGAAGGTGCAGTAGGTGACACAGAGCTTGAAGAGGACTTTGAGATCGAAGTCCATGTTTAACTGACTCTATATAATGAATGAACGATATCTGGCACTAAGTGTCGCACAAGCGGTTTCTGCATACAAATGTTCGATGCTGCCCGAACAGGAAGCGCTGTTCCCTAGGTGCAGAAAATCAGCTGTTTTATGTGTTGACGAAGTTCTCTACAGCGAAACAATGCACACCGAACTAACAAACTAGTAGTGCTCCCCTTGGGTTCTACAACAAACCCGTGGCCTGATGCGGGGGGAGAGGCTGCCTTCAGCTTTGGCCAGGTCCCACTAGAGGCTGGCACCGCACCCCGGCCCAGTTCCTCCAGAACGCACCGAAAAACATGCCCGCATCAAGTCCGCCCAGCCGCTTTTACTTCTGGATAATCTTCGGTATACTGTTGGAAGTCGCTTTGCAACCTATTCACCATATCTGGCACACCCACTGCCAGGCCACGGGCCCTCGTAGTCCCGGCCACACGGCCTGTCCCATGGTCCCACTATATTGCAGCCACTACATAAGCCCCCAAATGCCACTATGCCTCTCTACACCTCACAATGGTACCTGATAATACCCGTTGAAAATAAAAAAATTGCATGGTTTTTTCCGTTCTCACTACTCACTAAAATCCATTTCTTTTATATATACAAAGTAGCACTCCAGGGATATCCATATCATCATTTTAAATGTCGGACTACTTGAACTTCAAGTCGGTGCCTCAAGATGCTGATGGAAAAAAGACCATCATCATCGTGGGAGCTGGTATCATCGGGGTCTGTACGGCCTACTTTCTTGTCACCCACCCCAAGTATAATGCTGACGAATATAGAATCGTGTTTATTGAGAGTAAAAGAGTGGCTGGTGGAGCTTCCGGTAAGGCTGGCGGGCTTTTGGCACTTTGGGCTTTCCCCCAGCAAATTGTGCCCTTGAGTTTCAAGCTACACGAGGAGCTTTCAGACAAGTATGGAGGAGAAAACGAATGGGGATACCGTCGATTGACCACTGTGAGTTTGGAAGGGGACTTGACGAATGTGAGTGATGACGATGACGATGACGATGATGACGACGACGAAGAAGAAACGGAGAAGCAGGATCAGGCTCTGCAAATGGAGCTGAGCTCATCTAACGAAGAACCGCCAAAGAAGTTCAGCAGGAGAAGCGATAGCTCCAAGAAGTCGGTGAAAACCGGCAGCAAGCTACCCAAAACATTGAACTGGATCAACTCCAATTTAATCACCAGCTGTACCACTCTCGGTGGAACCGATACAACTGCCCAAGTGCATCCTTATAAGTTCACCAATTTCATGTTGAAGAAGGCTGTGGAACTAAGCAAGGGGTCCATTGAGTTGATTTTGGGAAAGGTTATAGACATAGAGTACGACTATGAAACCGGCTCCGCCATTGGGGTGAACTACGAGCCTACATCCGTCAAGGAAATTGATAAAAACGGTGCTAAGATCGTAAATGTCAAGGGTGATCAGGTGGTGATGACAGTGGGTCCTTGGACCTCTAAGATTCTTCCGGACTGCCCCATTAGTGGACTCCGGGCCCACTCCGTGACTATTGCCCCATTCAAAGACCAGCTGGTGAGTCCATATGGAATCTTTACCGAGTTGAAGACGGCAAACAACACCTACATTTCTCCAGAGATATATGCCCGTCAAGATGAGGTGTATGTTTGCGGAGAAGGGGACTCAGCAGTGGATGTTCCCGAGACCACTGACGATGTCGAAGTGGTGACCACCAAATGTGACGAGCTATTTAATCAAGTATCTAAGTTTTCTCCTAACTTGAGGAAAGGTCGTATCATAAAAAGACAGGCATGCTACTTACCAGTGTTAGAGGTCCCCACGTCTTCCGGTCCCTTGATCGGCGAGACAAACGTCACAAACTTATTCTTGTGCTCCGGCCACTCCTGTTGGGGCATCAACAATGCTCCAGGTTCTGGAAAAATTATGAGTGAAATCCTTTTGGAAGGTAAGTGCAAGTCTGCAAAGATCAGTGCATTAGACCCATCATTATACTTCGATGCCAGTGTTTTGGTTGACCAAGAAAATGAAGAGGAGGACGATGACAGCGATGACGAAGAAGATGCCGATGAAGATGAGGAGCAAGACGAAGTGGACGAAGAATAAGCATCACGGCGACGCTAAAGTTGTTCTGATTATTACAGAATTGATGAGTTACGAATAAACAAAAATAAGTTTGCTAATACACATTCAGTGCCGCTTCTATAGACGTATTCTGATGATATCTCTGTTTTCGCAGCCATTTAATCATCTTTGTGGTTTCAACCAATTGTGGTGATATGATTACATCTACTCCCAAGAGCTCCAGGACGGCCCAAAGTTGCCGTGGGACTCTCAAGTCATCCCCCATGCCCGTCAACAAAACTCCCCGATTTCCAACCTTGGACATGAGCAAAGGTGTAAGAGTTGATACTTCTAAAGCCTCTAATATTCCCAGCTCTCCCAAAATCCCGACTATCAGTCAGCTCACCTCCTCTGATCGAGTATGTGTTAGGCAGAGCTCTCCTTTGAGAAACCAGGTGACATGCTCGTCGGACGAGGGGTCTCTGACAATCGACAGGTTCTCGGATGAAGCTTCAGACTCACCTCTTGCAAGTGCTCAGAGAAACATCAATAAAATTGGGCTTGGGGACTCTTCTTCATTCGAACGCTGGTGTGAGTTCCATCTCGAACTTGAAGAGCAGTCTTCGCTGCTTCACAAGCAAGCAATTGTTAACAGGTACAGATTCTACAAAAGAATTCAATTCATTGGAGGGTTGGCTAAACAGTACTTGGAGAAGACGAACGATCTCAACGAAGAAATTCTTGCCAAGCTTAAAGTACTTCAGCTAACCTATTGCAACCTCATGGATGAGTTAAATAACTGAATTAACAAATAATGTGTGTTATATAATTATGTGTCGATACTTACTACTAAAATATACAAAATTAGTTTCTCTTAGCAAATCTTCTTGGACCTCTTTGAGAAGAAATGGCAACGGTTTGGTATGGGATCTTGAAACCCAAGGACTTAACCAAGTCGGCGGTTTCAGAGTCAACTTCCAATTGACCGTTGGTGTGCGACAAGTCCAAAGCGGAAACTTCTGGGACGTATTGATCTTTTCTTTCTCTTTCTTCTTCTTGCAACTTGAAAGAAATACCTCTAACTGGTCCCTTTTGAATTCTTCTCATCAAGTGAGTGGTGTAACCAGCAATCTTGTTTCTTAATCTCTTGGATTGGATGACAGCAATTTCATCGGCCAATCTCTTGTTGGTTTCAAAGTCCAAGGTCAACTTTGGGTAGAATCTTTCGATCAACACCTTAGAAGCTCTCTTGACGGTTTTAGTTCTAACACGAGCCTACAAATGAAAAGTTAGTATTATGTTGGGTGTTTACAATGGAATGCTGATTTGAAAGGACAGGAACAAATGTGACGTAGGAGTTCACTCGGGGAGGAGTTGAGTTTCTGCACAGAAGGTATTCGGGTTGATGCTTGTCAGGATATGTTTAGGATTTCCTGGGACTCAGTTTGTAGATGTGGAATACAATATCGGGAATATTAGGACATATGGATTCTTCTGGGGAGCATGGGACTTTGGCTGTTTGGATGGCTCGTATTCTCATTCATATCGTACACTTTCTTCATATCAACGGACTCCATGATACTTCACCACTACATACCATTTTGTATAACTATATTATCTAGTGAAATATATTATAAAAAGTTTTTCAAGCTTCTTGAGTGGAAAATTTTGAGAATGTGAGAGCCTGCACACAAACTGCAAATGAGAATATTTTCGTCACGTTAAATCTGTGACTGCTTTTTCCCCGGTCGTGTGGGTGGAAACACTCTTCGTTTTGCAACTAGTACAAGCGAAGAAAGTGCTTGCAAAGACGTAACAGGGTGTTTGGAAAGAAATCAAAACTACAGGCGTGACTGATTAATGTTCGGAATGCAGTAACCGAAGTCCAAGGATTTGGAGGTGGCCTAGGTCTCTGGAAACTGCCTGAATTCTCTATATCGTTTCTAAAAATCTCCAGAAAATCACAGAACTCCAAACCCATCTACCACTACCACCTCCACTGCTCCCTTCCTCTCTGGGGCTACCTTCGTTGCCATAAGCAGCCCCTGTAAACACCCCCATCCCCAGCAAATGCGGCGGTGCACGACATGCGCACAGCATTTGGTTACATAGATTTCTCAGCTCAAGCTCAATAACACTGCTAACTACACCGTTGTGTTTGCCGAATAGATCACCGGCAGAAGTTCGAGATTCGTGTAGCTTCACATGGAAAAGGGACGGCTTTACCACTGCGACGTGTGCTCATCTGATTGCACAAATCGTATCAGAATCAAGTGTGCCATATGCACGGATTACGACTTGTGTGTGCCGTGTTTCGCTGCTGGAAACTCCACCAATGACCACAAACCATGGCACGATTATCAAATAGTGGAGCAGAACACGTATCCGATATTCGACGAAGACTGGGGCGCTGACGAAGAGCTACTTTTGATACTTGGATGTGAGACATTTGGGCTTGGAAACTGGGCCGATATTGCTGACCATATAGGCAACAGATCTAAGGAGGAAGTAGGTGAGCATTACAGAAAGGTTTACCTAGAGAGTCGAAACTATCCTCTTCCTGAAATGGACAAGAGTTTCGATATAACGCCGTTAGAGTTTCTTGGGCAGCGGAAGAAGAGACTTGAGCAGAGGAAGAACATGCCCTTGCCACCTCCCAAGCAGAAGTCGGTGGCATCTGTGCCTCTTTGTCACGAGATTCAGGGGTACATGCCCGGTAGGTTAGAATTTGACCACGAAGTGGAGAACGATGCCGAAGTGTCTGTTAAGGACATGATTTTTGACCCAGATGATAGTGCACAGGATATAGAGTTGAAGTTGACGGTTCTTTCGATCTATAACTCCAGGCTCACCACCAGAGCCGAGAGAAAGCGGGTGCTTCTTCTCAACAATCTTCTTGATTACAGAAAGAACATTGCTAACGACAAACGGAAGTCCAAAGAGGAAAAAGAGCTTCAGAAGAAGATCAATGCATTCATCAAAATCCTAACCCCCAGTGACTTTGAAAACTTCACCAATGACATTCTCACAGAATTGAAGTGCCGGATCCGGATCCAGCAGTTGCAAAACTGGAGAAGAAACGGGATCACTCTACTCGAAGATGGGAACAAATTCGAAAAAGATAAATTGATTCGTGGTGCCCACTACCAGAGAATGGGCAACGGGGCGGGAGTGGCCCGTAACTCGAACACCAGTAGTGGCCGAAACTACTCTCCCCAACCAACCGAGTTCAAGCCCAAGGTCGGCAGTGTCCGAGCACCGTTGGACATCAGCCACGCAGCCGACTTCGAGTTGTTGTCAAACGAAGAGAAACAGTTGTGTGCCACTCTACGGATCCTCCCCAAGCCATACTTGGCCATCAAGAACCAGTTGATGAAAGAGGCCATAAAAAACAACGGAGTGTTGAAAAAGAAAGATGCCAGACAGAGCTTGAAAATCGACGTGAACAAAGCGTCTAAAATCTACGAATTTTTCGTGCAGATGGGATGGTGCTCCCAGGGATAGAAGGGTGCTCCCAGGGATAGAAGGGTGCTCCCCGTCCTCCCGTATATATCTAGATTCATTTCTTTGTACTATAATTACACGATGCAAACGATAGTGGACATCCAAAAATAGTCGCGATCGTGTCTTAAACTGTCAAGCCAACACAACCAAGCCAGATAATGTATTTGTGGATCCTCTTGTTGCCATTAGTAGCCGCAGCCGGCCAGTTTTTCCCGTTGACTAAGAATGGAGAGATTCCCAAGGCCATTGTGCCCTACGAAAATGGACAGAATATCTTTATGGACTGCATTTCCAGAGACATAATGAAAAATGGAGAGCACAAGTTTGACTCGCAAGACCAAATCGTCTACGTCCCATTTCCCAGATGTAAAGAGACAGGACTCCCGCTCATGTTCAAGTATAATACGAACGAAGACATCAACTGCACCATCACTTTTGATGACGAGTTGTACCACTTGTTCCAGCTCTATATCCACGAAGACGCTCCTTTCAGTTGCAGAATCCCCTTGAGTGCTGAACAAAACTATATGGAGAAAGGAGGGGCCCACATTCCTATGGTGTTCAATTTCAGAGGAGAACTTCATGATAGCCACTTGGACATCGACAGCTCGATGAATGTGTTTTTCATCAAGCCTGGAAATAGCCAGCTAAATTCGATTATTAGCTCGATCGCCTTTAGTTCCAGTACCAATGCCACGAGAGTGGTGATTGGTGACGATTTGACGTTGCACTTGGCTGCCAGGTGGTTTTCGGACCTTGAGCCTCTTGGGTCTGTCACGACGAAGTATAGAGAAACTAATGGTCTTCCGTTTGTGGATGGGTTCTACTACTTCCCACCTCACGCTATGTATTTTACCTACCGGGCCTTCCTCGTGTACTTGTTCTTGGTTGCCGTGGCCTCGGCGGTATTCGCAGTGGCTGTTTTGTACAACTACATCAGTTTCAAGTTCGCCAAAAACAAGTACTTAACCCTTGACTACGAATCTGGAGTTGCTAAAAGAGACTAATGTATTCCATGACCTATATTAAGTAGTCTAATGAAAGTTCGACATGCAAGACTTACTCTTTGCACTTTCTGATGATTGCTCTTAACAACGCATCATCACCCTCTATGAACCTCTCCAAATAAGCTACAAATGCTTTTGTCAAGTCCGATTTTTCAAGTCCTCTGGTCTTCAATTTGTAGGCCATGAACTTGTTCACGGAAAGCTGCAAGTTACTGGCGAAGTTACCATCAGGTCTGGACGCATTTCTGATTGGCAAGGTGATGTCAATGAGTAAGGTGTTCACTTCTTGTGGATAGTCCGATTGTAAGAACGATAAGATGTGGAGGTAAAGGTAATCCTGGTTTAAGTCGTCGAATTTGTCTATTATATCAAGAAAACGATTGACAAGGACAAAGAGCTTTTCTTCTCTCTTGAAAATATTAGGCTTGATCAAGGCCGGTATGCTGGCATCAAAAATAGCCAAAGCAACATCTCCTTTCAAGGCGGGATTTGTTTCAGGGTTTCCCAACATATTCATATCGGCTTCTGGTAACGTATTCAACTCGTCCCTCAAGTCCTCCGTGGGAAGGGCAATCCTATCGTCGTCTTCTTCATTGCCATTCAATGCGTTATCCTCGTTCAACTTGTTCTCATACTCTTTTACTTCCTCCTCCATCTGTTCTTGTTGCTGCTTTTCGGTGAGTAGCCCCAAAACCTTTCTTCTTGTCAAAAGCTTGGAGATATAAGTCAATTCAAATTGGAAGTAGTTCAACCACAATTCAGATGATTCGGGATTTAATCTTAAACCTCTTTGAAAGAGAACTCTAGATCCTTTTGCATTGTTGTTCACTTCGAACTCGTACTTGGCGGACGAAAGCCATGCATCAACGTTTCTGGGCTGTAACTGAAGAAGCCTAGAGTAGATCTTGTAGATGACCTTGATAGCACCATTCTTCTTGGCGAAATCCAAGTATTGGGCCCAAAGTTCAAGACTCTTTGGGTACTTGTATGTGCCTCTCTGGTAAATGAATAATATTCTTCTGACACCAGCCCAATCAGAAATACTTGGTTTTGTATCCACAATGCCCACTTTGCTAAGTCTATTGTATCTTTTCTTTCTTAACTTTTCGAGGTTTCGTTCGAATTCTGCATATTTGATGAAGTCTCTGGTGCTGGAGCCTCTTCCCTGGATTCTATGCTCAAAATCAGTTCTGCGCCTCATTATCATAGTAATCTCATGCTTTTCAAAGAGGTTCTTCTTTTGGAGATCCTCAAGCTCAGGAACAGCCTGTTCAAGATAGTATCTGACCTTTTCTGCCATTGTAGTTAGTCGATTTGAGATGAGATGAGTAGAATTTAATTTTTCAACTGCGAAACTCCATACAATCCTGGCGCAAAGTTCGCGGTGACCCTACCGCCATCTGGACAAAAAATAATGTTCCACCAGGGCGAGGAAAAAAAGGACAAATGCTCTAGGAGGGGTTTGAACCCACGACCGTCGCGTTCCTCACACGACCGTGACTTTAGGCATAACCTATTGAGTCGTCAAACGGCTATAAGCACGAAGCGCTAACCTCTGCGCCACTAGAGCATCTGCTAATGTCGTAAAGCCAAATAGCCGTTCACATATATGAGCATTATGTTTGTGTTCTTGCCATAACTTTGGAATGCAAACACAAAAACTGAACTACTAAGTACCATACCAAACAATCTGTTGTAGTCAGGTGATGTCACCTCCCTCGGTATATTTCATTTTGACTACAAAGCCCAATTGCACTGCTTGATGGAGAGTTATAATTATCGCAAAATTTGCTATTTTATTTTTTGATCCCATTTCTGTAACTATAAAGCAAGTCGTGATAATTTGAATTTTCTTAGCTCTAAAAAAACACACTATCCACAAGAGCTAACGACCAATTGAGGCCAAGAGAAACTAACGACAATTTACAGTTCTTCAGTTATAGTCACAAATGTTACCGAAAGTCGTCGTCCCCTCAAACTCAATTATCTACAAAATTTGCGCTAACCCCTGATGTTCTCTTGCTTTGTCAATTGGAAGAAAAAATTGTCAGTTTCACCACCTTAAACCTTCATCTTTGCAAAATAGATTTTTTCTTGAAAACTACTGTAGGCTATGTTCTAAAAGAGTAAGAATCCCCAGCCCAACTTCAACAGTTGCTCCTGTCGCCTCGTTAACATTTTTAAGTCTGTTTTAAGGTGCCGACGTCGTGTAAAAACAACTTATGTTGCCGTGCCAATATGACTTTAACCGGTGAGGGGCAACGAAGCCATGTTCTGGTTCCTCCGTTATAGGGCCAAATTGGTCTTCCGGAACCAACCCAGTGGCCATGTAGACAGGCAATTGCCGCTAGCACCCACATTCCACCATGGCAGAGTGTTGAAACCTCAACCCACGGTTGAAATGTACGACATTTTTGCGTACGAAGGTTAAGGAACGATCGGCGCGACATACAGGATTTGATGTACGGACAGGTTCCTCGCAGTTGGTACTATATAAAGCAGCTCGGATTCCTTGAAAAATTACAGTAGCAAATCATGTATAAAAAGAGACAATACGAGGTGGTGAAAAAGAACGACAATCTTGTGTACGGAAAAACCCCGTTACAATCAATTGACCAGAAAGTTACCAAGCTTGTATTTGGTGGGGAGCTTGTTGCCCAAAGTGTTATGGCTGCCTGGGAAACCATTGAAGAGGGCTGGACCCCCAATTCCTTCCACTCATATTTCATGAGACCAGCATCCACAGAGTCGGTAATTCGGTATGAGATCACACACAATAGTGATGGCCACAACTACAAGAATCGGTTGGTGCATTGTTTCCAAGACAAGGACGACAAATTATGCTTTATAGCGATGATTTCCTTTGGAAAGAACAACGACATGAAGAAGAGGCAGTTGGAATACCACAACAGCCCAAACCCCAACTTGAAGAATGTTCCGTTTCAGTTCCAATTCAAACCCAATGAGTACTTCTATAAGTATAAGGATCAGATGGACGAGTTGATGATTTTCAACCATACAAACGACCACATCCAGGCTATGATCCCTCCAGAAATTTTCGAAGATGCTGGAGATGCCGAAAATCAATTGGACATTGGGGAACGTCGCCTTGGGTTTTTCACTAGAGTAAACGTTGATGGTGTTCAGCCAGTCAACCATAAATGGAATTATGTAGACTTTGCTTTCATTTCCGATGCTACAACATTGGTGCTTTTCTACCGTTCTTTAGGACCGGCCTTCAGCATGAAATACTTCTGGTATAAGTATGCCACTATGGACCACAACATATACTTCCATGACGATGATTTCAACATCACCGAGTGGCTTTTTGTCGACTACCGGTTCGTGAGAATGAGCAATGGCCGTGCCTTGTTCATCTCATCTTACTTCAATACAGATGCTAAGTTGGTTGCAACCATCACACAAGAGGCTCAGGTTCAAATTCCCCAGAAGGTAGCCGACCAAGCCACTCTGGGATCGTACAAGTTATAACAATATATATGTAAATACGTCTATCCCTAAAAACCAGTTCTTAGTGACACTCCAAGCTTCTACCAGCCGATTTATATCCCCAGAACAAATGGCCAAGAATCGCCCCGAAAACAACCGCAAGCATAAGCCATCCATTGTACGTCATGAACACCAACATAAGCATGAACAGGTACCCGATTTGGAACCCGTAGAAGATGGACTTCTTAAGCTTATAGGTGGTGATTGTTCGCAGCGAAGTGGTGGAAGACAACCCTTCCAACAACGACAAGTTGTGAGCTTCCCAGCGAGTAATCATGTAACGGACAAACTCGTATCCCATGGACAACAAGGCAACAGCCACAAACGAAAACAAAAACGAGTAGAAGGACCGGATATGCCACCATTTGAAGACAACACAGGTGTTTCTGTAGTCCCAGGTGAAAAGCATATTCATGGAGCACATTTCCGGCATATCGTGGCCCGGCATTGTGTGGCCCGACATATCGTGTTCCAGCATTTGGAGATGGTCTAGGGCGTGGTAGCTACTCATTTGGTGGGCCTGTCTCCAATTTATAGTGTATTGCTTGAGCACAATACGATTCCTAAGTGAGCGCGACATTCAAACGGTGGATGCGACATTGAGCCGCTGGGTGTAGGGGCCCACAGCCGTGTGGGTGTCTCGGGAAGTCGTTTGGAGTGGTCCATGACTTGGCAATGGCAACCCCGCAACGTCGAACTGATGAGTCACGGTTATAGTTCCCAAGAATCTAGTAGCTGTATATAGTCAAGCTTGCCCGCCATATGAGCAGTGCCGCGACATAATCACTACTGATCAGGTGGTCTTCGGAAATTCTGCGAAGTGATTTGTCAGGCCCGAAACACCAGAAGGAACCCTCTCTTGTGTCTCTTGCACTGTTTCCTCGAGGCAGTTTCCCCACTAGCAGGTACTATTTCACTGAATGTTCGCTCCGAATTGCCCGTAATCTCGAAGGACCTCTGTAGTTGCAGCCGTTCCGTGTGTTTGAGCCATTTTCTGTTGCGGTTTGTTCCGTATTTCTTTTTCAGTCGCAAATAAAAAAATATTTAAGAACCTGAAAACGTCTCTGGTTTAATACGAACACCAAAATGAAGATTTTAGGTACTGACGAAAGAGAAGCACACATTGCACACATCACCTCCGAGGGTGTCAAGGGATTGTTCTACGGGTCGTTGTTATCCGCGGGTTTGTTTGCCTACTTGAAGACCAGACACCCAGTCAGATTCAGCCACTTCAACACCTCCATCAAGACATGTATTTTTGCCATGCCCACAATTGCCACGGCTGCATTTTGGGCTGACCAGGGTTCTGTCGATTTCGATAGACAAATGCATTCTTCTGATTATCAGCAACAAAAGCTTTTGGATGAGTACAAACAATGGCAGTCATTGTCATCCTTCGATAAATCTATTCACTTTTTAACTGAGAACAAGTACAAAATCATCTTGGGAGCCTGGGCCGGTTCCTTATACGGATCGTGGGTGCTTGTAAACAGAGACAAGATCATGTCCACTGCCCAAAAGGCCGTTCAAGCCAGAATGTACGCCCAAGGTGTGACTGTTCTCTTGTTGATTGGAACTGTTCTTTTGGCAGTTAAAGAAGACGAGATCAACAAGAAGAAGCCTGCTCCAATTCCTGAATGGCAAAAGGTATTGAACGATAGAGCTGAAGAAGAGAAGGAGAAGCAGCAAGTGTTGGCCAAGATCAAGGCTGCCAAGGCCGAGAACGAAGAGTTGAGCCAATAAACGTTGTGTGAAGGCTTATGTATATAGAATTCCTCGAGCCACGAAGGAAGTGATGAAGTAACGTTGTTGAAGTAGCTACTAATAAATGTCCGTCCAGTAGATTCTTTTGAAATCCTTGTAGTCCCCTGTGCCCTCGCCTGCCACCTACTGGTGTCTCGCTACCTCATCGTGAATCATCACCATTTCTCATTACCCAATTTTCCGCAAATTAAAAATTTATCACTTCAGAATGGCACCTAAAAAGAAGAAAGAACTCGACCAGGACGAACGGTTCCAGGCCATTGTGCTCACAGACTCGTTCTTCTCTAGGTTCATGCCTTTGACGGCCGTGACTCCCCGGTGTCTTTTGCCGCTTGCCAACGTGCCTCTTATTGAGTATACTCTCGAATTCCTTGCCAAATCCGGTGTCAACGAAGTGTACGTCATGTGTTCATCCCACGCAGAGCAGATCCAGCGTTACATAGAGAGCTCCAAATGGATGTCCACAAGCTCGCCGTTTTCCATCACCACCGTCATGTCGCTTGAGTCCCGTTCTGTGGGTGACACCATGAGAGATCTCGACAATCGTGGTCTTATCACTGGTGATTTCTTGCTTGTTTCAGGTGACGTGGTCACCAACATAGACTTCAACGCCGCCATGAACTTCCACCGTCGTAAAAAGGCCCACGACAAGGAGCACATTCTCACGATGATTCTTACTCCAGCTTCACCGTACCACAGAACCAGATCACAGATTGACCTGGCGGCCTTCGTGTTGGACAGGAAGACCGACAGGTGTATTTACTACCACTCTGTGCCGCCTTCCAATCTTGCCCAGACGTCGGTGAGTCTCGATCCCGACTTGCTAGAGGATGTTGATGAGGTGATCTTGAGAAACGACTTGATCGATTGCCATATCGATATCTGTACGCCTTTAGTGCCGCAAATCTTCCAGGATAACTTCGATTATCAGTTGTTACGTAGTGACTTTGTCAAGGGAGTATTGACTTCTGACTTGGTGAAGAAAACTGTCTATGCATACTTGACAGACGGAGAAGAATACGCTGCTCGGGTCACGAGTTTCTTGACGTATGACGCCGTCACTCAGGACTTGCTACTGAGATGGTGTTATCCGGTGGTCCCCGAGGCCAATCTCATGCCATCGCATCACTATTCCTACCAGTTCAACCACATATACAAAGAAGACAAGGTCATCTTAGCACAGAACTGTAAGATTGGCAATTGCACAGCTATTGGCAACGGCACGGAGATTCTCGATGGTCTGTCGATATCTCGCTCTACCATTGGAAGAAATTGTAAGATCGGAAAGAATGTAATCATTACCGACAGTTACATCTGGGATGGCGTTGAAATCGCTGATAACTGTGTAGTCCACAAGTCGATTATCGCCGGGAACGTCACATTAAGGTCTGACGTCGAGGTGATTGGCAGTATTGTGGGCCACAATGTTATTGTTGGCCAAGGCCGGAGAGTCACACCGAACGCACGTTTGGTGGAGAAGCCAATTGAAAGAGAATTGGGTGTTTTCGATAGCTTCTCTGACGACGAGAATGAGGAAGTCGAGGGCCCGACTGTCACGGTGGCCATAAACGATGTAGACGTGGTAGGTCCAGACGGAGTTGGGCATTTATACGTTTCAGATTTCGAAGAGGGAGACGATGAAGATAGTGCAAGTGACAGCGAGCTCGAAGGTACTGTGAGTATCAATAAAATGGGTACCAAAATGTACCAGAACTTCAAACTTCTCAACATATCCGATGACTCCATTGCATCTGTGTCTAACAAGAAGAGACGTCGGAAGCCAAGACGGTTCTCGTCGACTTCTGTTGCATCGACTGACTATGAGCGTGGCGAGTTTAGCGAAGAAGAGGAAGAGGACTTTGCCAAAGAAGCCGTGGACACGGTTACTAGATCGATAGAGAACAACCACGACCTTGATACTGCTCTATTAGAGTTAAATACCTTGCGGATGTCGATGAATGTGTCTTACCATGAAGTGCGTGCCGCCACGGTGGAGGCATTGATACGTAGAATTGGGCATTTCACTAGCACTGGCACTTTGGGAGCCAAGGATGCCACTCTTAAAGTTTTCAAGGTGTGGGGGCCATTGTTTAATCGTCAATTGTTCGAACCAAATGATCAAGTGGACTTGTTGATGATTCTACAAACTGCTTGTGCTTCCTCTAATCACGGAGGAGGATTTGATGGCCAGGTGGTGTTATTCTGGGCTATAAGCACGTTGTACAACGATGATATTGTCGAGGAAGATAGGATCTACGAGTGGTGGAACAGTGAAGCCTCGAATGCAAGCAATGTTGCCCATGTGCGAGAAGCAACAGCGAGGTTGATTGATTGGTTGCAAGAGGCCGAAGAGGAGTCTGATTAGTAGTAGATAAATGTACAGTGGAAGCAAGAGAGCATTCTAGTAGACGTGAAGCAAGAGGGGAAGCTAGGCAGTCGAGGTAAGAGAAACAGGTAAATTGTAAGCTCGAAGTATTCAAGTATAGTCATCTGGCTTGAGTGAGAATAGGCTGAATAGACACTAGAAATAAAACACAATAAATTTATGGAAACGGCTGAGTCAACACACGACGTAAGAGATCAGGCAAATCAGTCCTTTTGGGCTGAACATTCAAGGTAGAGTCCTAGTACAAGACCTTTCACATGCCAACCACACCACTAGTGGCCCCATCGCATCAGCTCATCGACCCACATGCACGTGACCTCGTATAGAATCGCGACCGCATAAAAGCACTGAAAAATCACACTTATCTGACCACCAATGCCTCTGAAAAATATCAACGGGACCAGCCTGAAAGCCGGCAAGGTGCCTGAAAACCACCCGGGGACTCTTCAGACAAAGCTTTATGATGCCATAGTCGTGGGGGCCGGGGTGGCCGGTCCTGCCATCGCCACAGCCTTTGCTAGATCAGGCAGACAAGTTCTTCTAGTTGAGAGATCATGGGCTCGTCCAGATAGAATAGTGGGAGAGTTGATGCAGCCGGCTGGTGTGAAGGCTCTTTGTGAGTTGGGGATTGCCGAGGCTATGGCAAACATCGAAGCCATGCCGTGCAAGGGATACTATATCAAGTATCACGATGGGATTGTGCAGATTCCATACATCGACAAGGCCGAGGCTGCGACAGGCAATCCTATGAAGCCAGTACCAGACTGTGTGTTTGATGGGAATGACAAGATATTGTCCGATAGTACTATCAGCAGCAAAGAGTGGTACGATAGTCCCACTGTTCGAGGAGTAGCGTTTCACAACGGAGACTTTTTGATGAACCTACGTGCCATTGCGCGTAAAGAGGCCAACATTACCTGCTTGGAGGCCACCGTTACGGGTGTTGTGCGGGAAGACGACGTGGTGGTGGGTGTGCGTGCTAAAGTCGACGAACAGCCCCAGGTTTATCGAGCCAAGCTTGTAGTGGCATGCGATGGGATCTACTCCAAGCTTCGCCGGGAGCTTCAGTCCCCACAACCGTCGGTGGCACTGTACTTTGTCGGCCTCGACCTCAACAACTGTGAATTCCCGGCCCCTGGATATGGCCACGTGATTCTTGGTGACCATGCCCCTGTGTTGGCTTACCAGACCACCCCCACTACCGCTAGAATGTTGTGTGCATGGAGGCTGACACGCCCTCCATCTTCTTCAGGGGGAGAGTTCAAGGAATACCTTGTGAAGGAAGTTCGCCCAACGCTTCCCAAAGAAATACAACCTTCGTTTGATGCAGCTGTGGCACTGGGACGGTTCCGGCCCATGCCAAACCAATACCTTCCGGCTGTGAAGCAAAACCGTCATCGTGGGTTTGTAGCAGTAGGTGACTCGTTAAACATGAGACATCCATTGACCGGAGGAGGGATGACAGTAGCTTTAAACGACGTGGCTCTTTTGGCCAGACTCTTGCACCCCACTCAGGTGCCCGACCTAGGAGACCACGATGCGGTGTTCCGTCAAATGTCAGTGTTTCATCGCCGCAGAAAGCTGTTGGATGCAGTTATCAATACGCTTTCAATGGCATTATACGCCTTGTTTGCAGCCGAGTCTACGTCTCTTAAAATCTTACAACGAGGCTGCTTCAGGTACTTTGAATTAGGCGGTGCCTGTATCACTGGGCCAGTGGGATTGCTCAGTGGGATGCTACCTTTCCCCATGTTATTATTCAATCACTTCTTTTCGGTTGCGTTTTACGCTATTTGGTGGAACTTTGCCGACAATGGACTTGCATACGCTCCTCTTTCTATATACCAGCTGATAGTAACGTTGCTAGTAGCCATCAAGGTGTTTGTGCCGATTTTATGGGCAGAGCTTGTTAGATAAGTTCTTATGCATACTGTAATTAGAATATGTACAATTTTACTAGGCCATTCGGAGGGTTCAAGCAGAGCGAAAAAGCTCTAAGACGTTTCTTTATTTAAAACACCACACTTGGCCATTGACAGAGCAAAAAAGCAGAGACGTTTCTTCATTCAAAAACACTTTTACAAGGCCATTTAAAGGCTTACGGGCAAAGCAGGGCTTACGAGCAAAGCAGATAAGCTCTGAGACATTTTTTTGATTATAAAACTACCTTTGGCCACTGACCAAGCTACTTGGCTTTTTGAAGGTTCTACCGGACTAGATGGCCTGCTAGCAGACCCGGTCCCACCCAAGGCCCACACCCCGTCAAATTCCCTCCCAACTGTTAGACGATGTTGAGCAAGCCACCTCCATCTGACCAGGGCCACCAACCTCCTAAAAGCCGCGCACTAGCAATTTCAGTTCACCATATTTTCCAGTATCTCTAAACACCAATGCCTTTATTGTCAGATTCAACCCCATTGGTCGGTGCCAACAGCACCCCCGTGAAAACATTTCAGTCGGCCGTGATGCTGCCACTTGTTTCGGTTTTGAAGTCGTCTCCCGTCAATTACCTCTTGGTGTTTGTGCCATTAGGTCTTCTCGCTGGAGGGTTAGGATGGTCCTCCAATGCCGTCTTTTGGATTAACTTTTTCGGAATTGTGCCATTGGCCTCCATTTTAGCGTATGCTACCGAGGAGCTTGCGGAGCACACGGGTGAGAGTATCGGGGGTCTTCTTAATGCCACCTTGGGAAATGCAGTGGAGCTTATTGTATCGATTATTGCTTTGAAGGACAACCAAATTAGAATTGTCCAAGCTAGTATGCTTGGATCGATTTTCCTGAACTTGTTGCTTGTGTTGGGGATGTGTTTTATTGCCGGGGGAATCACCAGGGTTCAACAGACCTTTAACCAAACGGTGGCCCAGACCATGCTGTCTTTGATGGCCTTGGCCACGAGTGGATTGATGATTCCGGCTGCTTTCCACGCCACCTTACCAACTCCTAAGTCTGGAGGCAACTTCCCGGCTCCAGGCTCTCTGGACGAGTTGATTCTTTCGTTGTCTAGAGGGGTTTCGGTTATTTTGTTGTTGGTCTACATCTTATACTTGGTGTTCCAATTGAAAACACACAAGTCGTTGTTTGAGAACGACAGCAGAGTGCACGATGCTGACGATGGAATCATCACCACATCCATGCCTCCAGACGCTACTGCTAAGCCGGCCGAACTGGGTTTAACTGTCACTGAGTCATTGCTTACGTTAGTTATCTCTACGGTGCTTGTGTCCTTTTGTGCCGACTACTTGGTTGGTTCTATCGATGATATAGTCGAGAGTACCGGGTTATCCAAGACTTTTATTGGGTTGATTGTCATTCCTATTGTTGGTAATGCAGCAGAGCACGTCACTGCCATCATTGTAGCTATGAAGGACAAAATGGACTTGGCCATTGGTGTAGCCCTCGGCTCGTCTTTGCAAGTGGCTATCTTTGTTACTCCATTTATGGTGTTGTTAGGTTGGTTTTTCGATGTTCCAATGTCGTTGTATTTCTCGACCTTTGAAACCACAATTTTGTTTGTATCCATGTTCATCAGTAATTTGGTAGTTTTAGACGGAGAAAGTAACTGGCTTGAAGGTGCCATGTTGGTAAGCACATACTTGATTGTCGCTTTGGCCTTCTTCTACTATCCAGATACCCAATTGTCTTGAGTGTCTGTAAATCTTCCATAACTTAAATTATTACCTTGAAATAGAAAATTGGCTCGAAATAAATAAAAATAATTGTTTAATAATAGGAGCACTGCAAAACTTCGCCTCAATAAACGAGGAGAAGTGGGCAACTCTCCATTCATCATCGAGGGCATCCCGAGGATCTTCAAGAACCTTCGTAGCGATCTCCTTCGGCAAGGTCAATCCTGGACCCACACACTCACCCAAATTGGAAGAAAGCACAAGACAAAAGACAAAAAAACAATTAAGGGCAACTGAATCTGCATTCAGGCACAATCCTATGTCGGCAAAGCTCAAACAGAGCGAGACACTCTTTCAGGTTTGTCAAGCAGGCCACGCCTTACGCGGTTTTTATTTCCCTTTTAATGCCCATCAAATCAGCTGTTTTGAAGCTGCGTAAGGACGAGTCTTGCTGCAACATCCATGTGCTGTCAATTTAGCAAACATCCACCCCGGTAGCTTCACAAGTTGGGGTACCTACACAACTCCTATTATTTTCTCTACGACATGCAAATGAACAATGCACCTTCCGATAGTGCATGAATCCAATTACCCAAACCGGATAATTAATTGATAAAGCTAAATTGGGTAAAACTGTAAGCGACATGTTGTCTATTGTGGGACATAATCACATATACACCTGTCTTATGGAAATGTCTCACTACAGTGGTGCTAGCAGTCGTGCAAATGATATTGTGTGGGTTTGCTACCATGGCTACTTTGTGATGTAATCTTTGTGTTGCTATAGCTGTTTAAAACGACCAGATTGATAAGAATCTAACTGGACCAAAGGATGAAAAATAGCAGTACAGGCGCTGGGTTTCGAGGTATTTGGTCTGCGTAAATAATTCTAAGACACTTTCGTTCCACTTTCTGCGGCCAAGAGACATCGTTTAACTACAGAATTTGAATATAGCTGTTGGCACGAAGGTGCTGGACCAATAGACTACTCTTAATTTTGAGCTACCAGGTGTTTTTATTTTGCTCAAAGAAGAGTGTTCATGTCATTGCCTTATGCAAGCAACAGATGTACCATGCGATTGACGATTCGATGATTTCCGAAAAATCATCAGGCCTGGACATGCCCACAATGATGGTCTATTTCATGTCCCTTCGACTGGTCAACCTGAAACAACAGAGGCCTCACAATAAGACGGAGGATCATTTTCTCTCGAAATAGCTAATGAAGGTAAGTTTTCGCCTCTTTCGTCAAGGGTACAGGCCTCCTAATGAACAGAGACAATATTACAATAAGCCCCAAGAGCATTGAAGAATAGCGGTTATATCCTCTTTCCTGCGTCAGAAATAACTTGGTAGAGAAGGTTTGAGAAAAATCGCTCCTCCACCCAAGATGCACGGTAAACTAATGCAGTTTGCTCATTCCAGTAACAGCAGCAGCATGGTGGCAATTGAGGTTCCCAGTAACACATTGGCTAACAGTAAGATGTTCCCAGAGATATAGTGCGTTGTGGCTGAATGCTTGCGAACATTACAATAGATAAAAGTTTTTTCTTTTCTCTTCTCTATACTTAAGACAGGTGGATTTTGCGCATAGTCGCCAACTGCTGCAGGAGAGCGACTAAAAAAGCTCCCCTTTATTTTCTGCATACCTGATTTTCTGAAACTAACATCAGCTCGCAACTACGAACAAGCAAGGAAAAGTTTCCGCCCCTGTTGAAGCTTAATAATAATGCACCATTCAACTAATACTCACGACTTAGCCCCTAGTAAGATAATTATTTTCAAAGGGGTCCAAGACGATCACGATCCTAGTACATCCGTGGAGTAGGTTCATAATCGACAACCATCTTAATCGCTCCAAATCAACAATGCGCACATCCGATACAATTATGAGTACTGAGACATCCGAGTCTAGGAGATGGTTTCCCCAAAAAGGTGACGGAAAGGATCACGGATGGATCATGGAGCTTGCTAACAATACTCGTTCTTGGATGGTTCTGGATCAAAAGGTTAAGTGAAGTTGCTGCTGAAAACCTCGCGTTAAACAGTACATAAATGGAGTTATTGGTGCATGAATTAAGCAGGTGTATATTCACAAAGAGGGCGATACTGCAGATATCAAATCAGGACGGCCACCAAAACGCGAAAAATTTGTAAAAACTCGTCTCACGTCGTCGCAGGGTTAAAAGGGTTTCTTTATATGTTTTAGGCAAAAAAGGGGGTGACTTCTGTTTATAACCTCTATTGTCAGAAATTCTGGTAAATAAGGTCCTTTAAAGTACAAGCATTTTGACAAGCTACGCTCCCGTGATACGCTTTTACAATTTTATTTTTATTTTTATTTTTTACTAGATATTTCCAACTCCAGAACTTTTCACCTTTTCCGAATCAATATAAATGCTTGATAAAATCCTGAAGTCTTTTTTCTCTGTTGCAGACCCTTTATTCTTGTTTGACCTTCTTTCTTACCCTTCTTGTTAACTTGTTCCACCACAGGTCCTTGTTGCTCTGACACACTTGTCGCCTCAGTTTATACCCCAGCACTTTCATTTCCACATATATTCCTAATCATGTCAGACAGAGAAGCTTTGAAAATCTTTGCCAGACAACCCGTCAGCACTGATATGATAAATTTCCTTGTATCAACGACCAATTCTATCATTCAGGTCAAACCAATCCAAAGACAATCAAAGGTTGTTTCCACGAGTACATCCGATATTTTGGTAAGCCCAATCGGTAAGAAGAGCATTAGCTTGGTGAATTTTATAAAAAATTTGATCAAGTACTCAAACGTTCAAACTCCGACATTGATGGCTACCTTGATCTATCTCAATAAACTCAGAAACTTGCTTCCAGCCAATGCTATTGGTATGGAAACCACAAGACACAGAATCTTTTTGAGTTCGCTAATTTTAAGTGCCAAATGCTTGAACGACTCGTCTCCATTGAACAAGCATTGGACCAAATACACTGACGGTTTATTGACTCTTGACGAAGTCAACATGGCAGAGAGAGAGTTGATTTCGCTATTACAGTGGAATGTTAATCTTTGTGAAGATGATTTGATAATTGCGTTGCAACCATTCTTAATTCCAATCAAGCACCAATTACAAAAGAAATTGTCAGCCGAACAAAACCAGAAGATGAGCTATTACCGCTTGTCCAACTTCAATTTGGCCAAGTCCTACTCGAAGTCTCGGTCCTCAAGCTCATCCTCAATCAGTTCTTACAGTTCGGTAAGCTCTCCAAGCTTGACACTTTCGTCCAGCACTTCATCATTGGATTCTGTAGGTTCTGGATCCTCATATTCCAACACGAGCCCTTCCAGCTACTACCTGGACAATGGAAAGAACTATATTCCAAGAGCTCCTTTGAAGCCAAGATCGATAAACTCTGTGAATCATCGGTCTGGCTACCAATCTTCTCAGAAGGTTTACGATACTTACCATGATAACGTCAACTTGATGCATTCAGGCAGAGTTCTTGCCTAGCTACCACCTCACGTCGCTTTCGTTGTATTTATTTCATTCGACAGATATTCAGAATGACACTTTATTTTTTTATGTATTTTACGGGTAATGGTTACATGGTTTTGAAACGAAAATAAATTGTAGTTCCTCTCTAACAATGGTTGACACCTGTTAACCATCGCTTTGATTGATAAGTCACAAAGAACTGCCAAATAAACGTGAGATTTGAACTGGCAGGTATATTGCTACAAAAGTTTATATACATAATCTCTAGTGGTCGTGAGGATCTTCCTTTGGAGGTTCAGGATTCACAGTAATCATGGTGTCGATTCTCAAGATGGCAATACAAGCTTCCAATGCAGATTTCAATGATTTGATCTTGGAGATAGTTGGCTCCAACACCCCGTGATTGATTTCGTTAACGATACGGCCTTCGATTAAGTCCAAACCATAGTTTCTATAGTTTTTACGTTTGGTATCAGTTGGTAATGCAGTCTGTGAAGCAGCGTGGTATGTACGTAATTTAGCAATCAATTCACTGGAGTCTTTGGCAGCGTTGTTGGCTAAGGTCTTTGGAATAATTAATAAAGCATTGGCGAACTCAGCAATGGCCAATTGTTCACGGGATCCAACTGTGGTAGCAAAGTTTTCCAAGAAGATGTTCAAGGCAGTTTCCACGCATCCGCCTCCAGGAACCACATTTCCACTTTCCAAAGTACGTTTCACGACCGATAGTGAGTCATGGATAGATCTTTGCATTTCGTCCAAGGAGTATTCGTTGGCACCTCTCAAGATGATAGAAGAAGAAGAATGTTGCTTGGTTCCTTTCACCAATATACATTCGTCGTCACTGATTCTGGTTTGCGTAACTTCTTCAGCATATCCCAAGTACAGGGATTCAAAGGTCTCTTCACCTTCCAAATTACTCAAGTCGCTGATCAAAGTGGCCCCGGTAGCTCTGGCAATCCTACGTAAATCTTCCTTCTTACATCTTCTCACAGCCATAGCTTTGGCTTCAATAAACTCCTTCAAACACAAATCATCGATCCCTTTGGTGGTCAAAATGACATTGGCACCAGCAGCCAAAATCTTCCGGATTCTTTCAATGATAATTCCATATTCTCTCTTACGAATTTCCTCCAACTGTTCAGGATCATCAATCTTGATTTGCACTCCCATGGCCATTCTGGCCTTTTGTAAATTGATGTCCAAGCAAGCAATTTTAGCATTGGTAACACTTTTAACCATCGCTTGCGATGCAACGGTACAGTTCAAGGCATAACCATTCACCAACATACTTTCAGTGGCAGACTTTCCGTGTGCCTTAAGAATATTAACGGCCTTGACAGGGTACTTAGTCACCCCCTTACTTGTAGTGGTCTTAACGGCCAACATGGCATCTACTACCAATTTGCTGAAAAATTCACTGTCAGCACCAATAATCTTGGAAGACATCGAGGTTTTGGCTATATTGATCAAGGTATCTTTGCCCAAGGTGTCGACAGGCACCGAGATAACGTCGTTGATGTACCGGATGGCTTCTCTTAACGCAAGACGGTATCCAGTAATTATGGTGGTTGGATGGATTTTGTTCTTCACGAGATCATTGGCTCTTCTCAAGAGCTCACTAGCAATGATCACCACCGAGGTGGTGCCGTCTCCGATCTCCCGGTCCTGCTGCTGGGCCAACTCTACAAGAATCTTCCCAGCCGGGTGTTTCACGTCCAAAAGCGCCAAGATGGTGGCCCCATCATTGGTGACGGTGACATCTCCAATGTCGTCGACAAGCATTTTGTCCAATCCCACGGGTCCAAGCGACGATTTCACCACGTTGGCGACCGACTGTGCGGCCAACACATTCTGGTTCCGGACGTCGTCTCCACTGACTTTCTCCCCTTCTAAGAAGAGTGTATCTGATCTGGCTGCAGAGTACATTGTTAGGTGAAAAGTTTGTAATAATCTGAACAAAAATCCGCGACGGCAGAACCGATCACGTGACACACTTCCAGGGTGGCGTCGTGCACGCCCAAACCTCCCAGCGCGGCCCTCCGAAATAAACAAACTTATCGAGCGATACCAGCACAATCTACAATGAGCAGTTTACAGGTGATGTTTAGATCGTTGTCGAAGCCCTCCGTGTGGGGAGGCGTTGCTATAATGGCAAGATTACCAAGTGGGGCTTTTTCCCGCTCAATTGTGGCCCAATTCCATAGTTCTGCCGTGGCTCAAGCCAAGAAGTCCCCTGATGCTACCAAATTGAAGGAGTTGACAGATAAGTTGAAGAAGGAAAAGGCGGTGTACAAGAAGTTGCGTGACCAATTCACCAAAGTCCGGGCCAAGGACCTTGAATCGAGAAAGAAGGCCAAGGAAAAGGAGGCTTCTGTTAAGAGCAAGCTCAGGAACAGCGTTCTTGTCAAAAGGGCCCTTAAAAACCCTCGTAGATTGACTCCTTTCAACATGTACGTTAAGGAGAGAAAGGCCCAGGATATCAGTGTTGCTAGTAAGGAATGGAAGGCCTTGAGTGAGTACGAGAAGGACGACTATCAGGTGAAGGCTGACAACTTCAATGATGAGTTGTTTGCTGGCTTGGATCCTAAGCCCAAGGCCCCTACCCACGGGTTTGCAGCATTCGTCAAAGACAACTTTATCAGGGATGGACGTGAGAATGTTGATGTTGTGAGAGAGTTGTCCAGTAGATGGAAGCAGTTGAATGGTGACGAAAGGGCTAAGTACAGCTTGGACAAGTCCAAGTGGAACCAGTACCAAGAAGACCTCAAGGCCTGGAAGCAGCGTAGAATTGAGTCTTTCAACGAGAAGAACGGTACCACTGCTAAGCTCTGAACGAGATAGCGTAATCTTCCTCCAGGACTTTGGCTCTGGTAGGTGGAAGCAAAAGTTGTTGTATGTATACATATATAATCTTGTTGTTTAAATGGTATCACACTAGCTGTTATGCAAGGTATTTTATGGTGTAGTTTGTAGTTGTTATTTTGGTTGTTCGAATGGAGGTGTGTAACATACTGGCTGTTATGCTAGGTATTCTATGCTGTAGTTTGTAATTGTTGATTCTAGCACGCCTGTTATGCAAGGTATTCCATGCTGTAGTTTATTGGTGATCCAGATATTGCTGGAGAAACACACTCTCCATCAATCTTCTTCCAAGGTAGCTACACTAGCAAATTGACGTTTTTACATATGTGTATTAATTACTTTTTGACCCTTGACACTCTATATAATTAGTAACATGAAAGAAAAAGTATTGTTCCAATTCTCCTATACCAGGCTTTTTCCAAAAGCAAGCAAGCAGGAAAAAACAGTCAACCAGTAACAGACTAAAACAAAAGTTAAGTTAAAATGATAAATTAGAAATAAAAGGCAACCTGCAAGTTACAAACACAACCTAGCATACCCTTCAAGTGTTCAACATGAAGTTGTTGTTGTGCTGTGCGTTCAGCCATTGAATATATTACAAGATTGTACACTTCTTGGACTTCTTAATCACAGGTGGTTCTAAAGCAGCCACTATGGCCTCGTCAAAAACCGTCTTTAACCCTCTTTGAGTCAAAGCAGAACATTCAACATACTTAACAGCCCTCAATTCCTTGGCCAACTTTTCTCCCATCTCGTAGGTGATTGGAGACAACTTTTGCTTCTGCAATCTGTGTAAAATCACCTCGTCGTTTCTCAAATCAGTTTGAGTTCCTACAATCAAGCAAGGAACTCCAGGACAATGGTGGTGAACTTCAGGAAACCACTTTTCCTTGACGTTTTCAAACGATGCAGGGGCAATCACAGAGAAACACACCAAAAACACGTCGGTGGAAGGGTAACTCAAAGGTCTTAATCTATCATAATCTTCTTGTCCGGCAGTGTCGAACAATCCCAAGGTAAATGGCTCGTCTCCAATCATCACCGTGACGGCGTAGTTGTCAAACACGGTTGGCACGTAGTCGGCCGGGAACTTGGAGGTGGTGTAGGAAATCAAAAGACATGTTTTTCCCACAGCACCATCCCCTACAACAACACACTTTATGGTTTGCATTGGTGGTTACGTTGAGCTAGATCGAGGCAATTCAAGATAAACTAAAATGAATATGGATGGGGATTTTCCGTAGCGTTAGCAATTGATGATAACGGGTGTGGTGGTGATTTGTTTAAAACCTTAAACGGCGGTGTTTTCCAAACAAATACTTCAATGTTTCAATTGAACCTTGTTGATGATATGAGTTTGGAAAATTTTTTTGTTTTTTTTGGCTTATCCCTGCGAGCAGTTTGTGACACGAGAAAAAATATCTGTACGAAACGGGGAAAAGTCGGACATATACTATAGGTGATATGTAGAGCGATAGATGGTTACGGGATTTGCTTAGAGAGATCGTGGCTAGTAGAGGTTTGGGGCTGGTGGATGTATGGGTGTCGGTGGCGGAGAAATGTGTAGAGTGGGCCGATAGAAAAAAGGGGCACTGGAGGTCGTGTGGCGAGACGTGCTGGGGACCCTATCGCCGTGGGATGGGGCGAGGTGGTGCGATGCGTCCGGCGGTGCGATGCGGCGGCCCTGCCCCATTCACGTTTCTACCGTGTTGGTCCAGCATACTGGGACCACTACGCTGACCACAATCATAAGTCGTTTATTTGCTGCCGTACCCTGTGTCTAAGTGCTATATACATGACGGTTATGTTGGTGTTGCAGCAATGGTAGCACTGGTGATAGGCCGTAGCATCTCATCAGAATGCAACTATTCTACTTCATATTCATAAACGTATCGGGCGTCTGCATGATCTCTAAATCACTCGTAATGTCGCTGGGCAAGTTGTTCGTATCAACCAACTTAGTAGTCAACATATTTCCCGTTTCAAACGTAGCCATTTCGTCATCCAATTCGTTGTCGACAATCGAGGGCCCACCCCCAAGGAAGTCCAACATCATATGCATACCCCCAGCACCATTGGCATACTCTTCGACATCCACCGGGAGAATATTCAGCACACCCTCTAAAAACCACACTTTGTCTTTCATCTCCATCGTGAAAGCACGGAGAAGCTTGTAGTACGAACGCATTATTCTCATGGCTTTGATATCACCACACATCAATAGCAGGAGGAACTGCTTGTCTAATAAAGCTGGGAATGCAAAGATTCGTAAGATAAAATCGGACTTGTACCGTTCCTTGTGTAATTTATTCAAATATGCCAACGTTATCAAGTAGGGCGAATCGATGGCTACAGGGAATAGGTCAACGATATCAGAGTCATGACACTCAAGGTCCGTGAGGAATTTGTTAGCGGTTTCGTTGTTCAATGAGTCTTTATTCAAGTGGATGCGCTGGTTGATGATGTCGCCCAAATCACCCAAATCCACCGATATGAACTTGTAGAACCGAGACGCTTCCGTCAAAGGCCACACGGCTGTCAATATTGTGGCAGCACCTTTGACGTGGAAGATCCACGCCGAGGCTGGTAAAGACTTGGGTGAGGTGGACGACGGGAAAGATGCGTTTGCGAGAGAGTCCATGATCAATATCAAGGCACTGGCCACAAGAGCATCGGTATTGTCGGCATTGATGTCCAATACTGCTTCGCGAAGAAGTCTCAATGCATCACCACGATGGTACGTCACACACTGGTCTAAACCCTTTTCCGTACGAGAAAGATGGGTTGCACTGAACGCCAAAATCGAATGCATCAAGAAAGGGTGTTCGAAAGCTAGCATCGGGATGTCGTAGTTCCAGATATTAGTGTCGGAGATACCAGCCCCGGTAATAGTGCTAGCCACCTGAGATGTGTAGTGGAACATGAGCCGTAAGTCAAGCATGTTCAAGCTTTCTGAGCCCATCTGTGCCATTGGGTCTGCAAATGCTTGGGGAATATTTGGCGATATACTGGGCCCATTAGTGCCATTCTTGAGAGTGGCACCATTCCCAGTGGTAGCACCCGAAGAGGTGCTGGCAGACACGCCGGCTGGGGCTGCCGAAGCATCGGTGGCACGAGTAGCAGCTGTGGCCGAGTGTTGAAGCTGCAGGTCAATGAGAGTGCCCAAATTACTGATGTCGATCGGGAGCTGGGCAAGCGTAGCAAGGTTCGTAAGACTGGCCAAATTGCCGAGAGACGAGAGGTCTCCTCCTAACTCAGTTAAGCTGTGCACGAGATGACTCAAGTTGATGTTGTTCAAGTTCCCGGCATTCAATAAAGTCTGGATAGTTTGTGAAGCACTGGGAACCGGAGCTTTGTCTCCCAGCAGTATCAGCAGGGGCCGCGAGGCATTGGCCAGAGCCGGGGGAGTAGGCAGACCCAACAGGCCCTCCGACAGAGTTCTTTCAGACCTCATGGGCCCGTCGTTGTACTTGGGTCTCTTAGAACCGCCGTCTTCTTCGGGGGGATCGGTGGTGTAGCCACAAACCAACTTCAAGTGCTTACACTTGGTACAAACGGGGCGAGTCTCATCACATTTGACTCTTCTTCGCTTACACGTCAGGCACCCATTACGGGACTTTTGATGGTACTTTCTCTTTCCAGTGGAGGACTTGGTCCTGTCTGAATGTGGTGAGTCTGACATCGGACTGTAGTGGTGATGTCTAGACTAGAATGGAGCGAACAAGGAGCAATCTCGACAAGCAATGGGGAAGATACACTGAATTTGACTATCGTCGTTCCCGTCGTATTTGATCTTTTTTCAATTTTTTGGTCTGCTGCGCGTGTGTGTTTTGACAGAGAGGCTGGGGGACGATGACACACGGGCAATGGTTGGGTTGCCTGGAGCAACTATGGGGGTGAGTCGGCAACACAGGGGCCAGCCGACCCGGCTTAGACACCCTGTGCCACCAGAGCTGTTCACGTGACTGTGGCACTTCAGCAACGGCCTGGGATGGGTTGGGTCGCGCACGATTTTTCAACCAATGCTCAATCTACAATAACAAATCATCTCGCACGAATAGAGGTGTATAATGGCTACAGTTCGACCCAGATGGAAACAGCTCTTGCGGGCAGCTACCTACAGTAGCGGGGTAATGATATTTGGGGTGGTGCTCTACAAGTACACCACTCCCACCGACGAGCAGCTCATTGGTCAGTTTTCTCCACAAATCAGAGCTGAGTATGAGCAGAATCGTCTTTTGAGGCAGAAAGAGCAGGAGGAGCTCATGAAGATCGTTCAGGAAACCAGCAAGTCCGCGGACCCAGTGTGGAAGACGGGGAGGATCAAGTCGCCGTTCGAGAAGGATACTCGGGGCGCAGATCCCAAGTTGGTTGACAAGAAGGATTTTGAGAAGCAGCAGGCCTTGCAGCACCAGCAGGAACAGATTGAGGCATCGGCTCAGGAATGGGCAGAGACGGAGAGTTTGCTCAAGGAGAAGAAGAAGAAGCTGTGGTGGTCTTGGTGAGAGACGGATGGGCTGACGTATGGGCTGGTGGAAGAGGCCGCCTGCCGAAGACATCTACACATGTAAATAGTCCTACTGTAAACGTGACTATGTGATGTGTCACTTTGGACCTGTATTATGTTTTAGTACGAATGCATCTCTGAGTATGCTTTTCTATGAATTAACTGTAAATATGCGATATAATGTACAAAGCACTGGACTCGACGTCATCAAGGAACCAACTACGGAACCGTCTCGGACACAGGTTTCACCTCATCTCCACCCAAAGCTCCTTTCGGCCCCCAAAAACCTCAATCCCCCCGTGTTCGTTCCTCCAGCACTTTTCTGACTATTAGCATCGTCCACTGCAGCAACAATCCGACCTATGTTCGTGTCTATCACCATCCCTCCCTGCACAATCTCTTCCAACACCGTCTGCAAAACCTGCCACCCAAACACCAAGTCCAATTCACACACATTGGTGAAGCACTTGTCGAGACACTCAACAAACACTTGAATTAAGTCCAATATCCCTAGCTCCGACTCCTGGTCATCGACTATAAACACAAAGTATAACGTGGCATAATGACGGTAGATGACCTTGATATCCTCGAGGTCTTCAAGCAATGACGGAGGCGTCAAAAAAGAGCACTGCTGATCGGTCCGAACTTTGATAAGCTGGAACACTTGCAGAAGAAGAAGACGCTGAGTGGGTATGTCTACAGGAGTGTAGAATTTCATGAGTCTGGGAATACCATCATTGTTGACTGCACAGTTAGTATCGGCTGTTTTTGAGCTGTATCGTTACCTTTGGTACTTACATATTAACACTGAGTGAATCATGTTGTGTTAAGCTGGTGAAAATAGATTCCGCGATTGGGAAGTGGTTTATTTGCGGAGCCCCAGGGGCAATTTTCAGGGGCCTTTGGACTTGAGGAGCGCCCATTGGTGGAAGTCTAGAGTAGTGGTGGCACATGCACGTCTCTGACACCCTTAGCCGGTTCTTTGCTTACATATAACTCTACTACTGCCGTACTTTCGGGCTACGGCTCGTATCGAAATGCGCACTGGTGATTTTTCACTTTCTGTCGATAATGACTAAAGACTATTGCATCGCCAAAGATGCTGAATTTCCCACATATGCCGATGAGTTTGCGGTCCCCACGTTCCAGTCGTTGGGAATTCCAACCTCGAAATTTGACCCGTCCACGGAGGCCATCTACTTCTGCGGAAACTCCTTGGGGTTGATGCCCAAGGAAGTCAAACTGGCAATTAACCGGGAACTTGATGCTTGGAGTGCCCGGGGTGTCGAGTCACACTTCAACCATCCCAATAGCCCGGAAGCCGCTTCCTGGGTGGACGTCGATTTGCCATTGCTCCCGTTGTTGGCCATGGTGGCTGGGGCTAAACGGTCTGAAGTTGCAGCAATGGGGACCTTGACCAGTAATTTGAATGCTTTGTTGATCAGCTTCTACAAGCCCAAAGGCAAAAAGACCAAGATCATGTTTGAGAAGCAAGCTTTTCCTTCAGACTACTATGCTCTCGTCAACTTGGTTAAGTTGTTTGGGTACGACGAGTCTCACTTGATTCAGCTAGAAGTACCTCCCCATGAGACGTACTTGAAGACCCAGAACATACTCAATGCCATAGAGTTTCACAAGGATGAGCTCGCGATGATATGTTTCCCGGGGATTCAGTATTACACTGGGCAGCTTTTCGAAATAGAGAAAATCACCAAATTTGCTAAGGAGCGGAATATCGTTGTGGGTTGGGATTTGGCCCACGCTGTGGGTAATGTTGTGTTGAACCTACACCAATGGGACGTCGATTTTGCTGCTTGGTGTTCGTACAAGTACCTCAATTCAGGCCCAGGTGCTATAGCAGGGATTTTCGTCCATGAAAAACACACGGAACACAACAGTCCCGAGAACTTTTCACCAAGATTGGCCGGTTGGTGGGGAAACAACAGCCAGGACAGGTTCAAGATGTTGGAAAAATTTGATCCAATCAAGTCTGCTTTATCGTATCGTCAGTCCAACCCTTCGGTAATAGACGTCGTGGCTCTTCACACGGCCTTAAAGCTTTACGATCGTGCCGGGGGCCCTGTGGTCGGTATGTCTAAAAGCGTACAAATGACTGGGTATTTGCAGCGACAATTACAGAAATCCAGACACTACATAGGTCAGAGTGACGAGGAGACCAACTACGGCTTCAAGCTCTTGACACCTCTCACTGCCCACGAAAAAGGATGTCAATTGTCGTTGCTCTTCAAGCCAGAGGGTCTCATGGACAAGGTATTCGATTATCTCCACGAACATGCCATCATTGCTGATGAAAGAAGACCAAATGTCATTAGGCTTGCCCCAGTGCCATTGTACAATACCTTTCTACAGATCTATTATGTGGTGAAGAGACTTAACGAAGCCCTAGACAAATATGCATAGACATTACGTTACCAACAAGAAGGACAGCAGCAGCTTTGCACAGATATGTACACCGTGAAGAGATGTGACAATATGTATAGACCTTGTATTATCAACAAGAGCAAATAAAGAATAGACGAATATGTATAGACCTTATATTACCAGATCAAATAAGGAATAAACGAATATGTATAGACACTAGATTGCGCTTTCTACAGATCAAGTGTCCCGTGAAGAAATATGAAGAATAGACAATATGTATTGAAAGTAGATCACCAACGAGAAGGACAAATATCTGCACCAACAATGTTGCAGCTTTATACAAATCAAGCATACCGTGAAGCGATATGACGAATAGGCAATATGTAAAGAAACTTGATAGCCGCTTCCAGTGCTGTGAGGATTACCCTTTACGGATCTATAGTGTCCCAAGAGAAGTAACCCGTAGACACACAGAGGAGACATAAGACATGTACGTCATCTTTTATTTATTGTTCTGTATAGGATTTGTTCCCAGTACGTACTTACAAAGTAGCAGAGGTATGGAAATTCTTTCCGGCGTAGATAGCCTTGTCACCCAATTCTTCTTCGATTCTCAAGATTTGGTTCAACTTGGCCAATCTTTCGGATCTGGCCGGAGCACCGGTCTTGATTTGACCAGATCTCAAACCAACAGCCAAGTCAGCAATGGTGGTGTCTTCAGTTTCACCAGATCTGTGGGAAACCATGACACCCCAGCCGGCAGCGTAAGAGTCGTTAGCAGCCTTGATAGATTCGGTCAAAGTACCAATTTGGTTAACCTTCAACAACAAAGCATCAGCAGCCTTCTTTTCGATGGCAGTCTTGATTCTCAATGGGTTAGTGACAGTCAAATCATCACCGACAATTTGCACCTTACCACCGACCTTAGAGAAGAAATGGACCCAAGCGTCCCAGTCATCCTCGGCAAATGGATCTTCAATAGACACAATTGGGTAATCTTGGATCAATTGTTCGAATAAGGAGGCCAATTGTTCACCAGTCAACCACTTAGACTTGTCAGAATCTGGGTTCTTGAAGTCCATGTCGTAGAGACCATCCTTGTAGAATTCGGAAGAAGCAACATCCATGGCGATACCAATCTCACCCTTGTAACCAGCCTTGTCAATGGCTTCCATGATCAAGTCCAAAGCTTCCTTTGGTGTACTGATACTTGGAGCAACACCACCTTCGTCACCGACGTTTCCGGCAGATGGACCGTATTGTTTCTTGGCCAAAGACTTCAAGTTGTGGTAGACTTCGGTACCGATTCTCAAACCTTCAGAGAAAGTTGGGGCGTTGTGTGGAACAATCATGAATTCTTGGAAAGCCAAAGAACCACCAGCGTGAGAACCACCGTTCAAGACGTTTTGGAAAGGAACTGGCAAAACGTACTTGTCTTGCTTAGAACCGGCAAGGTCGGCCAAGTGCTTGTACAATGGAACACCCTTTTCGGCGGCACCGGCCTTAGCAGCAGCCAAAGAAACTCCCAAAATAGCATTGGCACCCAATTTACTCTTGTTGGGAGTACCGTCTAATGAGTTCAAGAACTCATCAACCTTTTCTTGGTTGGTGAGATCGAGCTTGGCTTCCACAAACTTAGGAGCAATGAGCTCATTGACATTGGCAACGGCCTTGGTGACACCCTTGCCCAACCATTTGGACTTGTCACCGTCTCTCAATTCCAAGGCTTCGTGGATACCAGTGGAAGCACCAGATGGAACAATGGCTCTGAACAAACCCTTGGAGGTGGTCAAATCAACTTCCACAGTTGGGTTACCTCTGGAGTCGTAAACGGACCTGGCGAAAACTTTAGTAGCGACCATATTTGAATTGTAATAGAATTAATGTAATTTATGTAGTGGAAAAAATCTGCTAAGGGGATTTTCGGTGGCTATTTATATGAGAAAGGTGCGACAAATGAAAAATCTTTGTGGACCACAATTACCCGATCCGCCGACGGTGGTCAGGTGACGGGGGGTCCACGAAGTCAGGGGACGTCAATGGGGCGGTGGGGCCACCGAAACCACGGCGGTATAAGTAGAGAGTGAGGCGGGTGACTCGGGTGACTGGGGTGCATGGGTTTGTGGATCGGGGATGGGCTACTGGTGATGGGCGATGTGACGTGGGAGGTGAATCATCTGGTGAGCCATCAATGGATGGTGCGGCCTTTGCGTCCGGGTGAGAGAGTTTTCGGCGTCGGACTTTCGTAAGGAACAATTTAGTTCAGGTCGCGAAGGTTGCTGAAGCAACTCGGTCGTACGGGGAGTTGCGTGGGCCGTGGTGGGCCGGGAACTGGGGGCACGACCGTGGCTGCAACTCTAGTAAAATAAACCAGGTGTGGTTACTGAGTTATTATGTAGTTACTGCAATGCAGAGGGCTGTAGCTAGAGCGCAGTGCAAGCAGTTGGTGGCCGAATCCCCTGCCGCCTGCATCCTCAAAAGTTGCACCAGAAATGCCCTGGCTAGTGTCTGCTCCTGAACCGTTGACAAGGATTGAGCGCCTGAAAGCACCTGTTTGTGGGTCCTGAACGTAATTGTTTCTGGCTCCTGAAAGCACTACCAAACTCTACTCCCCGATGTCCAATAGCAAACATTGACCAATCTCCTGTCTCTCCAGTGCCTGGAGTCGATGTCGGTAAATGTCGTGCACTCCTCTATGTCTCATTGCGCGACATTGAAAATCTCCAACAACTCATCAACACCATGGCTGACAAAGACGAATACAACACCCTCAAAGCACAGTTGACGAAGGAGATATTGAAGAAACAAGAGCTCACAAACCGTCTCACCAAACTTGAAGATCTCATCTACGAGAGGGAAAACGAATACTTCGATGAGAGTGTTTACGGAAACATCGTCAAAGGGTTTGAGAATTTCAGTAAAAACACCAACAGCAACAACAAAAAGAGAATAATGTACACAGACGAAGACCACATATTCAGCTTGTCGTCGACCCAATACATCAAGGGGTTGATGAAGAGACAGGGCCAGAACTTGAAGGAAGATTATGACGATTACGAAGATGGGGTTGAGCCTCCAGATGCCAACGGGGTGGCCGTCAGCACCCCTGGAAGTGCTGGTGGCACACCGGGGCGCAAGAGGAAGGGACGTGGTGAGGAATAGAGCCATTCCCGGGAATTTTCGGCAGAGCTTTTCTTGTCTCACATGGTTGACTCGAAACCCATAAGCAGCTCCACCTAGCCGAACGAGTGAGCTTCCCTCGGTGTTAGACATTGGCCCGGTCCTCGACGTTTTGTCAGCCACGGCCATAATGGCTTCAGCACTTTGTCTTCAGCACTTTCTTGCTCCAGCATTCAATGTACAGTAGTGTATTCTATTCTTTATATTTTACTATTATATACAAGTTATACCCCTGGCTCACCAGCTGCACCAGCAGGATTCAATGGTGCCAAAGCACACATCCTTATGCTCTTTTCTGCTTCTTATAGTTGTACACCCAAGGCTCATTGGCAGGATAATCAGTGGGGATTCTCATGTTCAAAGGGTACCAGTTGTTGGTATCCAGCTTGTTGGCCATCTGATATAATGCTGGGCTGACGGCCTGTAAAGTCTCCATGGCTTTACATATGGAGTTGTGTTGTTTCTGCAACTGCTGTTGTCTCTTTGTGTGCTGTTTTCTTGAGAATAATCTCCATGCATTCTGAATAGTGTTATGCTTGATCAAGTCTTCTTGGCTGAGCTTGATGAGCTTTGGCTGTTTTCTCGAGGCAGAAAGCGCCGAAAGTTGGTTGACCACCCTCTGTGTCGATGGGTTCACCGTCGTGGTGGCCTTGCTCCTAACAAAGCTCTTCAAAGTGGTGGACATCATCGTTGTTTTACTAGAAAGTTGGCTGAAAATTTTCAGCTGAGACATTTCGCACCGCGTGCACTCACCATTATCACCAGTGGCTGCGACATTGACTGAAACAGCAACTGCAACTGAATTGCAGCAAGTACATACAACGTATGAGTGACAAGTACAGTAGACTCCCGGCAGACCCTCCCTCGTATGACGAGAGCATGGGTCTGAAAGTTCAACTGGCTCTGGCCAACGATCGACAAGAAACAGCTGAGGCTTCTTCAGCTAGTGAGAAGGCTCCTCAGTATGAAGGAAATTCGGAATATCCCCAGGAAAAAGAGCAGAAGAATTGGACCCCCAATCAGCAGCCCAACCAAAACCAGTATGATCCCATGAATGACCCCAATGTTTATAAAGTAGCTCCACAGCTCGTCAATATCACCCAGACAAGGCCTGAGTACTTGAATCCCTCGTACCCCCAATTTCAGGAACGTGAGCAGCAAAGATGGGCTCAGGGAGATGTCCCGGACCCAAATAAGTGGAAGCACGGAGCACCTTTGGAGCCAGGAAGCAAGAACCCACGCAATAAGACTGGTGGAGGGGCTTTCCCTGGTCGTAGTGGTGCCACTTACAACAACGCAGCAAACAAATAGTTACAAAGGTAAGGAGTTCGGACGAGGTCATCTAGGTATAGTTGTATTGAGTACGTACTTTATCAAGAAATTCACACATTACATAAACCATTTCACATTACATTACATTGTCTCCGTTGTACGTCCACCCTCCGAATTGCTTTTGAACAGACTCACTCAAGAAACTATCGACAACGGAGTCTTGTGGCCGTTCGTTAGTAAACTCTTGATCGAAGTTCGACGTATCGAGCAAATCAGGAGCACTGGGTTTGAAAGGAGGTCTGTATCCTTTCAGCTCTAATTTTTCCCAGCTTATATCCTTGAAAAATTGATGTGTTTTGATCTCCTTGGGGTCAGAAAGACGTTTCGAAGGATCCTTTTGTAAAAGCTTCGTCAACAAGTCAACTGTATCAACGTCAGAAGTAAGGAAGTCCGGAAACGTTAAGGGATTCTGGAGGATCTTACGGTACATAGTCGTATGGTCTTCGTCATAAAAAGGTGGTAAACCAGTAAGCATTTCGTATAATAAGGTACCAAGTGTCCACCAGTCCACAGACCGAGTATATCCCTGGTTCAAAAGGAGTTCGGGTGCCAAGTACTCCGGGGTACCACAGAATGTGTTGGTTTTATCCTCATTATCCATGTTAAGCTTACAAAGTCCAAAATCACAAAGGGCAATGTGTCCATCATGGTCGAGCAAAATGTTCTCTGGCTTCAAGTCTCTATAAATGACGTTCAATTCATGTAAACTCTCTATGGCTGAAAGCAACTCTGCAATATAAAATCTGGACCTGTCCTTAGAGAATTTTCCTTCTCTTTGTAAGTGGTGAAACAACTCCCCTCCGTTGATGAATGCCAAAACGAGGTACAACTTTTCTGGCAGCTGGAAAGAGAACTTAAGAGGCACCACAAACGGGTTGGTGATTCTGGCAAGGACCGTCCGCTCTGCAAGCGTATGCGTCACCTCCATTCTTGAGATAATATGCTGTTTACGAATGGTTTTAAGGGCGTAAATCTGACCGGTATCTTTCTTGACCACTTGCATGACTTTTCCAAACGAACCCTTTCCGATCACTTTGAGCAAATCAAAATCATCGATTGAGAGATGTCTTCTACTAATGGGCCTGAAGTCAATAGACACATTAAGCTTTCCTGCCGACGACTTGTCAGACAGCTCCAGGTTTGAGAAGCTGAGGAACTCGTGGTGAAGAAGCCTGATAGCCTTGGAATGATACTTGAGGTTCAAGGGCATTTTGATGGATCCCACAAGAAGCTCGATCGAAGACAGTTTCTGGTCTGCCAGACCCTGTTCACCCGACTTGGACTCATTCTTCTCGGCAGAGAAAAGCCCCGGTAACCTCACAAACAAGTTCAAGGTGAGAAAATTGGACGAGCTATTGGTAGACTTGAGGGTTTTGGTCACATCAAACGTAATGACTTTGTTCCAGTTTGCATTCGAAATGGTCCCGTCAATGGGCTCCACGATCAATACACTGTTCTCAAACTCAACCGTAAGATACATGAGTGACCTTACCACCTCGTGATCGCCAGGAAGCTTCAAAACCGCAGGCAAGTAGCCAGCATTTGTAGATGCCGGGAGAAGGTCATCTTCGGGAAGACCAGCAATTTTGCTGAGAAGTTCCCGCTGAACACTCTCATTGACGGTGTTCAGGGCCAAGGCTGTAAGGGCATGCTTGTTGTTCTTGATTTGCACCGGGAGTTTGGCTCCTTCAGACGAGTATATCTTGATTGTAAGCACACCAGGGTGCGATGGAGACGTTTGGTTCTCTTCTGCGTCGGTGTTGTTGGTAGCGGCTGTGCCGGGCGCACTCTTGGAAGGGCTGTGTGGCGTGGGAGACAGGCTGTGGGACTGTGCCGTCAATGAAGAGGCACTGCTGGAACTCAGGACGTTTTGAGTGGTGATCGTGAGCTTTTGAACCGAGTCAGACAATTGGCCAACCGCAGACTGCAGCTCCTGCGACTTGGACAGCCGGGAGTCTGCGGCAGCATCGTCGTAGTGTGAGGATGCCGGAGACGTGTTGTTCTGTGACAGGGACGAGAACTTGAGCTTGTTCCTAAACTTGAACATGTTTGACGGAAAGGAAATGTTGCGAAAGGAGAATATGAAATTTGTCTATGCTCGAACAATGTCGCGGAGACATTAAACACAGTATGGGTGTACGGGTGTACACTGGGACTGGGAGAGTGGGTGGGTATACGGTGGGGGAGCAGGGACTGACGGAGCGAAAGGGAGGAAGCAGACGACGGTTTGCTTCTATAAGCATGCATGTATGGGCGATGGGCGACATGCGACATGCGACATTGGCTGCATGGACCTTGGAAGCCTAATGGTGGGGCTCCTCAACGGCTAGGTCTGTGTTGGTACGAGAGTCGTGGACGTTTGAGGTGCAGTATGACGCATCGGGTGCCTGATGCTTCTACAGAGATTGAATTTGTGGGACCGGTTGTGGGCAGCCGACCGTTGTTTTAACTTTGGCATCGGCTCGCAGATTAACTTCGATTACAAATTAGCTACTAACTCGTCCCAGCCAACTGCCACTGCCGGAGTCAGCCTCGCAGTTACGGTGGTGGCGAATAGTGAAGCAATGTCTACGGTGCCACAATTGACGGCTGCAAATACTGTACCTCGTGGCCACAGGTGTCACCGAACTTCTTTCTGTTGAACTTCTACTCTAAAACGCTTCTGGCACCACGAGCAGGCTCTCGTCTTATGACTCCTCTCATGGCTCGTCTCATGGCTCTTTTCATGGCTCGTTTCATAGCTCGTTTCATGGCCACAATTCCATGCACTCCGCAAATGATGGCGATAATCCGCAACCGTGTTTATGTTTGACGCCCTGGTGTAAACAACACGAATTGAGATATTGTTTACCTGATTTTGGATATACCGTTGCAGGGCCAATGCGCCCCCTGTCTGCAGCTCGTGCGTCTATAGTAAACACTGCAACGCCCATTCCGTGTTTAAGCACCTGGGCCCAGCAGCCTCATCCTGGCCGTATTCCTTGCTGGCCCAAACTGCCCGCAATGGTTCTCTCGTTGGCTCGTAACACCCTGCTAATCTCGCGTTGTTTTCTGTTTTGATCTCTCAATTTTTCACTGCTTCATTAAAACTAAAGGTTTCTTCCCTCTTTCCCATTCACAGTTTGACTAGCATTCTTATCAACATCGGCATCTCATCAGTGAACGCATAGACAGTTTCTTACCCTTGTCACTCCTTTCGTCATATTATCATATTAGTACGTACTCCACCAAACGTTTCTTTGTTTACTAATACTAACGGACGCTTTGTTTAGCAATGACTTCTATTGCATCACACCAGCCTCACTCTGATATACCGGGGGTGCTGACAGACCAAGAGTCCTGGAACGTTGATAGAGTCGTTCAGTCTGTCACCAATGCCAGCAAAAGACTCTCTCAAATATCCACCAACACAGACAATTCCAACAAGAAAAGGAAAAGTCAGAATAGAATTGGACCCTGGAAGCTTGGCCGTACTTTAGGTAGAGGCTCCACAGGTCGGGTTCGGTTGGCTAAGAACATCAACACCGGCAAATTGGCCGCCGTCAAAATTGTGCCCAAGTCAAACTTCAAGAAACTCGAAAACCCCAAGTACAAGAACTTGACCGGCAGAAACTTGCCGTACGGAATCGAGAGGGAAATTATCATCATGAAACTCATCAATCACCCTAATATTATGGGGTTATATGATGTTTGGGAAAACAAGAACGATCTATATCTTATACTCGAATACATTGAAGGTGGTGAACTCTTCGACTATATGATCAAAAGAGGAAAGTTACAAGAATATGAAGCTGTGAACTACTTCAAGCAGATCATCAATGGTATCAGTTACCTTCACCAATTCAACATCTGTCATAGGGACTTGAAGCCGGAGAATTTGCTTCTTGATTTCAATAAAAACATCAAGATTGCTGACTTCGGAATGGCAGCGTTGGAAGTCAATGAAAAGTTACTCGAAACTTCTTGTGGTTCTCCTCATTATGCTTCGCCGGAAATAGTGGCCGGTAAGAACTATCATGGAGCTCCTTCTGATATTTGGTCTTGTGGGATAATATTGTTTGCGTTGTTGACAGGACATTTACCATTTGACGATGAAAATATCAGGAAGCTATTACTTAAAGTCCAAAATGGTAAATTCATAATGCCAGCTAACTTGTCATCTGAAGCAAAGGATTTAATTTCCAAAATGTTGAAAGTTAATCCTGACCACCGAATTACAATAGAAGGAATTCTTCAACATCCTTTATTAACCAAATACCCCAACAACGTAGCAAATTCTTCCAATGGAGTTGACTATCACAATCTCAATATCAAGCCTATTGATAGCTCTACGAAGATAGACAAGGAGATTCTGAAGAACTTGTCGATACTATTTCACAACTGTGAAGAAAAGGTCATAATGTCTAGATTATTGTCTCCAGAAAAAAACCCTGAAAAAATATTCTACTACTTGTTGATGAAGTATAGGAATGATCACATTGATGATAACCTTGATCTATCTAATGGCCCAATCATCAAGTCTTCTAATAATAAGTCTCCCGAAAAGGTGTTGAAAAAGTCTTTCTCTTCGAAGAAAGCATTGAGCAATATAACTAACACCTCAAACTCTTTCAAGGCCTCCAACTCATTCAACAAGAAGAAATCGATGAAATTGAATGACAGTATCACAATTGCCCGTTCAAGCCCCAAACCTGCTCAAAAGATTACTAGAAAATTGACGGGCAATGAGTTGAGTAAGATGATTTACGATGATAAAGAGAACATGTCGCCTATGGAAAGACATGAGAGAAGACTAGCCAAAAGGGTTCATGAAATTAATGAGGCAAGAGCTTTGAAGTATGAAAAGGAAGCAGAATCCTTCAAGATTCCTTCTTACAGCTTAGCACCAACAGATGAAGATTTTGAACTTTCTCATGAGAAAACACTAGAGCCTGTTCTGATCAAAAAGAACGATCAAAGTCTTCCGGCCACTACTGCACCAGCTTCACCTAGACGGCATGTTACTGAACCTCCCATGCCATCTCAACAGTCCAAGTCACTTGATCCCCGTATATCTGGGATCAATTCTCTATTGAGGGCCAAATCCTTAGCAGCACCTTCTTCTTATGCATCTTTGAGGCGGACCGGTTTGAATGAGAACACATCCAAAGTATTGAAAAACTTGGGAATTGAAGTCAACCAGCCATTCCAAATAAAGAAGACAATCAAAACTTCGAGCTCCAAAAGGTTGTCTAGCTTCATTGAGAAAGAGAATATGAACATCACTCTTAGCGACTTCAACAAATTAGAAGAGCCTGTGGTTAAAGCCACTCCAAAGTATTCGTCATTATTGTCTACTACTGGTGAAAATACTAAAAAGAAGCTGGTGCCACCGTTGTCAGCCTTGCCCAAACGGCCTGATGCTCAGTTGACGACGACATTGAATACTGAAGTCAATCATTCATCACAAAAACTTCCCCCTACGAAATCCACGATGAAGTCGACAACTAGCAACGTATCCCAGTTCTTGGATGGCCGAAAGCCCATGATTCCCAATCCAAGGTTCTCAAGATTTTCATTCAATGGATTACTTGGCCAGTTTGACCCTGACTCTGAAATTTACAACAATATGAATGTTCAAAGTGAAAGTGGTACGGTTGTCCGCCGGAAATCAAAATCTCAACTCAAGAAATCAAACACGATCAACTTGAAGGGTTTAGCTATCACAAACAAGGAAGATGAATTCATTTCCGTTGCCATGAGTGACAACGAAGAAGAAACAAATCATACTACTTTGATGAGAAATGCCATCACAGATAGACGTGACTCACAATTGAGTGAGACAAGGGAAAGTATACACAGGGAGAACATTTTGGATACAACCTCCTTAGCGGACACTTTAAATGTCGAAGCAAATGACACTAACAAGTTTGAAATCACTAAGAATGAGGATAAAGACTCTGGTGACGACGACGACGATGAGGACGATACTGAAATGTATTCCGAGCAGTCAGGTGGTACAATCTCGTCAAGCTACCATGGACATGACAAGTTTGGAGGAAAGCAAGAGCTGGAAGAATCCCATTACTTGAATCCCAGTCAATTGTATGATCAGAACAAGGTGTACGGGTTAACAGAGAAACATTCGCTAAAACCCTTAGTAATTGATGACCAGCAAACTACAATGGCGTCCATCATGTCTCAGCATGCACTTACATTGACAAGACCAGTCCAGCCGGTTTCCATTGTGGAAGCAAATACGCCACTTTCATCACCGATCACTGAGACAGCACCAAAACCAATTTCTGAATCAGTTGAAATTCAACCGGCCAAACCTGGTAGGGTCCACACAACGGTGTTGGGAAGATTCGGGTTGAAGCCTAACCGAGAAGCTCCAAGAGCACCTCCTATTGGTAAAACTGAGGAGGCAGAAACCCCTCAAGAGAATTGGTTTATGAAGATTATCCACTCGCTTGGATCTTCATCCTCTAGTTCAAATACGCAGAACAAGATTACCACAGTCAATTCTAATTTAATGTCGGTGGAGCTTCTTGAAATTATTCGTACCACACTTGAGGTCAAGAAGATTGAAGGATCCCTTTCTCATTTCGAACTTGACGAAGAGTTTGGCATCATAGATGGGGTAATTCCTTCGAAGTTTGCCAATGGAAGAAAGCTTAAATTCAAGATCGAGGTTATTGACATGGTCAATAAAGCTAGCCTCCACTTGATCAAGGTGAAAGGTTCTAATAAGGCCTTCAAGAATTTGGTGAACATAGTGACGTACATGATTCGGGAGCATGAAAAGAAGCATTAAATATTTTATGTATTAATAGATATAATTCAAGAGGATGCAGCATCATGATGCAGATGGATGCTTGACTAAAGCTTCGGTCAGAATCAACAAAAGCACCATCTGTCTGAACTACATTCGCCCTACTTTCACCGCTAGCAGCCTCTCATACCGAACATGAGAAAAGTAACGTCGTATCGACCTCGTGCACGTTTTTTGTGGGGGAGTTTTTTGCCCAGTTCAGCCACTTGTTTCCCAAGTTCCACCAAGAATTACACCGATGATAGTAAGTAAATCCAACTAGGGTCTCTTTCTGACGACATCCCCGCGAACACAAAAAGGCTCAGCTCTCCTAGTACTTTGCAGCCATAGTCATCTGTGAGATTGCTCGATTGTAAGATTCTCTGCTTGACAGCCTTTCACCACAATATATTATAGCCCCACCATCTCAGTTCCTGGATGATATAGATGTAGTGTAGCAAAATCATTGCTTCAGATGCATGACGACAAGACGCCAGTAACATCTAAAAGCCGTATCCCACCTTATATGATTAGCGGCCTTATAGATCCGAATGCGGCCTTCGGCGGTCTTAACTCCTCCGATCAAAATGGCTGCTAATCTACAAAAGAAGAAGTTGACTATAAAAACAGATGCAGTTTGCCTGTCTTTCAATTATCCAATCACTCGAGTGCCCAACATGAGTCTCAAGGATAAGGTAAAGAAAATGTTCAAATCGAAGAAAGGAAAAAACAATTATCCTGATGATAAAGGAATTGCAAAGCGAATACCCAAACCTTTCGAAAAGAAAGGGTTTGCTCCTCACTCCCAGGGTAAGATGAACCTTTTGTAGAGGGCTGTTTTAGTTTGAACTTGACGTGTGTTTTATTGTCGAAATATATTCATTATGAACTGCTGAAATCATCTCTCTAGTAAACCTGAATTCTATCGCCTCGCCTACCAAATGACTTATCAGCTAAAAGAAAGCAGGTTATTGGTGATGTGATGCATAGAGGTAGCCGGTAGCTCTTTCGGATAGCTGATACTCTTCGAAAGAGCTAATATACAAAATAAAATCACTAGCAGCATTGTTTAGGGAACTTGGCAGAGGAATAGAAACCTAAATATTATACTCTCTTTTTTTACAGGGAGGTGGGAACTCTCTCATGTTAACAAGTGACCATTTCCACTTACATAAGCAGCCTTGAATGTATTCCTCCACATACTCAGAAAGCAATAATACCATCAATGTGATTGTACCCATACAATGTTTATTTCGTTCTCGGTGGATGAACAGCAGAGGCCAGTACATGAGTGAAAAGAGAACAACAAGGTAGTGGGATAATGATTGTGCCTAGACGTTCTGCTCCTACGTTTGTATCGTAGATCACCTTTTCTCGTAAAGGTAGAATTCTACTCTGGTGACGATGAACTTCAGCCTCTTTTGTTTTCTCCCCAGGTTCTGGGCCTTTCGTTACCGGCGTATGTGGATCACTCCTGTGTCTAGCTTACGCAACATATCCCGAATAGGAGTGAGTCATTCTAACTCACTATGTATGTTGAACGAATCATATCCCCGAATTAGTCATTTTAACTCACATTGCCTAATTGGGACGCTAGCACCGAGAAGCGGCATTATTCACACGACCTAACTCCGCTGCAGCTAAATGGGTGCTAAAAATTCACCTCTTGGATGTTGGCTATAATAAGGAGGCATCTTCCTGGTTGAAGTCATCAGAGAAATACAACATGAGTTTCAAAGCAAAAGTAAAAATGATATTTACGTCGCAGAAGGCAGACCAAAATCATTCGAAAAATACTGGAGTTATCAGGCGAACCCCGAAGCCTTTCGAAGCTAAAGGTTTTACACCCGCCATACAAACCCGCATGAGTGTGCTATAGTCATAATCATGAGAGTTTCATTTTCAACGACACGTGTATGATATATCCTTAGTTTACGTCTATAGTGTGAATTCACATCAAGTGCAACGAACCTGTAGGTCCAAACCACCGCGTCCCGCATACCGCCATCTCAAACGTCGCGCAGCCGCCTCGACGCACTTCTCTGCCGTGGCCCTAATCTCTGCAGCGACCATCGCTGCGCGAACAACTAATACGGAATCGTACAGTAATTCAGCATCGTTCGTTCATGAGTGGTACCATAGTCAGAGCCCCCAATTGGGACGACGGCTTTCATACTCAGAACTTCGTGGCCGTCAACCCTACGAGTGATGAGGTCATTCTCTACAACACCACCCTTTCAGATGAAATCTCCTCCGTCGCTTCGAAAGGTGGTTTCGATAACATTCAATGCTTAACCTGCTCGCAGCTGGAGCATGGTCTCACGGCAATTGGTCAGATAAACGGAACGGTTGGGGTGTTCAACTTTGCCGACCCTGAGGTGCCGATGATACGCTTACGTCCCAAACAGAGCCGGCCTTGTAACGCAGTATCTTTCAACGGACCACTAGTGGCAGCTGCATTCGACAAGGGACGTCAAGACACAAGTCTCCAGATCTGGAACGTCGACGGTGAAACCCGGCAGACTCCTGTTCATACTTATGTGCCCAACGAGGCGGTGCTATCGGCACTTTTCTACCCCGATCGATCCAACCACTTACTCTGTGGTAGTTATAAATACTTGAGAGAGATCGATATCCGTGCAGAAGCACCTGTTTTCCAATTGGCCGCCAAGTGCACCCTCGACTTGGCCGTAGATCCGTTTCTGGGACACCTGTTTCTGTCTCAGGGCGAAGATGGCCTGTTGTCACTCTGGGATCGTCGTATGTTAACTCGAAAGAACCGAGAGCTGCCGGTGCTCCTGTTCAATAAGTTGCTTGATACTTCTCGAAAGAATTCTCGTGCATGCTTTCGGTACTCTTCTGTGCGTCGGGGAGAATTTTCGTCGATTTTCAACGGTGAATTGATCCGCCGTTGGCACACCGGTGTTGTACCAGCTTCGGATGCGTCGTCCTCTTCGTTGGCAGCGGCTTCCCAGTCAAGTTCTACTCCAAATCCTACAAGCTCTGCAGCTATTGCCGCTCTTAAGGCACAATCAGCGCAATTGTATCGCCCCGACCATGATAGTCTTTTTGTGAGTCTTGTGCTCGATGTAAAAACAGATTATTCGAGAGTTGTTTCGTTCGACTACTCTCCTGATTCACGGTCGGCAACTTCCACTTCATTTGTCTGCATGCGTCAAAGTGGTTCCGTATTCCGCATGCCTGCGGTCGAATGCATTGAATCTCTCGACTTCAACTCCAACAACGAGATATCAATTGTTGGCCCGGACGGTACATTCTCACGATTTTTGAGCAGTCAACAGGAATCACTTTCTAACGGTGTTAGGGAATTGCTGCTCAGTGCGGATTTGAAGAGATTCCGTGAAGAAGAGAGCCCGCCTGTTGAAGAACACGAAGAAAACACTGAAATTGATGAGGAAAATCAAGACAATAACGAAAACATCAATGGCCTTGATGACAATACTCATGTTTGGAATCTTCTTGGTACATCGGATGTTCTCCGCAACGATATTTGCTGGACAACTCGTCGTAGAGCCGAGTTGGGCTACAGTCATGATTGTGAACGAAACATAAGGGTGCTCGAATCCATTGACGATATCGACAATCAACTTGCTCTACGTAATACCTGGAAATGGTTGAGTCTTGCGAAAAAGTCCCTTGATAAAGGTACAATGGTATCCCATGGTGTCGATCTAGGTTTCCTTGGAGTTGTTGGTATATGGAATGGAATAGAAAAGTTAACTAACCCAAAACGTTTTGGCACTGATGGTCCATTTCTGGAGCAGTTCTTTGCTCAGACGATCAAAGCTATCGTTCTGTCAAAAGGAAAGAAGGCTGCCGCTATCCATATTCCTAGCACCAGTGAACATAAGGCCCAACGTAAGCTTTGTCTAATCGTCCTGGGATGGTACTTCAGTGACACGGAGTTTGACAAACGACTTGACGTATTGATGTCTCTAGGATTCTATGAGAAAGCTGCTGGGTGGGCAGTTTTCCATGGTAGAGTCGACCGTGCGGTTTCTATCTTATCACTGCTGCCCAAAGAACGACTCCGACTCATAGCAACTGCTGTAGCCGCTTACCTCGCCTATAGAGACTCCAATGTGAACAGTCCCTGGAAAGATCAGTGCCGAAAAATGGCCAGTGAACTAGATAACCCATATCTTCGAGCCATATTTGCATTTATCGCTGATAATGACTGGTGGGATGTGTTGGACGAACACAGTTTACCTTTAAGAGAGCGTCTTGGAGTGGCCCTTCGGTTTCTCTCTGATAAAGACTTGACGGTGTACTTGCACCGTCTTACGGACTACGTAGTAACTAAGGGGGAACTTGAAGGTCTAATGTTGACAGGAATAACTGGCCGAGGTATCGATTTACTTCAGCTGTATGTTGACCGAACAAGTGATGTTCAAACTGCGGCCTTGATGGCTTCATTTGGGTCTCCCAGGTATCTTGTTGACAAACGTATAGACCACTGGATTGACTCGTACCGTTCGTTACTCAATAGCTGGGGCCTCTTCAAAATCAGAGCCACCTTTGATGTGCAACGGTCGAAGCTTTCACGAACCAATGCCGGGGTAGCTACGCTCTCTGCCACCCCCAAGCAGGTTTATCTCCAGTGTCCTCGGTGCTCCAAGAACCTTTCATCCAGAGGACAATCCAAGCCGAAGCCCCAGCTTCCTCCACGACGGGCCGCTCGTAACGAGACGAATGCGTGCCCACATTGTGGAGCTCAGCTCCCCCGATGCTCGGTTTGCCTTCTTTCGCTTGGAACTCCAGTGCCTTTCGAAACCCTGGTGATTCCGGCGTCTGCTTCGCTTATAGAGAACAGGTTCAGAGAATGGTTCAGTTTCTGTTTGAGCTGCAATCATGGGTGCCATGCGTTCCATGCAGAGGAGTGGTTTGCGAAGCACTACGTGTGTCCTGTGCCTGATTGTAGCTGTCGGTGCAACAGTCTATAGGCAAGGCTTATACACTCGGTTCAAAGCTGTCAAGCTAAAAGACTAAATAATGGCTGTCATCGAAAGGCTGTTTTTATCTCTGAAACAAAGATCGGAAGAAAGACAATTACCCGGGTCGAGGACTTCAGTGATTTTGGTATGAAACTCCGTGTTGTTGCAGAATATTGGAGGAATTTGTGTCAATGGTCCAGTACCTAAAAAGAAACCAGAAAAGGCATTTGAGTAATTGTCAAGGTCCACATTACAAAATTATTCAGAACTACTTGGTGGGCAAGGGTGTACCTTCGGCTTCATGAGATACGAAAACAAAGCAAAGAAAAAAGGAGACTCTAAATTTAAGTCAATTATAATATACAAGAATTAACAAAGTAAAATTAAATATACATGGAACGTCATCTAACAATTTCAATAATCTTAATTGAATTACCAGCAGTGACGAATATATAAATTCTTTAGCGTATGCTGCCAGCCATCCTTCGTTTAACAATACCTACACTATCGCCAGTGGGGTCCAAAATAGCAGTATAACTATTAAGGGAGCCACCGACGCATTACAAAATGTCCAGGAACATGAATTGAATGAGAACAAGTGGTCTCTCTTACGACATTGGAGTTTTATTGACACCCCTATTTCCACCATTCCTCTGTACGCCTTCATCCCTTTGGCTAATTTGGTGAAGCTTGATCTATTCAATAATTTACTTGAATTAATTCCTGAGGGACTGGGAAATCTTGTGAACGTGAAGTACATCAATTTTGCTGATAATTGCATTACTAATCTTCAGAATTTACTAGGCAATTTGAAACAACTTAAATTCCACAATAACAAGTTGAAGAGTCTCGATGGTCTCCAACACATTCACTCATTACACAAAATGGACTTGCATAAGAATAACCTTGACTCTATCAAGTCCCTCAAATCAAAATCAATAGCCAGTTAAATAACGTGTACGTCAACGCTAACAAACTCAATAAAAGTTTCCGAATATATCGATTTAATCTTGTAAATGGGATTAGGCCTGAGAATACTTTCAGGATCGACGATTCTCGCCCAGGATCCATTGAATCAGCTTTGCTCCGAGACAATGAAGCTGCTGTGAGGAATCTTCACAACTGTTTCGAATCCGAAATAAACTTCAGTGATAGTCTCGATCTGGTGAGATCTCTCCTGGAGTTGAATCTTCATGGTGATACGAAACCTCCTTTGTCCAATAATCAGAATGTCACGAACCTGGAATTAGGCAAATTAACAAATTCTACAATCATGCTGAGCATTTCAGATGCAAAGGACAACCCAAATAGCGCTGTGTCTCAAGTACAGGTTACGGCTCGCATGAGCACCTAATTAGTATAACTACTTTTTATATTGTGAATTCTTCAATGAGTGATTATAGTGTTACCAAGGCATCATAGCCTTTTGGTGTATTTTAGGGCTTCTCATTACCGAACGTAGATGTAATAGCATTCGTCTCCTGCCTAATTTGGCACTAACCTACAGCCAGCATAACTGGATTTGGATCCTTTTTTCGTGGATTATTTTCAAGTGTGACGAGATTAGCTAGTCCCCACAGGACATCTTCCTTTACCAGCACAAATGCGTACATCTCTAATGTGGAATTTTAGCTGCACATTGCGAAGCCTGCATGTGAAACCAAAAGAAGGCAAATAACACCTGGAGCAGCAACTTCTAGAAAAAAACAAAGAAGCGTTAGAGGCACTTCCCGATCTAGTTAATACCAAGAGAAAACAAATAAATCACTTTTGTGATGCCAGATTAGTGTAAAAAGCCTGACGTAAGATTTGAGAAGGCTCTAAGTATATCAAAGGCGTGCGTCGAAACGGCAATTTCAATAATACACTGTTTTTTTTTAGGCCAGAAAGGGCTTCTTTTAGTCTATTGTTCTTTATTCTCATGCAAAGTTCCACGACAATAGAGGACAAATTCCACAAAGGTAGTCAAAGATATATGATACCCCATTCTGTACTGAGTAGTCCGCTCGAGCCCCAGCCCAAAATATCAATACTTCGCTCAATTAGGGATATCTTCAACAACCCTTTTTGAAGTTCTGAAGTTCAAGCCCTTTTTGGAAGAGTCTTATGCGCTATTCTTCGAGAAATTCCCATTCTGTGAAATAGTTTGTTCAAGGGTATCTATAACAATCTGAAACACGATCTTGCCATACCTGATTTACAAGTTGATTTTTTAAACAAAACACCACAAAGGTAGTTCGAAGGTAGTTCGAATTATTGATGCTAGTTTCGGTTCCAAATTCCTTCCCGGTCATCACTTAAAATATCGCATACCAATGATTCGTTCAACTGGGCATATTCTGGCCTAAATGACAATCTTTTTTAAAGCTCAAACCCTTTTCAGAATAGTCTTGTCTATTGTTCTTCTCGAGAGTTTCCTATTTCGTAAAATATTCAAAAAATTATGTCAAAAACAATCAAAAATATTATCTCTCAACATCTCAAATACGTGCAAACTTCCCAAACCAGACACTTTTGGGCTTTCCTTGGGAGACATTACCCACTTATTTCTTATTTGATTTTCAATAAGTATCTAGGCTTTGTGTCGCCACTTTCATTATGCCACATGAAGACAAATATCACCTATATCCAGCCAAGCCATTCCTGATTAGGGTCCAATGTTGCTTGGACTGGAAAGTAAACTCATAATACCAAATTAAACCAGCTCCAATGCTGAATTTGTTGCCTTGTCCGAAATTACTGGTCTATGTATTTATACTGATTTTATTACCCATTTCTACACTCAAGCAAAAATGAAAGTTCATACCACATCAGCATTACTTGCAGTTGTTCATCTTGTTGCTGCAGCTAATACAGAATTGAATGGCTGTAGTCCAGGCCAGGTGAAAGCGGGTTTACAAGCTCAATACATTCCTCTTGAATACGGTCTCGAATCCCAATACGGTGATACGGTAGACCCTGTTGGAATACTTAAACAGGTCGATGAGGCTAATGCGACGTATACATGGGATGGGGTGACTCAGCAAGATTATTATTTTAGTGGTAACGATGGTTGGGTCGGAACTATATACGGTCATTCGGCCCAATTGAACTATTTTGGTTTGAGACTTGCAGGATACTTCTACGCTGCTGAGTCTGGGGACTACACCTTTGGCTTTGGTCTCAGCCAAATTGCCGATGCAGCTTCTTTAACCGTCGGAGCAGGGACTGCTATGGAGTGTTGTGGACAGGAACCCCTCCAAGGGAACCTCGATTTATTTACCTACTGGCACGGATTAAGCGACCCAATTTCAGTCACTTCTCATCTCACAGCCGGAGCCTACTATCCCATTAAGGTTGTTTACTACAACGATGCATTAAAGGGAGGATTTTTGAATATGTATGTCACCTATCCAGATGGAAAAAATCATACTGACGATATTGCTTGGTATAGTTCAACTGATAATACCACAGCCTGCCCAATTCCAACTACAACAATTCCCTATTTTGGTAGCGGTACAACAACTTTTACCTCAATCAACTCAAATAGTTCTCCTGTTGTATATGTTGAAACACCTGACCCTACTACTACTACTACTCAGCCGTGGACTGGCTCTGGAACAAGAACCACTACTATAACTCCTTCTAATCCAAGTGATCCTATCACAGTAAGGATTGAAACTCCAGAGTCAACTACCACCACTACGTCAACAGGATCCAGTTCCGTACCTTACACAAGTACGGTCACTCCGCCAAATCCATCTGATCCTGTCACAGTTATTATTGTCGTTCCTCCTGAACCTACCACTACAGTTCCTTGGACTGGAAGCTATACAACAACCTTGACTACCGACAGTACTGTTTATATTAAAACTCCAGAGTCAACTACCACCACTACGTCAACAGGATCCAGTTCCGTACCTTACACAAGTACGGTCACTCCGCCAAATCCATCTGATCCCGTCACAGTTATTATTGTCGTTCCTCCGAAATTCACGACAACTACCAAGACTTACTCCGGAACTGTGCCAACAACTTTCACTACGGGTTCAACGGTTGTTGTTGAGGTTCCTCCTGATTTCACAACAACTACTAAGACTTATTCCGGAACCGTCCCAACCACTTTTACAACAGGTCCAACTGTTGTGGTTGAGGTTCCTCCTGATTACCCAACGACCACTACTCCCTGGACTGGTACCTTCACATCCACTTATACTTCGGATAGTACAGTTTTTGTTGAGACCCCTGTGCCACCAACTACCTTGTATACGGTTGGAACTATCCCTACCACCTACACTGAAACTCCCTCCAACCCAAGTGACCCTATCACTGTGGTTATTGTGACACCTCCCGTCAAGTGGCTGAACTCTACCACTCTGGCCTCCACCCAAGTAGTTACACCAGCTCCTCCCGGTGATGCAACTCTTACTACTCCATGGACAGGAACCTTCACTTCTACTTACACAACCACTGGTACAGATGGAAACCCAACTGTCGTTGTTGAAACCCCAGAAAGTAGAACCACTACTCCATGGACTGGTACCTTCACTTCTACTTATACAACCACTGGTACAGATGGAAACCCAACTATCGTTGTTGAAACCCCAGAAAGTAGAACCACTACTCCATGGACAGGTACCTTCACTTCTACTTACACAACCACTGGTACAGATGGAAACCCAACTGTCGTTGTTGAAACCCCAGAAAGTAGAACCACTACTCCATGGACTGGTACCTTCACTTCTACTTATACAACCACTGGTACCGATGGTAATCCAATTGTTGTTGTTGAAACTCCAGAAAGTAGAACCACTACTCCATGGACTGGTACCTTCACTTCTACTTACACAACCACTGGTACAGATGGAAACCCAACTGTCGTTATTGAAACTCCAGAAAGTAGAACCACTACTCCATGGACAGGTACCTTCACTTCTACTTACACCACTACCGGTCCTGATGGTATTCCAATTGTTGTTGTTGAAACTCCAACTCCACACCAAGAGCACTCTACTGTAGTGGTAACCACCACTTACACACCTCCTGGATCTCCAGGATCTCCAGGTATTCCAGTGGTGACAACATATACAACTGTCACTCCTGTTTCACCTAAAACCGTTGTAACAACTGGTCCTCCAAAGGGTGAATCAGGCTCAAATGGATCAGATTCACCAAATGGTGGTGCTTCTGTGCCAGATATTTCTACCTACGAAGCTATGGGTTCCAAGAACTCCTTGACTTTCTTAGTTGCCTTATCTGCTCTTTTGTGGATTTCTTTTTAAGCTCAGTATGCCAGGTGTACTATGGTTTAGTCAACCTATTTTTTCCTTTTTTATTGTCCGGACACTTCACTTATTCTTTTTGCTTTATTTATTGATTTCGACGTTTCTGACACCAGTCTAGATATTTTTCATATCCTACATTCAACTCTATAATATACTTACATTGGATTTACGCATTGGGCATGTAGAAGACCTCCCATTACCCGGATTGTTTTAGTGTGAAGTTTTATCCTTTAGCAATTAGCTGATATGCACACTGAATACCCATTAGTAGAAACTCGGACTCCCCAGTGCCTAGTGATCCATCTAGACTTCTTAGTCTTTTGATTTTAAATCTTCGATGCCTACAACGCTTGCAAATAGGCTGTAGAGGAAAATGCTCTTGAAATCTTAATTCGGCGTGCTCTAAGTTTGGACCATACACCCACCCAACCTTAGATACTAAAATTAGTTGGCCGTTTGGCTCTTAGCTATAGGGCTTTCCGTAAAAAAGCGGCCCTAACACGGCCTTTAGATAAACGGCTGTCACAGTCTATAAATAGCATTTATTCTCCTCTCCAAACCAATAAATACTGTCATTTACACACCGGGCCCGTACCCAGTGCACTCGCCAATGCACCTCCCCTCTCTAACTCTCCTGACTCTCCTAACTTTCCCAACTCTCCCACCATCTTCGTAGCCCGGTCGTGTGAAAAATCCTCTCCGCACGACTGTTTCTCGCACAAATCAACTGTCAACACAAACATCGCCAGGCCAGTTATTAAAACATTCAATATAACCTAGCGTGCACAAACAGCCTTTGTGTGACCCGCCTGTTAACCAACCCCGTGATAGTCGAATCGCTCCACACCATCCTCTAACGTCACGTTTTTTCCCTGATGTCACAAGCCAACTCCAAAGTGTTGGACGATATTCGGGCCAAGATCGATAGAGAAAACAAGTTGATCCAAGGGTTCCAGTCGCTTAAACATACCACAACCAACTCGGAGGTCATTCAGCGTTGTAACAACCAAATCCGTGAGACCCAGACGAACATTGACTATTTGCAAGAGACGCTTTCCAAGTTATCGTTGCAACAGCACCAAACCCTGTCAGAAACAGACCTTCAAAATGGCCACCGTCCCGTGTACTCGAGATTCGATCTCATCAAGTACGACGGGCCTTCTTTGGGTCACCGTATCCAGTACATGTTGCAGCAATTGCAGTTCAAGCTCCAAGTGGAAAACCAGTATAAGGCCGCCAACGAGAAAATCAGCCAGCTTTACTTGATGGACGGCGATAAAAGCAGCTCTATTGCAGCCGAGGGTGGCCGGGTGGAGAGTGACCAGCGGATCCAGTTGCTCAACAAGGCGTTGAAGCGGTACCAAGACATGCACATCGATGTGGAAGAAGTCACACGTGATATGGAAATGATGAACACTCCCAAGTATGCTCGTCGTCCACTTCTGGGTAAGTTGTACGTAACCATCACCTGTGTTCGTGACATCGACCATATTGCCCTGCCGGTTTTTCTGAAGCGGCCCGAGTCGGTGGTGTGTATCAAGGTCGATGATGTAGAACGGGCCAAGACCAAGCCTAGTCGTAGTGGCAAGTGGAATGAAGAGTTTGTCATTGATATCGACAAGAGCCACGAAATCGAGTTTGCTGTGTATGATAAGTCTGGCTCTAACTTGGTTCCGGTGGCTGTTGTATGGGCTTTAATAAGCGACATAGCTGAAGAGCTTAGAAAGAAGAAAGTTGCCAATGAAGGGAATGAAGGTTGGGTCACTGCTTCGGCTGCATCTGCCGCTGACTACCCTGGCAGCAATTCTGGCTTTAGTACCGGCTCTTCGACCGCTGCTGACACAGGTTCATCCGGCACTAATACCCCTCATGGTGATACATCCACCCAGCCCTTCCCACTCCCAACCCCAGGTCCAACGTCCGGTTCCGATTCTCAAAAGATTTCCATTAATACGTGGATTAATCTCGAACCTGTAGGTCAAATGCTTGTGTCGTTGAGTTTCGACAAGTCCAACTCTTCCAGAAAGCAGTTTATGGGTGCCTTGGGTCGTCAAGGTGCTATTAGAGCCAAAAAAGAGGAGGTATTTGATCAACACGGCCATCAATTTGTTCAGAAACAGTTCTACAATATCATGTGTTGTTCGCTTTGTGGAGAGTTCTTACGTTATACTGGATTCCAATGTCAAGATTGCCGTCTTTTGTGCCATCGGAAATGCTACGAAAAAGTCGTCACCAAGTGTATATCCAAGCCTACCTCAGATCTCGATTCGGATGAAGCCAAGTTGAATCACAGAATCCCTCACAGATTTGAGCCTACTGCCAATAGAGGTACTAAGTGGTGCTGTCATTGTGGTTACATATTACCATGGGGTAGAAAGAATGTTAGGAAATGTACCGAGTGTGGTGTCATGTGTCACGCTCAATGTACTCATTTGGTGCCAGATTTCTGTGGTATGTCCATGGACATGGCTAATAAGATTCTTTCTACTATCAAGTCTACACCCAAGCCAACACCAAAGGCATCTAAGCCCCCCAGGGCTAAAAATGGCTTCCCTCCGATGGAACCGATTGCCACTAGTCATAAGCCTCCATCGGTATCTTCTAGTACCTCTGGTTCAGGTTCAACCATGATCGCTCAAGCTCCACCAGTGGTCCCATATCAGCACCTGCTTCCTCCTACCCCTAAACACCATCAATTCCCTCAACAAAATGAAAGGTTGGCTCCATATGGGGATCAGATGAATGGGGATGCCAATAGATTCAATGAGTTAGACACATACGATGACCAAGAAAAGTTCGACCACACATTACCCACAGCAACTCCCAGTCAGTACCAGGTCCCAGTTTCGTCGAACCATCCATATAAGCCCCAAGCAAGAAGGCCTCCACCACCGCCTGCCCCAGAACAACATCCTGGTGATTATACATTCATGTCCTCTAAGTCTGAGGAACTTTTGGCTGAGCCAAGTAGCAAAGCGACTAATCCATTCACACCCGAAGATTTTGATTACTCTCATCAGCCTGAGCAGTATGCTTCTCAGGTGAGTGCACCAGTGGTGTCTGACGAAAGAAAGGAGAAGTCGTCACCACGTAGGTCTAGACGCCCGAGAAAGAAGGTGGGACTAGACGATTTCCAATTCTTGGCGGTTTTGGGTAAAGGTAACTTTGGTAAAGTCATGTTAGCAGAATCTCGTCACACAAATAAACTTTGTGCTATCAAAGTGCTCAAGAAGGATTTTATCGTTGAAAATGATGAAGCGGAAAGTGTCAAGTCTGAAAAGAGAGTATTTTTAACTGCCAATAAAAACTTGCATCCTTTCTTGTTGAACTTGCACTGCTGTTTCCAGACCGAAAACAGAATTTACTTCGTCATGGAGTATATCTCCGGTGGTGACTTGATGTGGCACATCCAAAAATCAAGATTTTCTGCCAAGAGAGCTAAATTCTATGCTTGCGAAGTATTATTGGGACTCAAGCACTTCCATGACAATGGTATCGTATACCGTGATTTGAAGTTAGATAACATTTTGTTGACCTCTAAAGGACATATCAAGATTGCTGATTATGGTTTGTGTAAAGAGAACATGTGGTTCAAGAGCACCACCGGCACTTTCTGTGGTACACCTGAATTCATGGCCCCAGAAATTGTGTCAGGAAAAGAATATACCCGAAGCGTTGATTGGTGGGCATTTGGTGTGCTTCTTTTCCAAATGCTCTTGTGCCAGTCACCATTCAAGGGAGACGATGAAGACGAAATATTCAATGCTATTGAGCATGATGATGTTAAGTATCCGATCAGCATGCCTCGTCAAACAGTGTTGGTTCTCCAGGCATTATTAACCAAGGATCCATCAACCAGATTGGGATCTTCCGATAGAGATGCTCTCGAGATTATGGAACACCCATATTTCGCAGACGTTAATTTCGATGACGTCTTAGCTTGCAGAATCCAGCCACCGTACTTGCCAGAATTGAGCAGTGAACACGATTATTCTAATTTTGATAAGGAGTTTACCTCAGAGACTCCAAGATTAACCCCAGTGGAAACTGTTTTGACATCAGAAATGCAAGAACAATTCAGAGGTTTCTCCCATATTTCCGAGGGTTCTGCAGTTGTGTAAACTAATGTACAAATTAACATGTAACAGCTGTAAATTTGTCTCCTCTGCACGAAGACACATAAATGTTTTCGCTGATGCGCACCGAAGGATGTATCGAAGGATGTATCGAAGGATGTATCGAAGGATGTATGGTCTAAAAAATGCAATCCGCTTTCATCCTAGTTGTGGGTTGAAAGTAACCCATGCAACAATACAGTCCAGTCCAGCAAGATTAGAGACTTTACCTGTGTAGGATTCTGATTTCTTATATTCGATGAAAATTTTTTTAAATGTACTCTATAAATGCAAAAGTGGTAGTGGGCTGAAGGAGCCCAAATGCAACTATGATCTTCTATGTTTCCTTACTGAAAATCACAACCTCTTACTATGCTTGACGTCTTCCAAACGGATGATCGGCTATTGGAGAGACGATCCTTCACACGATACAACAACAACCTGTTTTAGATTTTGCTTCTACTTTTATTGTATCCTTGAGGTCTTTGGTACTTTCGTGGACTTTGGGGGTGTAACGTAACACTTCTTCCTTGGCTGCGTCTACATTGACATTGCCTTCATGCTCTGTTGTCTTCTTTGAAGAGATACTTTCTCTTCTGTCATTATTCCTAGTTCCAGCTCGTGTTGGTGTCGGCAGTGTGGCACCAGAAGAAGTAAACGAGTACTTGACGGGGGAGAAATTAGCTTGAGATATCCTTCTTCCGTAAATCTTCTTCAGGTATATTACATTTACAAGTTCGTCAAACACTTCCTCTATATTTGTACCCCATTTGGCACTGGCTTCCACGAACTTCAATGCCCCTATCAGACATGCAAATTCTTCTCCTTCGGTAAAACTTACATTTCTTTCGTCCTCCAAATCACACTTCAAGCCAGCAACAACAACTGGGGGCATGTCATCCTCTCCTCTGAATTCGACAACACGTTCGTACAACTCTTCCATTTCTTCGAAAGAATTATGGTCAGTTACAGAGTAGGCGAAAACCATTCCTGAATTGTTCATAAGCTGTCGTTTCCTACTTGAAGAATAGTTATCCTGGCTCGCCCCGGAATCAAGAATTGTTACTTTATTGTAGCCGTTTCCAGTACGAATAACTTTTGTATACAAATCCTCATCTTGAATATCTCCTTGATCAATGTAGCGATTGTGGATATAATGCAAAACTAGTGAAGATTTCCCCGAGCTTTCAGTACCCAACACACAAATGTCGTATTCCAGGTTTAAGATGCCAAAGTTGTCCTGGTGTATGTTCATGGCAGCACTAAGGCTTTCAATTAGTTAGCTGCTTGAAGTTTTTTCTCGTTTTTTAATTATGCTTGTAGACACTTGAATCTTGCGGTTCAGAGAAACGGTTTTCGGCATTGCCAAATGCGGCAACAATAGTTTCTTTTTTTTCAACGGTTCATCTGAGACAGGAAAACTTTAATCGAATCCGGCCGCCCTCCTCGATCTGTTCCTGCTTCAAGAACAATAATCTATGCAATGCCCCCGAGGGTGCCACCCGATTTCTGTTGTTGAATACCAGACGCAATGATCGTCGATCTCCATAATCAGTCTCGTCCATTTCTTGATATGAAATCTAAAATATTCTAACTAACTATAATCTTCATCATCCGAGTTCAAATATTGGGAATAATCATCAGCAGAAGCAAATACTGGCAACTGTTTGAGTTTCTTCTTCTTGCTGCTTGACTTCTCTTCGTCATCCCGGGACCGTTTTTTCGTTTCTGGTTCTTCTTCGCTGCTTATTTCGTCTTCCTCATCAATGAAATTAATATTGTCATCGCTATCACCTTCAGAGAAATCCAATTTTCCATCGAAATCGGCAAAGTCCGTCTCTTCCGCTTCAGCTTCCTCTAGTTCTTGCTCTTCAAACTCTCCTTCCTCGCTGAGTTCAACATCTTCATCGAAGTCAGAAAAGTCATCTTCGCCGAATCCAACAGAATCATCGCTCTCATCATCTTCAATCTCGGGTCTAGACTTCACCAATGCACTCCAAACCTCCTCATCATCCAAGTCGTCTTCGTCATCATCTTTGCTCTTTCTCTTGGATGCTTTCGATTTTGTTTTGGAATCCTTGGTGGTAAAATATTGATGGAAAAATGATTCATCAGGACGAATATCTTCGCTCTTCATGGCCAACCAGTTTTCTGTGTTAGCAGGAATATCCTCGCTGACTACTCCAGTGGCCTTCACCAAGAGGGAGCCTGTGTGGCTTCCTCCCAAGGGTTGCATAATAGACGATCCCTTGGTTATAGGCTTTTGTTTGGCATTCTTGTACACGAACCTGTCCAAAAAGTGACTCAAGGAGTACAACCCCAAATCTGGTTTTGCTTGGGCCTTTCCTTCTAAGAAAGATTGAGCATAAATCGAAACGGTAGGATGGTAATGGTTGAGGAATGGTGCAATTTCCCAAAGACATGAAGTACTAGCTCCAGCATACTTCGGATCTCTTTTACGACTATCATATTGTTCGGTACTCTTTTCGAGTTTGTCTTCGGTTTCTGGTCTTTCGGCTGCACTCACTAACAAATCCCCAACCTCTGGATAAATTTTGCTTAATTCCAGAAGCAAAAACAACATACCAGAGATGGTACCCACATTCAACCAATGGCCACATACTTGTACAATTCTCTTGACAAATGCTAAAACTCTACCGGGCTCGGAAGTATCACCTTTTAATGCTTTGAAAAGCAAGTTCAAGTAAATACCTTGTTTTGATGAGTTTAACAATCTGGGATCCAAAAGTGATTCATACAAAGTCCTGTAAAACCTATCTGGGTTTAAGTTCTGCTTCGAAATAATATGGTGTACCAAAACTAAAGCCTGTACCGAGGTATTGAAATTTGAAGAATGTGTAATTCTGAACAAAGTATCCAAGTGCTGATCATACACTTCATTGGATAAGTTGGAAAACGGAAAAGCTCTGTTCAACCCTGTTAAGAGAGCTGAGAACAATTTACTGTTTCTTTCTTCGAGTAGTTCTGCCTCAGTCTTCTCTTGCATTTTGACTGATTTACCACCCTTCTTACCCTTCTTGAAGTTCTTTCTCAAATTTTTTCTTCCGTGCTGGGTTTTTCCAAGGGTTTTGTCTTCTTTCTTGTCTACCATTTTGGAGTCACTTTCAAGGAGGACTTTCTTGAACAATGAGAAATATGTGTTCACTAATTCATTGGCTAATTCTGGCTCATTCCTTGTTAAAATTGTCTGGTTTAAAGTAAGAACAGAATAATATTGTGCATTGTGTTCACTTCCAGGCTTGAATATGGTGTCTACAACAGACTCCACAATAACTTTTTTCATAGCAGGATGCGCTTGTTCTAATTGTAAGATGGAAAATGATGTTTTACCGGTAACTTTGTTATCGGTGTCTCCCAATTTATTGACACCAAGTCTAAGCAAATTGGCCTCTTGTTCTGGCTTAGCCTTCAACAAATCGAAGATGTGAGATACAACATTCATCTTAACATGCACAATTGGATCGTGGGACAAATGCTCGAAGATTTGAACTAATTTGAAATACGAATTCTTCAAGTGATCTTCAAAATAGTATACAGCCAAATGAGTATCTGATATGTCCCTGGTGAGTGGCCTTTTATTGAAGGCAATGAGCCTTCTATCAGGAAGTAAGCCATGAACAAGTAAATCCTTTAACGCATTGATGGCTTGTAAAGATGCAGTTCTGGACTTCTTTTCACAGAAACCTAGTAAAGTGTCAAATGCTTTGAGGTTATGCAATGGGGATTCTTGTACTAACAATGTTAAAGCTGAAATTTTATCGTTCAAGGTACCGTCTGATAAAATTTGTGATAAAAATTTTCTTTGTGCATTGTTGGCCGTGAATTCTTTCAAGTAGGTTTGGTTATCCTCTTCAACAACCTTCTGTGCTCTTTCAAAGAGTCTCTCTATACCGAATCTGTCGAGCTTTTCTGGATTTGCAACAGGCTCTAAGGGAATATTATACCAATCTAAACGAGATGGGATAGCAAGTTTGGAACTGTCAACGGCTGAGAAGTCAGTTATTTTATCAGAAGGCTTTTTTTCTTTGGGTATGGATTTTTCTTCTACTTGAGCTTCGGACTCAGGCAAAGGCTCTTCGGAGTCTGATTCTGATTCTGAATCTGAGTCCGAGTCTTCGGGTTCAGATGAAGACACAGATGAATCTTCAGCAGCAGTATCATGCTCACCCTCCACCTCTTCTGAGGCCCCTTCCTGTTCCTCTTCATTGTACTTCTCGACTTGCACGGGTACATCGTCATCATTCACGACTTCAACTTCAGCACCCTCTAACCCGATTCCTTTCATGAACTTACTTAAGTCGGCAGATAGCAGCTTGTCACTTATTTTGCCACCACTTTCGTATTCCTGTTCACTTTCATCACCAGATTCAACACCTTGTAAAAGTTTCAAGTCTTCTTCTGTGGCACCTAGTGCTAAAGCTTCACGACGTAATATTTCATCCTCCTCGCTAGGAGATTCTTGTGCTCCCTTTGACTCGGGGTTCTTTGCATCTCTATTGGCTTTCTTGTCTTTTCTCACTCCCTTATCGCCTTTACCACTTAGCTTACTAGCGATCTTGTCCTTCAAAGAACTTAAATTGAGCTTCGAGACGTCCATGCTTTCTGCTACCAAATCGTTAGAAGACCTCATCTCCATCTCAAATTTTTTTTTAAGAGTGCGATGCAGTGTGCAGGACACTATGTTGGAGCGATGGCAGACCATAGAAACAAGGGTTGTTGGTAAAGGGTTGTACTGCGTGGGTCTATGTTATCTACTCTTGGTATAATCATATAGAATTAATGGGTCGCTTTCTGTTGGTTTCTAGACAACGACAGGCTTAGAGAAAAGAAAAATATCGTCAATTAATGTGATTTTCACAATCTCTACATGATGCCAATTTAACAATATTCGTGTGCTGAGACTCAACCGGTATATCGGATGGTACCCTGTTCAGAGTTGTGGAGAAAAGGCACGCCAGGCCCATGAGTTTCGTGCATACAAAAGCAATATACAAGCCTATCTATTCCCCTTTGTCAGCATAACAATTCATGTTTCGAGAATTATGAGAACACACATATAAAGGCAATCAACATCTCGTAAGATACGAACCCCCAGACAGCCTGTCCCAAAATGACTCGGAGAAATCAAGATTTCGAATATCTCTCAGAATCACCAGACATTGCGGTGTAATTCCCCCATTCAGATTTTCGTCACCGGATTATTTTATTGGTAAATCACCGCGCTCATAAATAGATTTTCCGAGAACAATCTCCAGACGTGAAAAGCAAAAAAAAGTATTTGAGCATTTCAATTCTTTAAACTTGTCTAATATTGAATATCTTAACATTATTACATTCCATGAGTCAAATAAGCTGGCCACCAGTTGAGTCCACTAACAAAAGAAGAAACAGTTTCCAAAAGTTCGACTCACCCTGCAACTACATCGTTAACAAAAAACCGTTGGGTGAAGGTTCTTACTCGACAGTTTTCGAGTGCAAGAATTTGAAAACTTCCAAGCACTATGCTGCAAAGCGTTACTCCAAAGCTTTAGTTTTTGGGGTAGAGACTATGCTCCAGAACGAGTTCAGTGTTCTCAAACGTGTTAGTCAAAGTCACAAGAATATATTAAGCCTCATCGACTATTTTGAAACAGAGAATTATATTTTCCTAGTCACTGATTTAGCAAAGGGGGGCGAGTTGTTTAACCGTATAGTCTCAGGCCCAAACCAGAGATTGCCCGTAGGTGAGGCTGCAGCCATTACTAAGCAGTTGGTGGAAACAATGGATTTCCTCCATGCCAATAATATCATTCACAGAGATGTCAAAGCGGAAAACATACTATTTCAAAGCCAAAACGGTAGCGACATTCTACTTGCTGATTTCGGGCTAGCCAGAGTGCTCAAATCCAAGGAGAAGCTCTGCGAGAGATGTGGCACCTTGAGTTACATGGCTCCTCAGATGCTCTCTAAGGGTGGTTATTCATTCGAAGCGGACATGTGGGCAGTTGGGGTAGTTGTCTATTTCATGCTCTGCGGTTATATGCCATTTGACTGTGAAACAGATGAAGAAACCGTCGAAGCAATCCACAAGGGTGACTTTATGTTCGAACCCCAAGAGTACTGGAGCCATATAAGCAGGGACGCCAAAAGCTTTATCGAAAAATGCTTTCAAGTGGACCCAGAAAAAAGGATGACAGCTCTGGAAGCAAGTGTCCACCCATTTGTGCATAATTCCCCAGTCATAAGCTCTCAGTCCTCGTATTCTTCGTACTTGAACTTGAACTCCCTCGGTCCCAACTTCATTGGAACCCCCAACTCTACTTTAGGCCCCTCAGCAAGCAATTTGAGTTTGATCCAGAAACTCAAGGATTCACTCCAGAACCTCCAGACACTACAGACTCACCAAGGACTCCTGTCCCTGCCTCTTGATAGAAGCACCAGTGAGTTTAGCCAGGACGAGAGATTGAGAGGTGCGCTATGTGAATCCCCCAACATGATCTCAAAATTCAGCAGCCCCGTGCATTCTGCCAACGTTTCCAGGGTCCAGAGTCTAGAAAAACTTACTACCAGCATTCCCCACCTCACAACAGAAGAGTCCCGGACGCCAACCAGATTTTATATATAGATACGACTAATGACACACATTCATGTATTTCTTATGTAAGCCTCCAACAATTATGCATCGCGGATCGAAATCCAAACATTTCACATCTACAAACCATAAATTCCAGCTGGTGAACACATCGACAATTATGCCTTTAACATATCTAGATGCCTCCAAACCTCGGGAGGAGCGGGATCTCCTGGAAATATATCCTGATCTCGATGAAAGCAGTCTTTTGAACGTTTTTGTGGTTGAAAACCAACTGGAACCCATACAGAAATACGAAGCCCGCATACGTCAAAATCAGCCTATAGTTGGACCCTTAAAGGAACCCGTGTTCCACGAGGTGAACTCCAAAGACTTCGGGGATAACCAGGAATACTATGTGAGCAAAATTGTGGGAGAATACGGGTTTCAAGAGCCAATGTCCAAGCGTCTCCACAACGTCAAAGACCATTACAATAGGCCGTTCCAAACCAGCAACAATGAGACGATAGAGGAGGTTATTCAGCGAAAGAAGAAGCATGCTGAGTACGATATGGACGAGCAGGATTTGTTGTATCTCGAGCATCGTAACCTGCAACCTGAAAATACTCTTAACTTGAGTCCTGAAGTGTTTGAAATTGCAATGACAATTCTCGAAAACGAATGGATGGAGCTCGAAAGTCGGATGAACTCTTTGGCGGGTGAGGATGATACTATGGCAGTATCTCTTAACCTTGACAAAGGTTTGAACAATGACAAATATGGCAATGATGATGGGATCGTGTTGGGGACGGTTGACGACCAAAAATGTGCCATTTGCAATGACAGCGATGGTGATAACGCCAATGCGATAGTGTTCTGTGACGGGTGTAATATTGCTGTGCATCAAGAATGTTACGGGGTTGCATTTATCCCCGAAGGGCTGTGGTTATGCCGCAAGTGTATGATAAACCAGCACAGGCAATTCGATTGTTGCTTCTGCCCCAGTAAAACTGGGGCCTTCAAACAACTTGATAATAGTTTGTGGAGCCATGTTGTGTGCGGCCTATGGATCAACGAGCTATACTTTGCTAATCCCATATACATGGAGCCAATCGAAGGTATTGATTTGATACCGAAGAGCAGGTGGAGGCTTACGTGTTATATCTGTAAACAAAAAGTGGGAGCTTGTATACAATGCTCCAACAGGAATTGCTTTCAAGCATATCATGTAACCTGTGCTAAAAGAGCTCAATTGTATATGTCTATGACCCAGGGCCCCCAAGGTGCTGTGAAAGACAAGACCACTTTGAAATCTTTCTGCGATAAGCATACACCACCTGACTACATTTTAAGTCAGAATGAGATAATAGAGGGTATCAACAAGACAAGGATATACTTCAGAGACGTGAGATTGTTAAATCTAGAGAAAGATAAACTCAATCGTAACAAGCAACTCAACAATAAGTTGAACATGTTCAAGTGGAAAACAGAAAGCAACACTCCCATAGCACCTCGACAATTCAGCCAGATTATTTCTACGGTTCTATTTGCAATGAAGTTAGACTCAGTGGACGACCACGGGGGGCAAGGGATGCTCCGAGGTTTGGGGAACAAACCCACACGAAGTAAAGAACTGTATCTTGCGGAGTTGGAGCAAATGAGCAACGACATATGCAAGTACTGGTGTTTGAAAAGAGAATCCAAAAACGGGGCTCCTTTGGTACGCAAGAATAATAATTTGATCAACACTTCATCCATTCTCTATGGAACGAACACCCTAGAGGAGGTGCAAGAAAAGCTTGAATTCGGTAAGACTCTTGTAGAAGATCTTGAAAAGGTTATACTGCTCAGTGAGTTGACCTTACATCGCCAATATGCACAACAGAATCTCGTACATGCCGATCAGCAGATATTGCAAACTACCTTCTTCCCAGTGTCGGAGCTCATAAGGATCATTCTACAAGAGCTCACTAGAAGGTACGACTCCAAAAAGGTATTGATCAATTGGAAAAGTAAAGACGGCCACGTCAGTCTCAAAAACATCATGAGTCTCAATGAACAGCTTCAATTATTCAGCGTTTCCCAATTACAGAAATACCTAAATGAATTGAACCAAGCGGTGATTCTGGAGAATAAACTAAGCAACAATGTTGTTAGGATCTCTGGGCGCTTCTACAGTGCATTTGCCGCAAAATACCAGGACTATATTGATCTGGAAGCGGCGCTTAAATCTCTACCTAATCCTGTACGGCTTACTGCTGAGGAGATGACGTTAGTGGACGACCTTGACTACAGCGATCTCAGTGATGTCGATCCGTTGGATGGAGACAAGGAAAATGAGCTTGCAACATTCTTGACCACCAGTATCTAGATCCGCAACCCAAATACATAGTGGCAGCTGCCCATCACTTAAGTCATTTTATACACGAGTCTAAAACGCTCAAGAACGCCCTTTTGATAAGAATTGCTGCAGGCCATTTATGCGCATGGAGTATTGTAGCGAATACCATAGCTATACATTTTTTGCTATCCTGACGGTTGACACTACAGACGAAAGATGACGAACCTTTTGTTTGCAAGAAGGTTATTTTTCTGTATTGGGAGCCCATTGGCTATACGTGGCTTTCAATTCCTGTTTGGGTTGCTTTTGCGAGTTTGGGAGCGGAAACTAAAGAAGAATAGGAGAACCTTGTTGATAGTGTTTACTTCCTGCTTAGGTTACAAAGCGTTTAGGGTATTTATTTGCGGTTCACAGTGACCCTCCACACCAATATGCGGCCCACAATAGGAAATTATGAGGATAGTATCCCAACAAAATATGCAGCTTCGTATTCGCGGAGCTGGAAGCTACGGGCGAATATTCTGTTTGAGGCCATACAAGTAAATATGTTACGTAGGTACGTATTCAGCTGCGCTTTCATGTTCCCTCATCCTGTATATTTCTCCTCAACGCTGAAAATGAAAATTGTGCTCATCCCGAAAAAGTTTTTTGGTTGTCGCATATCAGAATTCGTGATTCAGAAACCAACGTTTATTGATCTTGACGTGTCGTCAGATTATTATTGTTCTAGACCTAAGATACACCAAGGTTCCCTTGACCTGCTAAGGTTTCGCTTGCCGCCATTTCCTTGGTACCGTACCTTTAATGCACCAGGAAAAGGTTCTTCAGCCTCCATGTAGGACCTGATGCACTCAAGCCCTACAATCGTTCCCTGCTTCATGCTGTATAAAAAATATTTTACCTTAATATGTATAATTACAGAAGAAAAGGAAAAAAATAAAAAAACAGGCTACAAGACAATGCAATCTTGCTGGTCGATAAACGCAGCCGTCAATGCCAAGCTAGACCTTGGGACAAGTAACCCATCCAAAGGGATAGGCAAGAGTAGATAATTATGAGTTGGTTGGATCATAAAGTTGCAACGAGATGCAGCCCCCGCCATAATCTGGACCTGAAGTAGTCTCGTACAGTTTCCTCGAGGTCTTACAGTATTCGCTTTCTATATACTATTGTTTTCCTCTTTGAACCCGATGCTATCGGGGCAACCCTTTTTTCACGAAGACTAACATATAAAACATTGGTGTCTACACCTTTTTTTCTATTTTTCCATATTTTTTTTCAAGTCCATAATCCTGTTACATTCTGTACAACCAGTATATCAAGTCACAGAAAGTCCTTACTGCCAACGCAATTCGGCCACCTTTTTTCCAAAACAACCTGATCCCGTTCATTTTTTTGCTTTGTTTTTCAAGGTAAACAAAATATACACGAAAAAGAACGAAAAAAACTTATCTTGTTGATTAATTTTCTCAGGTTATATCGTTCATTCGTTTCAATACTCACCTCACAACCCACCCTGCTGTTGTTACAAGTGCAGTGCACCTGAATACTTGCGTGGGCTTTTTCTCGACATCCAATTGACGTTCTATCTGTTTCACCACTAGCTTTTTAGCAGTTGTTTAATCTTCCATACCCTTGTCCTTCCTTCAAAGCAATGTCTCAGCCTCCCACCTACACTCCAACACAGACTCCTGTCACAAAAAGGACCAATAAAAAGCTTCCGATGATAGTGGATATTGCTATAGATGACAATGGAAAGCAAATGTACCAAGTGCACGAGACTAGCAAATTCGTCCGTAAGGAAATGCCCAAATCCACCAAGTTCAATAACGCAACGGGTGATTTGTTCCATGACGAGGATGAGGAGAAGACTCCTATTCGAATGATCTTAGGAACTATAAGCCCCAGCACATTAAATCAAAAGAAGACTGGTGATGAAGATTCTCCTGATGATTCCAGTTTCACGGAGCCTGAAAGTGCCACTAGACATGGGCCAGGAAACCTAGTCTTCCAAGAAGATTCCGGCGAGGACTACTCCGGTGACTTTATGAGTGATAAAAATAAGGACAATATCTGGTCAGACGATGTCGAAAAAGCGTTTGAGGAAGTGTTGTCTATAATCCCAAAGAATGGGCTCAACAAGATAAAGATTAGTGGAAGATCGTGTGGAAGAAATGAGCTTATCAGTGATTACATATTGACCAAAACTGGCAAGTACAGAACCCGTAAGCAGGTTTCTAGTCACATACAGGTTATCAAAAATTTGGGTAAAAGGTATGATATTATCAAATTGATAAACGAGGGTCCAACATTCAAAGACGATACCGAACAAGAAGAAAACACAAAGAAGTTCGAGGAGATATTTCTGCAAATAAACCTCAACAAATCCTTGGGTTTGAACAAAGCAAGCAAGAGACTGTTTTCTGACCATGAGCTGGCTCATTCTGGGAAGAAGCTTAAGGCTAAACCTGTCCCCTTACGATTATCCAACATAAATTTGACCATTGAAAGTTTCTACATGTCCATATATGACAACATGCTCAACAACCCCATTATATTGTCATTGCATGACAATCAGCCAATTAATACCTTGAAATTGAAGCCCAATGCCAATATTTCCAACAGGTTTCCGAACCTCATCAACTTGAGCAATTCGAACTTGCCCATTTTGCACAATTTAGTAAAGATTCAACTACCCGTAAGCTTTCCCATAAATTACTCGCTTGATCAAGGATTAAAGACAAACATGTTTATCAGAGGCCCGACTCAGTTCGAAACAAACCAATACTCCATGTTTACAACAATCTACAACTATGGCAAAGAGTTCTTCAAGATAAATGAAGACCACATAAAGTTGAACGGCAACTATGATTTTTTGAATAGGTTCTGGAAATTCTTCCTAAAAAATGATATTACTTCAGGCGTCAGCACAATCAACCATTTGACCATCAAGCAGATTCTATACGAAAACGAGTACCCCCTCAAAGAAGAAAGTGAAACTGACCAACAGAATGTATTGAAAATCGCCAAACTGAAGATCCGTCAAATCTTCTTATGGGAGTTTATCAAAGTGGATGATCTCAAAGATGCTATCACTACCACCTCACAGTTGATGTTGCCCGATATACTGGAAGCAACGCCAGCACCCCAGGCTGTCAGTTTCAATACCCCCGGCTTTTATGACCTGGCAGGCCCCAGTGCAGGTGCTGGGGACATGAACCCGTTTTCTAGCCAATCCTATATTTCATCGGCCCAAACGGAGTTCGGTGGTTCGGACCTTAAGCCAAAGGTTGGTGGTGATCATGGTGCAGACCTCGAGCTAAACCAAATGCAAATGAACCCTGTCATGCCCATGGAAATGTCTACTCTGTCACCTCTTCCCCAGGTGCTTTTAACTGGCCCTCAAGGGCAGGCTTTACAAGGCTCACCACCAGTGCCCCAAGCTCCAATGTATTCTCAACAAGTGGTACAAATTCCAATGCCTTCAAGCTACCCCCTGGTGGACTACGAGTACCAGTTTCTCTATGGTGACACCTCCTATCCGAACCAACTGTAGTTCCACCTCTCTCCCAAGCTAGCTGTAGTTTCTCAGTTTCAAGCTATATAGACTATTTTAGATATGAAGACAATATATTCTACATTGACTCCCTGTAGCTAGACCCTCCGGCCGTTTCCCAAGTCCGGTATCCACTACCGACACAAGACGAAGCCCACGTCCGATATCCCCTAGATCATTCGTGTGCAGTGTAAAAACCTGCCTTCGTGCCCCATCACTCTGAGTCAAAGCCGCATCTGACTCTGCGCACTTCAATATAAAATCACACCCATACTTGCTTGTCGGTTTATTGCAAATAGAAGCTAACATGGATTCACAAACAGTCGGGATTTTGGGAGGTGGCCAATTAGGTCGTATGTTGGTAGAGGCTGCCAGCAGATTGAATGTTCGTACTCGTATCTTGGATAAAGGCTTGTCCCCAGCTAAGCAAATTAATGCCAGTGAAGACCATGTTGATGGTTCATTTACAGACTATAAGAGCATCAAAGAGTTGGCTCTTCAGTCGGATGTTTTGACGGTCGAGATTGAGCATGTCGATGTAGCTGCTTTGGAGCAAGTTCAAGTGGAGACGGGTATCAAAATTTACCCATTACCTGAAACAATTAGATTGATTCAAGACAAGTACTTGCAAAAGGAACACTTGATAAAGCATGACATCAAGGTCACTGAGTCTATTGGTTTATCTGAGAATACCCGTGCCGAGGTGTTGAAGATCGGTCAGTCTCTTGGGTTCCCGTTGATGTTGAAGTCAAGAACCTTAGCATACGATGGAAGAGGAAACTTTGTGGTGAAGAACGAAGACTCCATTGAAGAAGCCCTTGAGTTCTTGAAGGACCGTCCTTTGTATGCGGAGAAATGGTGTCCATTCACCAAGGAATTGGCGGTGATGGTGGTACGGTCTATAGAAGGAGAAGTTTTCAACTATCCAATAGTTGAGACAATTCACAAGGACAACATCTGTCATTTAGTTTACTGCCCTGCCCCTGTGAACCCTACAGTAATTGCCAAAGCTGAGATATTGGCCAAGAATGCTATCAAGACGTTCCCAGGATGTGGAATTTTCGGGATCGAGATGTTCTTGTTGGAGAACGGTGAGCTTTTGATCAATGAAATCGCCCCGAGACCTCACAACTCTGGACATTACACTATTGACTCCTGTGTGACCTCTCAATTCGAGGCGCACATCAGAGCCATCACTAATCTTCCTTTACCCAAGAACTTTACCTGCTTGACAAACTCCTCTGTGCACTCCATCATGTTAAACGTCTTGGGAGATAAAGAACATAATAAAGAGTTGCAGGTGTGTCGCAGAGCCATTGAATTACCAAACACGTCTGTTTACTTGTATGGAAAGTCATCCAGGCCTCAAAGAAAGATGGGGCACATCAACATCGTCGATACCTCTATCTCCAACTGCCAGCAAAAACTCGATTACATCTTAGGAAACACAGCAGACTACAAACAAACGGCTGAAGAATCTGAGAAGCCATTAGTCTCTATCATTATGGGATCAGACTCTGACTTACCAGTGATGTCTGTGGGTGCAGATATCTTGAAAAAGTTTGGCGTTCCCTTTGAATTGACCATTGTTTCTGCTCATAGAACCCCTATCAGGATGCAACAATTTGCCATGCAAGCCCAAGGCAGAGGAGTCAAGTGTATTATAGCCGGTGCTGGTGGTGCTGCTCATTTACCAGGTATGGTGGCAGCAATGACTGCCTTACCAGTAATTGGTGTTCCGGTGAAAGGCTCTACTTTGGACGGTGTTGACTCTTTACACTCCATTGTTCAAATGCCAAGGGGTATTCCTGTAGCAACGGTTGCGATAAACAATAGTACCAATGCTGCTTTGTTAGCCATCCGTATCTTGGGAGCATACGATGAGAAGTGGCTCAATGAAATGAATCAATACATGGCTAATATGGAAAGCGAGGTGTTGACTAAAGCTGAAAAGTTGGAGGATATCGGTTACAAGAAGTATTTAGAAAAGTAATAGTGTTAATATTTATTATAAATCATTAAGTTTCCTAATTTTAACATCAATGTGCCAGCAACCCCATTGCAGGCTGGGATATCAGATTGATTCGTGAATAAAAGAAATAAACCGTATTCTTAAAAAATGCCCTTCTATGCTTTAGAATTTCAATGCCTTGCCTGTCTTTTTCTTACTGTTCTTCTTCTGCTTGTATTGCAGCTTTCTGGAGTCTCTCCATCCTGATGTGCTTAATTTCTTGTCGACAGTCATATCTTCACTATCACCAAGCTTACTGCCAGTTTTCTCTTGCTTTGCTAACTCTTCCTTCATTTTTTGAGCAAGTCTCTCTCTTCTTTTATCATCGAAGTCCTTGAACTCCTTGTTTCTTTTTATGCTCTTGGCCCTTAACACATTCTTGGATCTTAATGACTTGGCCATTTTCTATTCGATTTAGTACGTTATCTATTTAAGATTTTTTTTGTTCTCATCTCATCGGAAACTGAATCGCACACTTCTGGCCAGAGTCAGATAGGAGATAGATGGGGACACTTTTTGTAAGGCATATCGTCCAAGGATGTGCACGGTTTAGGAACAGCTATCTCTTTTACTATCGATATAAGGGAAACTAGATTTTTACCAACACCTGGATGATGCCAAATGACTCATAGTTCCCTTTTTCTAGTTACTCCGCAAAGGTATGGGGTTTTACCTCAAAAAGGAGGCAAGTACTCCCAATGCTGACATCTTGACCTCTTTCGTAGCAGTCATTTGCTATCAACCCCCACTCTAGCTCCAAGAGGCGTTAGCTGCAACACTTTACCAATATAAAAAGTATTTGTAAAGCGCACTACTGTTTTGGCAGCAATACCCTAGTTAGGTGAATAGCTTCTTTATAATGCTGGAAATCTTACCAAACCACCCGTTATGGGTTCTGTATTCTTCTTGTCGTTTTAAGCTGACATTTGATAACTTTAGTGTAATTGGAAATTGTTTAGAAATTTTTAATGTTATATTTGTGAATTTCACTAAACACAATTATTTTGTAATTAGTCAATAATACCATTTTACTTTTAAATCCTTCTTTTGCATGTATAAAAACCCAAGGAAAGCACAATTGTCCATAACAGCCAACATTCCTAAGCGGCCAAACCTCTCATCATACTATGTGGTAAATATGCTACATACTCTAATGTCTCTCAGTGTAACAGCTGCGAAAACTCACAATTTGGGCACCCATGGCACCCAAAAAGACCAACCCAAACGTAAATCTTTCGGCTTAGTACTGCCATACCAGGCCTCAACCATTACTTGTACAACCCTAGTCACTCTCCACCCCCCACTTATGGAAAATACCACTGTCCCCACATTAGGGCTTAGCCCTGTGACTGCCCTGTGTTTGGTTGTGTTCGATTCGCGCAACACTTGTGCACATAATTGCCCAAATCGTCAAAAGCAGCAGCCAAAGGTTTCGGTAGCGGCACATACTTATTCCCTCACTCAATGGTGAAAAAAAAGTCCCTTAACAGAAAAATTTTTCTTCACATAACTAATCCGTGAAATAATGGCTAACTTAAGAACCCAAAAGAGATTAGCAGCTTCGGTTGTTGGTGTTGGTAAGAGAAAGATCTGGTTGGATCCTAACGAGACCACCGAACTCGCCTCTGCTAACTCCAGACAAGCCATCAGAAAGTTATACAGAAATGGTACCATTGTCAAGAAGCCAGCTGTTGTTCACTCCAGATCTAGAGCTAGAGCCTTGAAGGAAAGCAAGAGTTTGGGTAGACACATGGGTTACGGTAAGAGAAAGGGTACCAAGGACGCTAGAATGCCATCTCAAGTTTTGTGGATGAGAAGATTGAGAGTCTTGAGAAGATTATTGGCTAAGTACAGAGATGCTGGTAAGATTGACAAGCACTTATACCACTCCTTATACAAATCTGCTAAGGGTAACACCTTCAAACACAAGAGATCATTAGTCGAACACATCATCCAAGCCAAGGCTGAAGCTTTGAGAGAAAAGTCCTTGAGAGACGAAGCCGAAGCTAGAAGATTGAAGAACAAGGCTGCTCGTGAAAGAAGACAACAAAGAATCTCTGAAAAGAGGGATGCTCTTTTGAACGACAACTAATTTTAGCCTTTGGTCTGTTAATTCATTATGTATAAATTTTTTAGTGCAATAAACTCTTTATTGGCGGAGATGTTTGTAATGCATTTAGCTTGTTTGTGATCCATTTACAACGTATATTCGTTTGGAATTCATAATCTATGTCCTGGAACAAGGCAGAATATTAGGGTGAGTATTGCTGTGCACAAGAGTATCAAGAACATCACCCATAGACTTCTCTTGACCAATAATTTGTAAATGAATGGCTCCTTCAATTTGATGAATCTGTTGGAATCTTGAAATGATTGTGATCTTTTTAGCCACACCAAGATTGGGTCAATTAAGTAGATTGCCGAAATCAAACAGTAGAAACCAATAAAAAACGGTACCAACACCGGAATTCGTGTGGGCTTGGAATAGTCTAAAAATATTAGGACATATCCAATCCAGAATGCAATGAAAAGAAAAAGTAACCCCACTATGATTCTGGTGAAGTTGGAATTCAAGTTCTTGATGGCAATGAAATTCAAGAAATTGGGAAGATGTTCGTTTTCGATTTTGTTGTAAATATACGACTTGACTCCGTTGAAAATATCGGGGTCGTCTCTCCCGTCTATTTCAATGGATTTGATGATATACTGGTTCAAATGAGCCGGCAAATTCAAGTACTTCTCTGCATCTTCTACGAAGTATTTGAGCAACAAGTTCTGTGTGGACTCCTTCAATTTATTTCGGGTGATAAAGCTTCCCGATATGCTTGAATGAGGATCATGCTGTACAAGTTTCTCAAGCAACGAAGGGTTGAGAGATGAGTCCCTTTTCAATTGGGTGTAATTTTCGGCATCACCCGGGTATTCACCTTCCAATCTATTCTCTACTTCATCTTGTGACTGGTGGCCTTCAATCAACTTTGACTGAGACGAAATTCTCTTTTCTCCAATAGACGAAAACCCACTTGGAGGCCTGAATGTGTCGTCGTACTGTTGCTGATACTGCATTTGATACTGCTGTTGAGGCAGTTGTATTATAGGCATGTTCGAGCCCGTGGAGTCTCTTTGTACCTTGGGATCATATTCGGTTTCGTACTGGTTGATCAAATGGGCTAATTTGGGATCCGTAACGTTCAAATCCCCCCTTAAAAACTGGGATAACCGGTTGGAGTCATTATCCTGAAGTATGTCATCATTGATGATCATATCCAACAACACACTGGAGCTCAAACTCTTGTGATTTTCCAGTAAATTGGAGTTTCTATGCTGGTTCAAATTTTGTTGCTTCAAGAGAGACTGCCTTAATCCTTTTACATAATGCTTGCACAAATTCAAATGGTTTACTAGATCAAACCAGAAGTCCAAGTATTCCACTCTGTTCTCTATTTCTCTCATAAAGTTGTAAAAGGTGAAGATATCCACTGGTGACTTTGTTTTATTTGACAAGATCTCCCCTAATGTAGGTAAACGGTTGAGATCAACATGCTGACTTGTGGCATTCAAGTTGTTCAAATTGCTCAAGTAGTGTGAATTCGGATAGTCCTGTTGGTACTTCTCATCCATAGCGACGAACAACCGATAGTACTTGGATATTTGAAGATTGATAAATAATTACTTGTTTTTTTCGTTTGATTTAGATGAAAATGCGACGATTTCCAATTAAAGCGGAAATATAAATACAGTCCTAGCAGTGTATCCAAGTGTAATTAGAGAGCAAAACGAAGGCAGCTGGTAGTCTGGTATCAATGGCAAGTCCACTAGAGATAAGCTCCGGCAATTTATATGTGTAAGTCTATAGGCATTGGTGGGATACTTGCATGTGGTAAATGCATAGTTATTCCAGAATAGGAAATTAAATTAAATACGCAGAAACAATAATCTGCCGTTTTCGTCTCCACTTGTTTCTACGAGTGCTTGGAATTAAAGTCATGACTGACAGGGACTGGATATTTGACACAGTGTGGCGGACCGACAGGTTTGCTCCTGAGTTCTGAAGCGTCTCGATACGAGTAAGGTCTCTTGATTTGAGCAGCTGGTGAAGTGCTTGGCACATAGTAGCAACAGTATTGTTGATGTGCTAGACCGCTTCTGCAGATTGGTGGTAAAGATCACTACTATAGCTGGTCATGGAATTGACCCTTTTGCATGTAACGGTCTATCAAGGTGTATCCCCTCCTTGCGAATCACTTGATTGCCTTTAATTAAAATCTGGGTAAACGTCAAGCTAGCAGCATTTGGTTTACACACTCCCATAAACATGATCCGCTTACCCAGCACTCCATAGTTACGCCTTTGATTCATGTCATTTGGACTTAGGACAGGTGATAAATTCCCATGATTCATAGCTTTCTCAGCCTGGGTGGGGAGTGCATTCTTTTTGCTGTATGGACATGGTGTAACGCACAACGGGCAAATCGATAGAGTTTAACCACAAGATTTACATGCACAGTGCCTGTAATGCATCAAAGTCATAAAAGCTACATATTTTTGAAGCAGACTATTGCGCTCCATGCCCAACATGCCCGTTCGCCCTGATTCTCAATAGAATATAATCGACAGAGGGCATAACTCGTGCGAAACAATTTCAGGTCAATGCATAGAAGTCAAGTGCTTGTGCATTGCCGAGACATGCCTTCGGGAACAGCCTCGAGTCTCATTATATCACAAGACCACAAAAGTACCTGAGCTTGTGTTATGCTTCTCAGCCCAAGTCATGGCCCGTAGTGCTCGTTTACACAGCTTGTAATTTCTAACCTTGACATATGCTTGGTATTTAGATTTGTTGGCGGCGGAAGAACGGGGTCAGGTGCCCTGAAAGAAAAAAGCTTCTAATGCTACAAACCAAGATGATAGGATACAAACAGCTTTCGTATATAGAACAAAAGGGGTGGCGAGACCTAGTCAATTGCGCAAAAAAAACTGAGCAGTACTTTCTAGAATAGAGAGCCAACCAACCCAATAAGATGTGGCAGAGGTCCTGCCTTCTTACAGCTTATAAGGGGGGAGCCATGCATAATTTTATTTTCTATACATTTATAATTAAGCTTTGAAAAGATCAAAGCCGGAACACCGATATGAAAGTTCGCCCAACAAAATATGCACGTTTATTCTCCCGTCTATGAATAGCAAAAAACTTGTACTCAATGAAAACCAAGAGAGTTCACATACTCGTTGTGAGTTTCATAGCGCTCTTGTGAACAGCCTCGGCAAGTAATATTTTTTGAGGTTAACCTCAAGATTTGTGCGGCGCCAATTTTCCCAAAAAAGCGACCTGGTTCGCCCTAAAGGTAAATCGGATCTTTCTCCTACAAACTAAACATAGTGTAAGGCTTCCGGTAAAGGGGCACTCATGCTACAGGTAATTCCAGAACCGTTGTCGTATCTCTTCTTAAAAATGCTTCCCGCCTCTTATAATCGTTTTTCTTCGTTTCAAATGATGCTCATGCAATCTCACCCAAAAGATGATTAGCGATCTGCAGAGACTTTTCGTTATTTCTCAAACTGGGTGTGGATGCACTCCGTTATATCTGTATGGTGTCTTAAATAAACTCACGAGGTAGCATGGTAATCACCCATGCCCCAAACCATAAATGAGCTGATACAGTATTTTCGGCATGAATATTGCACTCTCCTTAACTGGATGTCGCACTTGGATCTATTTTAAATACGCCTATGATAAAGAAATAATAGCGCACTTGAAATCTTCAAATTGCGCCAAAGACATCAGAATAAATTCGTAGGTTCTCTTGGTTTGACTTCGCTCACTATCATGAATTTTGACGTTCAAGAAATCAATGATTTTCGGCTTTTCAAGAACTATAATACAGTGTTTTCAGAATAAATAGTGAACCTTCGTAATGAGGATGTCGCATTAACATACTTTCAGTTTCGTTCTAGCATAAATTTTATATCGCGTGGGACAGGTTCGAACGCCGGAAACTCGGAATATAAATATCGCAAGTATACACTGGAATATCGGAATATCGTTCGTAAAAGAAAGTAGTGTCGCTATTCGTATATTTAATACGAAAAATATCGAGTCTGAAACATTAAAGACCTGACGGAAAATAATGATAATCCAAAACGATAACTTCTCTACCACTCGGGCAAATATCCGGTCTCCTATCGTACATATCTCCAACGTTCGTAATACAGTATATAAAATACTCAAGTATCTCTCTTGGTTGACGTGGCCCACTAATTCGTGCTTAAGCCACCTAAACTGCTGCTTCCTGGTCCAGCTAACAATTTTAGTGAACCACAAGTTCACAGATCTGAACTTCCGCGGGAGTTTGCCACTTGAAAGTTGAGAGCAGACACGTCAAACCCCCCAAAACTAATTTCTGGCAGGTATTCTCTGGTAGTGATATCGCCATGCAGGGAAGCAACAATATTCGCATCGGTAGGTGCTGGCCTATCAAAATAGTGTCTGACCATTAAGGGACACATGTTAGCAGAAACAGTTCTGATACGCAATGACTCCGGGGATGTACCGTTGTGGAAATCACTATAATACACCAGTAACTCATTATCATCTAAAGTAAGCTCTATCTGGCCCCAATTATTCAAACCTTCCTCTGTTACATGGTGAAACCATTTCGTGATGTTACTCTGTAATTCTAAGGATTGCTGTGAAGTGGCAGCCGAGCAAAAACTAAGAAACAGAACAAAAAAACCAATTGCAAAAACAATTTTCATATTTAATCAATAAGGGGATTAATTATGGAACAATCCTGGTATAAGTACACCATGAGACTTTTTCCGGCGTTATAGTCACGTAGGTTTTGTGACACATTCGCCCTAAAAATGTAGTGATCGTTCAGGAGGGTGGGCAACAAAGGATATAACCCCTGTAGTCAAGACACCATCAACTCGTGCTGAAAATAGAACAATTTTGGGAGCTGTGTGCTATCATGGGGTAGTTCAGCTCAGTCTTAGAAAACCAAAAAGCCCTTCTCTGAATAAGAAGCGCAAGATAGACTTGGATAAAGCAGAAAATACTTCGAAGGGAACCGTGACCGGTCATTACAAACAATTCCTTCTCGATGTAATGGAAGTTCTCGATGTGCATCCTATTATGAAAAACGCTTATTTGGTCATGGATAACGCTAGTATTCATAAAAATGCCAGTATTGCTAGAATTATCAAGGCTCGAGGATACAGACTTCTCTATTTGCCTCCATTCTCTCCTGAGCTTAACCCAATTGAGCAGTTTTGGCACCAGCTAAAGAGTAAATTGAAGAGGGAAAAGCTCCTTCAGAAAGAAACTCTCACTTCTAGAATCAAAGAAGCTGCTAATAAAATCCCTGTGGAGCACATACAGAACAGTATTAGGCACTCAGAGAACTGTTTTACGACTTGCTTGGAAAAGCAATCTCTTTAGCTATATGTTTGCGGCATCAACGTAAAGCACGTACGATATTAATATACATGTGTACCCGTTATTTAAATGATTGCAAAACGATATTTTTCACTTTGGTTGTGCGCATTTAGCGTTGTTGCGGTGGGACAAATTTTGACTATCTCCTACGATATTCGTTCCACCCCGGTGCGAATTTCGTCCCTTTCGTTCGAGCCATTTTTAGCTTATAACTACTATATAATTACATACAATATACGACTTTTTTTGAAAAAGAGATACGTAAAATAAAACATAGGGCTAACGTCTTTAACGATCCTAACAAGTGACAAATTTTTCTTGCGACTACGAAATTATTCGAAGAGATATACGTCATTAAGGCGATGGGTCACCCGAAATTAATACAACTGAGTATGCGACATCCATAAAAGGGGGGTGCGATATTCATGCAGAAAACACTGTACATGTTTATTCTATACTTTCGTAGAGTTGCCCGACAGGAGTTTTAGAAGGCCTTCAGATATTGTGGGCTCTTCAGGAGCAAAAGCAAGTTCGTATATTATCTTTCGTAATTTTTATAAGTTGTGTTTAATTTGATTTGCCTTGTATAAGAATATGAAGGTTGATGTTTTTTGTGCACTTGAAGATCTCATATACAATTGATGATGAGACAGGGGCTATGCATTCAGTATGCTAATACTATAATATGAGAGAGGCTTTTGAGGGAGTCCATATTTCCACAGTTTGTCTCGCAAAGTTGTGAAATAATATTGAGTTATTTTGAGATAAACTTTAATTAGTTTTTTTTTCCGTTTCAATTGTCCACTGTGCATATTTTCTCAATTGACTTGGAAGCGAGGGCTTCTAGAAACCGTTAAATTATTATTTTTAAAATATAAGAAAAATGAAAAAAAATCATTTGAAATTCGATGAGTTCCCCCTTCATATATAAGTAGCTATGACCACAATTGTACAGAGTCCAACCAAAGTTGAATAGAAATCCGAACTCTAATGTTGGTGGCTTACTGGCTTTTCATCTTTTTCTGCAATTCTTTTGCAGTTGCAAAACAAGTTAGTGTCTTCAACTCTTTCGATGACCTTCAGTTGAAGACGACGTCAGGTTATGATCGAGTCCCCCTGACTCCTAGTTGGTATGCAACATTAGGATGGCAAATCAAAGGAGATGAGGTGAAGCCTGGGGATACTGTTACCTTGACCTTGGATTGCGTCTTTAAATTCACTGATTCATCTCCCACATTCAGTTTAGTTGTTGGATCAACAAACTATGCTACTTGTACTTACCAGAATGGGGAAATAATCACCTCATATTCCACAATTACATGTGTGATATCCAATTCAGTCTCCTCCACAACTAATGTTTACGGTACTGCCACATTTCCCTTCACCTTCAATGCTGGTATGGGAGGTAATGCCGTTGACATGCAAGATGCTACTTGTTTTGATGCGGGAACCAATACTGCTACTTTCCACGACGGAGATACTACCTTAAGTCACACCTTTGATGTCATTTCAGAGAACACTCCTGCAAATGCCGGGATGTATAACCTGGTGAGACTTGTGCCTACAATCAATAGAAGTCAGGTTTTCGTCTTGGGAAACACATGCCCTAACGGTATTAAGTCGGGAAGTATCGGTTTTACAGTCAATGGAAACGGGTTCGATTGTAGTGCTGTACACGTCGGGATGACTAAACACTTGAACGACTTTTTGCTGGTAGAAGATTATGAAAGCTTCTCTTACTCTGGCTCTTGTTCCAGTAGTGGATATGTGGTTACATTCAACAACGTCCCTGCGGGATACAGAGTGTTTATGGACTCCTTAGTTCAAGTCACTACCTCACAATTGACAGTTCTGTATGTTAACACTATGACCTGTGTGGGGAGCAACAGCCCAGTGAACAACAACCAGGTACGTAAGTATACCGTCTATAACCCTGGTTCATCTGGTTCAAATGGGAATGAGGTGGTTATTGTCACTAAGACATGGACAGGGACTGCCACTCTGGTAACAACGTTGCCTTTTAACACTGCACCTGGGAGTACCGAGACTATTCAAGTTCTTGTACCAATTCCAACTGTGACAACCACAAAAACCTGGACTGGAGTGCTGACAACAACTGTTACCAGTACGGCACCCATTGGTTCCACTGCTTCCGTGATCGTAGAAGTTCCAATTCCTACGACAACGATTACTAGCACATGGACAAATCCAGGTAGCACTACTATTACCCAAACTGCAACTCCAGGTGGAACTGCTTCTGTGATCGTAGATGTTCCAATTCCTACAACAACGATTACTAGCACATGGACAAATCCAGGTAGCACTACTATTACCCAAACTGCAACTCCAGGTGGAACTGCTTCTGTGATCGTAGATGTTCCAATTCCTACAACAACGATTACTAGCACATGGACAAATCCAGGTAGCACTACTATTACCCAAACTGCAACTCCAGGTGGAACTGCTTCTGTGATCGTAGATGTTCCAATTCCTACAACAACGATTACTAGCACATGGACAAATCCAGGTAGCACTACTATTACCCAAACTGCAACTCCAGGTGGAACTGCCTCAGTTATTGTAGATGTTCCTATTCCAACCACTACTATTACGAGAACATGGACTGGAAGTGTGACCACCACTGTAACTGATACCGTCCCTCCAGGTGAAACTGCAACTGTGATTGTTGAAGTGCCAACACCTAGAACCACTATTACTAGTACATGGACCGGTGTTAACACCACCACTACTACTGAGCTTCCAGCTTCTTCTGGTGGTACTGAAACTGTAGTAGTGGAGGTTCCTATTCCAACCACTACTATTACGAGAACATGGACTGGAAGTGTGACCACCACTGTAACTGATACCGTCCCTCCAGGTGAAACTGCAACTGTGATTGTTGAAGTGCCAACACCTCAAACTACCATTACTAGTACATGGACCGGTGTTAACACCACCACTACTACTGAGCTTCCAGCTTCTTCAGGCGGAACTGAGACTGTAGTTGTTGAAGTTCCTATTCCAACCACTACTATTACGAGAACATGGACTGGAAGTGTGACCACCACTGTAACTGATACCGTCCCTCCAGGTGAAACTGCAACTGTGATTGTTGAAGTGCCAACACCTAGAACCACTATTACAAGTACATGGACTGGAACTGAAACTATTACTACTACTGAGCTTCCTGCTACTTCAGGCGGAACTGAGACTATAATAGTCGATGTGCCAAGTTCGACATTGTCATTAGTTCCTCCTTATCAAAATAGTTCCATCGTTTGGCCATCCTCTACTTATACGTCAGGCTCGAGTATTCCAACAGTTACCAGTTCGATAGATATTGGTAGCAGCTCTGAAGTGTCGACAAGTTTGGCCGGAGATACAACAGTTGGGTCCAGCACACCAGTACCTTCATCTAGCGATACGGTGTCTTCAAATGCTATGCCATCAAGTGAACCAGTTTCATTTGTTGTATCTTCAACTGTGGTATCTTCGAGTGCATCAGCTTCTCCATCACCAAGTGATTCAGTCTCACTTTTTGTATCTTCAACTGTTGTGTCCACAAGTGCTTCAGCTTCTGCATCACCAAGTGATTCAGTCTCACTTTTTGTATCTTCAACTGTGGTATCTTCGAGTGCATCAGCTTCTCCATCACCAAGTGACTCAGTCTCACTTTTTGAATCTTCATCTGTTGTGTCCACAAGTGCTTCAGCTTCTGCATCACCAAGTGATTCAGTCTCACTTTTTGTATCTTCAACTGTGGTATCTTCGAGTGCATCAGCTTCTCCATCACCAAGTGACTCAGTCTCACTTTTTGTATCTTCATCTGTTGTATCTTCGAGTGCATCAGCTTCTCCATCACCAAGTGATTCAGTCTCACTTTTTGTATCTTCAACTGTTGTGTCCACAAGTGCTTCAGCTTCTGCATCACCAAGTGATTCAGTCTCACTTTTTGTATCTTCAACTGTGGTATCTTCGAGTGCATCAGCTTCTCCATCACCAAGTGACTCAGTCTCACTTTTTGAATCTTCATCTGTTGTGTCCACAAGTGCTTCAGCTTCTGCATCACCAAGTGACTCAGTCTCACTTTTTGAATCTTCATCTGTTGTGTCCACAAGTGCTTCAGCTTCTGCATCCCCAAGTGATACCGTTTCGTCTACTGTCTCATCTAGCGTTGTGTCTTCAGGTGTTCCAGTTTTTACAAGTGCCTCAGTCTCTGCTTCGTACAGTGTTCCAGTTTCTTTAGGTAGCTCAGCTTCATCTACTGTTTCATCTACTTTATCTGTTGACACTTCTGTGTCTGCAGATTCTGCTTCTTTGAGTACTTCGCTTTCGTCCAGTGATACAAGAACACTTACTAGTCTCGCAGGTGTTTCGACAGTTGTTGAACCAAGTGGTTCAGCCACAACAGGTGTACCAGTCTTGTCTACTGAAGCTCCAAGCACCTCATCAGACGCCAGAACCTCTGAAGAAACTCCAGTTACAAAGTCTGTTCAAAATACTGCACTTACGTCGGCCTCATCAACCTTAGCTTCCTATAGAGAGTCTACAGCTGTTACTCCAACACCAAAACCATCTGGGAAGGATATTCCTTCATCTTCAAGAGGAAGTCAAACTCAACCAAGTGGTAATTCTGAAATCCCAACCGGTGAAGGTGATGTTTCTACAGCTGTTCTGGAAGCACCATCTCCAACCCAAACCCAGCAATTTACCACAATTATGACCAATACTCCTGGTAACAGTGGTAGCCCTCAAAAATCCAGTGGGACACCTAGTACTGATTCCCCTGGTACCGTATTACCTTCGTCCGGACACAACTCCGCTTCTTCAAGCTCGGGCTCACCTATCAATACTTATGAAGGTGCGGCATCTAAACCAAGAGCATCATTATACCTTTTAATGTCAATATTATTACTCAAGATTTTCATCTAGAGTGATAGTTGAGAATCTATGACCCTTTTCTTTTCTACCCGTCTTTCTGAGCTCAGCTATTTAGAGTAAGTATTATTCAATTTGAATTTATAGAACATATTCGTTTTAGACTGCGATTCGATTCAGTAAATCAACGTACGCCACCTTTTATAGGATTATAACTGCTTACGAGTATAACTAGATCCACATCTAACTCCTACAAATCGTCCAAAATATTATCATCGTAATTTAGCTCCAGCATTTTCACCAGTTTTGAAGGTAATGAGTAATCATTATCCAATAGTATTGATTTCGAAACGTTCAACTCACCTGAATAACTGTTGTTTCGAGAATGAGATAGACCTCCAGATAAGTTCATATTGCTATGGGCTGAATGGTGGTTGCTGGTGTAGATAGGTTTATGCACATGGCCCATACTTTTGAGTTTTTGATGGGATGGAGATCTTGATCTAGTAGCCATGGACGAAGACCGTATTAGCTCAGGACGAGGCGGCCCATTGGAAGGAAATCCTGTAGATGAATCACCTGTAGTTACAGGGGAAGCGGTTGATGGTGACTGTAGAGGGACATCAATTTTACTGGTTAGTGATGACGCAGACCCATTTTGGTGGTGAAAAAAGCCTGAATCATTATTGCCAAACAACGAGGGAGTTTTGTATTGTTCAATACTGGGACTCAAAGGCTGCAGTATTGAACCACTAGCACTATTTGATTTTGGGTTGATTGATAAATCAGGGGGGTGAGATTGAGAGTAGATGGAGTTGGAATCACTTTCAAAATCACTGAAGTCATTGGCCATACCATCATTCAAGGTGGCAGAATTGGCCAAAACAAACCTACCTCCCGAGTACCCCTTAAGGAGCAGATCAAACTTGATATTGTTTTCGTTAAGCTCGTCAAATTCATCTTTGAAGTCATCAAGGTTAGTTTCCACATCCACATCCACATCCACATCCACATCGAAATTGTCGTCAGGCTCCTGCTTTATTGATTGTATATCTCCAGGTTCGTTGGCATCGTCCTCTAAGGGAGCATTCAGTTTATGGTTTGCAAACTTCTCCGATGCCGCTTCGATGTCATTAGGATTGAAGTTTGCAGCAATTAGGGCTCCGTTTTCCCATTCCAATGGTAAATTCTTCAACAATCCCTCCTTAGCAATCAAATATTGAATGACCCTGTTAATGGGAACCACCAGATCGGTTTCTGTACCTGAAGACGACTCCACTATCTGATTTAGAAACTCTACTTTTGGAGCAGCCAACCTGATAACCTTCTCGAATGCCTGGGTCAAGAGATCCAAACGAGTCTCCAACAACTCCACATACCCACTGGGATGGCTCTTATCACGAAGCTTTTTCTTCTCTGTAAATACACATATCTTATTATCCTGAATGCATTTGTTACAAGGTTTTTTGCCGTCACATTTAGTCTTTTTAATTCTGCAGGCATCACAGGCCTTACCAACTCGCTTCTTTTTGTGCAAATGATGCGATAGTGACAGCAGGGAATGATGCAGAAGGTCATCCGGGGACGATGTCATATTGGAGTACATGTAATGGAGTACGTGTGATACTAATCTGAATAAATAAATGGACTATGCCAACAGCAAAAACCTGCAAAAGTATATTTGACTTATTATTGGTTTTGCGGGATTGCGCGGGTCTATTAGTTAGTTGCCCCAAGTGGTGATGAAGGCCCTAGTAGTGAAGTAGGTAGGCAATATTGTGTAGGAAACCCCGGAACAGATGCACCTATATATATATGGAAAAAAGCAACTGCAGTGTAGAGCCGTTCAGTTAGAAATTGTGATCATTTCGGCCCATATCAAAATTGGTTACCGATAGGCCTAGAACAGCCGACTTTCCGAGCTTTAGCTTTATTCTGGAATCTACGAATGTTTGATCCAACTGGGGACCTATTGCCGGGGGAATTGCTGTTTACGTCTGCGGTGTTTGTTTGAAGCTTTGACAACGTGTGTCGGCTATCCGCATCTGTATAGTTTTGCAATCTCTTTTACAGTCCAAGATCAGAACAAGACCATATTCTTGAGCCCACCACTGAGGAGTATTGTATTTTAGCACAAGAGCCCATCAATCAGGGAGTAATGAAAATGGCTCTTATTGCATATCCGGTATGGTAAATCGGGTGAGTGATTATAACACATCATGAGCTTTGAAAGTCACCAACCATTAGAGGTAAGACGTAAGGATCGTCCGAGGGAATTTTACCGTAGGGCAAATGATGCCATTTGTACATAATAACCGTCCTCAGTAGTATTTGTACAGTTTCTTGACGGATTAGTGGTAGTTCGTTTTGATCTCCATAATGTTTAGAGCTTGGACGTCAACTGACACTACGCTAATTGGCACATTGCCGGAGAAGTTTAATTGAGTATCGTAGTTGTAGAGAGTTACTCTTCTGTTTGGTAGCAGTCTAGTAACAGACTTATTATCTGGCCTACACCAATAGAAACAGAGATATACACCTGTATGCACTCGACTTCCAGAAGCTTGATGTAGTTTCTAGTAGCTTAACAAAGAGAGATGTCGGATGTCAAACTCTCCGGCAGAAAATCCAGGTGATGTGGAAGAGAAAAAGCTGATCCGGGCCGATAAATAGAGTACAAGCGATATGACATATGGTTCTATTCTCCCCGGTTCTCACACATAACTCAAAGGGACTGATACTTAATTAATATGTGGTCAGTGATAGAAGGTCACTTGTGCAATAACTCGTACTGCTATCGGGTGTTAAATAACCGACGCTACCGCAGCTAACAGTTAGATCAGTTAAATGCTCACAACCATAAAAATTGGCTGCAACAAAGCTGCAAGTAAGACGGCAAAACGAGGGAGAAGGTCCAAGAAAGTGTCAAGATGTATACACATAGTTGCAGGTACAACAGGGAAATTTCCAGTACGATCTCTTGCTCGCTCATTTACATTATTAGGGCAGTACTGACTATCTTTTTACGTATAGGTGTCTGTCAAACACATATTTAGTGCAAGAGGGTCATCACCTTTCAGGCGTATGGGGGCCCGTCGAATACACAAATACACATTTAGTCCAAAGGGGTAATTACCCGAAGATTGCTTTGACTCCGAATGTTGTGAGAGGGTAGAGGCAGGCGGTAGAGTCCAGGGAAACACAAACTAAATTCTGGAGCTTAGAGCACCAAAGTATCCGCATACTCTCCGCGTACTCTCCGCAAGAGACGAGAAGAATCCATAGCCTTATTGGGGTTAAATTGCATATTCACAAGCTCTTAAATGTGGGCTGAGGAATCTCGTGTGAAATGTATAGACGTCAAAATAAACATGAAAAATAAGAGTAAAAATAATCTAGAAAATAAAGTGTATATCGGAAATAAAAAAAGAAGAGTATAAATATTTTCGAAGAGATGGTCCATGATCATGCTGTTCGTCATAATGCCGTACGTGGTATACCATGTGAAACTAAAGGAGCAGCTCAATACTCTTGGATCATATTGGTTTTGAATTACGCCATCCTGGTTAATTTGATTGGGTATACAAAACTTTGCTGAATAATTGGTGCCAATTGTCATCGACAAGCCTAGCTTTAATTTATTTGAGTCTAACTTCTTGGGAATAAACTGTTTCAACCGTCCTAGAAAACGGAACTTCTATTTATGACTAAAGAAAGTGTGATTTCTACCACTTCTACATTAATCGAAACTTAAATAAAAGCTTCCAAACAAGGAGTCTACGAGGCCACTTATCATTTTTGCTGACTTTCACGAAGACGGCCCGCTGCTTTGGTCAAACAATGGCTATCGCTACCCAGCAGCATTCACGGCATAGGAAGTAAGGGCATAGGAAATAACGACATAAAATAACGACATAAAATAACGACATAGAAATAACGACATAGAAATAACGACATAGAAATAACGACATAGAAGTAACGACATAGTGCTACTAATCACGACATATCGGTACGCACACGCAACACAAACTAAATGCCAACGCCAGACCCGGGATCCGGACACCCGGCAAACACAGGAAATGAACACCGAGGCCGGGCAGAGCCCGCCAGCAACCACCCGGAGCACCCCACACTGACACTCCAGATTGTAGCCTCAGAATCGCTTCGCATTGAGCTAAATCCGTAAAATCAACCTCGATGGTTGGCAATTTGAATTGCGCAAATTATAGCAAAGAAAGTGCTGGAAAAAAATTGGTCATACGACTACCAAGCAGTGACATGGACTCCGACGGTACCGCTGAGAAAAACCCCAGGACCCATGCGTTCACTAAAAGATCGGACACATAGAAACCAACGTCTGCTTCAACAGTTGCCCTCCATCTCTGCCCCACCCTTATGTAGAGCCCTCGAACTCATCGCTGTCAGCCTCGGAGTTTCGGAGTTGGCCACCACCATTTCGTCGCCAATGTCGCGGAAATGGCGTGTGCCGCGCCAAACCCCCCAATTTTATGGATACCTTTCATCCGTTGGACAAAATGTATATAAACCTGTGAAATTGCTATTAATGAAAAATTTCCTTTTCTCTTTACTTGAATTGAATTGAAATATTTCATCTTTTTGATTTAACTTAACACATAAATTAACACAAACACAATGGCTATTACTGTTGGTATTAACGGATTCGGTAGAATCGGTAGATTAGTTTTGAGAGTTGCTTTGTCCAGAAAGGACATCAAGGTTGTCGCCGTCAATGACCCATTCATTGCTCCAGACTACGCTGCTTATATGTTCAAGTACGATTCTACTCACGGTAGATACGAAGGTGAAGTCACCAGCGAAGGTTCTGACTTGGTGATTGACGGCCACAAGATTGCTGTTTTCCAAGAAAGAGACCCAGCCTCTATTCCATGGGGAAAGTCTGGTGTCGATTACGTTATTGAATCCACCGGTGTTTTCACCAAGGTTGATGGTGCCCAAAAGCACATTGACGGTGGTGCCAAGAAGGTCATCATCACTGCTCCTTCTGCTGATGCCCCAATGTTTGTTGTCGGTGTCAACGAAGACAAGTACACCCCAGACTTGAAGATTGTTTCCAACGCTTCTTGTACCACCAACTGTTTGGCTCCATTGGCCAAGATTGTCAACGACAAGTTTGGTATCGAAGAAGGTTTGATGACCACCGTTCACTCCATCACTGCCACCCAAAAGACTGTTGATGGTCCATCCCACAAGGACTGGAGAGGTGGTAGAACTGCTTCTGGTAACATCATCCCATCCTCCACCGGTGCTGCCAAGGCCGTTGGTAAGGTCATTCCAGAATTGAACGGTAAGTTGACTGGTATGTCTTTGAGAGTCCCAACCACCGATGTCTCTGTTGTTGACTTGACCGTCAGATTGAAGAACCCAGCCACCTACGAAGAAATCTCCAAGGCCATCAAGGACGCTTCCCAAGGTGAATTGAAGGGAATCATGGGTTACACCGAAGATGCCGTTGTCTCCACCGACTTCTTGGGTTCCACTTACTCTTCCATCTTTGACGAAAAGGCCGGTATCTTGTTGTCTCCAACCTTTGTCAAGTTGATCTCTTGGTACGATAACGAATTCGGTTACTCCACCAGAGTCGTCGACTTGTTGGAACACGTGGCCAAGGCTTCCGCTTAACTATCCGTGGACCACTCCAAATTGTGAGCTGAAGATGCTATAGTATAGTATAAGGGTTTTCGGACCCAAAACACCACTTGTGCAGCAATGCGTATTCATTTGAATTATACAAGACGTTATCCTTGACACTCGTAGTACCACATGCAAAGTGCGATAATTGGCACCCATTCGTAGTACCACATGCAACGTGCGATAATTGGCACCCATTCGTAGTACCACACGCAACGTGCGATCCTTGGCATCCCGGCCCCAACGGCTGCAATGTCTCTATAGTAGCAGCTTACTGTCGAAGTGAATCGAACCTCATCGCAGCATTTATCGCGACCGCGACGATTTTCCAACTGTTGTTAATGAACATCAACAGTGTCTATACAGTCTACCGGGCCAGCAGTGCATGCGAGGTGTCAGAAAGACACAAGAGGGGACTAGTTGATGCAATTGCCACCTATGCCAGCTTGGCCGCAATCGTCGACGTCGAACGGGCTGCCATAGTTGAAAACACCTCTGTAGAGCTCTCTCGCACTGAGAACCTCCAGATCGTGAACATTAAGTCGTTCCGATCTGTGGCGTCGCACGTTGTGATCGTGTGTGGCCAACAAGAGCAAGAACAACACCACGACCACAAACCCAAACCAATCGTCCTCATAAGCTCGCCGGTTTCTGCCATAATTGTCCAGTTTCTCGAACAAGCCAGTGGCTGCGTGCTCGTACCACTAAAAATCAACCTCACGGCCGTAATTGCACATGTCCTCCACCGCATGTGTGGCAGCAGCGGCATCAGCCAGGCAGTGCAGAGTCTCGGAAACATCGAGCTCGTGTACACCACTCCGTCCAAGCATTTGCCGGATATCAGCGTCAACATTCCCCCTCAAGACCTCCAATACCTCCTCCCCGACTTCCAACAGTCGGTGCACCACTTCATCCACTCAACATCATCGATTGATTTGTCGAACCTTCGCATGTCCAAGTTCTTGAGCAACGGTGCCATGTTGACGGCCAACGGTAAAATTCGGATTGCCGATACCGTCGGCACGGGTGCCTTAATGCGTGCCGTAATGGATGCCTTATTTAAAAGGCCCAGTGTGCGGCTCCCTGCTAGTCCCCGCTAGTCGCTCATGCTTCGGCTCGGGTGCATTTTGTACACCCGACGAAGCCTTTCGTGCCTGGACCGTCCCACTTTGGTTGTTGGTCCGGATCGGAAGATCTAAGTCTAAGCTTCAGCCGCTTGTTTGTTTTAATGGTCTCCACTTTTATATAAAGTCTTGCAATTTAGGCTTTTTTCCAGTGATAACTGAATCTATTATTGAGATGGCTTCTATCCACGACGAGAAGGGTCCCGGAAGTGGAAGCGAAAGCATCGATGATGTTCACACCGACACCTACCGTGGGTTCAATTCCGATGTTGAGCAAGATATCAGACAGCTTGCCAGACAAGTCAGTCATGTTAGCCTGGTTGACGGCAAGGATTTGGGTCTCACCAGAACCTTAACATCCTTTCTGCAGGTGCCGGGCTTAAATCCTTTTGGTGATGATAATGTGGATCCTCGTTTGGATCCTAATAACGATGAATTCGACTCGAAGTTCTGGGTGAAGAATTTGAGGAAATTGATGGAAAGTGACGAGGATTATTATAAACCTTCGCTGTTGGGAGTGGCTTTCAAAGACTTGCGGTGTTACGGTACGGCTGTTGATGCTGATTACCAAAGCAACTTTCTCAATGGTGTTTATAAGGGTGTTACCCAGCTCATTCAGAAGTTTTCCAGAGAAAAGGAAGGGTCTGAATTCAATATCTTGAAGCCCATGGAAGGTTTGATTCGCCCTGGTGAGTTAACGGTTGTTTTGGGGCGTCCTGGTGCTGGTTGTTCGACTTTCTTGAAGACGGTGGCTGTTCAGACCTATGGGTTCAAAGTTGACCCCAACTCCTTATTAAGTTTCGACGGGATTCTGCCCCAAGAGATGGACAAGCATTATGCTGGTGAAGTGGTGTACTGTGCTGAGACAGAAAACCATTTTGCTAATTTGACCGTGGGTGACACTTTGGAGTTTGCTGCTACCATGAGAACCCCCGAAAACAGACCATTGGGCGTTAGCCGGGAGCAATATGCCAAACACATGAGTGATGTTGTGTTGGCCACCTATGGTTTGTTGCACACTAAAAATTCCATTGTTGGTAATGATTTTATTCGTGGTGTTTCTGGTGGTGAAAGAAAGCGTGTGTCTATTGCAGAGGCTGCCTTGTCCCAGAGTAAAGTTCAGTGTTGGGATAACTCCACCAGAGGTTTGGATTCAGCCACCGCTTTAGAGTTCGTCAGAGCTTTGCAATGTTCTGCTAAGATTCAACTAGTTACTCCTTTGATCGCCATTTATCAATGTTCTCAAGATGCTTATGACTGTTTTGATAAGGTCCTTTTGTTATATGAAGGTTACGAAATCTACTTTGGTAGTGCAAAGACAGCTAAGCAATATTTCCTTGATATGGGTTTTGAATGCCCACCTCGTCAAACTACTGCCGACTATTTGACCTCCATCACTAACCCTGCCGAGAGAGAAGTGCGTCCTGGGTTTGAAGGAAAGGTCCCAGTTACTCCATTAGACTTTTACAACTACTGGCGTCGCTCTCCAGATAGAGCTACTTTGATTGAGGAAATCGACAATTACTTGGTCGAGAAGAAAGATCATAGACAAGAGTTTGAGGCTCTGCACCACGCTAGACAGGCTAAGGCCGCAAGATCAGGTTCTCCTTATACGCTTTCTTACGCTATGCAAGTCAGGAAGATTGCTCACAGAAACTACTTGCGGTTTAAGGGTGATCCTTCCATCTCAATGTTTTCTGTGCTTGGTAACATTATCATGTCCTTGATTTTTTCTTCACTCTTTTACAACTTGCCCTTTGCCACCTCATCTTTTTATAATAGGACTGCTATTCTTTTCTTTGCTACATTGTTCAATGCTTTTTCTTCGATTTTGGAAATTTTCAGTCTATATGAAGCTAGACCAGTTGTGGAAAAACACAAGACATACGCATTGTATCACCCATCTGCTGATGCTTTTGCGTCGATTGTCTTTGAGCTCCCATTTAAACTTGTTACAGGCCTTGCTTTTAATATGGTGATCTATTTTATGTGTAACTTGAAGAGATCACCTGGACCCTTCTTCTTCTTCATTCTTATGGGATTCGGTGCTACCTTAACAATGTCCCATGTGTTCAGAACCTTAGGTGCTGCTACTAAGACATTATACCAAGCTATGACACCTTCTGCTATCATGTTAATGATTCTTGTGGTATACACTGGTTTCGTAATCCCTTACCCTGATATGCTTGGCTGGTCGAAATGGTTGAAGTTTATAAACCCCATCTCTTATACCTTTGAAGCTTTGATTTCTAACGAATTCCACGGAAGAAATTACCCATGTGACAATTACGTCCCTAGTGGTCCGGGATATCCCACCAACGGTACTTCTATTGCTTGTGGTTCTGTTGGAGGTAAGCTTGGTTCTGATTTCGTAAACGGTGATGATTACATTTATGCTTCTTACCAGTACAAGTGGGATCATGCTTGGAGAAATTTTGGAATCAATATTGCTTTCATGTTGTTCTTCTTAGTAACTTACCTCACCCTTTGCGAGTTCAACAAGGGTGCCAGGCAAAAGGGTGAAATCTTGTTGTTCCAAAGGAGTCAATTGGCAAAGATGAAAAAGAATGTTGTTGATATTGAAACTGGCGATCTTGAAAAAATCAACGATTACGACGTTTCAAACGATGACAGTTTGGACAAGGCCTACATTGCCAAAAATGAAAACATTTTCCATTGGAGACATTTGACTTACGAAATCAAGATCAAGAAGGAAGAGAGGGTTATTTTGAACGACGTTGATGGATGGGTCAAGCCTGGACAGGTAACCGCTTTGATGGGTGCTTCTGGAGCGGGAAAAACTACTTTATTAAACACATTGAGTGAAAGATTGACCATGGGTAAAATTACCAGTGGTACAAGAATGGTCAATGGTCATGAATTGAATTCTTCTTTTCAAAGATCAATCGGTTATGTTCAACAACAGGATTTACATTTGGAAACGGCCACTGTCAGGGAATCTTTACGTTTCTCTGCTTATTTGAGACAACCAGAAAGTGTTTCAAAGGCTGAAAAGGATAACTATGTCGACTACATTCTCAAACTTTTGGAAATGGAAAAGTATTCTGATGCTGTTGTTGGCGTTGCTGGTGAAGGTTTGAATGTTGAGCAAAGAAAGAGATTGACCATTGCTGTTGAATTGGTTGCTAAACCAAAGCTTTTGGTATTCTTAGATGAGCCAACTTCTGGTTTGGATTCTCAGACTGCTTGGTCCATTTGTAAGTTGATTAGAAAATTGGCTGATCATGGCCAAGCTATTTTATGTACCATCCATCAGCCTTCTGCCATTTTGTTGAAAGAATTTGATAGGTTGTTATTCCTTCAGAAAGGCGGCGAGACTGTTTATTTTGGCGAATTGGGTAAAGAGTGCAAAACTTTGATCGATTATTTTGAAAAGTATGGAGCACATAAGTGTCCTCATGACGCCAATCCTGCTGAATGGATGTTACAAATTGTCGGTGCTGCTCCAGGATCCCATGCAAACCAAGACTATCATCAAGTATGGAAAAATTCTTCAGAATACCAAGATGTACAGAGGGAGTTGGATTACATGGAAGCGGAATTGTCTAAACTCCCAATAGACACTTCAGAAGAAAGCATGAAGTCTTATGCTCTCCCAGTTTACAAACAATATTGGATTGTTACGAAGAGGGTGTTCCAACAATATTGGAGAACTAACACTTATTTGTACTCTAAGTTTATCATGGTTATTGCTACTGCTCTTATCAACGGGTTTTCATTTTTCAAAGCTAACAAATCCATGCAAGGTTTGCAAAATCAATTGTTTTCTATCTTTATGATGTTGACCATTTTCCAAACACTTGTAACCCAGTATCTCCCCATTTTTGTTAAACAAAGAGACTTGTATGAAGTTAGAGAAAGACCATCTAAGTCATTCAGTTGGGTGACTTTCATCCTTTCCCAGATTACTTCTGAAATCCCATGGTCCATCGCCGCTGGTACAATCAATTTTTTCTGCTGGTATTACCCTATCGGTTTCTACGCCAATGCTGAGCCTACAGATGCAGTTACACAGAGAGGCGCATTTATGTGGTGGCTTATTGTCTTGTTCTTCTTGTATTGTTCAAGTATGGCACAATTGGTCATCTCTTTCAATGAGCTTGCCGACAACGCTGGTAATTTGGCCAATCTATTGTTCTCGCTTTGTCTTATCTTTTGTGGTGTCTTGGCTTCGTCAAAATCAATGCCAGGATTCTGGATCTTCATGTATAGATGTAACCCTTTCACCTATTTTGTGAGTGCAGTAATTTCAACAGCTTTAGCTCATTCCGATGTTCTGTGTGCTGAAAGGGAATTCACTAAGTTCATACCACCAAAGGGTATGACCTGTGGTGAATACATGAAAAGTTATATGTCAGTGGCTGGGGGTTACTTGACTGAACCCTCTTCGACAACTGAATGTAATTTCTGTCAAATGGCCACTACTGATGCTTTTTTGAAGCAGACCGGTGCAGAATTCGACAACAGATTTAGAGATATGGGAATTTTCCTTTGCTTTATCATTATCGACTATTTGTTGATCATGTTCTTCTACTGGCTCGCTAGAGTCCCAAAGAAGTCAAGGCAAAGACAATCATAAGGCAGTCTGTGCTGTTTTGTTTTACATAATATCCTGAATATGGTGTCATTATTTAATATTGAAATATAGAATATGAACTCACTACGAGATAATTTCTAATTTTTTAACTTGGTCTGATTTATAGGACTCAGTTCAAGCTGTACGCTCGGCTTAAACAGTAGACAAAACGTAGAGGCTCAAAGACGCTCTCCAATTAGCTATAGGCATAGTGCATGGATCTTTGATTGAGCCATGAGGGATATATCTTCGAGCAGAGAGTCTTGTACGAAGCTTCCTCCTCTTATTGGTATTAAATTTGGCAAGCACAACGCTTCTCCATTATCCGAAATGTAAACTACCGCTTCACACTACACAAACTTTACCATATTATCATGTTACCGGAGAAGCAGAGAGATTAGAAACCGAACGTTCTACAACAAGATCTAACACTCTATACCTTAAAGTTCATTACTGAGACTTTCAAGTTCGACTCTTCCTCGTATAAAGTGCATTTAATGCCACGAATACACAAGGGAATTCGAAAACAAAGTGCGCGTTTTGAATCGGAGTGAAAATTTTAGACACGTACAACCATTATGTCTTCCAGCATTGATGTTAATAGCACAGAAGGGTTGAGTCGCCGGACCAGGTCTAAGGCCAAGGCGGAACAAAGCATATCGCCACAACCAGTTGAAGAAGAAATTGACGCTGGAGCAGCCAAGTTGCAGCGGGAAGATGAAGCTCAAGAGTTTAGCACTGCTTTAGCTGCTTTTGAAAGCTGGTTTGGACCAATTTTCTTTACGGGGCTTTCATTCTTTGTCAGAATGTACAGAATTCTGATCAACGATAGTGTGGTGTGGGATGAGGCCCATTTCGGTAAGTTTGGCTCTTATTACTTGAGGCACGAATTCTATCATGATGTTCATCCTCCTTTAGGAAAGATGTTGGTGGGATTATCCGGTTATATTGCAGGCTACAATGGATCATGGGACTTCCCTAGTGGGGAGAAGTTCCCAGACTACATTGATTACACGAAGATGAGAGTTTTTAACGCTGTTTTCTCCAGTTTGTGTGTGCCTTTAGCTTACTACACCTTCAAAGAAATTGGATTCCAAACCATCACCACTTGGTTATTCACCACCATGGTGTGTTTGGAGTTGAGTTACGTTACTTTGGGTCGCTTCATATTGTTGGATTCCATGTTGTTGTTCTTCACTGTGGCCACCGTGTTCTGTTTCTGTAGGTTCCACAATTTCAACGAGAAGCCCGAGAAGGCATTTACAAGAAAATGGTGGAAGTGGTTGTTGTTGACCGGGGTTTCGATTGGATGCACCTGTTCTGTCAAAATGGTAGGTCTTTTTGTGACTCTGTTAGTGGGAATATACACCATTGTTGACTTATGGAACAAGTTTGGTGACAGATCCATTTCTTGGACCAAATATTCCTATCATTGGGTGGCTAGGATTTTTGCTTTGATAATAGTTCCTTTGTCCATTTTCTTAGCTTGTTTCAAGGTCCACTTTGACTTGTTATACAAGACTGGTACTGGTGACGCCAATATGTCGTCTTTGTTTCAAGCTAATTTACTCGGTTCCGATGTCGGCGGTGGTCCAAGAGACATTGCAATTGCCCACTCTATTATTACATTAAAAAATCAAGGTTTAACTGGCGGTTTGTTGCACTCCCATGTTCAAACCTTCCCTGAAGGTTCCAAGCAGCAACAAGTTACCACTTATTCCCACAAGGATTCCAACAACAACTGGATTTTCCAAAGGGCCAGAGGCTTGGACTCTTATGATGCTAAGACCAATGAAGAAATTGAGTACATTTTGGAAGGAATGCTGGTCAGATTAGTCCACCCTATGACCGGTAGAAACTTGCACACTCACGATGTTCCAGCTCCAATTTCTAAAGGACACTTCGAAGTCGCTGCGTACGGAAACTTAACTATTGGAGATCTTAAGGACAATTGGATCGTAGAAATTGCTGAGCAAACTGGTGATGAGGACAAGTCCAAGCTTCACCCATTGTCTACCTCTTTTAGATTGAAGAGCTCAGTGATGAATTGTTACTTGGGTGTTACGGGAGTGAACTTACCAGCTTGGGGTTTCAGACAAGGTGAAGTTGTTTGTTTTAAGGATCCATTCAAGAAGGACAAGAGAACCTGGTGGAACATTGAAAGTCACCAAAACACATTGTTACCCCCACCACCGGAAGACTTTAAATTGCCAAAAACTCGTTTTATCAGAGACTTTATCCAATTGAACTTGGCCATGATGGCTACAAACAATGCTTTGGTTCCAGATCTCGAAAAGCAAGATGATTTGGCATCCTCCGCTTGGGAATGGCCTACCTTACATGTAGGTATCAGATTATGTTCTTGGGCAAATGACAAGGTCAAGTATTTCTTAATTGGATCTCCTGCCACTACATGGACCTCATCAGTTGCCGTTGTGCTTTTCGCTGGAATGGTGGTATGGTATTTGCTCAGATGGCAGAGACAATTTGATGACTTTGGTGGTCAAGCACACAAATTAAAGTTGTTCATCATGGGAGGTATTTATCCTATGTTTGGCTGGGGATTACACTTCATGCCATTCGTTATCATGGGAAGAGTTACCTACGTGCACCACTACTTGCCAGCTTTATACTTTGCCATGATGGTTCTCTGTTTCTTGATTGAACACTTCACCACTCCTTTGAGAAAGTCCTCTAAAAAGGTCTACAATTTGATCTACATTGCTGTGTACTCTGTGTTTTTCGGTGTCGTAGTAGGATGTTTCTGGCACTGGAGATACGTCTCATGGGGTATGGAAGGACCCAAATCCAACTGGGCTTACTTGGACTTGTTGTCCACTTGGAGAATTAATCACGAAAACAGCCAGTAGTTACCTTCAATAAAAACATCGATCTTTAAATTCGCATTCATTTTTTTCCAGCCTCACAAACGTCATCTAAAGTGATCAACCATTACTAATGTACGCTGCTAGTACCATCAGACACGCACGTCTTTTGAAGCCTATCAGGACATTTGTGACCTCAGGGTTTGTGCCAACGAGGCTATACTCTGTGGAACCAAGGACTTTGAAGGCTTCCTCACTTAAACCGGCTGCGAACGATTTTGCTAAAACCAGATTGGTGAATGGCCAAACAAACATGAAAATAGCCATAACGGAGAGAGCAAGTCAGAAGTTAGCTCATATAGCAGACAAGGACAGCGACCCAGACTCAGCATTGCTTTTAAAAGTGGAAAGTGGCGGATGCCATGGATTTCAGTACGATATAAAGTTGACTAATCTCAAAGAAGAGTTGGCTAGGAATTCAGATTTATTGGTATTCAAGAGGTCGACCCCTTCTCTGGATGCACAGCTTATAATAGACGAGAGCTCACTTCAGATTCTACAGGACTCTAAGCTTGATTATACTACCGAACTTATAGGAAGTCAATTCAAGATAGTCGAATCACCCTACACGACATCAGCATGTGGATGTGGCAGCTCGTTTGATTTTGATTTCGACAAATTGGCACAGAAGCAAGGAGAAACGATTTGATCAGAAGTATATGATATTCGATGTATATAGATAATAAAATAACAAGTAGATCAGGCCAACAACAATTCTTTAATGGAGTTGATGGACTTTGAAGCAAAGAATCTAACATCAGAATCATCGTCGTGGACCAAGGTATTCAAGTTTTTCAAGACGTTTTGCTCAATGACAGAGTTGTCACTCAGCTTTGAAGAAGCCAAAGTCTCGGCTACATGCAAATAGCTGGTTGCCAAATTAAATCTGATATTAGGAACCTTGTCATCAACCAAGTCAGTTAAAAATGGTATGATCTTTTCAATTATTGTTTGGCGATCCAACACTGGAGTCAACTCGTTCAAGGCAAAAACACATGTTATTCTTATAATAAAGCTTGCAAAATCAATATTAATTTCATCATTATCATTATCATCATGGATTGTGTCATCATTGTTATCATTATTGTTGAATGTTGGATTTGTGTGAGTGTTATTCTTGATGGAGATCAACTTATCTACGATGTATTTGTTAGCCCAGCTTGATCCAAAGATCTCGGTGATTTTTCTTAAGTTCTTTACTGACGCTTCTCTTATGGCATAAACAGAATCCCACAACCACGATAAGCATAATGACAACAATTCTTTGTTGAAGAATTCTTCTCCAAGTTGATCTGCCAACTTAGGAATATATTCGATTATGGCTAACCGGACCCTCCACTTGGAGTCCTGTGCTAATTCGGTGATAGCAGGTAACAAACTAGTGGTTAACAAATTAATTCCAATAGTTTCGTCCACTATAGACAAATTAGAGATGATATTCAACCTAACGTCTGGAAATTCATCCTTCAACATGTTGAGGAAGATAGGCAATAAATTATCAATTGTAGATTGTTTGGACAAAATAGAAGATAATTCGGTAATGTTTAAGGCCAATGAGCTTCTAACGTTTTCTTGAGGGTCTTGACTCAATTCGTTAACAACTGGTAAAATTTTGTTCAATACAGTTGGTTTTAAAGATTCGAACTTGTTCAACAGTTTACAAAAAGCAGGCAACTGCTTGGCGATAGCCTTTCTAACTTCTCCTTCATTATCTTTCATAAGAGCAACGAATGGATCGATCAACTGAGCTAATTTTGCCTCTTCACCTCCAAAGTTATCAGCAATCTTACTGAACCTATCGGCGGCAGTGTATCTGACTCTCCAACTTTCATCCGACATCAATTTCAAGGAATTGATCAAGAAATCAGAATTATGGCTGTGGTCTTGAATCTTTTGGAAGTATTCCAATATGGAAATCAACACGTCGATACTCAAAAACTTGACGGAGTCCTGGTCATCATTGATCAAGCTTTGGAACATCTGACTGATGATTTCCCAATCTTTGTTGGTCACCTTATTGGGGTCACTTGGTTTGAGGAAAGTGAACTCAGTCAACTTATTTATGATGACAGGCAAGTTTGTAGCAGCACTTCTCCTTACCATTGGGCCGTCGTCTGTGATCAATTTCAAGTAGGATCCCAATAAGTCTTGTCTGACTGAAGCTTCCACTCTTATTATTACAGACTTGTACAAGCCACAACTAGCAATTCTCTTGGAGAACCAGTTGCCTTGACTCAAATCTCGAATAATTGGCAAAAAAATATTGAAAAGCTCTTCATCAGTCAATTCTTCACTGATTCTGTTCAACGAATCAATGGCCTTGTCTCTTACAATGGGCTCTTCAATTGGAGCCAAGTGCAACAAGATCTGGATCAAGGGTTCACAGTTCTGATGTCCTCCAACCAACGGAAGGAAGTCTCCCAACTTGGTGGCCAAAACAGCAAACACCTCCTCTTCGTCATCCTGCGCAACGTCGTTCAAAAAAGGTAACAACTCGTCGATGGTCCTTTCGGGGCCAAGGGCCATTGCTATGGTGTCGACTTTTTGCATGGCCTGCACTCGGTTGCTGACGTCGTCGTGCTTCAACTCGTCCATCAAGAGCGCCAAGGGATATAAGTCGTCATTGAAGTTGTCCATTTTCGGGTGAACTGGTTTGGGTTTCGGAGGTTTTATCGATCAGTGCTTTGGATTTTAAGGATTGTTGATGGACGTCGAGATTTCTAGCGAGGGAATTTCGGGCGCAGACACGCCCACCTTTAGTGTGATGGAAAGTCAGGGAGCAGTTGGTGGAGCAGCACAGGGGAAGCAGGGCACGCTTGGGGGTAGAGGGTGTGATCGGGTGCGGGTGCGAGATGGATGTGTGCTTGTTTGGAGCGGGCTAGGAAGTTGGGGTGTAGCACGAGGTGAATGGGTGCTTTCTCAGTGGGCTCGACTAAAAATGTGTGTTCTACGAGAGATGTGGGGCCTTAGGCAGAATTCAGTCCTACAGAGAAGTATGCTTACAGAAGGTGTTTCAAGGGAGATATTCGGGTTGTATGGGTGCACCACCCGGACTTCTGGGTAATTGAGCATTCCACTGCATAATTAGTTCAAATGCCACATTGATTTGTAACGTGACACACCAAAACCGTTTTTTGTCAGTTCACGAAATTTCACTGTCGAAACCAATTATTAGCAGTTTACAATGAGTATTCCAGATCAATATGACACAGTAGCAGGATCGTTGGACCCTGACACCAAGGTGAAGTACCTCGAGATGCTTGGGGAGTTTGAACTGTCCCTTGACACCCACTGGAAATTTGAAACGGTGGCCGGAGTTTTCAAGCAGTCTAGTGATGAGACAGACGAATTTAAATTCGACTATTTGAAAGAGGACTTCGGAAGGGTTTTGTCGTGGGAGGAGACGTTCTCCAAGTTGGACGAGCTCAATGCTAATGCTGCTGCAAATGAGTCGTACAAAATATTTTTTTTGGCCCGGCACGGACAAGGCTTCCACAACTTGGCCAACTCAAAGTATGGCCAGAAGGCATGGGAAGAGAAATGGTCCCATCTCAACGGTGATGGGGAAATAGTGTGGGCACCAGATCCGGAGTTGACGGAGCTTGGGTTGAGTCAGGCCCGTGATAATGCCCATGTATGGGCAGAACAGTTGAAGAAGGGTGTAAGAAAGCCCACAGTTTGGTTTGCATCTCCATTCAGAAGAAGTGTAGATACTTTAATTAACACCTGGAATGAGCACATAGACATTTCTAAGGTTAAGCCCCTTATCAAGGAGGATTTCCGTGAAACTATTGGAGTACACCAGTGTGATAAACGATCTCCTAGGTCTCTAATTGCAGCCAAATACGAGCCTTTGGGGTTCGTTATCGAGGACGGATTTGTGGAAGAGGATATTTATTTCAAAGACGATTACCGAGAAACAATAGAGGAGCACGCCATTCGTATTAACCGGTCATTCCAGTTCATCTTTGACAACTACAAAGACAGCCTGGTGAGCATCACATCTCACTCGGGAACTATTAGAGCCCAGCTCTTGGTATTGAACCATAGACCATTTATGATTGGGACCGGAGGAATGATCCCAGTGTGTGTAAAGGGAACCAAGTTGCCAACTAAAACTTAAATAGATCTCAAAAGATAAACTTAGAGTTAACTAAGAGTCAAGGGCGCATCTTGGCGATAGTAGTCGTTATCGCAACGAGAATAAGAAAGGGGTGACTCTAGAAGCTAAGAGTGAGAGACTAGATGTAACTGGAGTGAGTAGTGGCCTTTAGGATCTGGCTGGGTATGCAAAGGGATCGTGCAAATGAAATTCCTGGAACGAGTTCCATGACTATCGCTAAATTTATCCTTAAAAGCCTCGTAAGTGTGCAGTACGATTGGCTCACCGAACCTCACAGACAAAGTAAGATGACGACAGTAGCCAACTTTGCCTTTGCAGCATGTGTCCATCCATGTAGAATTTGAGTTACGCAAATGCCTTTGCAGCATGTGTCCATCCATGTAAAATTTGAGTTACGCAAATGACTTATCAGTGTCCATCCATGCAGAATTTGAGTTACGCCTTATCACGATGTATTTTCGGAAAAGGTTGAAGCGTCCGTCAGTTGCATGTGTTTTTACAAGTTCTTCATGTCATCACAACCGGCTAGTCGTAGGCTCTATTATTTACCTATCGAAACGATCTCTCCATTGGAGCAGATAATAAAGATGTCTGGCCGCATCTATCGACGTCGGATATTTTATTGTGCCCCAATGTCAGTCGACCAAAACTGTATTTTTCCGCCTCAAGTGCAGTGAAGGATGGGACAATTCTTGCCCATAATATTACTCTATACACTCCGCAGTGATCAGAAACCATTGTCTCTAAGAGTGCGAATATTCTTCTGGTAAAGGCTCACACGAGGTCTTAACATTTGAGGCCTGGAAGACAAAAATCTACAGATGGAAGGAGGGAGAATTTTTTAACGTGAAATCCTTTAAAAACGAGGAGATTCCCCAACTCTGCCCCAACTGAAGACTATATCACCTCCAAAGCACTTTATTTAGCTGCGGTCCCTGTCCTGTTTCAGTGTAGGTTTGTGTCTTGGCCTTATCTGAGTAGAAACAAGAAAAAAAAAATTGTCAGGTGAAGTTTGTTTGTGAGACAGAGATAAATAAGACAGAATAGTGTTTCCGTTGCCATAAGGTATAGATCCTCTTCTAGATGAAGTTTGGCAAAGCTCTTCTAGAGTTGACTATTCCCGAGTGGAAATCCTACAACCTCGACTATAATGACTTGAAGAGCCAGATCCGTTTAGTTTCAGAGAACAAGGCTAGTCTTTCCTCCTTGAACAGTAAGTTTGTTCTGAACTTTGATGTAATAAACATGTTCGTCAAGACCAAACACGCAGAAGTGTCCCGTAAGTTGGAGTACTATGAGAACAATTTCGATACACTTTTGGAGAATGATGATGGACCAAACGTAAGGTTGATAAAGATGGATATCTTAGTATCAAATTTGATAGACTTATCGATTACTCTCAAGAAGCTTTCCAAGTTCATTTTAATCCAGAAAATAGGCACCAAGAAAATCTTTAAGAAGTTTCTAAAGAAGTATCCCGACGAGGCTGTGAGCTCCAAGGTTGTATTGAATTTGAAGTTATTGCTTAACAGAGACTGCATGTGCTTCGTGAACATCAGCTTAGTGGACCTCACTCTCAAGCTTACCAACTTGATCAACGTGATTAAATTCGAAATGAACAAGCTACGTAACAAGGATCTGGAAGCTGAACAAGACTCTATATTCCCAGATGAGGAAGGAGACTTCACCAATTTGAGGTTCGACTTCAATTTTCTTTTGAAGAAAAACTTCCTGTTGACTTTCTTATTTCCTGATGACCCCAGTAATCTTAACGAAGTGTTGTTAAATATGAACATTTACTTGAACTTTCAGAGGTTGACGGATAAGGAATCTACCAACTCGATTATTTTCCTTCAGAACGAAGAAAATCCAAATACTCAACCATCGTACGTTCTTTCAGAACTTGATGAGTCTCATTCGTTGATGATAAGTTATATTGGTGGATTAAGAAAGTTCAGTTACTGCTACCTTCCGAATCACATTATTGACGTGATGTTCAGATACCTTCATGATTCTACGAATGAAGATTTTGAAACTGAACTCAAAGACTATTTCCACTCCTACAAGGTCAACTCTTTGACTAAGTTAACCATCGATTCAATTCTCAATAACAATCTTAAACCCAGGGCAAAGGTGTACTACAAGAGCTTGAGGTACTACCTAAATAAGTATTCGCAGGTCGAAGACAATGAGCTGGGCTTATTGAGCGAGTCCCTAGAGGATGACTATTTGTTGCAATTGAAGTACGACATTAGCACTACCAATTCAGCTGAACAGATTAATACAACGGAGTTCAAAGTTGACTCAGACCTCGACAAGTTCCCATTCAATTTACTTCATGTGAATTCTAATGATTCTAACTTGTTGAGGTTTGAAAAGACGTTATTGACTGAAATCAAAGACGATAACCAGTTGGTTAACAAATTCTCCAATGCACATTTAGGAATGTTACCAGGTACAATTCAAAAGTTGGTAAAGAACAATAATTCAATTAATCTTTTCAGGAACTTCGACATATTCCAGTACATGCTCTCTTCATACTATAATGTCGTTCCACATGATATCAATAACCACTTCTCCAAGCTTCTCAATGTGAATTTGTTCAAGAGTTTCGAGAATATAGACAACTTCAACAATGATTTGAACTTTGACTCATATATCTTGAGGGATAACACAGACAAGATTTTGAAAAATCAATTATCGTTGAACGATTTGGAGCACCAGAGTAAAATGCTGAAGCAGAAACTGCCGAAGAACCTTAAAGTAGGTCCACAATTCAACAATCGCCCCAACCTTGCTAAGAACAATTCTCTTCAATCAATGTCTTCTTCATTCAACTTATCAGTTTTTACCAACGACAAAAGCAGGTATAACGAGTTCGATGATTTGATAAAAGATGAAGACAATGAAAGTTTGAGGCAATTTTGGAATGAAGAGCCTGATGCAAGGTCAAAGAAAACCAACTCCAATTCCAATCTCAGCAATCTTGTGTTGAACCTTATTAATATCAAGTCAAGAATAGGTAGAAGTGGTGAAACTGCATCTTTACTTGGTTCCAACGAATATTCTAATGATTTCCAATCTAACTCTGGAATTTCCAATTCCAATCAAAGCTTAGAATACTATTCTACCTTGCACGATTACTACTACGAACACGATAAGATAGTATCATTTTTTTATCTAACCTTGAGTTTTTCATCAATTTTTATAGCCAGTGTGGAAATTGGAATCTCCCTCAGCATTTTGAAACTTAGAGAAACCAATCAGTTCCAAGTGAACGACAATTTGTGGTTTTTTTGTGTCCTTACCATAGGAAACATCATTTCATTCATTTGCTCCCTAATTGCATTCAATCTCGTATTTAAACGATTTTCTGGCCCGCCTTATTTACACTACGGTGTTATAGTTATCAGTTTTGCATTGATTCTACTATGCATTATATTGTGTGCTTTGCTATTCTTTTTATAAGGAAGCAGGTATGCACTTTTTTAGACTTTACTTTAGAATTGTTTATTTATACAATAATGTTGACTCGTTCACCCGGTGATCTATGATTAGTAGAATTATGAACTATCCCGGCTTCACTACCACCACCAAACGTATGATAAACCTGCTCTTTCCCGTCTCCTTCGGTGTAAGCAATCTCAGGTATGCTGCATTCGAATTCAAAGCCATTGAAATCATGAACATCCATTTCCTTGATTTTATCTTCTGGTGTTAACATGAAAAACTCAATTTTATCATTCTTACGTACTTTAGCGTCAGGAGAAATTACGATAGTGTCAGCCTTGGCACCCCACCCCCCACCACCAGCTATCACCTGGAATCTATTCTCATATTGTTCCCCGTTCACATCTGAAGTTAGTTTCAAGTATACTTCAGTTTCCTTGGATTTAAGACTCATTAACTTGTCATTGTTTTCCAAGTATTTAGCGGCAGACTTGTTGTTAATTGACTTGATCAAGTTTCCGATGCAATTGGTGACGTACATAGGCTCATCAAATAATGGAGTCCATCGATCTAGCGTTGCGACTTTTGATGGCACTATTGCATCAGGTGGAAGTGTAACTTCGAGCAGTTTGAGTAGCTTGTCGTGGTATTGGCCAGTCTCAGGGTCATTTCTGGGATCAAGCTGGAACAAAGTGATTAAATTCCCCGTTGTGAATAAGGAGTTTGCTAGAGGAAGCTGTATATGATGCTGATTGAAATTTAACTGGAACTTGGAATCGGTCTTTTTCCAATTCTTTGCAACGTTTTCTTGATAGATTTCTCCAGAGATGTCCAAGTAGCTATCCAGCCAGAGTGTACTGACTCCATGTCTGGAGCCTTTAACTGTATCTACACCTGCGACTATCACTTGAATTTTTGAGTCGAAGAGCTTGATAGCTTCTTGGGTGACACTGCTCAATTTCGAAGGGGTAGATAAAAGTATCACGGACTTGGGCGAGAATGAGGATCTAGATATCCCCAGACCAGCGGGATTCAACACACTCCTCCACGATATTTCTAGATTTCTCCGTGAATTAGAAATGCTTCTGATTTGGGTGTACATTGATATTGAAAATTCGATGAGATTGGTTTTACTATAAATGTGAGATTTGGCTGCAACAGTTGTTTGCATTTAAATGATAAAGTACATATCTACTCAACTTCTGAGATTGGGCGTTTAGTTCTCTGAGCCTCCTCAGAGTCCTCACCACCTTCTACAGTTCTTTCAGCTTGCTCCATCAACTCTGGCACGTTAACACCATCGCCTTCTTCGAGCACCTTTTTCAATACGGGCCCCCACACAGACTCTGGTTTGTGGAAATCTTCGAATTTGAAGGTATTCTTCCCAAGTACCCACTCACTTTGTTCTACTCTGATTAATTCCACCATATAAGCCGAACTTTCCATTGCTCTTCCAATATCACTTATGAGACTTCTTATGTAAGTACCAGAGCCAACGTCGCATGTTAAATGCATCAATGGTAGCTTCTCTTGGATGTCTTTGGAGACTTTGGGTACACCGGTTGTCTTTTGCAAACCTTCCTTTTCACACTTTTCCAAGTACTGAGAAGAAAAGTAGAGAGCCGAGTCGTTTAAGGTAGGGTTGTTGAATAATGCGTTTTCTTTAGGTTCACCATTTTCGTCCAATTCACTCTTGATTGGTTCGAATGGGTGCTCGACAGAGAGAAGATCCGACTCATGCACTTTGATGTTTGAAATCTTCACGTCTCTGGTTTTGATGGGGAAAGGTAGAGGTTTGCCTTCTCTGGCGTAATCGTATAGTGGTTTTCCATTCATTTTCAAGGCCGAGAAAATGGGAGGAGTTTGTTTGATATCACCGATGAACTTTTCCACCGCATCCTTCACTACTTCCGGAGTTATGTGGCTGACCTCGTTCCGGGTCAAAATCTCTCCTTCAGAGTCTCCGGTTGTAGTTGAAATTCCTAAGAGTGCTTTCGTCTCGTAGACCTTATTACATTCGCCCAAGTAGTGCTGCAATCGTTTGGTTCCACTTCCTACTCCAACCACAAGAACACCACTCGCAAGTGGATCCAATGTTCCTCCGTGGCCGATCTTGATCTTTATCTTGGAGACTCTTTTGGCAATTCTTTCTTTGGACCAGCTCTTATCTGTGCTCAAGTTTTGAGTGGTTAGGAGCTTCATGTTTTCCAATTCCGACAGAAATATGTGACTCTTGGTGAAAAGGTGCTGCAAGTCCAATATGCATTTGGAGCTTGTCACCCCGGATGGCTTGTCTATCGCAAATATGCCCTGCATTGCCAGAGATGGTTTTATCTTCATCAATAGTTTTTGAGATGAGATGCGAACATTTTATTATGTTCATTAAGTGGGATTGGGCACCTGGATGTCAAGGGATAAGTAGCCATTGAGACGGGGGGATATGATGGTGAAGGAGTCGTGAGTGTCATTGATGTCGTTGATGTAGGCCTCGAGTTTTCGTAGGTGTCTTTTAGCCCAGAGGTGGCCGTTGAAGAGCTTGGAGTATAAAGTGGCCGTTGCGACATCCAATATTGACTCAGCAGCATTGACGTACTCGTAGGGATTGTAGGCCGTATATAGATGCTTGTTGATTGTCCGCACGATGTCCTGGAGTTCCTGGACGTCTACGATGTTGGAAAGTGGTGTAAGGGAAGTAGCCCCAAATCCGGTCCCGTCGATGTGGCCAGTCACTTGGAACCGAGTCTCGTCTTGCTTGACAATGGCCGCAGGTTCTTTTCCCGGCCTTAGAACGGAAAACTGGGGTATCAAGTCGGAAAACTGTATGGTGTCGTATATCCTAGGGATCCGAACAATACGGGTGCTTTTATAGATGGAGGAATGTGGGGCGGCGTAGACGTTGGGAAAATGATTCACCACCACGGCCTGCAGTCTGCGATTCACACTGTCATCCACAGGGTCATAGTCATGCACGAGGAACTCGTGGTAGTTAAAAAACTGCAACGATTCTAGGACTGGCTCTTGCTCCATGGTCTGGTCAATACAGTGAAGGAGTCGTGCGCATGCGATTGTTGATTGATGCGAATTTTTTTGATCGTCCGAAGTTTTTTTTTCACCAACACAGTTCTTCACTTTGAACACCGAACAAGCTATTTTGGATCGGGATACTTGTCTAAAGAGCTTACAATGATGATAATGAGTCCTGGAGACTCTATTTTCTATAACCCAGCTCAGTTGATTAATCTGTTTCATGAGAAGAAAAAAGTATCTGAACAAGTTCTTTAGGTAAGTAGCCTACTCCAGAATAGTTTTATTTTATATAGTTCATAAATTAGAATGCCGTCTCTGAAAGTAGCGAGTCCAGGGGCAGTGGAACCAAGCTGGGTATGCTCCGAAGCGTTGTACCCCTTCGGGCGAGCTCTGTAGCCAAGTCATCGAGCGGTCGCTGGCCCACTTTAAACCATCCAATTCGCGAGCCAAAAAATTTTTCAGTGAAAGCAGTATCCATGTTGCCAGTAAGACAATTAGGGCGCAGCTTCCTCAAAGTGGGAGCTTGTACAACCGTAAGTGGGCCGTGGATGGCTTTTGCTATCAGGTCTCAAAGTACGGCGAGTGTCAACGCTGGGGAAGCAGGTAAAACCTCATCAGTTGAGACTCCAGTAAGATCTGAACCCAGGAAGCAAAGGTCAAGATTGAACCCCAAGCTCTACGAGATTCGGTCTCAAATAGAAAACACCATCAACAGCTCGCATGACACTCGTGAAAGTACTGAAATCTTCGAGGAAGGAGTATCGTATTTGAGGGAAATTCAAGCCGCTGAAAGCATCGACTCTTTCGACGTTTACATCAATTTCCAGAAGTTGGGTCTCAGGTTAATCCAAAAGTTGATTGATAGCCATGCTTCTAGCGAGGATATCAACAGGGTTTTGGAACTATTGGTTCAATACAACGTGGTACATAGTATCCACTTTTGCCAGGTGATGAAGCACAACTTGGATGCTGGCAATTATAGTGCCAACTTGAAGTGCTGGGTGCAATATCTCGAGGCTAGAAGCTCTCCAACTTTGTCTGGTGTTATGAGAAGAGCATTCACAAACATCACAAACGAATATCCCTGGTATAACAGCTATCTTGTTAGGGACTTAGCTTACTACTCGTACTACTTAGGATCCAAAACTGATTTTTCATTCAGTTTCGAAGATCTCAAGATGTTGTTGCAGGTCGAGGAATTGCCAAAAGCTTACATGATGCAGAAGAACCTTGCCAAGATGTTTGATCTGGAGGACGAATTGGAAAAGTTCAGAAGAGACGTTCAGAAGTTATACTACAACTTGTACTCGAGTAACCCCAATAGTGTTGAATTTTTGAAAAGAATGGATGTTTGTGTTACCAGAAAGGATATCAATGGGTTGATGAAGATTTACTCCCAAGTTCAGGGAGCTAATTTGGACTACAAGACTATCCACAAGTTATTGGTTAGTTTTTACGAACTAGGCAAGTTCGATATGGTATACCAAATTTTCAGTAGGCTCATTCAGAAGGACTTAAAATTGACTAGACCTATCTGGGATCTCATCATACGTAGTATGGGACACTCTGAAAATACTCGCAGCTTGAATAAAGAAGAGAAAGAAGAGTTAGCCATCAACATTGAAAAGCTCATCAATACTATGGTCGAACAAGGTATCTCTGTCGATGCTCGGGTATTATCCAGTATCGTTGCTTCGTTTGCCAACTTGAACCGGTTCGATAAGGTCGAAGAATACTTGTCTACCTACAACATAGTACCAGTTATTCATCTTACGAAAAACAACTACCTCATCGGCCTTACATTGAACAACAAAATCAAGGAGGCAGAGGATAAATTGAAAGATTTCATGAAAGAGGATACCTCTTACAAGCCATCGACTATGGTGATGAATAATCTATTGAATTACTATTCCAAAGAGCAAAACTTAGAAGCTGTTACAGGAATCATCAATTTCATGAATACAAATGAAATCGCTGAAGACGTTGTGTCTTTGACTGTCGTGATCGACTTATACTTCAAAGTGAACAATAAAAATGGTCTCTCTCCCCAAGTGAACGAGATCTTCGACCTTTTCAAGGCCTCTAGCATTCAGTTGAATAAGCACACTTATTCCGTTATCATGAATGGTTTGGTGAAGAACTACAACATTCAAGCAGCCCGTGGTATTTTCGAATGGTTGGACACAAATAAGTTCATTAAGGATAAGCGTTCTTCAGAACTTATGACGTCCATGATCAAAGGTGAATTAGAAGTGGGAGATTTTTCTAGGGCAGAGGAGTTGTTTGAGCGTTATTTGAACGGATACAGTAATGATACCCAGATATGGAACATGATGATCATGGCTGCCTTGGATAAGCAAGAGCGGTTGGCTTTAAAATACTATGAAAGACTTCAAGCTCAAAAGCTCAATGGGGTAGCTCCAAACTTCTACACATATTACTTCCTTTTAAACCACTTCATGAGGAAGAACAATCGTGAAATGATAGAAAAGTTAATCAGTGACATCGATGCTTCTAAATTAGCTACGTTGGGTGAAAAGATCCCCAAAATTTTGAAGAAATTATCCAAGGACTATGCTATCCCCGCTAGCTTAAGCGAGAGAATTTAAGCTGTTAGTTACACAACTGTCTTGTAAATAAATAAACATGTACATTCGTATCACAATCGTCTTTCTACTGGGACTTTACTATTTTTCACTGAAATCACCCATGGCTTGCTTGAACCAAGGCAGTGTCAAACGCACAAATCGATCATACGCATCCGTTGGCGAGTCCAATGCAGGTCTCGTATCTAATACGAACGCAGGCATACCGGTTTCTTCATCATCGGGAGCAGAATAGTAGTCAATAACATATCTAACTTTACGCCAATCGTTAGGAGGTGCGTTGCCAGTAGCCCTCAACACGGTCCAGTCATGACGGTCAAAGGGGGGGTTGGAGTTGAAGGTTCCAGGGAAGAACTTACTCAACCACAAATAGGCAGATGCACGGGGAGATAAATCATTGGGTCTTCCGGTGAACTTGAGAAGACGAGGTTCGACTCTGGTCTGTTTGGTGTGGACTTGTTCCCATTCCAAGATCTGTTGCCAAGCACCTTCGTTCAAGAAGTTATGGATTTCAACCATGGATTCCACGGCAGTCTCGTCTATTCCTTCTCCCTTACCTTTACGCAACATGGCATTAAACATTTGCTGGGGTGACGGGTACTCCCATAATCCTTCAGACGCCTCTTCTCCCTTGGGAATAGTGGATATGGTCCTCTCAGTAGACAATCGAATCTTCTGTCCGGGAGCCATATCTGTGGAGATGTCCATAGGCATGTTATTCATGGGATTCAAAATATTCGACGATAATTCGTCAGCAGAATTGGCAGACTTATTGGGCCTCACAGGGCATGATGCAGCCGAGGAAAAGCTGGAGTGGTCAATAGGACACTTTGCTTCAGAGGACTTAGAAGTCGACGAACGAGCCGGAGCAACCGAAGCAGGGTATTTATCAGCCCAGAACCAACCCATGTTTTATTGATGCGATGAGTATAGTTGTTGTATGTCGCGAATGATTAGCTTAATGTCGTAGTGTTTGGTGGAGCCGATGTCGTGCAGTGCTGCGAAGTTCAACGGGGTGGACTACAATGTCGTCACTGAATGCCATAGGCCTTATGTCGCGTTAGCTGGCGACAAAGGTGTTTTTCGCCCCCAATCGGGCAATGTTCAATCCGCCGAACCAAAATCCTTCGGCTTTACGTTCGTGGCATATGCATATACTCGCCCTCAGTCTAAGCTTACGCCTAACTACGAACTGCATCAATGGACCAGCCAGCTGAACGTGGACAACTTTGCTTGTCACGAAACACTTGCTGGTGAAGGTAGAATCTTGCTGACGATATTTCCTCGGCCTACAGAGGATGTCTTAGATTGGACACAACCACTGTGCCGCAACTTTACATTTATGACGAAACTCAACCCAACTTAAGCGAGACCTAAGTTACAATTGCGCTTAAATGTCTCAAACACAAAACCAGAATAAAATTTCATTGAGTTACCTGTGACCTTGCTATGTATGGAGAACCTTAAAGAGAAATAATGAGAGACCTTTGGTAACAGGCTGGAACAATCAGGCAACAAAGGCTAAATTACAAGGAATGAAACAACAGAACACTGGATCGAAGAAATCCCGATGCAGCCTCATGCAAGATACGGAGGGAGGACAGGTCTCTGCCCACACTATTGCCACACTTGATTCTAACTGGATGTGGTAAAAGCATTATCTAAAAATAAGTGCAGGTTTCACCTTGTGAAAAATTGGTTCCGTGGTTAGGCGATGATGTTGCCGATGATCGAAAGCTGACAAACTCGTATAGGCTTCTATTGGTGAAGTAGACGATAGCCCTTATAAGTATGCAACCGTACCCCCAATTGTATCTTAAGTCATCGTCTATGACAAATTACAGCTGTCGTCAAATTCTGTGTTACCAACAATAAGATTTTCACTGTGAGGATGCACCGTGAGCCAAGGAGAGGACAAGGTACAGGATCTATTGTGTGATTGAGTTATGGAATCGCTAGCACCCAAGGGTTTCTTTCTCTGATGCTAAGTGTCTGAGAATGTCATACTGAATGACCCAGATTCGAGGGAAGACCGGTTGGATAAGTTAGAGAAGGCGATATCGAAGGCTTTCGTGTTGAGTGTGTATGTGAGACTGTGGGCGTCAATTCCAAATCAATTTCGCATATTTGACTCGATGATTCCCGCTTACGCTTGGTGATAAGCCTTGAACGAGAAGTCGTTTGTTTACCCCTGCTTCAGCTGCTAATAGGAGAATTGGATGTCGTGCATGTAGTTTTTTTATTGGATGCTGCAAGGCATCGCGTTCCGTTTCTGGATAACTATTGTTGAGAAAATTATATATTTTGTTCAATCCTTCTAAGAGAGTTGTAATGTTCTCCTAATCCATAGCTATATTTGAAGAATCCTATATAGAGGCGAGGGTTAAAGTCCTCGATTTCATTGAATACCTGATTATCTCCTTCAGCAATAAACACCTCAATCGGACACGAGAAGAGGTGGCTAAATGCCAATATTTCGATGTCTGATCCCCACATGGTTGTGTTCACAAGCTGGTCACAATATTCCTCCAATGAAACTACTTCATCCCTTGTAAATAAGAAAGGCTCAAACATATCGGGATGCTGTTTGAGGTATGCAGCCGCCTCTTCTCGTAACTCATCGATGGATTTAGATACACGATGGTATTGTTGCAATTGATCCAGTATCGACAGAAAAAGGCAATTTCCATCAGGTAAAATTTCGTGAACAACAAGGTATCGCAGTGCAAGCTTGAGGTTCATTTGTGCTATCTCGATGCCCCTGAAATCGGTCATATTCTTGGACTCCTCTAACGCATCATTCTTTATCTGTTCTATTTGGGCATTTCGTTTCGCTAGTCTCTCCTTTTGTCTATTCCTGCGTTTGGGTTTATTCTCAAATTCCAGGTTATCTTCGGTTGATAACTTACTCAACTGGTCAGTTGCAACCTCAACGTTTTGTTCGACAGTCAATTGAGGAGTATCATCGATTGCATGTTCTTTGGATTCTCCGACTATGTACCCTGGGTGAAGATTTTTCCATTCGTTGATTTCCTTTTGAAGTTTGACATTCAATTCACTATTGAGTTGATTAATTTGACTTTGGATGGCCTTTTTGTTCTTTTTTGTCATCTGCTTCTTGAGACCTGTAATTTCACCCGTAGCCTGCTTTTTCTTAAGCTTATGAAGCTTTAGAAGCTCGTCATACTCTATATCTATCAAGTCGTACTCCATTGGTGGAAGCTCTCTCAATGTAACCTAGTATCCTCACTTGGTGGATCATCTTCATAAAATAGAAAAACTAGACACCAGTGCGGAAACTGATTCACACACGCTTTATTTTTCAGCAGTTAGCTAAAAAATTCTGTACGACTTTTTTCCCAGGTTACAAGGGGAGCACGACAGCGACAGGAGCGAAGGAGGTGATTATTCCAGAGAGGACAGGTTAATTACTAAAACCTGCTCATTCCTTTCGGGCTGGATAAAATTCTTCTCCTTTTAGGGGATCAAACTCAGTGGATGCCGTTGAATCGGCTGAGCTGCACTACACCACCGCTCTCTATAGTGGAAAGGTTGAGTTTTTTTTACCATTTACTTAACCGAAGGTTGCTTCACTTCTCATTCAATTTTTACCACTTACAGATTTTTGGGGTCACAGGATTTTCATCAAAGGGATCCCAGAACCATTGCTAACAATCATTATTGTGATAAAATATCTCCAGTTTAAGTAAATCCTGAAAAATTCCGGCCTGATTCTAGCTTGTGTCCTCTCAACCAGGATTTGTCCAATTTTGTTAAAAATATATTATAGTTCAAGCAGATTGCATAGAACAATTATGCTCACCAACTCCTAACCTTTTTTTATTTCTTTCAATCAGGAAACCTCCTACAAGTGGGAACCTCCTGGTGCAAGGCATTAAATGGGGGTTTTTTTTTCTCCCATTTTATATTTAAGTAGATTCCCATCCCCTTCCCAATTTTTTTGTTTGACTTGGTGTCTTAGTCTTGTCTACATATTTTTGGGAACTTCTTCACTAGTTGTTTTATCACAGATCAACAACCTTTTTTGCTTTTTCATATCTTTCTATTTTGTTTTACAGTAAAAACGTACCTATGTTAAATTGAAACTTTTGCACTATTAACTAAACAAAATTAAAGTCAATACAAAACTAACACACATTCATCCCATTAAAGGACACTAAGATCTTCAATTAACGATCTATTCATTGACATTCTCATTTTTCTTTTGCATAATCTCCAGATATTCCCAGAACTGAAGACAGAACTCCTTCCATAAAAAGTTTCAGTTGAATCACGAACCCACTTTTTCACTCATACTTCATTTCTTTCATTAAATTATCTGACTGATTGATTCATTCATTCGTTAATTCACAACCCCCCTGTTACAAATTTACGTTTACATTCATTTGCATATTACCAAGATTTCACAACATCATGAACAACTCACCGGATTTTTTCTATCAAATCAGATTGAGCAACAGCTCTTTCAAAGCATCCAATTTCAATCTACAATTGTTGGAATTCAAAAGTCACAGCAGTGTCATCAATGAGTATAGAGTTGACGTGTTCAATCATTTACTCAGCTTGGAGTCTCTGACTTTACCCAACTTGTCATTAATCCAACAACAACCAGAGATCAATCTCAAGATGAGACCTTTGTTGTTGGACTTCTTGTTGGATGTTATAAACAAGCTAAGCTTATCAAAATCTACATTTCCTTGTACAGTGAATTTGATTGACAGATACTGCTCAACTAGAATCGTCAAGAAACAGCACTACCAATTGTTGGGATTGACTTGCCTTTGGATAAGTTGTAAGAATTTGGATTCTAAGCATAAAATCCCAAGCTTAAATGATTTAAGTAAAATGTGCTGTAACTGCTACGACAAAAAGTTGTTCTTGGAAATGGAAAATCACTTATTAAAGTCCTTAAACTGGGTTATATCTGTGCCTACATTCGATTCATTCGTTGATATCTTTTTAAACCTAGTCACTACTTTCAATAACATTTCCAACCAAGTATTGAATGATTTGAAAATTTTATCACTCTACATTTGTGAGTTGATTCAATTTTACCCAAACATATATTTCAATTACAATACTTCGTTGATCAGTCTAACAGCATTCGTCATCTCCACCAAAATTTTGAATTTGAATTTCAACTTGAATGACTTTTTAAAGCTTTTGAATTCTTTAATTGACGTTGACGAACTGAGTGAAGCTGAGAAGGACATTGTCACAAGTAATGGATCTTTGGAGTCAGTCGAGTTCTTCACTTACTCTAAGTTTTCCAACTTATTTAAGTTGTTAATCAAGATCTTGAAGTGTCCACCTCCCTCATTAAAGTTGAAATACTTCAATGAAAACTCGAAGTTCATCAAGTTGATGGAAAAATTGATCAATTTTACCAATATGAACTTAGAGCCTATGACACCAACCTCGACATCCAAATTACCTCCTACTCCAAATTCTTCTAACATCTCACCTACAAACGATGCATTGGACAATATTAACTTGAGAAGCAAGATTTCCAATCAAATAAACTACTTGCCTAGCCCAAATAGTCCTCAGTTTGTTACCAACAAAAACAGTGTACATCCTCCCTACATTTATTCAAACGATCGGAAGCGTTCACATGAAAGCATTGATGCCCCTGATCTAAAGAGAAGCAAGAGTGTTCCATTAATTTTTATTGAATAGCATATTAGTTAGTTAGTGTAATTTACACCAATAGATTTGAAAATACGTCCTCCCCTTTTTTAGTCGAGGTTTGCAATTTTTTAATAGGTGGGTAACAGAAATTCTAGATTTTAGAGGCTACCTTTTTATTAGGGTTTAAGGATGCATGTATCAATATATAGGCAATCCGGGCGAGGCCTCTGCGAGAGTTTCTTGTCCTGAAAATGCGCTACCTGGATTACTAAGAGTTAAATTCTAAAAATGGAGGTGTGCAACATAAGAAAATGCAAACAGGGAATGAAAGTGGGGCTAAAATAACTGTAAAGCTTATGGATAAACTGAAAAGGATTCACACTCTGGATTCCCGAAGGTACTAGGGGTTTTTCTTGTAGGCTCGGGGTAAGAAATTAATTTCACGTATTTTCTCCATATTTGGACTAAAAAAATTCGCTGATTCCGATCTCATCACTGAAAATATACACTGAGTTATGGCAAAAGCAAAAAAACAGAAAAAGGCAATAGATTCAGTGACAGTGGATTGTATAACTGAACAGCAATTCTTCGACAACTATGTGGCCACCCGAACTCCATTAAAGTTTAAGAATGTGGCAGGTTCAAACAAAGCCATTTTCGACTATGACATTTTGTCACCTCATAGCTTGGTTGAGAGATTGGACTATCCACATGACTTATTAATAGAGAGGAAGCACAAGAGAGGATTTGGGAATGGTAACAGTAGAGTCAAGATGACTATAGGGGAGTTGATAAAGAAATTTCAGGCCGGAGACGACCAATTTTACTTGACTACCCAATATGAGGAGCATGAGGAAGCTGCAGAAGACGACGACGAAAAAGAAGAAAATGGTAGTGATGACGACAACGATCCGAACGATGAGGGAGAGGAAAATGATGACTATGATCTAGACCAAAAACTCAATGAAGAGGAAATTGTCGAGGATGAAGATCTCCGAATCGATGAGGAGAATATGCAAGGAGCAGTATATGAATTGGCAGAGGATGATTCTGAAAGCGATTTTGAATTGGACAATCTTCGGGACGATTATCAGGATTCTGACGACGAACTTGAAGCCTCAGACAGATTTCAAATTTTGAAGGAGTTGTTTCAACCGCCTTTAACCAATTTTTACAAATGCCTTCCGCCGCAACCTCCTTATTTTTCGACTTTAGTACCCCAACAGATTAATCTATGGATGGGATATGTTAACCCAAAAAAGATCGGCCCAATAGGTGAGGTGTTTGACACGGACACCATAGAGGTGGAAGATCTTGGCAAGTTTATACCCGGAGTGGGAACTTCATCAGGATTGCACCATGACCACTCAGATAATTTGTATGTGCTTCTTTCAGGACGTAAACGATTCACCCTATTTAGTCCCTTTGATGCTTACAAATTGTACACCATCGGAAATATTTTGAATATCTACGACAATGGTGTGATAAATTATCGGAAAGATGAATACGCTCCAGATTGGAACTTTATCAACGACGACGGATCTATGAACGAAGAGCACCTAGATACAGACAAAGAGAAACAAGATATTTTTAATGCTATCAACAAGCAACTTGGCGTTGATCCCCCCAATTTCAGCAAAATACCCCCCATACTTCTTCATCTCGACGAAATTAAAAATAGGAAACTATTGGCTAAGTTAATTAATTTCACGGAAAAATATTTTGAAGACATCACAGGATTGGATAAATATGAGATATGGTTGGAACCTGGCGATATGTTGTATTTGCCAGCCAGCTGGTTTCACGAAGTCAGCTCGTTTAGTTCCGAGGAAGGTGATTCGTTCGAGTCTAATATCCATTTGGCACTTAACTATTGGTTCGCTCCCCCTAATACCAAGTCACATAGCCAGCCCTACAAGTCTGGTTATTGGAAGTCCGACTTCGAAAAATTTTTAGCCTGCATTGAACCCTCTTAATTTTGATAACTAACAAAATTTTCCTAATATGAGAAGTGAAACATCCATCCTGTACAATTATGTCGGTGACTAAAAAATTTATTTTTAGTCAAATGTCGCGCAGGGGTGCGCCACCTTGCATAGAGCGGCTGCGAAAATATTTGCAACCGTCGTGCATTTGCCAGTATTTAATATGAACTAATTTGATTCGCCTCTTAGCATGGTATTCATAGCTTAATCAACCCTCTTTTCTATTCCTCTAATGAAATGCACAGGTCAACCCCGAATCATAAAGACCTCCATGCTGCTCTCCATCCAGTGGATTCCGCTCGCCTCGCTTATGTTCTAAAACGTTAGGGTTCGAGACCTGTTCACACACGACCCGATGGGCAGTCACATGTTTTTAATTGGTGGCTGCAATAGGAGACAGCCAATCGCACATAATGCTAAGTGCGAACACCAGTTTCCTTTTTAAGCAGGTGCAAATCAAGATAGGGGCAGACACCCAGTACAGTAAGGTGAAAAAGATAAGGATCCCCATTTGATTCTGATTATTTTGTACCACCAATGTAGGGCACATGACTGGTGTGAATAGGAATTTACATGCCTACAAACCAGCGGAATCTTTTGTTACTGCATTGGTGATAATAGTGATTTCAGACAGTGGTCTGCAAAGATGTATATCTTTTGGATTCAATAATGGTTGCAATAGTTAGATTCTTCTATTGCATTAAGTAGTTTTTTCTATCCTGGTAAAATCGGAAATCTCATATCTCTCAGAGGTTGTGTGTTTGTGGTGTTTTAATTACTGATCCGATGCTGATTCTAGTATCGTTCAGATCGTAAAGTGTACGTTAAGCATCTCACAAACAAAACTGAAAATTTGTCTGAGGAACTTAACAATAAATAGGGATAGCAACCCTCTTGAGGTTATAACCACTATTAGGGCTTAAGTCCCTTCATCCCATACGAGATTGAGAAGCAACACAAAGATGGTTTTGTGTAATATATATTCTATGAGAAAATTTTTCATCCTGCGAAAAGTGATTTTTCTCTAATCTCTTCTTCCCATCCAGAGAAATTATTCCAGTGCCCATAAGAAAGATCAAGCTTTAAGTGTACGGTCCATCATCGACTTGTAAACAATACGTATACAATCCTCGATTTTTTTTTGTTTTCGTGTCTCATGCTATAGGGGATTGAGATGTTGTGTTGTGAACCTTTGATTTTCAGTGAGAAACTGTTAATTGCTGAAGAGCATATCAACTACAGGGTTTTTTTTAACACAAACACCTATAGCAGTCCAACACTTTCCCATATCCATCATACTAATAGTATCTAGTTTGTTTCGTTCTTTTTTCAAGACTTGACCCCGATTTTTTTTAATATCAGTCAGCAGTTTATAATATTTAATTATCATTATAAACAACTAACTGCAAAAACTCAGACTCGTCCTCCATTAGTATTGACTTCCTTAGCAACTACTTCCTGCCCTGTTACCCTGTTTATGTTCATCAATAAGTTTTTGTTGTGTTTGAATTTTATCTGAATTGACCACCTCCTTTGAAATATGGCATTAGCTGATAGAAGACCTCTTGATTTTCCGGTTCCTTCAACTACTGTTTCGCCTGCGTACACACCTTCCTCGTTAACCAATGAAAACGCTAACTCAGTTTCCATGGACTTTGATGATGAAGGGTCGTTGGACTCGGATGATAAGGGTATGAGTTCCGAGGAATTCAGTCCCACATCAAGAAGTATTTCCCCAGATTCTTTAATGAATCTAGACTCCAAGTCTCAATCAAATGTGTTAACCCAATCAACCACAAACACTTCCAGAGACTCAACTCCTCCTCACCAATATAAAAAGAGTTCTGTTGTCAGTACAGGTACTATCAACGGAACCAATGGTCAAAAGAAGCCAAAGAGTACTCCAAGAGTTCCAATTGCAACTGGTATATCGACCACGATTCCAGTCACTGGCGAAAAACCAAAGCCAAGTCAAAAGGATGATCCCTCTTTGGAAGATGACGTTTTGTTTGCTATCTTCTTGATTCTCTACGAAAAAGATCCAGAAGGTGCCGGTATGACCGTGAAACAGATTTGCGATATATTGGTCGAACGCCATCCCGAGATGGCTAACTTGTCGTCCAAGACATCCAATTTGGTAAGTGCCAAATTGAATGCTTATGTGAAAAGAGTTGAAAAAGGAGACTCCAGCTTGAAATATGCCTTATCGAGGGACTGGGCAGATGCCTCACCTAAGAGAATGGTTTACGTTTACAGAGGTCTCTTGGCTCCTGATTTTCACCTTCATGTGAAAAACATGATGGAGGTGCAAAAACAACAAGAAGTCAAGTCAGGTTTGGTGAACAACTCCAGTAACCCAACATCTAGTGCATCAAACATTCCTTTATCAAATCAAAACAACTCAAGTGGTCTAAACTTTGATTTAAACGACCAAGAGTTAAACACCTTTGAAGCTGGCAAGCAGGCTACCCTTAAAGCAAGAAGGTCAACTATGTTTGATTTAGGAATCAGCAGAAATAGCTTTTTGTCGAACTCAATTGACAAATCAAACTTGTTTGTTCCTTATTCTTCTGCTCCTGTAACAGCTTCTTTGAAGGATAAGGTCGCTTCGGCTGCTGAGAAAATGGAGGAGGCTATTCAACCTAGCCAATCTCCAGAGTTTGATACTGCTGAACAAGAGCCTGAATCCAAAAACGATTTTGAAGATTTTGAGGTGTTCCAAGATGGTAATGGAGACTTGATCGAAACCCTTAAGAAGAACGGAAAGAGGTCCAAATCGATGTCTTACTTAACAAGTAAGAAGCACAAGATTTTAACTGCCGCTGCCGCTGCTCCAAGAGCTCCAAAGACTCCCTGTAGCCACAGTCCAAATGCTGCCGCCGCTGCTGCTGCGTTACATGCTGCTGCTATTAGGGCCATCAATCATGACAGCTCTATGAATTCTAATGATTTGCTCAAGTCCCGTTGCAACAAGAAATGGTTAGATGTCATCAGATCTGGCTTCTTAACGCAAGACATTGGAACACCTGAAGACATCAGTTTATCAGATTTGGACAAATATTTTTGAGTAGCTATCGGGAACTTTCTTTTGGAGATTCTAGTAACTAACCTCCTGAGTTATTACTGTGTGTTATATTACTGTATATTAAAAAATAAAAACATTCAACGGTTCATGAATTGGTTGCCATTATATGATTTACTTATAGTAAGCTCTGAAATTATTCTTCTATTATTTGAGTTGTATTTACAGTTATGTCATGTAGTATTTGGGTCCATCTCCTCCTTCTGGCACCGTCCAGTTGATATCCTGTGTAGGAACTTTTATATCACAGGTTTTGCAGTGGATACAATTTTGGGAATTTATTTTGAACTGCACTCCAATGTCTTTGTCGGTCTCATCCTCCACATATTCGTAAACTCCAGCTGGACAGAATCTTTGCTCGATTCCCTTGTACTTTGGATAAGCAAGTTGGGCATGCTTTTTGTAATCCTGTTCTGGAATTCGTAAATGGCACATCTCGTCGTCGTCATGGTAAGTTCCAGTTCTGGAAACACTGGTAAGGATATCGAAGGTGACCTTATTATCAGGTTTTGGATAATCTATAGGTGTGAAGAACTTGGCGTCTTTGGTTACCTCTGAGTCGGTGTGTTTATGGTGTAAAGTCCAAGGCTCCAATCCTTTGGTGAACATGGTGGTTATTCCCGAATGCACGATACCACCAATCATACCCAACGGCGAATTGAAGGACGGCCTAACATTTCTTATTTCAAAGAGCTCTTTGTAAGCCCAAGAATTCTCAAAATTAGTGTGGTAGGTTTCCAAATTGATGGCTTCGTGATCTTCTTCAAATGTGGATTCACTGACTACTGGCAACTCTTTTATTTCTTCGAAGATTGATTCAGCTGCAATAATTCCTGATTTAATAGCAGTATGAGTTCCTTTAATTTTTGGTACATTCACAAAACCAGCAGAACATCCCACTAAAATTCCTCCGGGGAAATTCAACTTTGGAATCGACTGGAATCCTCCCTCATTTAACGCTCTTGCACCATAACTTAAGCATTGACCTCCTTCCAACACATTAGAGTAGAAAGGATGAAGTTTCATTCTCTGAAACTCCTGGTACGGTGAAATGTACGGATTAGCATAGTCCAAGCCAAGAACAATCCCTATGGAAACCTTATCTTCATCAAAATGGTACATAAAACCACCTCCATACACATCAGACAGCAACGGAAATCCTAGACTGTGACCGACGTAGCCTTTCTTAAAATTCTCTGGCTTCACTTGCCACACTTCTTTTATCCCTAAACCATAAGTTTGTGGATCGCTATCAGCTCTTAGGTTGTACTTGGAAATCACTTGTTTGCTTAAAGAACCATGACAACCTTCACCTAAAACCGTGATTCTCGAATGAAATTCCATTCCCCTTTCGAAACTAGACTTAGGTACACCATCTTTGCCTATCCCCATGTCTTTCGTGGACACCCCTTTGACAGCCCCATTGGAATCATATACCACCTCATTCACAGAGATTCCAGGATAAAGCTCCACACCCAACTCTTCAGCTTGTTCAGAAAGGTAGTTGACGACGTTACTCAAAGCAACAATATAGTTCTTGCCCTTGTTGGTCATTTGTGGTGGTTCGGGCAACAGAAAGGCATAATCTTCTGTCAAGAACTTCATATGGTCTTCAGTCACAAGAGTAGCCATTTCTGGTGGTAGAGGAATCCCAGATCCATTTTCAAGGTACTCACTGTTAGGTAACAACTCGCACAATGCTTGGGGTTCTATAACTGCTCCACTGACAATGTGGGAGCCGAAATCACCAGCTTTTTCCAATACTACTACTCTCAACTCTCCAGAACCGTGCTCATTATCGAGTTGCTTGAGTTTTATGGCTGTTGCTAGTCCAGCAGGGCCACCACCAACAATGCAAACGTCCACAGAGTCGGCAGCTCGATCCTCATTAAGCATGGCTCGATTCTCCTCCAGAAGCTCGCCATATGGAATTTCTTGTTGCTGCTTTGCAATTGAAGTAGTGAAATTTCTAGACATAGCAAGAGCCATGCGAAAATGACTATCAAGAGGCCTTTTAGCACACAAACTTCGGGATCCTCGGAGATGAAGGCCTCTATGTGCAAATAGGGTATTGAATAGGCCCATAGGTCGCCACGAACGGGCATTACTGCATATTTTGTTGGCCCTAATCATCAATGAGTTTGAGTCACAATATATTTTTTTTTTCAGTGCGACAGCGAATCAGATGTTTAAGATTGTAAGCAAAGTAGTGTGCTGCAATAACTACCAAATGAGCCATAAAAGATGGTAGCTGGAAATAGAGGTTCTGGGGAAACTCTTGAACGCTTATTCGTCTAATAAGACCCCAAAGGCTCTACGGATTTATGGTTACAAACCTTTAGTTTATGGGCATTTCAGTAATGGCTGCGAAACTCAAATGTATTCAAGATTCTATATAGTCATACTAAGCAATATCATCTGTGAAAGCGTTCCAGCCTTTAGGATCGCAGGTTCTGACTACGCCGTCCTTCTTTGTCAATTCGTTCAAAGTTTTGAAATCTTCGTCAGACAAAACCAAAGTTTTTAAGTTAGAGATCACTCTGGAAGCAGTAACAGACTTAGGCAAGACAATGGTCCCTCTTTGAACGGCCCAAGAAATCAAGACTTGTGCTGGCTCGACGTCCAACTTTTTTGCGAGAGAAGTAACAACTTCATTCTTGAACAATGGAGAATCAGACGAACCCAATGGAGAATATGCTTCAGCATATATTCCCTTCTCGGACAAGTACGACAACAACTTTGGTTGAGGTAACAATGGGTGCAATTCAATTTGGTTAACAGCTGGCACAACAGTTACCTCAGGATCTTTCAAAATCCTTTCCAATTTCGGTTGTGTGAGATTCGAAACACCAATGGCCTTGATCTTGTTAGTTTCCTTGTAAATCTTTTGAAGAGCTTTGTAAGTGTCGACATAGTCCCAGTCCAGGTAAGGTTTCAGAGTATTTGGGTCGGTGGAGACTGGCCAATGGATCAAGTACAAATCAACGTAGTCCAATCCCAATTTCTTCAAAGATTCGTCCAAAGCATTTTCAATGTCCTTGTGCTTGGTGTTCCACAACTTGGTGGTGACGAAAATCTCTTCTCTTGGAACTCCCGAGTCCTTGATTCCCCGTCCAACTACATCTTCATTTCCGTAGGCAGCAGCCGTATCAATGTGTCTGTATCCGTTTTGCAAAGCAGTTTTAACAACTTCGTAAGCAGCATTGTCTTCGGTGGCTCTCCAGGTTCCCAATCCGACGGCTGGGATTTCAGCTCCTGTGTTCAACTTGAAAGTTTTCGAGTTAACAGTTAATGACATTTTCAAAAAATATATTATTGATTGTAGAAATTGTGAAATCAACTGTGGTTAAATAGTATTTGACGATAGGACGGATTAACTGGTATTGGAATTCGCCCTCATACAGCAATGGGTTCCCCTTTTAGAACCGGCATTATGCAGGTGCTCACTTAACTAACTGGGCAATTTATCGCTGGTTTGCTACCGCAGATTTGTCAAATAACCCACCACTGTGGAACGATTGAGAGTTGTGGCGTTCCCCGCCGAATTATACATTACTATCTCAATATATATGAGAATACATTAATAAACTTGCGGTGTAAGGGAAAAACTTCTCTCTTCCTTGCATGCCTGGGATGGTTGTTCCGAGACGTCATTTGCGAGCCGGGAGGTTTGTATTGCTTACAGAGTCCGACAGTTTGTTCTCCCCTTAGGACGTCAAAACGAAATGAACATCTTTGTGTTTAAATTTCACTTCGAATGTGAAGTAAAACGTCTTATGTACAACCTTATAGCTCCTCTGCTAGTGCAGTGTCGCCATCCTCCCTAGAATCTGACAATTCATCTCCTTTTGGAGTCAAGAATGCTATTGTTGGAAAAAATTACTAAGCAATTTGTCAGCAAGAATTCAAAAGGAACCCTAAATCATCTATAATGGTCTATTTCTTGATTGATTCACTTTGATACGTAAAAGTACTCTCTTCTTGATCAACGGACTGTTCGGCCGAATATTCACCGGTGACCCCATTTTCAGCTAGCACAACTTCATTATCAGCCAGCCTTGAATTGCTGTTCTCTGTAGCTGGCAAATCGTTCTCATTATCCGGCTTAACATCATCTGAGTGAACCCATTTACGCATGAAGTTCACCAATATTTGTGCAGTGAACACTTGCTCCGCCTGGTATAAAACCAAAGGCACCAATAAGATACCTAACCTGGGATTGTCGGAACCATACTGAGCAGTTACCAAAGAAACTCCCAAAGCCGCTGTTTTAGCCGGTCCACATAACATCACAGCTACAGTATCTTTCTTGTTGTAGTAGAATGGCCGGAATAGCTTATAACACCATTTGTAAGTATTCGAGCTTGTACTATCCGGCTCCTTGCTAAGATAGTATTTGACTGGAAATGGCCTTGAGTAAAAATAAGCGAAGACGGTGAAAACCAAGTATATGCCAAAGTTGAAAAAGCAAAGAAAAATGATGGAAGCATGGCTAACGGATTCAAAGGCATTTTGAGCAAAGGCAGTTGAGAATGACTGCCACATAATCATGATCAACATAAAAGATCCAACTTTGTTGAGCTTGAACGTTGTTAATGTCCATTTAGTTTGTCTAGGAAATAGGTTTTGTATGACTTGCCCCACAAATAAGGGAACAAACACAGACAACCCCAATTGTTTCATCACGTTTGCATATAATTGTTGAACGGGTATATCAGTTCCCCCAGGAGTCTTTGAAGGGTTACCAAAAGCCCACTCTCCCCTTAAGTAAAGCTGGTTGAGAGCTGGAGTTATGAAAGCACCAAGAATATTGCCTATGAAAACTTCACACAACGTCAAAATATCATTGCCATGAGCTGCCTTTGTCATAACCACATTGGAGGAAACTGTGGTGGGAGCTGTATGGGTTACTATAAGACCCACCAACAAGTATGGATCAATGGCTGCATTGTTAGCATGCTTTATGCCGGTCGCAATCCCATAAATTATGGCACTGGTGATCAAAAACGACATGGAGAGCACCGTGAAGTGTGCCCTCCAGTTCAACATGTTCACCACGAGATCTTTGGTTAGCATAGACAACCCACTGATGAGAAAGATGATAGCCACAGCTCCGTAACTAATGACATATTGGGCCTTAAGGGTCCCGTTCAGCTTGGCAAAGTCGGGAAAGAAGTAAGCTAGCATAACAAATATGCCAAGGAAGACAAAAAACCACTGTGATATTATGTAGTCAACCACGCTCTTCGCTATTTTGAACCATCTTTTGGTTTTTACATCTGAAAAGGAGAAACTCATGCTGGTAAAGTATGCAATTTGAAGCCAGGATTTCTTTGTGCCACTTGATATTGATTCCAATAGTTCTGTTGTATGCTGGTAGAACCTTTGGACACCACAGTTGAGAGCAAGGTATAGTTATATGAATAAAATATTATGCTGATGATGCAATTGTCACCGTCTTTCAAACTGGTTTTGGATTGTGCGAAATCCCGAGATGCGTTAGCTTCAGTATGTAAGGTTATCGGAACTTGAGCCAAAGATGTTTTGAGATAACTGGGGCTTATTCTTCTGCGTTGGTAGGGTTGTAATGTTCTTCGGGGTGAAGTAAACTTATCCTGGTATTTGGAATACATACAGAACACTCAATCGGCAGTTGTACATATTTCTATAACACACTCTTGATTAAGAAAAGCCCGTTCTATTTTTCGATATTGAATCTCAAACAATTAATTTCATACTTCATATAAATTTCGCATATTTCACTAGCACAGAGGAATGGGACATAGCTCTGCCACCGAAATCACATCTCTCCCACTGAGACCACAGCGAATCTTTCTACCGTCACCGCAGATCCCCCGCCTTCTCTATGCATGCACACATGTCACCAATTGGTACGCTCGAGCTTGGACATTCAGATTCGATAGTGCAATCAGTTTACCCGATTAGGAAAGACATAAACACCATTCGCATTGAGATTTATATACTTAGCACCGTCTCTACAAAAGTAAAAATTGAACATCTAGATGACCAGCACAGCTCCTACTATGACAGCGTACAGCGAGGTGCAAAAGAGGGATACGGCATTTGTGAATAGCTTTTGGGATGATGAAGATATTGGTTATTCCCATATTGTCAATCGTGTTAAAAATTCAGTTACCACCATGCAAGAGTTGCTTGATTACTATTTGGAGAGGATGAACATAGAAAAGGAATACTCCAAAAGGCTTGAAAAACTCAATAGCATCCCTCTCGGCAGCTGTGAGACCGGAGTGTTGAAAAAGAGCTTGGACAAGCTCAATTACGAAAACAACCAGATGGTAAAATTTAACAGTAGATTCGTCAAGTCAGTCAACCAGATTAACTATGACAAACTTAGTCACTTCTATGTGATGTATACTAAGAAGACCAAGCGTATAATGGGGCATATGAACAAGATTGTGTCCAAGAAGAATGACATATTGAGAGACTTGGACATCACAAAGGAGGCCTACAAGCAAAACTGCTCTCAGATTAAGTCTCTTGGGTTAACAGTGCAGACTACATGGGGCAAAGAATTGGAAAAGAACGAAAAGAAGTTGGAGAAGTTAAAGCTGACTTTGAGGAATAATGAACGGAACTACAGAATCTCCATCGATAATTTCAATAAGATAAACGAGATCTTTAAAAGGGACTGGATGCTAGCTCTAAGTGAAATTTATCAATTGGAGATTGAGCGGATTCAATTGATTAAGATAAACTGTTTCAACTTCTGTAACAACATAGCAACACTATGCGTTGATAATGACCAGTCAGTAGACTTGGCCAGAAGCTTCTTTGCCAAGATATCTCCACCCCAAGATATTCAAGACTTCAGTAACAATTACGGTACTGGCAATAAGATTTTCGTGGAACCCAAGTTTATTGATTTCATGGAAGGCTTGGATGATGAAAATGACAAGAATTACGAGATTGCTAACTTCGAGACTCCTGAGTTCAATCATCTCTTGTCTAGGTCGTACTCCACATACTCTCTGGCTACTCTGGGTACACAACTGAGTCATCAACCGTACCTGCCACTGAAATTTGGAGTGGACCATCAAACACCACAAAAACCAACTCCGAAGATTTCACAGCACACTGTTGAATCTAAAACGCCTTCACCTTCCAAATTTCCAGTGTCTGGAAAGCCGATCCCAATGCAAAGTTCCATACCCAGGGACCATATAGAGCCTCTCAGAGTACTCGACTTACCCAAGCCCGAGGACACAAAGTCTAATTACAGTGCCAACAATCTTTCTCCCGACGAAAAGACGGACATATTCTCTATGAAATCACACAAACTCAATGAGAGCAATGGGTCTTCCAATTACTCCAATCCAACCAACTACTCATCCAATACGAACGGGTCCAGCACCGAAAGAACTTGGGCGTCGCCTAGGAAAAAGGAAAAGCATCTTTCACAATTTCAAGAAAAGATCAACTTAAAGGCAAAAGATTTACCTGCTCTTGACAGGAGCACCACATCCACCAACCCCTCTCCAGCAAGGACTCCTATTACTAAGGACTTTTCAATCGACTTCATAGCCAAAGCCCTTGAAGATCTCAATTCGGGAGGAAATGGAGACGTTAATCAATACAGAAGATCATTGCGTAGGTCTCGACCCCAAGATGAACCTATGACCTCACAGACAGCTTCGAATACACCATACTCTATGAAGATACGTCCGGAGAGAGACGATCATGATGAAGTGCCTACTAGGGTTGATACCATCAGCTTCAAATCACCGATCAGCGGAGCTATGGGTTCGTCAATGAGCAGGGCCACTGCTACTATGGAAGGATCCCCTATCAAGCAGAAGACGCGACCAAAGTCCATGTATGAATCAGTTGGATTTGATGCTGCTAAATCGGTTTCTCCCCAGAAAAGAACTCTTTCGAGGCCTAAGTCTTTCACCAACTTACACTCAATGATCGACCGTATTACTCCGGTGAATAGGAAACCGTACCTTGTCAAAGCTAGAGCCCGTTACTCGTACAAGCCTCAGCACCAAGGTGAGCTCTTTTTCCGCAAAGGATGGCACATCTACGTGATTCACAAACAGCCAGATAATTGGTACTTGTGTGAATTGGGAAGCAACTGCGAAGACAAAGCAGGGCTTGTAGGGTTGGTCCCCGGCAACTACGTGGTAGAGGGCGAAGATATGTTCTAGTTTGTTTGTATTATAGTCTGTAGATCAATGCATTTCGCAGCCACTCGAACAGAGCCCTGCAGCACAAGCAATTACGTCGACTATAGTGCAGAGGATTCATGGGGCCAAGCAACTGCCGATATTCGGTCGCCAAGATCGTCGAACGGAATCGTTGCCAAGTATCTACGTAGCCGGCCGATAAAAAACGTCTCACGTGATTCCCGCGCCATATCACTGTGGTTATCAATTGCTCATCTACGGAACTTTTCACGTTAGTTGGTACAAGTTTTGTTCTCCAGAGGAGTTTCGATGTTGATAACGGAAAGACCCGTAGGGCCCACTCTGCCACCCCATCCTTATTCAATCACCGACTTACCACCGTTGGTGGTAGGTGGTGCAACCTTCAATTATCAATATACCGATAATCCAGAGGCTACGCCTATCTATGAGATACTTGAGACTGCCTTTAATAGCGGTTTGATTGCTATCGATACTTCACCTTACTATGGCCCATCCGAGATCTTGATTGGACAAGCCTTGAAGAAACTTGCCACCAGGTGGCCCCGGGAAACGTACTTTATCTGTACAAAAGCTGGTAGAATCAAGCTTGATGAGTTTGATTTCTCCGCTAGTTCGATAAGAAAATCGGTGGAAAGGTCTCTTAAAAGATTGAACACTACGTACTTGGACTTGGTGTATTTGCATGACATCGAGTTTGGTGAAGTGGAAGATATAATGGACGGATTGAAAGAGTTGAAGCGGCTCAAATCTGAGGGAATCGTCAAGAATTTTGGTGTCACTGGCTATCCCGTAGACTTCTTGTACAAAATTGCTCTCAGAGCCCACAACGACCCCAAGATCGGCAGTTTGGATGCCATTCTCTCCTACTGTAACGGGTGTATCCAGAACACCATTTTGTTTGACTACTACCACAAGTTCTTGGATGAGTGTCATGTGAAGAAAGTCATGAACGGGTCGATCTTGTCCATGTCGTTGTTGCGGTCCGGGAAGACGCACCTGTTCCACCCGGCGCCAGTGGAGTTGAAGAATGCTGTAGACGATGTGGCTCGGAGCCTTTTAGAAGACCAGAAGGTCGAGTTGGCTGAGCTTGCTACTCGGTTTGCATTCAAATCGTGGCTTTTTGACACCAATAAAGCAGCCCAAACCGATGACAACAACTTGACGTGGAATAAGCGCACTTCTGTGGTGTTGGGGCTTGCAAACGTAGAGGAGTTGATGTCTGCTATCACCAATTTTTGGAAAGTTAAACTCAACGTTACTCCTACTAACGAGGAAGACGAACAGAACATTCGGAAAGTGCAAACGCAATTGGGCCACCACCTTAATGAGGTATGGGGCAGCGGAATCGAGCACAAGACTTTATAGATTGGGAACATATGATTTAGATAGGTTTTAATACATTGTTATAAACTGGTCCTTTAGCAGCCATTTGTGCGAATAGAATTGATATTATTCATTATCAGCACAACATGTCTAAAAGAGGCCATTCAGAAACCAGCGAACCACAGGACACAGTGATCCCACTCGACAACTATAAACAGGTGACCGTCAGGAAATTCAAGAACACTACTTTGGTGGATATCCGAGAATTCTACGTTGATAAAATCACAAAGGAAAAGAAGCCTGGAAAGAAAGGTATTTCGCTCACAGAGGAATTGTGGAAAAAACTAATTGCATCTCAAGACACCATCCAGAGTGCTCTCGACGAGCTCAAGGGTAACCAAGAGACCAAGAAGGTCAAGGCAGAGGTTAAGGCAGAGGCGAAACCAGAGGAGAAACCAGAGGCCAAGCTGAAGGATATTGTAGACAGCGATAGTGAAGAAGAATAAAATATATCCAGATAAGTCCACCCGTCAGTGTGGTTTCGGTACGTAGTTGAACCGATGCGGCGAAGAAGCACGGCTGTGTCTACTAGCGTGGTATCTATCCCCCGGTGTCTACGCCCACCGTCGCTCAATGGTGGCAGACATCAGTTACATCGGTCTCATCTCCATGTCGGGCGAAATGTCGCACGAGCTTCGATGGCTCTACTACCGATGGGGAGAGTCTCGGGACAGTCGACACCCGAATTGTCGCTGGTGTCAGAACCCTATTATGCATCCCTGCACGAGTTGAACCCAAATTTAGGCCCAACACAGCCCCCTTCTAACCTCTTTCTCCTCCCAACTCTAATCAGCCCAACCTTGAATTCTCGCAGGGCTCTCCGCGTCGTGCAGCAAGCTCTGGTGGGGCTACGCGCGGCTGGTAGCAAATATAGCCATTACCACTTGTATCAGTCGTCACAAATGGGGTCCCGTAAACAACGTAGCTCGTACTTACCGGACTACGACAAGAACGACGACGGGTCGACAACGTCGTCCACCAACAAAGACACCGATTATTCGGGGGCTTTTATCGACCACCGTCAACATAACGATTTGGTTCATCTTCACTCATCACCTGCTCGAGCAAGAAGAAGAAATTCTCTGATAGTTGGCCCCAAAAACCCCTTCAGCTCCTACAACGACACCGGGACACCATTGACAGATCGAAACTTACGAACGTGGACCAATGGGGGCGAGTCTCCCACCGCACCTCCTGCCAATCCAGAGAGCTTTCGGTCCATTGCTATTGACATGGATAGATATACCAGAGAACAGACAAATTACCTCCAGCCGCCCATGGCCAATCAGCACAACTATCACGACAACCCGAACGAGTACCACGACCAGTTCGACTCAAACAGTCTCAATTCAATGGAGTTTGGCGAGAGCAATCCTCCAAGTGAGCATCTGGGCGATTCTACCTCATTGGATGATGTGTGTTTTCCAGATTACTATGATGACATTGATGAGAATACGGCTTCAGCCTGGCCAGAGTTGAAGGTGTTGAGAGAGTTCATCGCTGAGGAAAGAGCTCTGTTGGACGAGTCTGTCCGTCAATCGTCAGACGCTCACAGCGAACATGTCAATTTCCGTTTGAAGCCTTCTCCAGGCCGCGTAGAGAGCTCTGAGGTGCTTGAGAGCCACCGTCCTTTCCAGGTGACTCCTACACCCATCAGGCCCGATGAGGTAGCTCCCATTTCTAGCTCTCGTCGTCCTGATACCTTCCGATTCACTTACTTCAGAGACGATTTACCGAACACCATTCATGCACCTACACTCAGCGAGCTTTTGGTTAGTGAAGGTTCGACAAAGGAAAGGGATCAGGCAGATTCAGCACGAAAATATCTACCCGGCAATGAAAGAAAGCCTGAAGACATTCTGCCTAATGGTAATTTAGATCTCAAGGATTTGTTCCTGCCACTTCATTACAGCGGTTTAGAATTACCCCGTACAGGCAGCCAGACTCCTCTAGTTCCCAACCAAAGTCCGGGAGTGCTGGGGGTCCCGTCTCCGGCTCCACCAGGTCCAATGACTACTCCGGCAGCAGCAGCAGCCTCTTCAGCAGCCAACTTTACTAATCACAATGGGGCTGTTCCCAATGGCGAGGTGGTGAGCCAAACACCAGCCACAATAACAGGCACCATCACTGAGTCATTAGGTATGGAGCCAATAACGCCATTCTGGCTCGATGTGCTTGACCCCACAGAAGAAGAGATGAAAGTACTCTCCAAAACCTTTGGAATCCACCCCTTAACTACTGAGGATATCTTCCTTGGGGAAGCTCACGAGAAGGTCGAGTTGTTCAAGTCCTACTATTTCATCAGTTTTACTTCCTTTGATATAGTGCATGAGCGTCGGAAACAGAGATTCAGAGAGAAGGAGAAGAAGTTAAGCAAATTGCAAGAACTTCATGAGAGAGACAATTCTGGTTTGATGAGACGGATCTTTCGAAAGTTCAACGGTAACAATAGTACTGCGGGTATTGTAAGTAGGCTGTCAAGTTCTCACAAGTCTGCTGTCAAGAAAATTCGTGAAGGTGAACTTTCTCCATTGTCCATGTACATTATTGTATTCAAACATGCAGTTATCACTTTTCATTTCTCGGCTACCCCTCACCCCATTAATGTTAGACGTAGGGCTCGACTTTTGAAAGACTATTTAACGGTATCGTCCGACTGGATATCGTACGCCTTGATCGATGATATCACCGATTCGTTTGCTCCTATGATCGAAAGCATTGAGGACGAAGTCAATGCAATTGAAGAAGCAATTCTACGAATGCATGCCGGTGATAGCAGCTCCGAGTCAGAACTGGATCTGGAAGACGAGGATGAAACTGAACCACATCAGCCCAACATCTTTGTGAAACGATCCCGGTCCAAAAGCACTGTGGACAGAAATGGTTTCCGTTTGTTGGAGCGCACCAGAACCAAGTCACGTACCAGCACGACAGGATCCCGGTCAAGGTCTTCTGCCTCTAGAATCGTGGCATGGAAACGTAAGGGTGACATGTTGCGCCGTATTGGTGAATGCAGAAAACGGGTCATGTCGTTGTTGCGGTTGCTTGGCTCCAAGGCCGACGTCATCAAAGGATTCAGTAAGCGTTTGAACGAGGCTGACCCATTTCGTCGTGCTGGATTCCAACAGTCGAAGCTGGAAATCCTGATGTACTTGGGTGATATCCAGGATCATATTATCACCATGGTTCAAAGTCTCAATCATTACGAAAAGCTCTTGGCACGGTTCCATTCCAACTACCTTGCCCAAATAAACATCGACATGACAAAGGTGAACAACGATACCAACAACGTCTTGGGAAAGATCACCATTTTGGGTACGATTGTTTTGCCCATCAATGTAGTTACTGGCTTATGGGGTATGAACTGCTTGGTGCCTGGCCAGGGCTACGATGGCCTAGCATGGTTCTGGTCTATAATCGGGGGCATGTTTTTCTTTGCCGTGTTCGCCTATAACTACGCCAAACGTGCTTTTGAGTTGTAGAAATTATTAGTTAATAGTGACAATCCTGTAGATTTATTTATTAAACATTTTTAGGCAAAACTTCACTTCCACACAATACTAAATGCGGGGTCTGCAAGCAGATCTGCTTCTAAACACAAGACGATTATCCTTTACTCATGACGTTCCAAACTAGAAAAGCCCCTATTAGCTGCAAAATACGCCAGCACAAGCAAACATCATCGGCTCAGCTTGAAACTGCGATCGCGAAAATTGACAGTTCATCACTCAATTGCTTCTTTACCAAATATCCAACATGAGTATTCAAATGACCTTAGTGTTCACGTCATTGTGCGTGCAGATGTCCATCCTCTTTGTGATGGTGTTGCCACTTCCTCACGTCTTCCGTCGCAAAATTGTTGCAATTACTGATGTGTTGAGAAGCCTGAGCAACTTCAAGATCGGGGTGGGATTCTACTCGTTGATTTTGGGAATGCAATTTCTTGATTGTTTCCAAAGATTGCAGAAATTGGATTACATGAAGACTCCTTATTTCACCAGCATGAATGCTGGGAGCGGAGTACCTCCAGTTTTGACTAATGAGCAATTGGCATCCAAGTTTTACTCCCAAAGAAACCTATATATTAGTGGTGCGGTTTTGTACTTGGAATTGTCAATTTTCACTGTGGGAACTATACTCCGGAAGTTGGTGATGAAGGAGGACAAGTTGCGGGCCAACAACGGCAAAGAGGGATTTGGATCTGAAGAGGAGGAACAGAAGAAATACAAAGAATTGATCAGCTTGAGAGAGAAGGAAATCACCGAGCTTAAGGCTGAAATCGAACTTAAGCAGAAGGACATAAAGTGATTGTTGAGTATGTTATTGGTGTCTTTGCTTGCATGAAGCGTATGTACTACGGCACTTTCTGGGTTCACATAATTCTAACTAGCCTGAAATTTGGTACACAACTAGAATCTGTATTGATTTATCTATACCATGATTAAGAAGGTAGGGGCCTGTCCCCAGCTACACCTCAAATATATACATTCAAATACATATGTGAAACTGAAACCAGTGACACCCGAAGTTGGATCCGCTGTTCGATTAGGATTCGAATGCTAAATACGATTCAAATGGGTAGAGATTAGCATGTCAACAGTTCGAAGAAATTCTGCATGTTCAACTAGTAAGTTTTCCCGTCACCAAAGTATAAATAAAATTTCCAGGCTCTTAAGGTTACGGTTTTATTTTTATTTTATTTTCCTCGCATCATAGGACACAGGAGAGAAAGAACCTCTATCAAAACTCATCTACCTTAGACCGGTTAAAATCTCCAATCCCAAGGAAGAGGACAAGTTAGGTTACTGGACTTTGTATATATGCCGAGAACTTGAAATTTCATATGCTCGTAAAAAGCATTTAGGCTTTTGAAACACTCTTACTCGAGTATATTTTATTAAATCTATACTACTTGACAATGCATTGCATATACTTAATGCATGTACACTACATCGAAAGTACACACGGCCTTCATTTTTTAGGCAATAGTGAGCTGGTTCGTTTGGTAGCAGCCGGTATGCGATCCAAATGTCGAGAGTTGCTTGGGGCACAAGCGTTCTTCAATGGCTGACAGCCATGTTTGTTCACCAGTCTTCTCACATTGAAAAAGGGTGCGTGCAGAAAAGATGCATATGCATGCTTCTTTTGCAGGGTTAAAATATAATACATATTTGAATCTATAAAAATACATATAGGGAATTGAATTGATGCTTTACTTTTCTGTCGGCAGTAGACACAATAAATGTCGCCTTTTATAAGTCAAGATAAAGCACTAGAATTTCAGGAAGATTCAAACATCACCAAGTGGCCGATTTACGACCATAAACATAGGCTTGTTGATAATGCTCGAATTCCTTCGACTCACAAGCTTCTCTATCTCTTCTAGTTCGTTAAATTTCAGCTCATTTCCTTTCCAAAACAGACTCTTTGTTCAGATAATCTTTCAAAGCTGAATAGAACCTCGACAATCAAGCCCAAAACTTTCTCTATTTTGATTAAGCAACATACTCAGGCCTTTTAGATCAATCTTTCTTCTCTTCTTTCTCTTCTTTGGGCTTTGCCTGGTATTGATACGGAGGGTAAACCTGGTTATTATAAGAATAGCCATTATATGGATAATACTGACCGGCGGTAGGATAATACTGTTGGTATCCATATACAGAACCTGGTTGTTGTTGTTGTTGCTGTTGTTGCTGTTGTTGTTGCTGTTGTTGTTGTTGAGGAGGCTGCTGCTGTTCGAATTGACCCTGCTGCTGACCTTGTTGTTGATGTTGCTGTAGTTGATGTTGCTGCTGTTGATGTTGTTGCTGCTGCTGCTGTTGCTGAGACTGGGAACTTTGTTGAGGTTGAGGAATAGGCTGTTGTTGAGGCTGAGATGGAGGAGGTGGTTGGTGTTGTTGTTGGTGAAGCTGCTGAGCCTGTGATGGAGCCTGCTGAGGAGACAGCGCAGCCTGTGCTGCCTGGCCATCATAGTATGATGAACTCTTGGCAGGACTAATACCGGTTTGGATCACCCGTTTTATATCACGGACAAACAATGGGTACAACAAATCGACGATTCCCTCTCTCTGAGCCATGGCAAGAGCTCTTTCAAACGGAATCCATACCCCTTTCAAGTGCATGGAACCTATTTTCACTACATGACGAACCTTTTCCAGCTTCAAGATTCCATCACGACGACCTCTAGTCATTTGTGCAACATTCAATAACTTGGTACCATTTATCATGTTATTATCAGCCCTACGTACCACGGATACATTATTGGCGTCAACCTGATAACACAAGGTCTTCTCGTCTTCCCACATGGTGGTGGTGACTCGAGGACGAATTCCTGGGGGCTGGTACTGGCCCACCGATGACGACGCCAGGTCTGAAGCTGGAGGGGGCAATGAGGCCTGCTGTCCGTTGGATGGGGCCTGGGTAGGCTGCGGAGCCGGCTGGGGAGGTGGCTGCAGACCCTGGGGATTTTGATAGTAATTATATGGATAGTTTTGCTGTTGGTTGTACATGTAGTAGGGATAATTTTGCTGCTGATTATAATACTGATATTGGTCATTATAATACCTATATTGTTGTGGCAATTGATGACCATAGGGCGGGTTTGGAGGCATGTTCAAAGAAGGTATGGAGTTGGCAGGCAGTTGGTGAAGTCCCAGTGTTGTAGTTGGAGCCGTAGACAGACCATTAGGAGCGGCTGCGGCTGTGGACGACGAAGCGGTGTTTGGGGGACGAACCCCATTGTTGGATCGATCATCGTGGGGATCAAGGCTGGACATGATGGAGGTGCTATTGGGCCAGTGTTGGGAGGATGGTGGTGGATTAAATTAGAAAGTTGATGTATCACTTACACTTTAGGAAAACCCGAATACGATGAAACTAACCGAGTAGACGACGATATTAGTGAAGGTGGAGCGGAAGCAATGTTACAATCGACAAGTAGGAGGTGTCGAAAAGATGGAACGCAGTACTACTTCAAAAAAAACTAGTTGGAGTTAGAGTATGAAGAAGGAAGAAGAAGAAGAGAAAGAAAAAAAAATAGCTTTCCGTTGTTTATAATCTTTTTGTTCCAGCGTGAGTAAAAATTTTCGTAGCCAGAAAAATAAGTAAAAAAAAACCTCTATTCAAGTATTCAGGCATAATGCTCACAATTCATCGTGCATACTTCGCGCAATATTTTCCATATTAGATCTATGGCCCATGCAGGTGCTGCTTGGAGAATTGTGTTCCTTATTGTCCCATTTGAAATTCTCGATCCATGATTTATCTGCCAAAAAATATTGAACTAGAGGGATGCTCCGCTTTGACGAAGACCAGGGAAGTGTCCCCGGTCAGGCGTGGGGTTGAAAGTGGACGTGGTGATGGCCCAATGGCTGATCAGGGGAAGCTTTTGCTCCAATGTGCGTCATATTATATTTACAAGAATGTATATCTATGCAACAGGTCAAGTATTATGGCATCCGCATGAATAAATGCGCCATTTCATGACGGCGAAAACAATGCTCAAACAGGACCACGATAGAGAGACTGTATGATCTGACCTTCGTCGTAGGCTTCAAGCACACCTTGTACAGACTCAGGCATGACATGTCCGTACCATATTCCCTCTGGGTAAATAATCATATTTCCTGCATACGCGTGGCCTCCTACATGGGTAATGTATCCGTAGATTTGATTCTCTTGATCCCCAGCTTTCTGTAACTCATCCACGATGGGAGGTGCTAGAATACCACAGCGTTCGTCTCGAGTGTTGTGTCCACAAACCAAGAACAATGACTTGTCGACGGGCGACTCTTCGAAGTGAGCAACCGCTTCTGGCTCGTCAATGGCAGCTTCATTCGTAGCAGTAGGATTCCTTCGCTCGAAGGGATTGAAAAAGGAAGCCGATTTGGTCTCACCTGTTCCAACTCCGGAAGGCGTCAAGTAAATCTTGTTGAACAGGTGCAAGTCAGACCTGTCGAATTCAATACGAAGATTATCAGGGTATAGATATACCAATTCTTTTCCTGGGGTTCGAGGTCGTTCATCGACATTGGAGAAAAATACATGACTAATGAGGACAGGGTACTCGGGGGGCCTAACGCTTCCCAACTGCCTCAATTCTTGCGCTAATCCTGGAGTTTTGTAGATGTTCGAGGGCACATCCAAAATGCTGTTGTAGCCATGACTTAAAATTAATACATGTTTCCAAGGCAGAGCTGTAGTGTTGTTAATATTCCCAGATTTGATGGGAAGAGGTAGATTGGGTTTGCAGAAAGTGCAGCCCGTATCTATCCTAGGTTTGGGACATTTGTCGATGAACTTGAACCTCAGAATCATCTTGGATCAAAAGAATTTTGTGGATCAATTTTTTATTTACATACTGGCGCGCAGCGACTTGCCGGGCTACGGCACACCGGCTATTTAGGTTTTCTCGACACATCGTTCGGAATTCAATGCCATGGCTTCGAATCAGGCTGCTCATTCGACGCTGATTCTTCTCCTAGTCCTGGTGGCTTAAGAGTATGCCTCGAGGGGACAGATATTGGGGAAATCACCTCCTTCGCGTATATGCACTTTATGCAATGTCAAGCGTTAGGGAGGCGATCAATATGCCTCAAAGTGCATCGGTACTGCATCGATCTCTTTTTGGTGCAATTTTGCGCGTTGGACTTCACCACCTAACCAACGCTACTTCCAAAAAATAATTATTTTCAAAAAAAAAAATCTCCCCTTGCGGTTTGTGCTAATTTACACCAAACCTTATCTGCATTATACGAAAGAGGGTGATCATACTACAATAGTTTTTACTCGCTATATATAATTTGGATCACCGGCTCGCTGGCAGCTGCTGATTTCAGTTTAAAGCGTTGTAGCTTGGCTCCAAGAGATCGGTACTATTAGTCTATCGAGACACTTGCACAACGCCTCTTGAAATAATTGCTTTGGAGCACTTACAGACGTACTACTGAGGATAGCGGATACCAGAACGCTAAGTCCGGTTACAATGTAATTCTCGTTAAAATTGCGTCTGCGGCACCAATAGTTAGTAGTCCTCTACTTGTGCTTGTGATGCAAAAACAATTAGTATCTGAAGAACAATACGCACTTCCCGAACTGCTTGAAATTCGATTTTTCGTTGCAATCGCTTAAAATTGTCGCAAATAATTCAGTGACAGAGGAGAATGAAGTTTTCACTGCAATTATGGTATACTTTTAATGTAATTTGAGAGTTGATGTAGCAATATTGGGACAGGATCGATACAGTTAAATAGGAAACTTTTGTGGTCTTACCCGATGAAGCCACAAACATTCATTGTTGGACGTTATGGAGAGCCTTGGGAGGCTTTCGCTTGCTGCCGGACGCTATACAATAAGGTATTTTCTCTGGAGTCGAGTTTGGAGCTTGATTACCTTTAAAAAATATTCGTAGACAGCCTGTTTCAGTGTGAGTTATTGGGCTATTTCGTCCTTTTTACTTTGTCCTATGCGAACCTTTTTCGATATGTGCAAGGGTTATATATCATGAATTTGACCAATATAATGTGTGCTAAAGAACACCTGTTGAGTACAAAAAAAATTATGTGTTCTTAAACTATGAATATAGTTAGGTATAAGAGCGACCACGAAAGAGACCTTCTTGCACCATAAGAACTGCGCTCTTATCCCTTTATAATTGTCAGCAACATAAATAAGATCGATGTTCAACCGCTTTTCTTGAACAATGTCTATTGTTTTGATGATATCTGATATTGAGCATCTACTTGTTACTTTTGTGCTGGCTCCAATGGACTATGATCGGTTGTAGTTTATTGCATGGAGACTTTGTAATCACTTTTGAGCTCCCACACTTTTTCCCCGGGCTTCCAATTGCATACCTTTCGGAGCATTGATTTAACTAGCAAAATATCCCTTGTGTTTTTGACATCCACCCTACCTTTGAGAGCTATTAAAATCTGGTTCAGGCTCATATTGCCTTTGGTTTCCAAAATATGAACCAACTCCTGGAGTAGATCTGGCCTTTCAGGCGGAATTTCGGGCTTCTTCTTTTTCTTGATATTTTCTAAGATGCTTTTCGATGACAACTCGGGCGAGCTATTTCTCTTACGTACGATATTTTTATCGCCTTTGGACTTCCCTGCAACGCCAAATTTGCCTGTCCAAGTTGGAACCCCTATCTGGTTTCTACGTGTTATTTTCCGGGACTCATTGAGCATCTTTAAGCTCTGATCCACTATTTTGTTGACTTCCTTTTCGACTCCAGAATTGTTCTGATCGGAGATCACCTCATCGTGCTGAACTCGGCTATGCACGTTAGAATTCTGGAAGATCCCCTCCATGATTTCTGCCTCATCACCTTTTTTGTCTTCCTCTTCGTAAGAATCGAGACGGCTGACACCCATGATTTTGGCGACCTTGAGAAAGTCATCATCATTCTTGGCTTGTTTCTTAACAATTTGACCACCTGACTTATCTTGCTCTCCTTCATCTTGATCCCCAAGAGAGAATAAGTCATATAGGTCGTTCATCTTGAAGAACTTCCTTTGCTTAGGGTCCTTCAAAATCTTGTTGGTTAAGAATGTCTTGAAAATTTGTCTATGGTATATCTTCTCTTCGATAGAACCAGTGATCATAAGTCTATATATAACAATGTCTCTCTTTTGACCGAGTCTCCATGCACGCTCACGGGCTTGCATATCTGTAGATGGATTCCAATCAGGGTCGTAAATGATGATACGATCAGCTCCAGTCAAATTGATTCCAAGTCCTCCTACCTTAGTGGTCAAGAGAAATATCGACACCAGGGGATCATTATTGAAGGTGTCAACGAGGCCTTGACGCCGGACGATAGGAGTAGTCCCATCCATCCGCAAATAAACGAACGGTTCGCCGGTCTCGTTGTTGTCGTCATCAATTTTGGTGATGCGGTTCAAAAATCGTTCCAAAATATCCAACATCTGTCTAGTTTGGCAGAATATCAATATCTTGTGGTCATGGTGTTCCCAGAGTTGAATGAGTTTCCTGGTCACTTCTAGTTTACCACTACGTTTACTGTTACCGTAGTCACCACTGGCTTTGTTCCCATTGACTAGGTCAGGATGATTGCAAATTTTTCGAAGCACATCGACACCCATAAGCATATTTCTTTTGCCCTTCATGATTGCCCTTAGGTCTTCACTTTCAAGAAAGCTTTCATACATTGCTTGTTGGTACTGTGTTAATTTGACGAATAGTACCATTTCCTCTTTCTTGGGCAAGTCTCGGGCCACGTCATGTTTGAGCCTACGCAAAAGATAGGGAGAAATCAAGTCTCGTAGTATGGTGGCACACTTATAACTGGTTTGAACTTGAAGGTTGGTGGCATTTGCGTACCCTCCCATGTTAATTGGGATGGCAAACTGCTGCTCAAATACAGGGAGGGTTCCCAATCGGCCAGGAAATACAAAGTCAAATAGTGACCACAACTCTATCAAGTTGTTTTGGATAGGTGTTCCACTCAATATAATACGATTGGCTGTCTTGATCCTCTTGGAGAGTAGAGAAATCTCCAGGTTCGGGTTACGAATCTTATGGCCTTCATCCAAGACACAATACCCCCAATTCTTCGTCAACAAGTGTTTCGAATATATCCTCAAACCAACATAAGTTGTGATGAGCACATGCCCCGTTTGCATCACGGACTCGACAACTTGTTGTGCATTTATCTGACTTTTCACCCCTTTAAACTTGCTTTTCACATCGCCAGCTTCTTCCTCTTGGAGAAATTGCTCCATCTTCTCCTCATCAATCTTCTGTCCCATTCCAGACCCTATGCTGTGAAGTATCACACACCTTAAAGCTGGCCACCACTTGTGGAACTCGTTCACCCATTGATTGAGAACAGTTGCAGGAACAACTATTAAAACTGGCTTATCGAGTAGTCCCGAGTAATGCAATCCAGTAATGAAACTGATTACTTGAATAGTTTTACCTAAACCCATTTCGTCACCAATGATACCCCCTGTTTTTTGGTTGTACAATTCCCACAACCACTGAACACACGTCTTTTGATAGTCAAACAACGACGGGTGTATATCACCCGGAAGCTTGAATCTTTCATCAAGCTTGGAATCTGGAATTGAAGGATGTGGTTTCATCCATTCAGGTAGATCAGGCTCCGAGTCGATATTGCGCATCAGGCTCCTCTGTGCCACCCATGCTTTCAAACGACGCTTGTAAATTGTTTCATCGCCGTCATCGATGTTCTTCTCCTCTACGAACGGCGTTTCTGGTGAAGACCCATCCACTTCTGCCTCTGACTCTTTTAGTTCCAGTTCAGCATACGTGAAGTCTTCGTCATTTATTCCTTCGTCCGGCACTTCCGCTTCGACTTTCATCTCACCACTTATATCTTCATGATCTGTTGCCTGCTCCTCAGTCGTTGACTCGAAGCCTTTAGCAGGCTCTAAACCCGGTTGGCGCAAATGAACATGGCTTCTTTGTTCCAGATCCTCTTGGAAAGCAGTCTGGTTTCCAAAGGCAGTAATCTTCCCTATTCTTATTAAGTAGTCCCTTTCAGTCTCGTCAGGAAGCCTGTCGTTATCGAAAGCGTTCGCCTTTTGGCCCATCTCTATCTCGTATAATTGCTTGGAGTTATCGACCAATCGAAGCTTGATTTCTTTGAGGTCTTCTTCCAAGGGAAGCAACTCATTCATCCGGAACCAATCTATCTCTTCCCTTATTTGCTTCCTTTGGGAGATCTTGGTACGCGGATCAAGGAGTCTTCTCTCTAGAATTCCTATCTTCTTGAGCACCTTATCAGCATCTGCCTGAGTCTTCTCCAACCGCTTTTCCTCCAACTCTTTGTCCTTGGCTATCAACACCTCGTTGGCCTTCTTGGTGATCGACGTCTCCAAGTCATCTTGGTCTACAATTTTAACCCCAAGTGATTCAAGCTCACTCATCACCAAATAATGACTTGCTTCTTTTCCTTAATGCGCGAGCTTAAAATGGCTAATAGGCATAAGCATTTGCAGCAATTTCTCGGGGGTTGTATAACATCCCAGTAGGGACCCGGGCTTGCAGGTAAGTACATATGAGAGACACCTATAGGAAAAATTCACTGGATGCTTGGAAAATTCGTCTATTATGATCTATATGTCTATTTCATTAACTGTTGCAACTGCTCTAATGATTGCCTGTAGTGTTCTTCATCACCGTCTTCTAACAACCGGTACTCAACAGTTTCAATGTCCCTTTCACGGCTAACGTCCTTCATTAACAGGCTGATCCACTTGAACTCTCCTTTACCGAAAATCAAATTGTAGGCATTTCCCTGGTTGTTAGCTCTCGCAGTTCTACCTACTCTATGCACATATTCCCTAGAGGAGTTGGGCATATCATAATTTACAACATCGGTTATAGAAAGCACATCTATGCCTCTTGCAATCAAATCGGTTACGATCAATAGGTTGATTTGTCCGCTTTCAAACCCCTTCAAGATCTTATTTCTGGCCATCGCTGAGTTGTTCGTAGAATTCAAATACTCTACAGTCATGCTGATGTTGAGGTTGGCGAAGAGTAGGGAAAGTAGCTTGGCCAACCGTATGGAGGCCTCGTTGGATTTTGTAAACACCAAAACATTGGACAACTTGTTGGTTTTGATTAAGAATTTAGCCAATAATAATGGCTTAATTGAGCTCTTGTTGCTTCCAAAGCGAAGAATAAACTCATATAAGGATTTGGGTGTTGAAAACATTTCATTTACGAGTTTCTCCTGACCATTAATGATGATCAACCTCGGTTTGTAGAATTTGAGCAACGATAGCTTACCAGCATCAGTGGTTAAGGTGGCAGAAAATATAAGCTTTTGTACTCTTAGTTTCCAAGAATCTACACGGGACTCTTGAAAGCTTTCGATTTTACCGATCACAATACTACTCCAGTTCTGGAATGACTCATTCAATAATCTATCAGCTTCGTCAATAACTAAATATCGCAAAGCCCTTAAATCTATTGAGTTATTCGTAATATGCTCTACCAACCTTCCGGGCGTAGAGACAAGAATATCAGGAGGGTTGGATTTAAGTTTTGACGCTTCTTCACGAACGGACACATCAGTCCTTAGGTTCATGATATACAAGTTTGTCCCCTTCAGAAGCAGTAGAAACGTTTGTTTCACTTGGTTGACCAAAGGCTTAGTTGGAACGAGAATGATGGCTCTGACTCGAGGTACAAGCCTTGACGACAAACTCTCGATTATGGGGATCAGATATGCTAATGTTTTACCAGACCCGGTACTTGCATTGACGAGAATATCACCGTTGGAATCTGGCTTCAATTTATTTTCTGTTGTATCTTTCATCATCATCTCGAGAACTGTGATTTGTACAGAGAAGGCATCGCTGAACCCAGACTCTCGGAGGTTAGACATCATTGTATCTGACAATTCAAATTCCAGAAAAGGTTTCTTGTTGTCCGGGTTGGCATAAATCGGCTTTGCGAGCCAATCCAAGTGGTTAGACTGGGTTATTTTCAATCTTTGATCTCGAGGTAATTGGGGTTGGGGCATGGGGGCTATATCCTGCATCTCCACATCACTGACCTCTTCGTTGTCACCATCCAGGTTTTGAATGGCAGATTTCTTGAACTTGTCAAAGATGCTTTGGTGTTTTGTCAAGTAATCTTCATCTACTTGCATGTCTTCGCTATTGGGATGTGGGTTTGCACTTGAATTGTCTTCAGCAGAGTTGGTTTCATGGGGATTTGTTGTTTTGCTGACATTGTCGCTCTCATTTTCACTGTCATTTACACTTCCACTCTCACTTTCACTATCACTATCACTTGAGCTTTCACTCTCACTTGAGCTTTCACTTTCACTCTCACTCTCACTCAACAGGGCATCACTCTCATCACTTGAGCTTTTCTCTACTCTCAGAAGCTCTCCAGCGTTACTAGCTTCGCTGTCCTCACTACCACTACTTTCCACGTCGCTCTCGGATAACCTCCGCTTCTTTGAGTCCTCAGCGAATGCACTGGGATCAAACCGTTGTGCAAACATCGTGATAATTAAAACAGATTTTGCATCTACTGCGCGAACTGAACTGAAAATTTTCAACAATCTCAAGACGGTTTCATCCACATGAGAGCAGTATTACCATTGTTAAGAGGTAGATCGGCCTGGAAGGGGCCCCATGTTGTCCCTTTGCCTATAGGAGAGGCGTTGAAGACTGGAGCACCAATCCGGACCAATGCTAGAAGCTGTACCATAATACCCCAGTTCGTGGGCTTAAAGTTCCAGGTGCACAACGGAAAAGAATACGTGGAGTTGGAAATATCGGATGACATGGTTGGAAGCAAGTTGGGAGAGTTTGTCAGCACAAGAAAGAAGTTCAATTACAAATACTCCAAGAACTAGGCACCTTGGCATCTGTATCATATATTACTTGTAAATACGCAATACGTCTAACTAATACACAAAGGTTCAACGATCATCACCCCGACGGAAAGAGTCTTCCATTCGCTGTTGTCGAAGTTCACCTGTGCGGTCTTTGATAGGCCATTTGCCCCAGCCGTTAAGTCTAACTACTAAGCACGTGGCATTATCGTCTCCTCCGATGTATTCAATGAATTTGACCACTTCTTCGGCACAGCTTTGGGGAGTAGCTGTTTTGTGGCCTCTCATATTGAATGTATTCATCACTATATCGGCCATTTCCTGGTCTGTTATCTCATTACCAACTCCATCACTGCACAATATAAGAAAACTTTCGTCTCCTCCAATGCCTCCAACAGTATAATCTTGGATCTCTTGCTTCGAAAGTTGAGCATGGATTGTCTCGTAGTCGCCGATAACGATGTTGGTGATATCAGGCTCGGCTGTGACTCCCATTTGTTTGTAATCTACATCGCCAAACGCCCGCGTGTTGGCAAGGGCAATGAATCTCTCTTCTCCAAAAGAGTCGGTCATGAAGAAGTTGGCAGCATACTTCCTGAGCCTCAGAGCTTCCATGGGATTGGACGGGTGGTGATCTTGTGTTAATGCATGCGCCTCCCCGAACTTGTCCACGATAATGGCTTTGGTGTCACCCACATGTGCTATTGTAAGTTTCGAAATGGTTTTCCGATTAAAGTAGTAATCTTCAAATACTGGCTTGAATGGCCGTTCATCGGCATAAAGCGTCCGAAGGTACGCAGAAGTGCAAGTTGATCCCAGCTTACTTTCGGATTCAAAGAACTTATAATCGCAGCTCAAGAACCCCAACGGAAGCCGTACTGCCAAGTCGTCGGAGGCATCGATATTCTTCAATGTCACCTCCCCATTCGTGTTCACCATCTTCACGAAATTGTCCTTTCTGTGGCGGTACCACCGCTTCCAGTATCCTCCAATGTTCTTCCAGTACTTCTTTATCAATTCATCCCGTAAAGCATCGTCTTCCACCAAGCTAGTCACACCTTCAACTTCTTTGGCAAGGGTGTCTTGGAGAAATGTCGAACACTGGTCGCCTCCATGACCATCATAAACACTGAAATTGAACACAGGCGACCCGTTGAGATCGAGAACTCCAGCACTAAACTTGTCTTCATTATATATTCGGTTGACTCTCGACGAATAGTGGCCCAAATGAGTTGGACTTTTGAGCAATTCCAATCGTAGCTTTCCACTAGCAGGCTTGCGGGTCCCCGGCTCCATGGGTGTAAATGACACGCTACTGGAAAGAAACCGGCGGCCCAAATTCGTGGCAATTCCCGTCCTCCTCATCTACTTCATGTGAGTTCTCTGGATATTTATTTGAAATGCGCATACTCAGTTCCGTTTCGGGCTCATTAACGTTATATAAATAGATTCTATTAGATTACAAGAGGGTCGTTGGCGTCAGCATCTTCGTCGTAGTTGAACTGGTCAAGCGGCTCGTCGGTGTAGGCGGAGATGCTACGGCCTCTATTGGGAAAGTTGAGCACAGGAAGTTGATGTGTGAAATTGGTCCACTGGTTCTCGAGACGCTTCCACATCAGTCCTGAAGAAGCTGGTTCTTCGTCGTGGTACTCTCGATCGATCCGGTTGGCTAGACCCGCTTGAAAGTCGTCTCTGTTCGCGTTGTAGTTGAGGTCTGCGGCCTGTTGGAGATTGAACAGCCTCATGTTTCCAGCCATCCGCTTTGAATGTTCTCTTGATACTATGCGCTTAGCCTCCACAATAAGCATATCTTTGCGTTTATGTGTAGAGTTTTCTATGTCGTCAGCATTGTCGAATCCAAAGGTATCGTAGAGGTCTCCTGATAAGCCAAGTCGGCGTTTCAACCGGTCATACACGTTGAACACGGTTAATATAACCGGAAGAACAATGAGTCGAGGAATCCAGTTATTCATTAAGTTGAATAGCCCAGTGAGATGAATGGACTTTCCAAACCAGTCTTCAAAGATAGACTTTCTCGACACGAAGAGAGTGATAAAGTTGTAAGATAATGGGATCGTCAATCTGGCAATATACGTGGCATAGAAACAAGCAGAAACGGGATCAGATTGATGGGGGACCAAGTGATAGACCAGGAAGATCTTTAACTTCGTTAAGGAGTTCAAGGAACAGCTGAGCATGAGTGAAAATAGGGAGCAATTGACAACAAACTGGAATGAGTTATGGTGTATCCTTTTGAAAATAATGTTCACAAGCGAGAGCTTAGTCGAGTGAAATAATTCAGATTCAATGATAACAAATGCAGCTATGAATAGCGTTATAGACCAAATCCTGTGGACTACTGGGTATACGTAGCAGTGCAAAACGTATTTGGACCTTGGAGAAAGAAGGTCGTTGGAGGTGTCCAAGCGAAACTGTGGATTGGCACTGTTAGTGGTCATCAAGTCCTCGTAAAGAATAACATGGTTGAAAAGCGAATTGAATGCTGACTCATATGCCACTAGTTTGTGGAGGTTGGCATTGAACCTCGATGTCAATTTGGTCATGAAAGCTGTGGTCAATTGACTTCGAGAAATCGCAGGGGCTTCACTCAAGTACTGCAACTCCATAAGCTCCTTCAAATCATCCGGAATACTATGATACAACTCCAAGATCCAGTCACGGAACTCGAACAAGTCCTCTGCATCGTGAGTGAAGTTTTTCTGTAAAACCAACACTTGAAGAATGTCCTCCTTAAAAGCTATCTTACAGTCCTCCAAGTCATCAATAAGTTTGGGCACCTTCAAATAATGGTGGTTCAAGTTCCCCATAATGCTCCCGAAAGTCCACTGGTCCCGTGGAATGCTCACCAACCCGTGGGCCATAAGCCAAAGTGCCAACACTAACGGATATATATGGGACAACGCAATTATCATGGACTTCATATGGCCAAACGAAAGCCCAACCTCCAAAGATAAGTATATGACTCCAAATATCGACACTCCCAACATGATCATCTGGAACCGCAAGTTCTTCGTAAGAGCATCGACCAATCTATCGTAAACCTTGAAATGCCCCGACCGGTAGTACTCCTGGAGCAAAGGTAACACCAACCATGTCAACAAAAATGTAGTCCAATACTTGGTTTTCCACAAGTACAAAATGACAGTGTCCGGCAAGTTGAACCACAAGATCTCGTTGTTAGTATTGTGCTGCACGTAATCAAGTGGCACAAGAAAGACAATAGAGATGGGTATAAACACTGCCAACACCACCGGCACCAGAAAATAAGCGGGCTTTTTGAAGAGATTGATATAAAACTGAATGCCCCAGACACTTATCAAGAGTGAAAACACATAGCAGAGTGCTGTAGGGATCCACATCATCACAATTTCCTGTGTTCTGCTTAGTTGGCTTAGTTGGATTGACGGCTGATATAAACACTGAAATATTCGCGGAGAATTCAGACATTTATCATCGATTGCAAATATGGATGCCCCACCACTGCCACCATCGGCTGTGAGTTTTGATGGTTCGGACAAGCCGGCTGTACAGCCACTGGTTCCAGAGAAGCCCAAGAGAAAGTCTGTGGGATTTGCTCCGTTGCCGGAAGAAGACTTGAGAGAACATCATGAAAACTTGAGGAGAATCGAACAGGAGAAGAAAAAGAGTATTGGTTTCCACCAAATCCCGCCCGAATTGCTGTACTTGCGCAAGCACGACAAGCCCCCACCGAAGCCGTTGCCAACTCGTCCTGCTGCTCCCCCGAAATTGGCTAAACCGTCAAAATTGTTGGGTGACTTGAAAATGGTCCATGTTAAGGATATCTCGGTAGTGAATAAAGACACCGAAGTTAACTTCAATTACCCCACAATTGAGCTTCCTATCCCCAACCACAATGTTTTGGTGAGTATAAAGTATGCTTCGTTGAACTCGTTTGACATTAGCAAGTTGAATAAGTATTTCTATAATCTCAGTGACGTTAAAGTTGGTTTGGGATACGAGTTTGTGGGACAAGTTGTCGACATTGGTGCCACCGTGAAAGAAGATTTGGCTAAGGGTGACTACGTCATGGGGGTATTGAGTCCCACGGGGCGAAAAGGAGCTTTTTCGAGTACTCTACTCTTAAATCCTGCCAAGGACTTTCTTGTAAAACTCGACGACATGACCTTGGAAAAACTTGCGGGCATTGATTATTCTTTGGAGTTTAGTAAGATAGAAGAACTGTCTGACGAGTCCAGCGATGAAGAGGAGCCACAGGTCGAGCAACCACAGCCGGGCCCTGCGCCTGTGAAGCGGAAAACATCTGCGTTTATTGTGGAAGATGAGTTACCAGCATTGGCAAAACCATCAATTATACCTGTACTTTACTGTAAAGCTAAGCAGGCACTTCAACATTTGCATGAACAGAGCAGCCCTAATTTGATGATCAACGGTGCTGACACCCACCTTGGATACACTCTTTTACAAGTTTTAACCTCCTCCTTGTATAACTTCACCCGGTTGAATGTTGTGCTCATAGTGAAAGAGAGCAACCTCACGTACATGAAACACTGGGTCAAGCATTTAAAGACAACTGCTGCGCTCAGCTGTGACAAGAATTTGGAAGTGATATCATATGATCTACAAAACGAGGACATTGTACTACCAGGAGAAAAGACACCCGTTAACTACAAAAAGCCCGATCTCATGGCAGTTGATGTTTTGGAGGCTATGTTCAAGAACAGCAAAGAAAAAATCACTGCACAGAATCTCAATGATTACAAGTTTGACTTGATTATAGATATTGTTGGTTCACACTTCCTTCAGAAGACCTCTATTCGATACAAGAAGTTGGACTACTTAAACTTTCCAGTAGTAGACAATCTTGAAGAACACTCGAAAATCCTGACTCTTTTGAAAGCCAATGTCAAAGAAATGTTCTTCATCAAACTTATGAAACCCAAAGCTCAGTTTTCTGCGTTTATCTCGTTCTGTAAATTTACCTTAAAGGAGCCGAGCTATAGTATTGACAAGCTCATTGATTATTCGACTCAATCTAAGGAGCAGTCTATTCTAAATCCATGGCTGATGAAATGGCTGTCGGGTATTGCTAATTCTCTTATTGGCTACAACTACTATGACGAAATCAATCTCACTACAAATCGGGCATGGGTGATTGAAGGTCTTAATTTGTTCTTGAAAGGTGAGCTCAAATTTAAGGTGGATCATTATATAGACTGGAGAAACAACTTCAAGGAGTATATCAGAATACTTCGTAAACAAGATGGAAAAGTGGTAATGAAAGTGGAAGACTTCTAGGCCTTGTTTTGTTCCACATATTTACCGTTTGTGTTTGAAGATGTCTCCGAAGTGACTTTTGCAGTAAGTCCATTGCAGAACTTTTAATGTCGTATACCTTGAATTTTTTTGCTCTCTGGGAGAAATAGATATATTGCAAACGCACTTGAATACGTATCTTGAATGTGCGGTGTGGCCTCCTTCATTGAATAATGGTTCACCACCTCTAGTAAACGTAGCCTTCTTAGCAAAACTTCAGAGGTTTGGCGACGTTCTGAGACTCCTACGTTTAATAATCTTAAAAAAACCACCATTTGATTGGAGAGCATCTAACACTTGTGACATTGGCGAGTCTTTTTACGAAAACGAAGCAAGGTCTCTGAAAATTAGGTATTTACTTAAAAAGCAAATCCTGCAAAAATCATCATATTTAGATAAACATATTTTCCTCCAAAAACTCACACCTCCTATTTTTCACACAAGCAGAGGGCTATCTAAGCTACAATTCGACAGACAACAAGCAAGCGGTGCCAGTGTTCGTCTTCCTTTTCAGGTACCACTACCAAGGCATACAAAATTGGTATTCAGGTACAAGGGTATCTGCATCCGCTACCACGAACAAAAGTAGCGATTGTCGATCACTAGATCTCCTGTAAACCACTATTAGCTCTCCCAAAACTACAGTTCATCCATCTTTCTATGAGCGGCCATACAAACAATTGCAAAAACTTTTTGCAACCGGTACATCCTTCTATATGCGCGTTAATGCGCGATACTTTGTATATTTCTCCCTTTTCGGTACTCCTATTGTCCCGATTCATTGCGCGACAGCCAATCATTGGCACAATGGATCGGTTTATGAGGTGTACAATAGACTTGCGAACACAGCGAGAATTCTCAGGCAATTCATTCAGGAAGATATCCGTATACGATCTGTTTACCCCCATTGTTTTTACTGTTTTCCTCGAAGCAAATCCTTCCAGTCTCCCACCATCTGTCGGGACCTGAATCATCTCTCATCACAGGATTTTGCAAACCGCGAAGCCCAAAAAAGACAACTTTGCTATTAATACTTGAGATTCAGATCCAATAATTGAGCTCCTCGTAAAAAATTTCATGGCAACGGGAGATGTCATCGGGATCTATGAGTGTACACTCTCTTATCGATAAACTACCGCCCTCACTGGAGCTGGAGCGAGGGGCGGGGCCTCCTGTAAGTCTTCCAAAAAATAAACCACACCCTGACTCTTGTGCAGAGTCAAAGCCAACCACCAATAATGCTACGATTCCTCAGGTACCAGTGCTTCCTTCACCTTCTCGAGATATACGGGATGCTCGCCTGAATGTGCTGCTCGACCCAAACATGTCACGAGCTGACTTGGTGCTTCTACAAAGATCGGGTATTTTATCCGTCATTGGTGAGGATCCCAACGCGTTCCCACTCTCCGAAAAGGCCATAATGGAGATTGTTCGGCTCAAGATCGAGCAGGAGAGGACCAAGCAGGAACAGATTAAGTTGGAAGTCGCTACAAAAAACCAGAACATCTTGGCTGCTGCTGTTAGTGCCAATATTCCACCTCATTTAATACCTCAAATGTGTGTGAATCCGTACCAACAGGAACCCGTGGTGGACCTGGGTCCTCCTTCTGCCACCACGGCTCCTTCGCATAGCCGTTCGAACAGTCAAGACTTCGCTATGCTTCCCATGAACTACAGATTTGGAGCCGGCTCCTCATCTCGTTCAGTCTCTACAAGCTCCACCCCAGTAATGGGCCCAACTGGACTTCCTGGTTCTGGAATTCTGGGGTACCTACGTCGGCCATTGTCACCGGCAAAGATGGGAGCTCAGGCTGTGGCTGCTTTGGCATCCCCCACCTCATCGTATAGGTTTCCAAGTCGCAAACCTCCGATCGTTCCACACCAACGGCACCTTTCTTTGCCTCTTGAAGCTTCTCGTCTCAAGCACCCAAGCATTGATCTTAGTAAAATTGATACCCACACATATCTGCAGCAGCAGACACAACATGCACAACAAGCACAACAAGTACAGCAGGCACAACAACAGCAGATACAGCAGATGCAACAAGTGCAACAAGTGCAACAAGTGCAACAAGTGCAACAAGTGCAGCAGATGCAACAAGTGCAACAGATTCAACAGTTAGCACAGCCACCCAAGTACTTTCAAGCACAGAATCCCCAACAAATACAGCCTCAGGCCCAGCCATACTTGCAGCCGCCTCTACTAGTTCACCCACAAAAAGGGCCATCTGGAGTTCAACCAGCGGGATACAAGGATAATCGTAGTCCAACACACTCTCGTTCTCGATCTTCGATTTCTTCATCGGGAACAAACAAAGGCTCACCTTTAAGTGCTACCACCATGCAAGTAAAGCCAACACCCGCTGCTCCATTACAGAAACAGTTCAGACTTGCCCAACCTCCCTCCCAGGAAAGCATGACGTCTTTTCAACATGTTATTCAATTCCAACAATGGAAACCCGAGTCAGGACGCCCCAATACTTCTGACAATCGTCATAAGAGACATAAGTCTCATGCCGATAATATGTCAGTTGACCTAGCTCATGGAATTGCCGAGTATGATGAAAACACCGACACCGAGGGGGGAGACGTATCAATGAACGTATAGTTCGACAGGAATTAGGACCATAGGGACCAAAAATCATATGGGAAAGGTCCAAGGAGAGTGTGATTTTGTCATTGCACTATTCGGTTAAACCAAGTGTACATATATGGAATAGGGCATGGTAAAGGGATAAAGGAAGATCAATGTTGCGTTACTAATAGAAGTATATATTATTTATAGATCTTGGTTATTATAATACATTATTGGGGTTGTTGAGCCATAAGCTCTATCTCTTCTATACTGAGGGTAATCATTTCATCATCCTCGTTAGTCTCATCCTCGTCATCACTGTCCTGCTCTTGGAATTCAGGATCCACTTTCTCAAAGGTCACTACAGACTTGTTCAGTTTTTCAGTTTCTCTTTTCAAATCATGTGCCAAGTGCCTCAACGACATTTCTGTTACTTGGTCACTTATAATCCAGGCAGTTAAATCACGAAGCCAGATATGGTCATAAACGTAGTAAACATCGTGAAAACGGAATAACTCTTTCAAATCCAACAAACTCTTGAGAACAAGCCTCTTTCCACCACGCAAGTTGTAATAAACATCTTCCCATACTCTCATGGTTAAGTCGTAGCTTCTGTGGAGAGGGAAACAAAGGGATCTTCTTATACAAGTAATTAAAACAGCCTTCAATGGATTATCTGTGTTCTCTTCATCAGTAATGGAAACTTTGGAGTCCAAACATGCAAATTGCGGAGTAAGTTTCCCTATTGTCCAGGCACTTTCGATGTTGTGGTCCCCTTCAGTTTCTCTCATATCGAAATGATAAGCAAACAATAAAGATATGATCAACAAGTACATCTCTGCGTGGTATGATTTTGAGACCAAGTATGTTTTCTTAGGCAAGTCAAGCATCTTCTCTTGTTCTTCCTTGGAGAAATCTACACTCATAATCTGCTCCTGTTGCTCCTTTGGAAGGGCCTGTTGGGATTTATACCATTTTAGGAATTTGGTTGTTACGGGGTTTTTCCATTCCATTAATGCTTTGTAGTCTTTATCGTCTTGTTCAGGATCTTGGCTCATCATAAAGTCAGCAGCATAGTATTCTGGGTCAAATTTGATGTTCTCCATGATTAAACGTTCCATTATTCGCTGAGTTTCAGGGGTATTCTCTGGATTTGCAAGCTCATTGATATCATTCCCATTGGAGATCGAAACTCCTATTATATCACTGTACTCATTGTTGAATCCATACTTGTTCGTGGAAGTATTTTCTTGTGGAACTTGTTGGTGTATTTCCCAATCAAACTTTTCACCCTCCTCCAAGGTTGCTTTTGTGCTGAGTGAGTTATCTACATCCATCTCTTCAATCAAAGGTGCAATTTCACTTTTGTTTTCTGGGGCTATAAGCTCATTCGTACGGGCCAAAAGCTTGGACGTAAGATCAAGGTCAGGGAAAGTTTGTCCCTTGACTTCCTTCGGAATCCGTATCTTCACACAGTCGTCTTTGGCATCGAATTCAGCGTGAGATCTCTCATCATCAATACAATTATGCGGGAGCCTAAGTCTCAAATAATACGGTGGTAGGGAGAAAATGAACACTGGTCCGTCGATAGTCATTTCAATTGTCTTGGCGTTAAATCGTATATGACTGATCTTCACTTCAATGAACACAAACTCATCACTCTGGCTTATAGTAAAGAACGGGGTAATCATTATGGCTTAGTGCTAAAAGTTTCGCGATGAGATGATTTTTTTTGTTCATTTGATAGCGATGGTTGAGTCTATGACGGAGCTGAAGAAGCCTTCGACAACGGAAAAAAGACGTTTTGTGGGCAGAAGAACAGGAAGCGGTGATGGAAAGGCATTAGTCAAAACCAACCGGTCCAAAATTATTAGCCGGGTCATGAACCAGATACCAGAAGATATCTTGAACAATAAAGAACTTAACCAGGCCATCAAATTGTTACCTTCAAACTACAACTTTGAGATCCATAAGACCGTCTGGAACATTCGGAAGAACAATGCTAAGAGAGTGGCACTTCAGCTTCCCGAAGGGCTTTTGATCTACTCCCTAGTGATATCGGATATTCTTGAACAGTTCTGTCAGGTAGAGACTGTGGTAATGGGTGATGTCACCTATGGTGCTTGCTGCATTGATGACTATACTGCTAAAGCTCTCGATTGCGACTTCATAGTTCATTATGCACACTCATGCTTGGTGCCTGTTGATGTGACAAGCATTAAAGTGTTATACATTTTTGTCACAATCAATATCGACGAAACCCATTTGATCAATACCATCAAGTTGAACTTTCCACCTCAGACCAATCTTGCTATTTTTGGTACCATCCAGTTCAATCCAACTATACATAGTGTCAAGGCCAAACTTGAGATTGACGAGGACCATCCTGTTTATTTGATTCCGCCACAGCTTAAACCGCTTTCGAAAGGTGAAGTCTTAGGTTGCACTTCTCAAAGACTCGATAAAGATCATATCCAAGGCACAATATATGTGGGAGATGGCCGGTTCCATCTTGAGAGTTCCATGATTCACAATCCAGAGATACCTGCTTATAGGTACGACCCGTACTCACGTAAGTTTACAAGAGAATATTATGACCAAGAGCAGATGGTGCAAGTGAGAGAAAAAGCTATTGCTGTTGCCACAAACGCCAAAACGATTGGACTAATCTTGGGTGGTTTAGGTAGACAAGGGAACCCCGTGACAGTAGGGAACTTGGAAGAGAAGCTCTGTGAAAAGGGCTACGACGTAGTAAAGATTATTCTAAGCGAAATTTTCCCTCAGAAGTTGGCTATGTTCAACGATATAGATGCATTCATACAAGTAGCATGTCCCAGGCTTTCTATTGATTGGGGATATGCATTTGACAAGCCATTGTTGACTCCTTACGAAGCAATGGTAATGATGGAAGCAGATAAGAAGTGGAATAGCTTTTATCCCATGGACTACTATGCTTTGGATGGATATGGACGAGGAAAGCAGCCTACCCGCTCTTAGTATGTGTATTGTGACGGATGAAGAAGGACCTCTCTTCTGGCCGTATAATGCTATTTATTTGTATCCTATGTGTTTAATATACGAGTTATATGATCAAAGATCCAAGTTCAAACTCTTCTTCTCAAGTTCATATGCATCTTCAACTCCTAACAATGTTGCTGCTTCATTGTCCGACCATATGAGTTTCTTCTCCAAGTACTTTTGTATGATGATATTGAACTTCAAGTAGAACTTTACGAATAATAGGGATGAATTCTCAACGATATCTGCGGACATAATTGGATTATTAAGTTTAAGTAAGTTGTTCTGGATGTCAATCACTGCAGTTGGTAAGTAATCAGATAAAGACGAGTTTATGTCCTCTATGCTTTGCTCGTTGAATAGTTTGTTTTCTATAATTGGTTCGTAAATGGATACATCAAAAAAAGAATCGTCAAATGGAAGAATCATGTTTATGATGTTACTGAAATCATACATCTTGCACGTCTTCAAAAGGCTCTCATAGAGTTCTTTAATGGCTTGTGTTTTCAAGGTATCAATGATATCATTCAATTCGATGACCTTGTCATTGAAGACACTAATAGGAAGGATCTTCGAAAGAGTCAAGTCAATGAAGTTCAACTTCAAAATAATCTTCTCTAACGGTTCGAACTGTTTCATCTTTATGTGTTGGCTCACAATATCGAAAGGCTCATTCACAATCAAAGTCAAGAAAGCAGCAGCTTTTTCGTCATCCAAATTGAAGACAGAATCAAATGTCATTTTTGATTGTTCAACAGTTGGAAGAATGTCAGCGTAGAAATCTATTATCCATTCTGGTGCTTGAAGATCCGAGTTTAAATCTAATTGGGCCAGATTACTAGTTCTTATGGACTTCAAACTGTTGTGTGCCAAATCGGTTAATCTCATTTGTGAAAAGGAGATCAATTCCTTTATAGCTTTCACCAATGAATTGGACTGGCTGAAGTTCTTTTCAAACATGAGGTTGTACAAGTCAAATAAGTTGAAGATTGAGTACACGACTTTGAATTTCAATTCAATGGAGATCAACTGCTCAAAACGGGATTTTATTGTCTTCGAAAGCCTTTCGACAATCTTGTCTAACAAAGTCTCAATGCAGTTTTCAAATAGGTGTTTATCTTCCGGTGTTATTACTGAATCATCCTGCAATTCTTTGTCGCTGACTTTGAATATAGAGTTCATGAGCTCGATTTCATTTATCACCATAGCATGCACGTACGCTAATAGGTCTCCAATATATCTGACAGGGTCATGAGCTTGCAAAGAAATTATCTGCTTATTGAAGTCTTCAATCAACAGCCTTGATCTGTCCAAAGCAAAATCTTGAAGTACCTGATCCAATTGGTGAGGACTTCTTGCCTTCAAAAACTTCACACTGATCTGGAAGTTCTTCAACTTCGAGGGTGAATTTACCCACACAGGGTGCACAAGGGACCGCTTGATAAAGCTACTCAAAGTTTCATTGGACTTGTCTATAAGGCCCGAGGTTTTCTTCATTATATTCATGCCTAAGTTGGAGTTATCAATGGAAAGTAAGATGGAGGAGGACTCACTTATGTCGTCCAACTTCACCAATGCCTTGAAAAACTCCTCATTGATTTCGCTGTTACTAATGGTGAACTCCTCAAACTCGTTTAAAATGAATTTTTTCTTGAAGTTGGTCAACAAATTCTTCTTGAGTGTCACTAACGTCTTCTCTTGACTTAACGACTTGAATTCGGAGTTGAACACCTCCAAGTCACTGAAGATACTCTTAAGCATATCGGTATTGGTGTCGTTCAACAGGTTGATATGCGCAAGCTTGGAGTCCATCTGCTTGAATACTTTGATCATCGGATTGAACTCCTTCAAGAACGTTGCTTGACTCTTGATGAGATTGCTCTCGATTTTACTCCTCAACTTCTTCCTGGCCAACGAACCCATGAGACTGGAATCGATCAACTCATTCTCGTCCAACTTCAAGTTGAAGATCTCTTTCACCAATTTATCATTTATGCTGTTGTTCAACACCTTCGACAACCTACTCGACAAGTTATACTCGGACGACGCCGAGCCTTGAATCAGCTCCGTATCATCCCCAAGCATCAGCATTGACAACTGAGCGTACTTCTCGGACATTTTGTCCACTTCAGTTGTCGAATCGCTCGACTTCACTGAACTAGGTGGCTCAAAATGGACAGCCTTATCTTCAAAGTTCAATAGGTTCTTGAACCCATTCAAGTTGGGGATTTTCTTGCTCAAATTCTCGATATTCGAGGGGATGGATATCGTCAAGGCCGGCTGTGGCTGGGCTATCTCATCCCCTTGAAAAGAGTCATACTCCATAAAGTCCATGTTATGGGTTCGAAAATAATGTTGAATCGCTCGCGAAGATGTCAGATTGCAAAATATAAAACTATCACATAATCCCAAATAACTGTCAACCAAAAAACCATTAAAAACACGGCAGTTGTCCGCATGTAGACCTATACACCTCCTTTCTACCTATATCAATAAATCATTAATCTTCATGCTGATTCTACGCACCTTTAGAGGTTGGCTGTCGGCAATATCTGCGGCTGCTAAAAGTGAGCCAATTCCATCGCTACCACTCGGTTTCCTCTTGGGAGCTTGCCGTATCAGGTCTGGCGATAGTGGAGGAAACTGCTTGGAGGTTACATAATTAGGTGTGACTGGAGTAGGGATTTGGTTGGCCATGTAGCTGGAGGGTGGTACTAAAGGCGTCAACAAAGGAGCCTGCTCCCAGCTGCCTGTAGAAATCTTGTTGCTATTGTTGTGAGTGTATGAATCAAACGGTTTGTCAAGCGACCTAGAACGGTGGTGTGTTCGAATTGTGGGTGTGGCAATAGAAATGGGAGATTTCAACGCTATTGGTGATACTGTCGACTTGGGTGAAGGCTGTCCAGACATGAAAGACTTGGGTTTTGGTTTTATGTCGTAGTGGAAGGAGGAGTCAAGGGTTTGAGCTTGTTTGAGCACCTCAGGACTCAGTTGAGCCGTGTGACCACTCAAAGACAGCAAACATTTGGAGGCCTCGAAGATATCGAAACTGAGGTTTGAGTCCAGCAACTCAAATTCGACGTCATCGAAGCGTAAATCACCAAACTTCCGATCATACGGCTGCAAGCAGTAGTCGGGGAAATCTATGCCGAATATCGGGATCAACTTGTATCTAATGTAGTAGCAAAAACGGCGAGCTAGAATCTTGCACAAACTGTAGGGAAGCCAAGTACCTTGGATCTTCAAAAACCCACCCCTGATCCGTTTGATGTGCTCGTGGTACTGCTTGGGAGTGCTATCAAGCAACTTGACTATATCAGCTTTAGACTTGTGTTGAGATTGCGGAAGATTGTTTGGATGGTGGGCACTGGTTGCAATTTCAGCAGCCTTCCACATTCCTGTCAAATGAACAAACCCCGTCTCGTAGTCCCAAATGATCCATTGGTCGTTGATGCTGTACTCAAATACAGTCAAATAGTTTCGGGATTGACTTATTGCCGAAGTGGCATACTTATTTATCCTAATTTCCTGGTATAATTGCATTAACGCATTGTATAAATCGATGGGAATAAGCACATTGGTCGTGAGTCTGTGAATTCCAAAGTTAACGGTCCTGGGCACCATAGACCCCAGATTCAGGTGGGCAGCGGGAGTCAGGTGCTGCGGAGGCGTAATCAGGTAAGTCTGGTACATGTGAGCCGACCTTAGGCTGTCAGATGAACCTTGAGAATTTCCACCAGAAATTGGCTTCGGCTGATTCGAAGAAGGATCCACGGAGTATTGCACATACGGGGTCATAAGGCCCGCATTCTGTCTCTGCACCGGGGTCGAGTACGGATGGTGAAGGGAGTAGCTGGTGGGCACCTGGCCCATATGTAATTGTTGACTGTGGGGCTGGTGATCTGGTTGGTAATTGGGGTAAATCATGGCAGAGCTCGTTGCAAGACTGGGGAGTGGCAACTTCAGATCGCCTGGAGAGTAGTGAGTTGTAGCATACATAGTATCTAGGGATCAGGCTCTGAAAGAAATGATATCGATAGAACAAATTGTATTTAAAATTATTCAATTAAGGGGTTTGAAGGGTCTGTGCCGGCACTAAAAAAAATGAAAAACTATTAAGCACAGGCCTGGAATAATAGGAATAAAGCTGGAAACAATTAAACAATAGAGCCCTCACTTCCGCAATTAAACCCCAAAGGACTAGAAGTACGCCTGTGGTTTCTTTTTCGCTTCAAGGATGCTCAATTGCTTGGATTGTTATAGTCCAGTGATGAGATTGCTGCCAATTTGATGAAGGGTTCGCCTTCGTTCATGTGCACAAGAGGCCTGTTAACCACAGAGAACCGCCTTGTAGCCCAACAGCAGCTTCAACTGCCATGCCGACAATGCTGTAGCCTGTATCCGGGGCATCCCTTTGGAGCTACAGGAGGTTCAGTATCCTACAAGGGGATGTCACTGATTTAGCCATCGTCCTGTAGATAGAAGGCAAATGCTACATGAGGTGTGTCTACAATTGACAATATCTCCCGAGAAACCTACGAGGCCGATCAGCGCAGAAGAGTTTTTTCACTTATTTCACCTGATAGAGGCCAAAGTTCGACAATCAGAGGTACATCTACGGGAGGTAGCGGAGCTGTTTATTGTCATGCCAGGCTGCCTGTTGAATTACAGTGAAAGGGCTTATTGCCCTAATTATTTGATGTACTGCGATAACGGCTAAAGTTGCTTGGATAAGATGCGAGTATTTATTCATACAAACGTCTGCAACTATACATTTATAAGGACAGCTTCCACTTGTCGCCAACGGCACCTATATGTTATAAAGACAGCTTCAACTTGTCAGCAACAGCATCAAGGAATTCGGTGGTGGTAACGTATGACGATCTGTCGGTCTTGCCTTGAGCTAAAGCTAAATCCTTGGTCATAGTGCCGTCAATAACTGTTTGAATGGTGGCATTTTCTAAAGTTTGGGCGAATTCAACTAGTTCAGGAGTGTTGTCCAATTTACCTCTTTGAATCAAACCTCTGGTCCAGGCAAAGATAGAAGCAATAGAGTTGGTGGATGTTTCCTTACCTTGTTGATGTTGTCTGTAGTGTCTAGTGACTGTACCGTGGGCAGCCTCGCTTTCAAAAGCCTTTCCGTCGGGAGTGATCAACACAGAAGTCATCAAACCCAATGAGCCAAAACCTTGGGCAACGATATCAGATTGAACATCACCATCGTAGTTCTTCAAGGCCATGACGTATCCACCCTTGGACTTGATCATTTGAGCAACCATGTCATCAATCAATCTGTGTTCGTACCATAATCCCTTGGACTCAAATTCTGATTGGTAGTCACTTTCGTAGATTTCCTGGAATATATCTTTGAATCTACCATCATACTTCTTTAAGATGGTGTTCTTTGTAGAAAGATACAATGGTAAGTTCTTGTTGAGAGCCATCTTAAAGGATGAGTGAGCAAACCCTCTGATGGAGTCATCAGTGTTGTACATGGCCAAACCAACTCCCCCGGTTTCAGGATAAGTATAGATTTCCTTGACCACCTTTTCACCTCCGTTTTTGGGAGTAAAGACCATTTCCAACTTACCTGCTTCTTTGACAACCAAATCTGTAGCCTTATATTGGTCACCGTGAGCATGTCTTCCGATAACAATTGGTTTTTCCCATCCCGGCACCAATCTTGGGATATTGGGAATAATGATACTCTCTCTAAACACTGTTCCGTTCAAGATGTTTCTGATGGTTCCGTTTGGAGAAACCCACATTTTTTTAAGGTTGAATTCTTTCACTCTGGCTTCATCGGGAGTGATTGTAGCACATTTGATACCCACTCCGTACTTCTTGATAGCATTTGCAGCATCAACAGTAATTTGGTCATTGGTCTTGTCTCTGGCTTCGATCCCCAAATCGTAGTATTTCAAATCAATGTCCAAGTATGGGTGGATCAATTTATCTTTAATTCTCTGCCAAATAATTCTGGTCATCTCGTCACCATCCATTTCGACAACAGGATTGGCCACCTTGATTTTCAAGGCCCTGGAACTGGAGCTGAAAGCTCTGATAGTGTTTGTTCTGAACATTACTTGGGATGTTTGAGTCAGTTCTGAATTTTTCACTGGAGTCGAGCAAATGGTGAGAATGCCGGTAACGGTGCCGGAAAGTTCCTGGCCGCAAATTACTAGTGAGTCAAAAGCGTGGAGAAGCTCCAGATATAGTTTGGTTTGAAACTGGAGAAGCTCAGGGTTTAGTTCTAGTAAGAAACTGAAATGCTCTCATGTCAATACTGAGGTAGATCGTTAGAAGGAAGATTATTAGAAGGAAGATTATTAGAAGGAAGATTATTAGAAGGATTCTATCCAAGCTAAGATAGTAAAGTTGCAGCCGTAAGAAGCATTCCTGGAGCGAGAGACATCCACACTCAACAGATCAAATGGAAATGGTAGAGATTGTTATCAACTATATAATAACATCGTACGGCTTTTCTAAGTACCGAGTGTCTTCAAAGCACCAGATGAAAAATCACTATGCGTCGAATACTATGAGTAGCTCTGGTATGTAACTATTTCCACGTCTTTTAAAGAAATAATTGGGAGAGTAGTGCCGACTGGATGCACAGGCACCACAGACACCACTTCCAGCACCATGTGTGTTTGCTGCAGGCCGAATTGGTGCCTCATATATCTCATTAGCTTCCTCGCGCAAGATGCGAAACTGAAAAGATACTGTACTGAAGACGTAATTTCCACATTGAAAGCTATGGCAGAGGAGCCATTCAACGAGGAAAACTTCAAAGGGTTGCTTCAGCAGCTAACAAGTAGTTCCAGAGATATAATCAACACTCTAACGGCTATAGCCGAGAAAAACCTCGATAAAAGCGATCTAATAGTTGATTTGGTTGAGCAGCGAATCCAGAAATGTCTTCCCCAATATAAAGTATGTGCCTTCTATGCCATGGACTCTATCGTCAAGATAATAGGGAATCCATACAGATCTCTCTTTAGCAAGAATTTGTACAGAATCTTCACGGAAAGCTACCTACTTGTCAATGATGTGATGCGAAGACAAAGCTTGATTGACCTCTTCACCACATGGAAGAATGGGCTATCCAGTTCGGGCCTGGAGATATTCAGCAGCGAGATCCTCGGTAAGATCGAGAAATTCATCATAAAGGCCACGAGTCTCAATCAAGGAGGTGTTAAAGAGAAAGAGCTGTCGGTTCCTCCCACACCTGCGGCACAACTTCCAAGTAACATAAACCCCGAGCATTTCCACCGAGAGTTTAACTACCTTCTCCAGTATATTATCCGCATAAACAACGAGCTACAGCCTTTCGAGGGGTCCAAATTCTCCAAGACCCATCTCAGAGTACGAAATGGCATTGTCAGTCGAATTAACGAAGTAGACGAAATGATTATGAGGGATTCCAAGACTGATTTCGGCTTGAAAGTCCCCTTCTATCATCAAACTGCAGTGGAGTTACGATCCCAATTAGACGACGAAAACTTCAAGCAGTCAAGATTCATAAGGAAGAATTTCAAGCCCAATCTCACACCAGATCCCAAGTATATTAGTCTACTCAAAGATCCATTCGAACCAGTGGAAGACAACGATATTCTGTATATTTTTTTGGAGGAGTTTGGTATCAAGTTGAAGCTGGATGAGGTTTACCACCAGTTGCCTTCCATGGAGAAGGAGATCACTCCCCCCACCAAAGAAGCATTGGTAGAGCCTGCTAAAGAGACAGACAATGCATTCAATCCGTTGGGCCTCGGGTTCAGTTTGGACTTTGGGGATATGGAGGCTATGAGTGTAGACAATAGCTTAGCGGGAGAAGCTGATATAGAGGAAGGGAAGACCAATGGAGAGAGCACCACAGACACCGGGAAAGCAGAGAGCACCACGGAGACTGAGAAAGCAGAGATCACCACAGAGACCGAGAAAGCAGAGAGCACCACAGACACTGGGAAAGCAACCAAAAACACGATTGCAGGGGCCGGAAACACAGAGAGCGGACAAGACGTCGAAAGTGAACCGAGCTTACAGCCGTCTGCGGTTGTGCCTGCTTTAGATTCCCCAGAAATAATCGACTTGTCCGACCAAACACTGTCAGAATCAGGATCCACCCCAGAAGACGCAATTGTTACTACAGGCATCGACTCCGACCATCGGCTGGCTTCTGTGCCATCGAAACGATCACTTCAGCACGAGGCCCCAGCACTACCAGCTAGTAAAAAGGTACGGTTCGCGTAGTCTTATAGTTAATAGTATGTATTAATGCATATAAAGGAACATAAGAAGTTAGATACTTCCAGACTTCTTCAAGTGCCAAAAGGTGGTCAAAAATGGGAAGGAGAAGAAGAAGGCTAAAGTACCCCAGTAGTAAACTGAAAATGGAACAATTTTTCTCTTGACTTTGAATGGGAGGTTGGAGTAGACACCTTCCTTGGGAGCCCCGAAAACAGAGCTCATCACTCTGGAGGAGCTCTGGAAGTTTCTGACCATCATTCTGTTGTTGGCTGCCAATCTTTGACTAAGCAATCTGTTCATCATGTTTGAGTTGTTACAATAGTAGTGTTTTTTTCACGCAGTTTTCATTGGACTATTTGGCGATTGGGCCAAAATGGTGCGATTTTAGTGGGCCGAGCACGACAACCTGCGCACCAACAAAAACTCATCCAATAGATTTTTGATATTATTGACGTTGTAAGTACTCGAGACGAACACATACATAATGGCTATTGCACCAATCACCGGAACTTTGAGAAGAAAGATCATCACGGACATCACCGTTGGATTTGGCTGTGGCTTTGTTTTGGCCACCGGATACTGGTATTTCGAACACAAGCCCATAGTGCAAAGGAGAGAAGAATTCTACAAGCAATTGAAGGCCCAAAAGGAAGCTGAAGAATCGGTTTAAGGGTGAATCTGGAAGAGCTGGTCCGTGTACGTTTGCATCTACGGCGGCTCTGTTACCGAATCGCATATATTCGACTTGTATTACGATTAATATATTTAAGCACTATTTTAGCGGACTAGAGTCTGTACTGTTGTAGACAATCGCTGTAGAGTCTGTATTCTGGGTGGAAATGCAGCCGTTGGGCCGTGGGAGCTCATGGGGAAACGCAGCCGTGGGGACCGTACAAGCTCGTGCAAGACAGTTGAAGTCTGGCCGTGCTACTGTAGAGCCTGGAGAAGCTGGTCGTTGTTGGCAATGCAGTTGGTCAACACCACAAACTGGTGGTTAATGTCACGGGCTTGGAGCTGCTGGTTGAGGTACTTGATGCACAGGATCTCACTCCAGGTGATGCCTCCTACAAATACTAAAATGGTGTTTTTGCAGTGGGGGGAGTCGCCCATGGTCTCGGTCACCTGACCCTTGAACATCTTGTCAAGACCAAGGTTCTCCCAGCTGGGTTGTTTTGTGATCTTATTGATGGGCTTGTAGGTCAAGAAGTCTCTTTTAAAAAGCGACTCCACTACTCGTATGGTAAGTGGAACCGTTGCAGACGGTAATGAGAACGAAGGATGCTTATAGTCCTCGATGCCGTTGATCTCGGGGTCCTCCTCTTCCTCGTCTGGATGGAGATCCCAGAACTTGTTGAGAAGAGTGTAATTGTTGTTGTGGATATCGACTCCTCCCGTGATACCTTCGGTTTGGGTGTTGAATGTTTCTACGTCGCTTAACTTAACGAGGCCGAACTTGAATAACTTTTCAAATCCGTAAACTATAGTGATGCCAAAGTTCTCGAACGCAAGATGCTTGATGAGCTCGTAGTCCTTCGACTTGATGCCCGAGTTTGCAGTCGATACCATCACAAGTGAGTTAATGATACTTTTGGCCGTGAGTCCCATGTCCAAGAACGTCACCAATTTAGCTATTTGTTGCTTGTATGTGAGCAGAAACACCTCGTTCTGGAACTCTAAGACTATTTCGTACTCGTTGTATTTGTTTGTACCACCGGTCTTGACTTTGTTCAATAAGACCTCTGAAATGTTCGTGTGCTTCTTTACAAAGTCTTGCTGGCGATTAAGATCGGTTAAGCTCGACACAAGGTTCTTAATATCCTTGAGGTTTCCATCCGGGGTATTACTACTGTACTGACTCTTGATCCACTTTGCCATCTTATTCAACTTAGGCCCCACAAGCGAGAAATTCAAGTACTTCAAGTTGTCGAATAGTTCATCTTCTATTTTTATTTGATCCTCCTTGCCTTGATCATTGGAAATCTTGATCAAATTGATTTTTAACGATATCAAGTCATCCACAAGACCAATATAGGTCAACTGGTTCATGACCACCGGTAAGAAATCGACATTTCTTTCTACTACCACCAAATTGTGGGTTCCTGACAATTTCGTCGAGTAGAACTCCTGCTGCAAGCTGTTGTATGTATCTACAAGGTATTCCTGGAGCTTGTTAGCGTATAACCCCGTAAATAGGTTGGCGTTAGTTCCCTGTGCGTACGTATTGTTGATCTTGATGTTGAAATTCTCCACCAAATTCACCAATGCTTTTGCGAGTTGATTGACATGGTAGATGGGTTCAGTGAAGTAGCTGCTCAAATGGCCTTCCATACTGATAATGTCGTTGTCAATGACTATACCATTAAACTTCCAGTTGAATATCTTCACTCCCTTTGCTCGTACCATGTCTGATTTACTCTCCACGATCGACTCGAAGTTCAATCCAAAGTGATACTGCTGGTTCAATTGGTACATTCTCAGCTTGGACAAGTTCTTGATGATAACCGTCACTCGAGCATGGTTGGGTATTGTGAAAGGCGTACTCTCGTCGAATAAAAGAATGATGTTTTGGTATTGCTGGATTACATCTTGGTGGACATTATCACTCAATAGGATCTTATCGAATTTGGCCCGCAGCTTGAAGTGCTTAAAAGGTATCAAATAGTTGATGATCGGTGACAACGTGGTGTCTAGCACAAGGAGATTCTCGTGTGTGTATATCTGGTCGAATATCTCGAGCAATGCATTGATTGTGATGTCGTTGAGCTTGGAAGTCTCCATCTTTAAACACTGGAGTTTTCGCATTTATTACTATATAAATAAATAGATGCTTCACAACTTAGCGGAGGTCTCGATAACCACAGAACTCTGCTGGTGAATGGTCGCCACCTGTACTCCCTTCAAGTTAAATACCTCGGCCTCAATCAAAAGCTGCCCATGTTTGTAGGCAATCAAACGGGTTTGGATCGTCAAGTAGTTGGTGCTTTCAAAGTCGATATCATGCACAAGAAGCACTCTTGCTTGGACTACCGATCGGTTGGGACGGGTGCCGGTTTTGAACTTCAAGATCCCAAGTCCATTGGTCAAGTATGCAAGGTCGGAGAACTTGTTGCCGCTGGACTTCTCTATCTTCACAAAAAGGCTCGTAGGATTATCGTAGTTATTGGCTTTAAAATCGAGTGTGGTCAGTTGTGGTAGCTTGAATTTCATGCCACCTACTTCCACAAGTTTCAAACTCGACAAGTCCAAGTTTTTGATAGCCTGGGGGAACGGCACCTGGAACCTGAACGGATATTCGATCTTCTTTATGTAATCGTCGTCGTCCTCATCATCGTCTACTTGTCCCAGGGCCTTTGTTTGGGCCTCTCTTTCTTTCATTAATCGGTCATACTCCTCGTACTTCTCGAGCAGCTGCTCGTACGAGTTCCGTGTAGTAAGCGAGCAGTTCATTATGCAGTGGGTACGGCCGTTGGCCTCGCCTCGAATCGACTTGTTGATAAAATTCTTTCCCTCACTGATGGTCTGCAAGTGCCAATTCACAGGAGGATTTGGGGAAGAGAAAACAGCATGCACAGAATGGGGAGTGAAAGACAGCCCAGTGTCTTCCATAACCTTATTCAAGGCTTTTCCCATGAGTGTTCCTGGGGCCGTGTCGATCATACTTGCTAACAATCACCTGTAAAAGTGGGTGCAAGTGTGCTTTTAAATCGGCCTACGAAGCTCATATGATTTCTCCGCATTTTTTTGGGCTGTTGAAAATACTGTTTCGTACGATAGTGGCACGGAGATAAATGCCTGGAGCAAGTCCGTAGATGCTGGTTAGTTGGTGCGGCCAATTGTTGGTCTTAGGTGGAATGAGTGGTCATAAAACACAATGCCCAGTGGATAGCCAGTATATTAAATAAATAAAGAAAACTCACGTAAAGATATCAAAGCTTGTAGCCATGGGTAACAAACCTGGCAAATCTATCAAAGCTTGTAGCCATCAGTAACAAACTTGGGCAAATCTATCAAACCTTCCTGTGTCACCGTGGCGATTTGTTTGCCCTTCTGGTCGTAAAATGCAACATAACACAATACTCTACTATTGCTCATTCTCACAAATCTATAATCAACAAAAAGCCAATCAGTGGGGTCAAAGTCTGTGTCATGAATGAATACGGAGTGGTCTAAGGATACTCTAAAGAAGTTGTGGGTTTCGGTAGTGATGGGGTGACCCAAGTTTCTAACAATGAGCCCGAGGTAGAAACTATCACTAAGGTATAATAAATCAGCCACCTTAATTTTGTCAACCTTCTTAGCATCTTTGGGAAGCTCGTCTAATATTTTTGCAAAGAATCCCATTCTCCTGTCGCCAATATCCACAGAGTCATACTCACCTTTTTTGGGTCCAAGCAAATACTCTTTAGGTAACGCATGAGTAACCAAATCGTGAGTATGCACCACTGGGAACATGCCATCCATTTCTTCAAGGCGAGGAACATATTTGTAGAATATGTCGTTGGGACGCAGCTGGAACTTAAAGGGAACCCGTTTGGAGCTGCCGTCTTTGAAATCAGCTTCTCTTTTCTCAATAGAATTGTTGGCTGCAAATAAGCAAGTCAATACGAATATCTGCTCGTTAGAATGCTCTTGAAACACATTAACCGTCTTAGAAGTGAAACTCTTCCCCGTAGAAGTTGTGGTCACCTCGTATCTCATGGGGCTCTCTTCTGAGCCTGCCTTTAAAAAGTACGAGTGAAGCGAACTTAGCAGAAATGCTGGATCCGTCACCGTCTCGTATGCAGCCAAAACTGATTGAGTAATTACCTCTCCACCATAAGTTCCACGAACACCTTCCATATAAGGCTCCAAAGGATACTTACCTTTGTAGATGCTGTCACTCACCTTTATGAGCAGGAACTTCTCTTCCATGACGCATCGGTCTCTGTTCTCGTAGAGGTCTTTCAACGATGTCATTTTTTGATACTATGTGTTATGCAGTTGTGATTGTGCTTCAGTACGAGTTAGTTACTTCTAATAGTGTGTACACCCTCCTATTGGTCTCTGCAATTTGGACAAACCTGGTGAATTTTATACCTAAGCAAAATTGGAATAAGTTGGCCTCGGCCCAATACTCACATGCAAACAGTGAGGTGATGAAATGCACGTGATGGGTCGGCCATCAGCATTAAGATATTTATCACCTGCCGGCCTGCTAGCTTAGTTTCAAGATGTTGGGACAAGGTGGTGACACGTACCAGCTCTTTACCGTAGAGTCATTGCAACAGCCTACAAAACGAAGTTTGAAGTCTCTCTATTAACCCTATAAATAAATAATTACAACTTAGCTTTCAAATCAGCATCGTTCTTGAAAAAAACAAGCCCTTCTTGTACAATGGTAGCAATAAGCTTTCCCTTAGAATTGTAATACCCTCCCGTGAAGAGGACACGGTTGTTAGAAAACCTTGGGGATTGGTACTGGAAATATAGCCAATTGGTAGGGGAAAAATCGTCATCGTGAAAGTACACGCTGTGGTCCAAAGAAACGGAGAAGAAATTATGGTTAGATCCTCCGCTCGATCCCAAGGGGGTATTCTCTACCCGAGGAAGATGTAAGATTCTGGAGATTGAAGTCAAATACAACGAATCTGTTACTATACCCATTGATGCGTACTTGTATTGATGGGCCAACTCTTGATCATTGATTCTAATATAAAACCCAAGGGTTCGTTCACTTGGAGACTTCAGTAACTCTTCATTCTCGTCGATATCTATAAACTTGGGTGTCAATTTGTGCTCGAGGTGATTCTTGGTATTTCTGTTGAAGTAGGGCAACTCTTTAACGTTATGATTGTAAAAGGACGAATGAGGTGGTAACTGATATTCAAATGGACGTGGCCCCTTACCTGACTCAAAAGCCTCGGCCGCTTTGTTGATGCTGTTCCTTTTGGTCAAAGAGATCATCACCAAATATTTCAACTTGTTCTTCTGATAAAGCCTCACCATCCGATTAGCGAAGTTTTTACCAGTGCTGACTTTCTCAACCTTGTATTGACAAACAATTGTATCATCACCAGCAGAAACAAAGTACGAGTGCAAGGAATGGGGCACAAAGTCTGCATCAACAGTTCTCATGGCCACGAGAATAGCTTGACCGCAGAGGTTTCCACCATACACCCCTCTGGAATTAGGGTTGGGCTTTTCGAGAGGCTTTATGCCTTCGAACTCCAACTCACTTAATTGCCGAACTTCGAGCAGCTCTTCGATTTTAGACGGCCTTGATTCAGCAACTGACATTAGTGAAGCCCTCAGTGCGGAGGATCCACTTCCTATTTATAGTGTCGACTGCATAGTGCAAGTTCCTCGGTTGCGCATGAAAATCTAGTTCTGTTGGGGTGCAAAATGTGATTTTGTCGGTTTTGACGTACACACTTTACTGTTCGGATAAACTAAACACATGTTGCATATGATCTATAAAAACCAACGGAGCTTCGATTCGCATACTAGTACTGCCAAGAGCCGGTATAAAATAAAGCAGGCTATGAGACCTCCGAAAGAGCCTGGCAAATAGTTATTCAACTGATAGTATTCTAGCACCTTATCTCCTGTATCCAAGATACAGCCACTATCACCACAATTGAACTTGAGTCCTCCGAAGCTCAATTGAGCCCCGATTCCCACCGCATACTTAAGTGGGTTAATGTAGTTCCATGCTCGGAAGAACTCGGGCATATGTAAAGACATAGTTCCACCCATGAATATGGCCAATGTCATTAAGCTTGAGAGCAAATTCATAGCTACTCCCAAATGGTCAAAAATACAGTTCACGGCGATACCAAGAGACTCACCAGTATTCACACTCACCAAGCATGTGAAGAACATGCTGAAGTACATGCCTGGAGTTCGAGGAAGCCCAATGACGAACACTATCATCGCACTAAATACAATGCAAGTGATCATCTCCACGACAATCTCGATGGTAAAATACACCACCTGGAATTCAAAATTGTTGTAGATACCATCCCTGTACTCCTGGTAGAACAAGTCCCGTTCTATAGGAAAAATGGCAAAGTTATTAATCAAACCGATAAAATAGAAGTTCAAAACTTCCTGGATTAACCCAAGTCTATTGTCAATCCCTTCTCTAGTATTCCTCAATGGAGAGAAATACAATGTGTGGATAATTGCAAGGCCGATGACTTGACCTGATCTGGTGATAAATGCGTCTCTTGAACGGAAAGAGCTCAACCATTGTCTTTCGAAAACGGCCTTGAACCGAGTTGTAAGAGGAAGCTTCAACTTCCTCAACTCCTTCAAGTTCAATTGAGACGACCCGGTCGTGAATTCAACCTTACCGTGCAATTTCCATTCTTGAACTAGAGTGTCGATCCGCAACTGGGATTCATCTTTGTCCTCGTCAACTCCTTGACTTACCATGTCCAATATGAAATCTGCAATATTGACATCCACAGGCTTATAAAAGCCAATAGAATTCATGTAGGTTTCAACTCCATCACTGTCACCATTGTAAATTACGTGGCCTCCTTTTCCTAAGAGCAAAAGGGATCCAAACTGCTTGAAGATCAGCTCACTAGGTTGGTGAATTGTGGTAATCACGGTGGTTCCATTATCTCTACTTAGATCTTGCAACAAGTTTAATATTGAGACTGCTGTTGTGGAGTCCAACCCGGACGTAGGCTCATCGAGAAATAGCACTTTAGGTTTACTGAGTAACTGAACCCCTATGGAAACCCTCCGTCTTTCACCTCCGGAAATTCCTTTAATGTATTCGTTACCAACAAGAGTGTCTGCACAGTCGAGCAAACCCATATGTCGGATAAGCGTATTAATGATTACAGGAATCCTCGGATGTTGGGCAGTGGGCAATCTCATCAAAGCTTGATAGTAAAATGTTTCTCTGACAGTCAAATGAGGCATCAAAGAGTTATCGTACTGAGTGACGTACCCAGCTATTTTCTTCAATTCGTCTGTAGTTATTGTCTGAATATCATTAAGTTTAATCATACCCAGAGACCTGAAGTTAGTTGACTTCGGTAGTCTATTGGAAATGAAATTCAAAAGGGTTGTTTTCCCACTTCCTGAGGGGCCCATGATCACATTCACACTGTTTGCTTTGAAATTGCCGGTGATTCCATCTAAAATGCGATGCTCTTGCCCCTTCTTCTTTAGGAATGAAGGTTTCACATCAAGGCAAACATCTTCCAATTGTAGATTTACATCTACACTTACTCCATTGTCGAACTCGTGGCCATCATTTTCGTTGTTGCCTTTTGTGGTTGATTCCTTCTGGTGAAGATCCTCCTCCTCATTACCAATAGTGTTTTGTTTCTGTTTGGCCATGGTTATATCATAGCTTCTAAATCTGAATCCAATTGCAGCCACCAATGTAAAAAAGGCATACCATGCAACCAAAATAGCAATTGGTTCAGCAATCCAATGCTTGGGGAATCCTAAGACTCTTAATTGATAGTTTCCAGTGTATTCAATACATTGACTTTCATCTTCGAAAGGACAATCGCCTTCCCATTCCGTGAATTGGTTAGCTGTTAAGGCGCCAAATGCATACCAGAAGTAACAGATATATTTTGTCCATCTCACATAAACAGGCATTGTAGCACTATTAATGAAGTACCCACAAGCACTATTTTGCAACTGATATATCAAGTTTTGGTACATGGCACTGTGGGAGAACAGTGAAGAAATGGCGAAACATGCCAATGCCGAACTCATAGCACAGAAGTAAATTAGAACAGTGACAGACAAGTAGATCCAGAAGTATTGCAAAGTAGTGGGGCCTCCTGACACTTCACTTAACCGCAATCCAAACATGAAGTAACTAATGAATGCAAACACGAAGGTTACAGGTAAATCTTCAAGTACCAACTTCCCTAGTTTCCTTGAGATGATGAATCCTGGTATACTGACAAGGTTTTCCTTGTACTCTCTGAAAAATAGTACACCGTCAAACTCCCAAAGTCTCTCTAGTTCAATAAATAGAGGGATGAATCCTACAACTTCCATCATAACGTATAAGCTCGAGGTAAAAGATCTTATTCCTGCTAGGTCTGCATGTGGTTTGTAAAACATCCAGCCACTTATTATAGCCATTCCCGTTAGAAGGCCAATCATCGAGCCTAAGCCATAGATGTCTCTATAAGACGTAATGAACGTTCGCTTTGTCAACACTAATGCCTCCTTGGCAAGGGAGATCTTCATGTTTCGAGGAGTTTCGAATATTTTCAAGTTGGTTTCAAAGTCTACGGTTCGTTCAGGCTCCAAGGTTTGGTTTTTCCAGTGTTGCACCAAACGATCTATATTCCGGATGGCTTCTAATTCTGCTTCTTTTGTGGAAGAGTCCTTGACCGAAAACCCCATTATTGTATCTAGGATACCTGAGGGGAGGACAGCAACATCTGAGTCTCCCGTAGGCACCAAATTCAAGCTTTTGAAGTATTCATAAGAGTATGCTAAATTTCCATAATATACCAATCTACCACCCCTGGTCAAAAGACAAATCTTATCGAACAACACAGAGATTTCTGGACGGGGTTGGTGGATCGAGAATACCACAGTAACTCCCAAGTTTGATGAGGATAGTTGCCTGAGAACATTTATCAACTTCAATGAAGAGTTCGTATCCAAGCCCGTAGTTGGCTCGTCTAGGAAGAGAATCGACGGTTTCGTCAAAAGCTGGGCAGCAATTGACACCCTTCTTCTTTCCCCACCTGAAAAGTTGATCTGGCCGGTAAATGTGGAAATTGTATTATCCTTGAGATGCAGAATCTCAAGAATCTCCAATAGTCTTAGGATCAAGTTCTTCTTCTGTTCTTCTGATGCATTTGCGAGCCTCAAATCCGCCTGGAACTTCAAAAACTCCCACGTTGTCAAGCCGGGTGCAAAAAAATCATCTTGTAGAAGATACGAATTCCTAACATGCTCTCCCTCTTGAACCAATTTGTCTTGCTTGTAGAAATTGATGGACCCCGAGAACTGAAGATTTTTGTTCCTCACGTTCAACCTCTGGGACAAGGTATTCAACAAGGTGGTCTTGCCACTTCCAGAACCCCCCATAATCGCCATCATCTCATTCTGGTGTAAGTCAAATGAGACATCTTCAAGAATATAGTTGGCTTTGGGTAATTTTTCAGTTCCGGACTCTTCATCTGACTTGGAAGACGTCTTCCAAAAAGATGTCTTCTTCTCTTTCACTGACACGCTCAAGTTCCTTACCTTCAAGGAGACTCTTTGAGAAGCATCAATACGTAGAACCTCGTACTCCATGTTGTCTTAGTCATAACTGGTGGACTATAAGGTTTATAAGCCTGGCGAAAAAACGAGCGGAATGCATACACAGGATTAAGATTCCGCTTTTGGAGGTCTTGGCAATGACGCTTAACGGTGTAGTTTTACGGTGCGGATGCCATTGCTAGTATCGTTGTTAGCTTGCACTGGGTATCTGTTACCACAATCTCTTCTATTTCCCTCCTATCGTTGGATTCACTAAACTTGAATGCAAACAGTTTATATACAATTCCTTCACCACAAGCTCTAAGAATTTACGAGCATCGGAAACGGAAGGGAGAAGTTGGACGTGGTGAATGGGAACGACCCCTAAATGGAAACCATCTAGGCCCACCTAATTTGACATAACCTGAATCTGGCCAAAATCTAGAACAGCTTTCGCAGCCGTACAAACCAAGCGAGAGACTAGGTGCTAGCACGAACAGACCCTTCCGGTTCAAGATCATGTGGGGCACGCCCAGGTCAGGGCAGGCAAACCTTAGGACATCTATAGCATAAAACGGGCAGAGAGATGCGGACCTGCGTGCCTGCGAACTAAGAGGTAAACACTTCTACTCCTACCAGTACCCTGGAACCAGCAAGAAACCCAGTACCTTCAAACTCTACACGATTCTAACCCAATTTTATATCAGCTCTTCACCAATTCTACACCAGCTGCACTCGACGTCTTGGAGTCACACCTCAGTTTGGTGTTGCCATTTGGTGCTGCCGTTCAAATGCTGCCGTTCAAAGAGGCTGAATTAATTTCGCATCGTAATTAAATAAGCCTTCAAACAGATAGTAGCAGGCACATCGACAGGCTTCTTTTCTCTAGCATATCTGAGTGTTCTTGATTCATGAGTAACACACCTCCAGGCACCCCACGATCCCCGTTTGCTCTGGCTGATGATCCACAGGTGTCCCTTTTGAATGCCCAAGGTTCATCGTCAAATAGCGGGTCGGAGCCTTTGGCAGCCCACCGACTTCCCAATAAGAGAAATAGAAGACGGCCAATTTCGTTCCAGAAAAAACATTCCATACAGTCGTCTGTTGTCGAAGAAGAGGAACCAACCGACAGTTTCAACACCACATCTTTGCTCGAAACGGCGGCTGAACGCCAGGATTTCAATGCCATCAAGGAAGGATTGAACTTTGCATTAGGAACTGACCAGGCCGAGAGCCACTGGCTTCCCGGAGCACCCATAAAGGATAAGCACAATAGGAACCACGCCTCCGAGCTAAAAGAACGACCCACCAATACAAGCTCCTTATCAATCAACGACGCAAACCCCAGCATGGAATCGGTTCCCTTATCGAGAAAGAATAACAATCTGAATTCCCTCAATCACTTACATGTCCCTTCTACGAATCCGTTTCGTAGCCGCCTACTTGATCCATCTGAAATCCCTGCATCTCCTTTGTCCATCAAGACGTTTTTCACCAACAATTCGTCTAGAGACCTAGAACACGGTCCGGTGACACCCACCATAGCAGTCCATCCTGAAGCTGCTGACTCCCCAAGCAAGATAACCAAATTCATTTCCAGAGTGTCGGACCGTATCGCTGGTACAGGGGCTTCCACGCTCGGAGGCACGAAGTCTCCGAACCCCATGGACGATTCTAGCCTACTTTCAGCTCATTCTAACGCATCGAGATCTCGAGCTGGGTCCATCTACTCAAATGGAAGTGATGTTCCTGTTCCTGGCTCAATCCTATCTAGGAAGTCCACCGGAGTAGACGTGAATCCCTCTGAAGATTTCATGGGCTCTAATACCATCGGTGGATTAGAGGAGATTGAATCCACTGTGTCACAAGAACATCTACCCCCTAACATTGAGGATGCTGGATATACAAGTCTGTCAAGTCAGGTTCGGTTTGAAAATGTACCTTTGTCCAACAATCTTTCATCCAGAGGTTGGAATGGACTTTGGAATAAAGACGTGAATACCCAGTATTTGTTTGGTCATACTCTTAAGGTATTTGGACCTGACAGTAAGTTTCGTCAGATGTGTCACAAGATCTTGAGCCAGAAAATCACCAATACTTTCTTCCTTGTTCTATTAATGAACCAGACCATTTTCTTGGCTTTGAACCAATGGGACCCCTCTGTTGATGGTTACGTGGTCAAGGGCTACAATTGGGCAGACTATCTCCTAATGGGAATCAACGTCATTTACACTCTTGAAATGATAGCTAAGGTAGTGGCGTACGGGTTTTACGACGACTCCATCATGTTCAAGGAGTTAAACCTACAATACCCTCATAATGAACTCAGGGTGAAGTTCTTTCAGGGAGCCTGGACAAGACCAATCAAGAAGTATTTCTCTTTCTTGTGGTACAGGAACAAAACAAAGTCAGCAAATCCATTCTATGGCCGCTCATCCAAAAAGGGTTACGAGGAGTCTTCCGACTCTAACAATGACATTGAATTGGAGACATACGATTTTTCGAATCCAGACATAAGTTACCTACAAAACAAATATAACATGGATCTGCATCATGACCGAAGCATTCTGGTGGAACCAGAAGACCTTGCAGATTGTCCGGTATCCCCCAGTCAACATTTACAGAATAAGAATACATTTTTGAAGCCACATACGCCTAACATCGATACTTCCCAACTTAAAAGAGCATACATTAGGAACAGCTGGCACCGAGTGGATTTCGTGTCGATTGTTATGTTCTGGATATCATTGCTCCTATCTATTGGGCATTATGATGCCAAGCACCGCATCATGATATTTAGAGCTTTAAGTTGCTTGAGAATTTTGAGACTTTCCAACCTAACCACTGGTACCAGTATGATTTTGAAGGCATTGAAGTTGGCAGTACCACAGTTGATTGATGTGAGTATTTTTCTTTCTTGTTTTGGATTATTTTTTGGTATTATTGGTGTCCAATCATTCAAATCTTCCTTCAGACGTTTTTGCGTATGGCACAATCCAAATGACCCGAATGACACTTGGGTCAACGAGGATCAACACTGTGGATGTTACGAATCTCCTTCCGGAACCACACTTCCTTACCTAATGTCAGACGGTACTTCGTCTAGCACAATAAAGGGGTTTAGATGTCCTGTCAATTCCAGATGTGAAACTATTGAGAATCCTTATGGGGGAACAGTAAGTTTTGATAACATTGCTAACTCATTGGAATTGGTGTTTGTAATATTAAGTGCAAACACCTTCACTGATTTGATGTATGATGCCATGGATAGCGAAGGCTTGGTCGCTTCTCTTTTCTTCATTTTCTGTTTGTTTATTATGACAGTTTGGCTATTGAACGTCTTCATTGCGATCATTGTTACTTCGTTTAACTTAGCAAGAGTTGATACAAAGGAAAAACCACCACCTTCCACGTGGAGTACTATTCTATCCCTGCTGCACGAAAACATTATTGAAGACCTTAAGAAACGTAAGAAAGCCTTAGCTATCTATTATAGGTTTGAATTCCTTTTCGTTTGTGCTATTATGCTTGATTTAATTGCTCAGTGCTTTCGTACTTACTACAAACCCGAGTCAAGACATTCCCTTTATCGAACTGAAGCAGCATTTACAATTTTGTTCTTGGCCGAAATCCTCTTAAGGTTTTTGCTTTATTTACCTCAATGGCGTCTTTTCTTCCAAGTGAAACGTAATCTTCTTGACTTGTTCCTAGCTGTTATCACGGCAATAATCATCACTGACCCGGTGAAAAACGCCCTAGGACATGCTTACTATTGGCTAACTGTATTTCAGATAATGAGAGTCTACAGAATCGTCATGATGACCAAATTCACATCCAATCTTTTTGAAAGAATTATGAGAAATATCAAACAGTTATTCGATTTGACAGTCTTTTTTTTTCTCATCACCTTTCTTACTGCTATCATCTATTCACGGTACTTTGAAGGCTCCATCACTCCGGATCAAATCAGCTCGAGTGAGGCAAATTTCAACTTACAGACATTGCCCAATGCTTTCGTCAGCTTATATGTAATAACGTCAACTGAGAATTGGACGTCGATCTTGTATCCAATGCAGCAGTATCAATCTTCACTTGCTTCAAAGATATGCACGGCTGTGCTCTTGATTGCATGGTTCTTCCTCTCCAACTTTGTGATCTTGAACATTTTTATTGCTGTTATTGCCAGTACATTAGTTGTGCCCGAAGAAGAGAAAAAGAGGAAGCAGTTGTCTCACTTCATTGAAAACATCACCGCCAGTATCCAAAATGCTGAAACTGAAAGTAGTGCTTTATCACGATTCAAGAATAAGTTCTTTGATAGGAAAGGTACCAAGGAGCAACTACAGATGGCTGTGGTGAACTTGTTGCTCAGTGGAACAGTGGTGCATGAATTTTTAGATACTGACGATGATGTTGATTCAGATGGAGAGGATCTTGTGCACGAGTTACCAAGAAGCAGATTAAAAAGGTTCTTGAGGGTCAATGTCAAAAGGTTTACAAATCTTTTTGAAGATCCTTTCAAGGTGCACAAATCAAAGACTCCTAAATTTACTGGACTTAATGGATTTGATCCAACTAGTTATGCCAAAAACATTTTGAATGAAAGGAATAAACTAATTGATAAACAAAACCAGTTCTTGAAAGACAATCCTTCTTACAATAAGGTTTTCTATGTTATGGCACCGAATCATAAGATTAGACGCTTCTGTCAGAGAATAGTGTCTTCAAGTCATGGTGAAAGAATTGATGGAGTTGAGCCCTACAAGAGAATTTCCGAAGCTTTCACAATACTAATGTTCATGTCGACCTTGTCATTGGTTGTCACTGCTTGTTACATGACTCCTTTGTACAGGGCAAATGTCACAGCTAGATTTGGAATTTACAGTTGGACATTTTGGTTGGATATTGGGTACGTCGGTATTTTTAGTATCGAGTTCATAATAAGAGTATTGGCTGACGGGGCTAGTCGTACTCCCAATGCTTACAACAGATCTCCATGGAATCTAATTGATGAAACAGTTTTGGTGGCATTGTGGATTGAAATTATTGCATACATGAAGTCCGAGGGAGACTTGTCAAGATTCATCAGAGGGTTCAAAGCTTTGAGAGCTTTGAGACTTTTGACTATCAGTGAAACTGCAAAAAACAACTTCCATAACACCATGTTCACTGGAATTACAAAAATATTCAGTGCTGCGTGGATTTCATTTTGTTTATTGTACCCATTCTCTATTTGGGGATTGAACATCTTCAACGGACGTTTGGGATACTGTTTGGATGGAATCTCTGATATGGCGAACTGCCACAATGAATTCTCCACCCAAGTGTTCAACTGGGATGTCTTGAGCCCTAATGTTTATGCCGAACCAGAGTTGCACTTCAATAATTTCTCCCATTCGATATCTACGCTCTTCGAAATCACATCGTTAGAGGGTTGGGTCGATTTGTTGTACAATGTGATGGCCAGCACAGGAGTGGGAACTGTCCCAGTACCATTTTCATCGCCTATCAATGGGCTCTTCATTATCATGTTCAACTTTGTTGGTATTGTCTTCATATTGACTTTGTTCATTTCAGTTATCATCCACAATTACTCGGTGACAACTGGAAGAGCTTATATGACGATTGAACAGAGAAGTTGGTATCAAGTTAAGCAGTTTTTACTTCAAGTTAGGCCCTCTAAACGAGTACCACTTGACACTCTCCCACCGGCAAGGCGATTCTGTTACCGAATGACAGTTGATAAGAACAAAACGTGGAACACCATACTAAATTTCTTCCTATTCCTCCATGTGATTGCATTGTTGATGGAAATGTATCCAGTGAACTCAGGCATTGTGGTGTTTCGGTATGTTGTATTTCTTACCGTTTCAACCTTGTTCACGTGTAATACTATAATGGTTCTTATTTCAAGAGGATTTCATCACTTTATCAGGAATAAGTGGATGCTTTTTAATCTTTTTGTTTCTTTCGGAGCTTTGACTACAACAATTGTGGGTACACGCTTATCTGATCAAAGTGCTTTCATTAATATCAATAAGTTATTTTTGGTAGCTACATTATTTTTTGTTATCCCCAGAAGTGATAGGCTTAACCAATTTTTTAAGTTTGCTTCTGCTGCGTTACCTGACATGTTCTCGTTGATGTTCACATGGTTGGTTTTGTTCTTGTTGTTTGCTATTGCATTGAATCAAGTCTTTGGTACGACAAGAGTAGGACCCAATGGGTCAGATAATATAAACGTCAGATCAGTACCTAAGGCTTTGATTTTGTTGTTTAGATGCTCGTTTGGAGAAGGCTGGAATTATATAATGGATGACTTCAAAATTGAGTCTCCATTGTGCTTCCTGGACTCAACTGGATCCACCACAGATTGTGGAAACAAACAGTATGCCTATTTTTTGTTCATTTGTTGGAACATTATTTCCATGTATATTTTCTTGAATATGTTCGTTTCCTTAGTTTTGGATAGTTTCAGCTACATCATGAACAGGGGAGACTATGCAAAACTAATTGAAAGAAATGAAATTAGAAAATTCAAGAGGTGTTGGCAAGAGTTTGACCCTGAAGGAACCGGTTTTATCGCTCCCAAAGATTTACCTAAGTTTTTGAAGAAACTTGATGGATCGCTTTCTTTCCACTTTTATTATGGATCATTAGAGATCCCAGTGCTATGTCACAAATGGATTAAGAGGAACAATCCCAGTGACCCTTACGACGTTACAGTCGATTATGATGCGATTAGCAAATCATTTGCTTCCTGGGACATTAAAAAAATCAGGGAAAGACGGAAGGCTTACGAGACATTTATTGAAGAGGCTTTGCTCAACATGGAATTGAACCACGAACCAGGGATCTCATTTAAGAGAATTATTTTACAACTCCCCTTATACAAGGCGTTTGATATTGGTACTTGTTTGAATTTGATTGATTTTCTCGATAGAAGACTACTTCTTCAAAAAGTTCAAAAGCGTCTAAATCAAAACAAGGTTTATGAGACGATCACTGCTTATATTCTCAGATGGAAGTATGTGAACGGAAAGAGACAGGGAATAGCCCCTGGTATCAGCACGTTGCATATCAGTGACCAGCTTAAAAGAAGAAGTTATTTGTCAGGTGAACGATCACCCGTACAACTGAAGTACTTTGATGATAAGTTCGAAAACGATTTCGGTGAGCTTGAGGATAAGAGCCACGATGACGGAACATACCAGCCTACTAAAAGATACGATGATGAATACAGCAGCGATGACAGTCATGATCACGGGAAGAGCGGTGTCTACATACCTAGATCTCCGTTGAACACCAACAAGCAGTACAAAAGTCCAAGATTATCACACTCACACAAGATATTGATAGAGACTATGGATCATGCCAAGTTACCCCATCCACCTGAGTTTACTTTTGACACCATTGAGCCTGGAAGTAGTAACTCTATTTCTAACCAGTCAACTCACAGTTCAATAGCAGGATCATCCATTGAGACAACCAATTTAGCAAGTTTTGGAGAGAATCTTCGTGATTCCGATTGGATGTCCACACTCAAAGACCTCGAGAAGTCTACAAAAAAGGACAAGAAAGCATAAGAAACCTTGTGAAGTAATAGAGTTAAACAGTTTTTATAAATATTGCATAGATTTAAGTTAACTTACCTAATCAGTCTTCATATCATTCAAACCCAAATCCTCGTTTTGTTCATAAGTTCTTTCGAATTCTTGAATCTCCATGTTTGGGTCATTATCTGGAGCATAGACATTTTGAATATAGGAAGAAGCCAAAGGGTCTGTCATGTGAATTGTGAATGGAATCTTACCAGCAATTGCATCCTCCAATCTTGCGAAGAAGGTAATCCACGTAGTCTTGGAGTCTGCATCCATCGAGTCGGAAGTTTGTTGAAAAACTCTTGAATGTAATTCTTCTTTTACCTGGGTGAGTAAACCTTCAATGGTGGTGAATCTTCCACCCAAAGTACCAGGAGTCAAATCTAAATTCAATTCAGGTATCGTCATTCCACAGGTTTCAGACTTTAGGATATCTCTTGCCAAATCCTCTGGATCGGATACCTTCAATATAATTGTTCTCCCTTTGTCAGGAATTTTTCCTCCAGTTTTCACTTCGTTAGACTTATAACCACAGTTGGTACAAACAGTGGACATGATGATAACATCTTGGAAGTGTGGGATGTTGACGGTTTTCATGTGAGTGGCACAAGGCTTGAAACATGATGAACAAGTAGCATGGAAAGTTTGCACTTCATTAGACAAGTTTTCGATATCAGTTTCATCGGAAATGAAGCCAGATGACTTAACAGCCTGGTCCGATGATAACTCTTTGTTAGAAATGTTGGTATCAGTTGCAGATTTCTTACTTGCAGCCTCTTGTTGTTTGGCTGCCAAAACGTCATCAGCAGAAATCAAGCCCAAAAATACATTCTGTTCGGCAGTTCTGTTGTATTCGTACATGGACCATTTATGGGAGGGCTCATTGGGAACGTACTCAATCCAAGAGTTTCCGGCCGGGTCGTCCACAGAAAAAGTCAAAGGTAAAGTACCGGGTTCACCATTGATGAAGCTTTTGATTCTTTCGATTACCTGGTTGATCTTCTCATACACTTCGGGTTGAACGGTCTTTCTAGCATCCTGATCACTTTCCAAATCTTCAATCATCTCCGACAACAACCCTTCAACATTTGTCAATTGGCCACGCTTAGGGGGGATTTCGATATCCAATTCTTGGAACTTGCATGTGGAAGTCTCACTCTTGACCACTTGTCTGTTGAAATCCTTCTTATCTTCGATCTTCAAAATATATCTCGAACCTTTCTCAGCAATTTGGGCAGCAGGTTGGATTTCACTGTTCTTGAATCCACAATGAGAACACTCGAATGACATGATGATGATCTCTCTGAAGAAGGGGATCGTGGTCAACAACATTCTGGTGATACCATTGTCGTGACAGTTCATGCACATACTTTCGACTTCCTGAATTGGATGTCCTTCGGCATCTTGGAACCCTTGGGTAATTTCTTGGTTAATGGCTTCAGCCTGATCCCCAACTGTGGCAAACAAGTCCTCCTTCCTCTCTTCTTTGTTATCTTCGTTACTCATGGTCCGTTGCTTCTTTTCGTCTTGATTAGAAACGGTCAGTGGGTCTTCAGATCTCTTCATTTTATGAGGCATCTCAAGAAATTTTTCAATGCGCATCGAAGCGATGCCATCGCCAACTAGATGGTTCTAGAAGATAGGCTATAGATCCATATTGGAGAGATGACTGTTCGCTGAGGCATTGCTTATGGTAGATGTTCATGGGCTTTGGGGTGTGTGGTGGAAACAACCTCGTCGGGCCGACTACTTGCCACATGTCTGGCAGCTCATAGACGAGACGGTATGCAGTACCCCAGTCGAACTCCAGAACCAGAACAGCTCGGACCTGTGCCGGCAGCTGCGTGTCTAGTCATGTAGGTGCGCATGGTTGCTGTATTCCAGCTATCTAACCAGCTGATAAGAATTGCTGGTCAGAAGGGTCACGCGTGCTAGAGTGGCCTTTGTTTCCTGAATTGGCCAGTGTATTGCCTAAATAGAACCACAGTGGCTGCAACTACACATCCACAGTAGCAAAAGCTACGAGTTCGCCTCCAAACCGGGCAGGTCGTCTATAAACAATAGGACCCCATAATGCACTCTACATCAGCCCCCCTCTCTCCATAATGACCACCTCATCCCCGTCTCTTTGTCTCGTATGTAGCATCCACAGTTTTAGCGTGGTTTGCGGCTTTGTGTAATCTCGCGCCTCGCCTAAAAAACTGTGGTGTCAATTTTTCATATTTAAAAAGACCAATTTCAATCAGTTTACAAATGGAGAGAAGACAACGCAAAATGGACATCACAAGGAGCAAGTTCCTGACACCAGAGCCGTCTGCTGCCGCTGTAGCTGAGCGCCAGAACGAGTCGGTGTTGACCCCATTTCTCACAAAACACATCAGCGACCAGGCCCAACTCCCCGATGATACTTATCACAAATACTGCTACAGACACAACCCCGATGTCCACAGAAACAAGAAACTAGAAGAGAGCAAGATGATAAATATCCAGCGGCAACTTGAGCATCTTTCCTCCGAAGACCAGCAGGCCATTACTCATGTGTGGTCGATATTCAGTGCTGCTCCCAGTCAGCACAGAAGGCTTATCTTACAAGGGATCCTTAGCCAGTGCTGTTTTCCTACGTTGCTGTTCATATCGTCCGAGGTGGGGCTGCTCATCAAAATCGACTTTATTTCGAACTTGCCTGTGGAGATCTCACTCAAGATCTTGTGCTACTTAGACTGTGCATCGCTTTGTAATGCTGCTCAAGTGTGCAAGAAGTGGAAGAGTCTCGCGGACGACGACAGGGTGTGGCATCACATGTGTGAGCAGCATATTGACCGGAAGTGTCCCAGCTGTGGATGGGGGTTGCCGTTGATGCACATGAAGCGTGCTCGCGAAGAGTACGACCAATACACCAACAGTAAGAAGAGAAAGATTGAAGAGGTCGAGGGAGCCGAAGGAAACTCCACACATGAGGCCGGGGTTCTGGAGGAGAACAAGGAAAATGCCGTTGTGGCTGCTTCCACGAAGGAGGTGAAGAAACGGCCTTGGAAGTCGGTGTACTCGGAGAGATATAAGGTTGAAAAGAACTGGAGAAAGGGTGTCTACGTATGCCGGGAATTCGTGGGCCACAAAGATGGAATCACTTGCTTGCAGTTCAATGTCAAGTACTTAATCACGGGGTCCTACGATGCTACTATCAAGATATGGGACATCCAAACTGGTGCATGTATTCGGACTTTGATGGGGCACACCAAAGGCATTCGTTCGTTGGTGTTCGATAACCAGAAGTTGATCAGCTGCGGGTTGGACTCTACCATCAAGGTGTGGAACTACCACACCGGCCAGTGTATTAGTACCTACAGAGGCCACGAGGATGCTGTTGTATCGGTGGACTTTTCTGATAAGACCATAGTCAGTGGGTCGGCCGACCATACTGTGAAAGTGTGGCACGTGGACTCTCGTACTTGTTATACCCTCCGGGGCCACACAGACTGGGTGAGTTCTGTAAAGATCCATCCACAATCCAACACTGCATTCTCGGCTTCTGATGATACCACCGTTAAAATGTGGGACTTGGAAACCCACAAGTGTCTCAAGACGTTTGGTGGTGTGGAAAGTAACGGCCATGTAGGCCAAGTACAATCCGTGATACCCTTCACCTACAAGGAAAAATTGGCCAACGACGTGGACCTCGGCAATGCCAGTGATGCTGACGACAGCGACAACGATGTGAACGAAAGTCAGGGGGCATTTGTGGATATATCTGACCCCAATGAGAAGAACTATCCGACACACTTGTTAACCTCGTCTTTGGACAACACCATCAAAATATGGGATGTGAAAACCGGAAAGTGCATTCGTACTCAGTTTGGTCACATTGAAGGTGTTTGGTCAATATCTGCTGATACTTTTAGGATTGTGAGCGGTGCACATGATCGTATGATCAAGGTGTGGGATTTGCAAGACGGTAAGTGCTTGCACACATGGTGTGGTGACGCCAGTGTCAACTGTGTAGGATTGAGTGACTCCAAGTTTGCGGCCGGTTGTGACAATGGGGTTGCAAAGTTATTTTGTTTCGATTAATTTATCAGAGGTTTTAAATTAGCTCGGCTGCTGTGATAACAGTCGGAGTTTATGGGTTTTTATATAAGGGATGTACAATATGTATCATAATATTAGAAGACAAAAAAATCGTAACCAAAGCAGCAAATGCATTCTATAAACACCAAAATCATACAAAAAAAAGTATATAACTACGTGCCAAGTAGCGAGGACACAGTAAAGGTGGGGGAGCTGGGAATATCCATGTTATTATTGCCTTCCTTGTAGGAAGCATCACCAGTATTAGACGTAGAACTTGCCCCAGGATCCTTGGGGTCAATGGGATCCTTGGGGTCAATGGGATCTTGCGAGTTGTAACTTTTCAGTGCCTTGGACGAGGTACCGGGATCCGAACTACCGGGGTTGAAGAAACAGTAGTTGTCAATCAACTCCTGGTAAGAGGGAGAGTTGTAGTTGTCATTATCCGTGAACATATTGGAGTTCAACGATCTCAAATCCGTCTGTTTTGAATCATTCAAGTTCAAGAAGTTATTATTGGGAATCAAGGTGTCTGTTGAGGTATCATGCTGCAGATCAAAGTCGTCGTTATTGAAACCGCTGCTGTTGATATTTGAAAGCAACGGAGATGACAAGTAAAAGTTATTTTTGACATAATCGACGTCGGAATCAAGATTGTTAAGCCTCGAATCTGACGACCGCCTACGCAAGAAGGAGGAGGAGTAGCGGGGCTTGAAACCCTTGTGACTGGTTAGACTGTCCACAGATGAAGTTCGATTAAAGACTGATTGTTCACCGAAGTTGGTTTTGGCTTGGGAGTCAGACAATGGGTTGATTTTCTTGACCAAAGTTATTTCATAGTTACGGAACTGGTTGTTGTCCCAGAATTCCATATTTTCTGCGTTGTATCTGATGCAGAACTTGTAGTTGTTCTTTTGAAAATGCATGCTATCGTTGCCAAAGTTGTTAAAGAGCTTGTTCAACTGAATTTTGAAAACGAACCGATCGTAGCCATTGGACCGTAGAATCGAAGGGATATCGGGAACATAAATGGTGGGGATCTCTATGATGGTTCCCCAATCATCGAATGTATATCGCATTGTGACCGACTTTTCGAATGAAATATTCTTGACAGCAACGTGGCCCAAGAGGTATTTTTTGTCGATAGATATGAAGACACGTTCCAAGAACACTGGAAGCTCTTTGGCGATGTTGATATCGTAGTTGACGTTGGGAAAGTTATTCAACTCCAAGTTCCAGTCAATCAAATGCAGATGTTTGGGATTGGGATACACAGTAGACCCCTTCAAAGTATGGTGCTTGGGCTCCAAAATATCGTAGACGTCTCTTGCATTACCAAAGTCATCCGTAGATCCAAAGCTCCCGTCCAGATCATCTTCAGATACATCCAAACTGAAGTTGGGTGACTGCAAAGTAGGAGAGTTGGAGGCCGATATTGCAGCCGGCTTGTCCTTTCTATTGAAGTATTTCACGTCAAACGCATCGCCGAAATGAACCTGTTTATAACTGGGGGTGGTGGGAAGACTCTTGCTCACAGTCTGATCGAAATACGACAGCGACTCCTTCAAGCTGGACTTAACAATCTCCCCACTCTTTTTGCGGACTAACTTGTACCGAAACCCATCTTCATCAAACGGCCCTCCTGCACTGGCACCAGACCCGGCACTAGACCCCGAACCTCCCCGCGATCTTGACACCTCCGGGGTGCTGCTGATGCTGTTGGTGTCGTTTGCTGGCGCCGTTTGCTGGTCATTATTGGTCCTAGTGATACCTGTACCATTATGACTATTGAACTGCTTGTCGAATACGTTCTCTTTGTCGAAAGACAACAGCTTATTGGAGTTGCTGTTTCTGCGTGTTTTCTGTTCTCCGAGGTTCCTGTTGACCAACTCCTGGGTCCTGGCAGGCTTGTGAATAAATTTTATAGACAAAGGCTCATCGAATCTATTCATTCCTGGGATAAGTTTCACTCACCGGGAGGACTGGAAGACTTTTGTGGCTGGTGTTTTGTGGTATATGTTGTTTGTATATGACAAGGGGGATGCTCTATTTTCTGTACTATTTCAAGTACTTTTACCGGAGTGGTTGTCGTTGTTTGGTGCTGAAAAGTTATGGGTTAGTTTTTTTATTGATTAAAAATGCTTGCTCCCTATTTTCCAGATATCAAAGATTTCTTAATTGGAGAATCTTTTTTGATTTATTTGTTGAGTAGGAGAGCAGGAGACAGTGTTATATAGATCCTTTAGGGTGTTCATACACAGAATATGGAGTTATCGATGTTGCGTGAGTTCTGATGTTACTAGTCACGGAAACTCACTATTCTTGGTATTGTAAGGAGATGCAATAGTTTATTTATCTAGAGTTTTCCAGGCACTTCGAGCACATTGCAGTTTGTGGCCTGGTTTTTTACGGGTGTTTCTTTTTGCTAACGGGAGCTGGGCAAGTCAAGCCGGGAGTCCAGGTGCATACAGATTGGATACAGCCTCAGACTGTGCCCAGGCTTACCATTATCACTACGGTGTTATAATAACACCCCTCTTAAACGGATAACGCAGCCTACTAAAAGAAACGATAACCTGGTTTTGAGTTGGGGACCGAAGCCATTGCTGCATTAGCTCTGTGGGGATGGAAATTAGGCGGAAGTTTCCTGTAACCCCAGATACTGGCTGTCCCCCCATAAGCCCAACATTATTTAGCCTAATCAGGGCAAATTTTTCCCCCACTTCTAATTGCTGCAAAATACGTTTCGTGACAGGAGGTACCTCTTGATCTTTTATGTGGTTATTCAGTGTAGATTAATTCATAAAGCTCATAGCGGCCCCTTAGTGGTAACAAAACAAATGGGTAAGGAGCCAAGGCCACACGGTTCCTCAAGTGGCCTGATGTAGATCTCTGATCATCTAAGGCCGTAGTCTCCGGCTCTACAATAGGACGGGTTTCGCGGTATCGCCGGCTACGGACAGACAAGGATCCCGAAAAGGTAACCCAATTCCACTTAACGCTGTGGGAGACGCGCGCTCCCCAGCTATTTACTGCACCCCGGCCGCGAACTTCGTAAACGGTAGATTGGTTGAGTGCCCGTACAACTTGTCCGATTCGAAGGGGTTTATTATTTTATAAAGCTGACATATATCTTTAAACAGTCTTCCTATATTGGCGTCTTTCTTCTACTATACCGAAGTCAGTTGTGATTCCTGCGACAAGTGTACATCCCTGAAGTAACCGAGGGTTCAATCTAGAAGAAGAGTTCCATTACGTAACATGTTATCGACAGGACTAATGAAACCGCTAGATTTGCAAAGGTCCGCATACCCATTCAAATAGCATACCAATGACATTGGTTTGGATCCTTGATTGTTTTACTTGAAGATTTTCAATTTTTTTACAACAATCAAGACAACAAGCAGCATATCAATCCCTTTACCAAATGACAATGTGGGCACTATTAACCAGCCGGACGACTATATCTATGGTTTAAAAGCACTTCTGCCAATGTGCTACGTTTTGTATGTTGAAGAATCGTTTTAACCGAGGTTTGAGTCTTACTTACTCAAAAAAAGTCCCGAGGTTACTCGCTTGAACCATGTCATTTAAATCAAAATAGGAGACCGGTTGGCGTAGTTGACGCTATTGGATGGGACATTGGACAAAGGCTCCGTATACCTATATATGCATTCTGCACATCGGTACAAATAACTAAAAGTTGGATCGAAGTATTTGACTGAATCAAAGACAAATTCCGAATTTCGATTTGAATTTGTACTCTGGGACTTGGCATAGCCCAAAAATGGAACAAGAACAAAGACCCGTATGTCTCAAAATCAAATTGTCTGTAGTGGTATTCAATCTGTACCATGCTTCGCTTGAGAACCGACCATAGTTAAAAATGTTGGCTTTTCAGACCGATAAATTGAAACCTATTTGTGCTTTGGCTAGGAATCATCCTCCGAAAAACTAAGTCAGTGACTTCTTATTATTTTCTGAGCTTTTGCATGCAAAGAAATGTCATCTAAAGGATGGAACCCTCAACAGCTGTAGTATCGTTGGTAGGCTTATTGAGTTTGAAATTTTAGAAAGTTTATAAACCGAGGCTTTCATATACCAACACTCAATCGCCACTCCGACAAATGAATCAACTCTCAAACAAGGTTTCTCTCGAATATTTTTGGTTACTAAAGGTGCTGCACAAGAGTTAAAATGAATAGAAAGAGGTATGTCACGTGATAATTCCTATTTGAGCGTTGCGACTTGGCTGCAAAATTTGTGCGGTTTAAAATAGAATAGGCTTAAGAAGTAGTATTCGGCCCTTTGTTCTTCATGAGTCTTTCGGCCTATCGTAGAGAAGTTTTCGCTATATTCACCTTTGAATGATCTTCCAGTGTTTAGTTTCTTCTGAATTTTCTTGCAAATATCGTGACGTCAGGCTCACTAATTCATGGAGTTTCAGTAGTTCAACAACTCATTTTCGTCCATGGGTCCACACATTTACCTCAAATAGAGACATCATTTTTCTTCTTGCCTAGCAGAAGCTCTCAGTTAAAAAAGGAGAGAGCTCATAAAGTTGATGGTAGTGGAGATGTTTTAAACTGAAATCGCACCGAGGATAAAGACGGCCTTGAGGAGTGCAATAGTAGGAATTAAAAGCAAGACTTCGTCGGCGAAAAGGGACAAGCTCCAAGACTGCCCATGAATTAAATTAGAGAAATTGTCTTGTTTCAATCCTTGTCATTAAGTTATACTAGTATTAGTAAGAAAGATGTAGAAGCCAAGAAAACAAGTGGAAACCACAGTTTTTAGTAGGAAGGCAACACTAGTGAGAACTAAAAGTGGGACAAACCAGAAAGTAAACCTGGTGATGATAGCCCAGAAGGCTTGTGAAACACTCCAAGGGTGTTCTCCTGCAAAACCTTCAGCGTTGCGCTAGGTCGATTTTACTCCATCCATTCTAACCCATATCTCTTGCATTTTTATATATTGATTTTATACGAATTAAATTGCAATACTTTCTAGTTGACATTGTCTTAACATAACACAGAATTGTAACATAGCAGTCCAGAGATTAAAAGTCTGTTGAAAATGACTCCGATCGGGCATGTTACATTTGCTTCACCGTCGATTTGGGTTCTTCATCTCCATTTTAGGGCAAAAGCATTGCCAGTAACAAAGCAACTTCAGTGAATAGAGGAGTATTCAAATGAGCACAAAGTGATATATCGTTCATCTTTATCGATTCTGAAGGAGATCTTCTTGATTGTACAACTAATTTATTCTACCACACAAAACAAATAAATCACTTCAAAGACAAGTAAGTAGCTGCCGCTACATATGAAGGCTTTGAACCAGGCTCACTTCTGGTCTTGCTCCCTTTATCTGTTTCTGTCCTTTCGCTCCAATGTGTATCACACGTGCTCAGACTGCTGGCAGACTTAGTTGACGTGATAGTTGAATTTTTTGAGAAGGTTTTCTTCAAGTGGGTTAGCATTGCTGGTTTGTTTCCGTTGTTAAATGATAATAAGGGGTATCTACGCTACTATTTATATACCACTATGTTGGCGTGTGCTTATTACATGCTGTACATGCTTTGTAAGCTACCACAATTGATGACTCACACTTGGCCATATACACTGAAATATACGAGATCTGTGCGCACTTAAAGTAGGAATATGCTTAGTAACATCGATCCTAATTAACTCTGTGGCAGCTGTGTAATTTGTGATTTGCCCTCTTTTTCTAGGATTGTGGTTTCAATCAGCAACTTGTTCGCTGAGTAATGGAGAAATTGTGACTCCATTTGCTTAATTGTTGATATCAGAGATCCTGACTTTTAGGATGTGCGGCTACAATCTGGGGCAGGCGAACTGGTTAGAAAAAAATAAGCCGTGCAATTTTTGACAGAATTCTTGCAATGCCTCCCCTGAATAAAAATTTTTTACAGTTATTTACAAAACCCGTGGAAGCTACAATCGACGGACATTCTAATTGAGCATAACGGAAATCCTTAGAGCATCGGAATTCATCTATATGACACTCTTGAGCATAATGTCTTAGTAAAACCAATTCAATTGGCTTTTCAGTTTTCATCTCTACACGCAAGCTTTCTTGAATGATAATGTTTTCGTGTTTGTTACGTGGGTTCTGAAGAAATATATAGAGACTTGTAGATTGTCCAATTGAATTTCATTCGGAGCTTATTCCGCCAAACTGGACTACAGCTTTTCACGAATCGTCACTTCTATTAGGAAAATTTCCAAAAGCATAAAGATGAGTCATTTAAATGGCTAAACTTAGCTCGCAACTACTATTCAATTTTAGTAGGATAGAACACGAATGTACAATAGTCACCGATGAGCAATGTAACTTTCAGGTGGCTTGTTTTCTATTCTGTTATCTTAATTCAAAGATCAATTGTATAATTATGGTTGTACTCGCTACCAAACGAATAACAAACAGCACCACCGTTCAAGATCTTCAATCGGTTTCCGTCTTTCAATGCATTATGGCCAATTAGTAGAGGCGAATAGTTTTCCCAGACTGAGGTAGGAATTCTGCACCAGGTGATTTTTGAGTCAAGAAGTGATATCTTGATTATCAAATTATCTTGCCCCAAGAGTTGGTTATAGTTGATACCTCCAACAACAATCAATGAATCTTGGTGCTTAAAGATACGACAGTCCACTCTCTCAAGCTCTGCACTTTGCATGATAGCTTGATATTTGAACTCGTCATCTTCTACCCAGAATCTGAAAAGCTTGTTATTGAATTGTGGCATCTCTTTATTTGTTTGACCTCCAAGTATATATCCTACCTTCTTTTCTGTGTCATAGTCACAACCAAAGCTTGTCCATGTACTAAAGTCCTCATCACCGGATAACTTCAAACTTCTAAAGGTTTCGGCCTTGTGGTTATACACAATCAAAGAACCCGACAGTTGTTGCCCACCTATGATCAAGATTTCATCGTCATTCAATGACACCGCTGAATGTCTTGAAACCCCAACAGGTATATCACGGAGTTTGGTCCACGTGAGACTGTCAGAAGAAAGCTTGTATACATCACTAAAAAAAGAAGAAGGTTGAGTTCTGCCTCCTACTAGAACGCCGTTTGTGAAGGTGTGGCACATTCTTCCAGGTGGAGGGTTTTTAGTTTCGATTTCTTGTGCATTCTTGAAGGTTTTGTCGGAACGGGTTTGGCCTAATCCTCCATTAACAAATATATTACCTTTCAAAAAACAACTTGCTGGATACTTCAAATTTAAAAGTGGCGTTTTATTGGCCCTCATATTTAACTCTTCCACCGATTTCTGTTCGAGTTGTGTATTTGGGTACTTGTAGACAAGTGAATCATTTGTGGCATGTAACACCACATAATGTTGACAAAACAAGATGAACTCTTCCCATTCGTCAAAGCTTTCAACTTCATCTACCTTCTTCTTTGTAGGCTCATCGATCAAATCGATCCAATTTTCGAAAATATTCTTTACTTCCACCTTTTGGTAATATTGTTTGAAACGACGAATTTGGTCATCCACCAAAGGATATTCTTCCACACACTTAAGAGAGCTTCTCAACTTGTTAAAATGGGACAACATTTTCTTTGCAAATGCTTCTTTCGTGCCAGCTGGAAGAATCTGCTCCAAAATTAAGAAATGACTATTTGGAACTTCGCTTGAATGCCCTATAATTTTGTTAGCATCTGTGAAGTTCATATATGCCAAAGACACTTCTGCTACGAATATGTTAACACCTGGTTTGAGACTCTTCAACTGTTCCCTGTATAGCTCATGGTTCTTCAAATCGCATCCTATTAACTTATACTTCTCACAGTTCATTAACCCGAAGCCCCCAATGTCAGTGCCAACCAAGTCGACAATCTCTGGCAGCTTCAGAATCATGCTGTACTTATTTTGCACCAAATCAGGATAATCGATATCATAAAAGGTAATATCGTGTCCCAAACTGAGTAATTGAAATGGAAGTGGATCATACCCACAACCCAAGTTTATAACATTGACAGGGCTCAGGGGCTCTGATTCTACTATCCTTTCGATCATCTTCCTTATACTTTCCATTCTGATCCAATAACCTCTGTTGATTGCTGGAGATCTTCTCTTTCCCTTGGGAACAAAGTATTTGAACCATTCTCCAGGTGGACAAACTGACTTGTAAATCGTCTCCACGGACCGCTTGGACACTATCGATGAGTTGTTTGTGCCTTGCACCTGTATGTCTTCATAATGCTTTCTTCGCTTATCCTTCTCGATCTTCCTAAGCTCCTGTGGGCTGGGCTCTTTGGCCTTCGTCATCTTCGATCTTGAATTTTTCTAAAACATTGAGATGAGCATCTCATACTACAGAAATGTCGAAGTGTTCTATATTACAGTAACTATTGAACAAGCTATCTAAACTCGAACTACAATCCCTTGAAGCATTGGGCCAAAGCAGAATCCACCTTTGATCTAGGGATTTTCTGGCATTTTTGCAAGTACGAAGCTGCTGCTAAAGTGTACTTGAAATCAATGGCCGCAGACTCGGTCAACTGTTCTTTCTGTTCGTCTTCAAACACCAAGCCGTCTCCACACTTTATCCAGACTTTACCATTTAACCCGATGGCCACTTCAAACTTACATTTGGAAGCGAGCTTCTCCAAATATATGGAGGAGGTGTTGAACAAGAGCTCATTGGCAAAGTTCAACCCAATATTGAAAACGTACCCACTCTCATCAAGTAGCCCAAATCCGCCTTCTTTGCCCGTAGTTGGATCCACACACTCGATCTCTATATCAATTTCTGGGGCATCTTGGCTCACTCTCGCATATACAACCTGCCCAACTTTGAGATTGGGTCTATTCTTCTTGGTAGCATTAGGAAAAGCCATCATGGAAAGCAACACATTACCAGAAAAATCTTGTAAGGATACCTTGTACGACTCTCCTATGGTTCCCGTGACTATTCCCACCACAAAGTCGTTTGCTTTGGGAATATATCGTTTGGACTTGGATTCGATATATGCAAGCTGGTTGGTGTTTTTCTTATTGATTTTGACATTTAAGTATCCAGCTGTGGATGGGATTATGTCCTGGGTCCTGGGGTTCTTATACATGCCAGGACCAATCGTGGTCTTCATATCTTGAAGACTTATTGTGTCTCCAGGAATAATCGTCATGATGCAATTGGTGATGATTTTTATTTTTCAGTTTCAATGAGTTTACGCATTGAGAAATAGTTAATGATGAGAAAGGCATGCTTGGTACGTTAATTATCTATATATTCTGCTTAAAGTTCCGTATTATAAAACGCCTGTCTTCCAAGTAGTAATCCAAGTCTTCTATCGTGATGTCTGGAAGGTCTGCTAATCCACAATTGGACATTGGCCTATAATCTCTTAAAAGGGCCATTGACTGATAATCAAATTGAAGCACGCAAGAGCTATCGAAGAATTTCAACGTCTCAATGTTACGAGCGTAAAGCCGCAGAATCATCGTCTCATCTGTTCTGAAAAACCTGTGACCTGGTCCCTTGTCTTCGTGGGTTCGGGTAATATAATGCTCTGGTCTTACCAACGTATCAGCGAAAGACTTGATTGGCACTTCTGTAACATTGGTGAATGCTCTTGAAAGAGACCTGTTCTCAGGGTACTCCGTCCCCCATTCTATGCTCCTCATGAATATCCGTATTCTGTGTCTCAAGAAAGAGTACAATCTCAATGCATAGTAGTTGTGACGCTGGAGTTTGTCTTGTAAGTTGGGGACAATATTTAAGGAGTTCACAATAGGAGAGATCTCAAAGAACGACCTGGTGGCATAGATCAGAAGGGTTACGAAGCTTACTCCGAATAAATAGGCAGTGCGGGGGAAGCATACACGCAATGCACCACCAACAACAAAGTAATATGAGTAGAGTGTTGACGTCAAATCTGAAGTCACTAAATCATTGCTGATGTGGCTAGGCGTAATAGGAACGTAGCTTCCAGATGGGAATATCGCTAGCCATTTTTTAAGCAAGTTGTAAACGCAATCCACCGGATAATCAATGACTTTGCCAGATAATTTTTTGTGATGCAAAACCGGCAACAACTCAAGCTTCACAAAGTTGACAAGAGTGTGGTATTGGCTTTTGATAGTCAGAAATTGAACATTTGTTTCAGGCAAACCACCAAATACCACCGATAAACTCTCAAGATTGGAGACCAATTCACTCATGAAAGCTGTATCGTATGCTGGGAGTTTTATCAATAACATTTGGAATTGATATGTGTTTAGAATTGACTTGATCAAATTATTGATAGGTCTTCCCTTGTTATAATCGAGAAAATTCTTCATGATGCTGATTCCAGTGCAGTTGATTTTAAGATAGTTTTCCATGCTGAAGTCCAACAACATAATACAATAGCTTATGAAGTTATTGGCGTAGTAGAGTATGGGGGTCATTTCGTTCATGTATTCGTCATTTTCCGGCAGTGTGGATGAGGCACTGATTTTATTGAATTCAGTCAACTTTATTCTCAAATCAGTCAAGCATCTACTATGGTTTTCAAAGCACTTTCTGGTCAATATGCTAATGATTGGGTCGGTTGCTGGCCTGCTCTTCTTCAACTCGAACAACGTTATCAGCTCCCCGAGGCAAATCAAAAGATCATTCAATATGCCAATATACTTGGCCGGCTGTACCATCACTTTGGGCAACATGTAGTCCAAGCTAGTCACCTTCACGAACTGGTATTCTTTCACCTTCACGTGTGGGACCACCCTTACTCTGTGCGTTATACGGCTAAACTTGAACAAACTTTGCTGGGCATTAGGAAGATGAGTACCCTTTTGTTCTACTGGATCAGGACTTGATTCGAGAGCCGAAACGTTATCTGAGACGGCCTCTACATAGTCGTCTTTGAAGTCGGACTCGAGGTCTTTGTAGCTCACAGTTTTGTACTGTAAAGGAGGATATGTGAAACGGGGGATCCTGATGGGCAAATCCTGTAATTCTTGGTGGAATTCGAGCTCCTCGTACTCTTTCACAGCCCCAGCATTCGCAGTGGGAAGCCTATAATCCGAGTTAAGAAGTTTGTTCTGTGAGCTTCTCAAAGAGTGGGTAAGCCATATTTTGCTGACCTCTTTAGGGGTCAACGACAAGTAGGAACACTTTGTCTTCTTTCCCTTGGCACAGTTGTTGCACTCGGGTAAATTTTCATCGCACCTGATTTTCTTCTTTTTACAATTTAAACACCCTAGTTTCGAGTTGGTGTGCTTCCTTCGAGTGGCATGTAAGCTTTGGGAGTTCTTACCTTTCATGGTACCAGGTATTGAAAGTTGAATTATCAATTTTCCCTGGGCTTTTTAGAAAAACCCAAGAATTAGAAACTTTTTTATCAGTTAAGAGTAAAAATTATTTTTGTCCAAAAACACTCAAATTTGATCAATTTACGATTTTCAAGCCGGCTGGCTCGAATAATGAAATTTTTGGTTGAGGTCGTATATAGAAGCGAAGTTAGTGTCAGCTACTTCTCTGGAGTCACCTTTTAAGAGGTATCGCTGCAGATCCTCTGCTGCCTTTACACCTGGTGTCACTGCTACCCTCAGCACACACAGTTGTTCGCTGTTCGAAACTTTAGTAATTTAAGACCACAGATGAGTCCAAGAAAAATTTTGATCTCCCCCGGTAGTTCTTGCTGTATATGCAAACTACTGGGAGGTTATTGGCTCTCTACGCACTTCGGCTACAGAAAACCACCGGTCGGTCGACCAAATAGGGCGTAGCTCCGACCAGTGCACCTAAGCCTCGTCCTGGCACCGTACTTTGTTCTCAGTTGGTCCCTTTCCCAGGTGGCAGGTCATGTGACGTCTGTCAGCCTCCAGCACTGTGCCGCAACCCCCAGTAGGGGAGGGACAGTGCCGTTGGCTGCTGGTCGATGCCAGCAAGCGACGTCATTCCTTGCTCATTTGCTAGATTTGTCCTCCAATCCACGACATCCAATCCACGACATAAATGCGAGCCAAGAATCATCCTTCTAATCGTTCCCCTTTATCTTATCACACCTAAAACTCTCCGGAACAATGGCTCATCCTGCTGCTAGTATCAAGTCCATCTATAGTGGGCGAATAAATGTCGGGGCCTCCGACGAAGAAACGGCAGATGCCTACGATTTCGCTTCCATTGACGACCTGGATTCGCAGCTCAGCAACGAATCGCTCTCTTCTCGAAACTTGAAGATATTCAACGTCAACAACAATAACAATCCCGGTGATTCATTCAATGTATCTGCAAACTCCAGTGATACCGAAAGCAACTTGGGGGTACCTTCTCGGAGCCTTTCGAGAAACTCCACCACCTCCTGCTTGTCCACCACTGCTACCAAAGACGGAATCGAAGGTAAACGGTTCCACAGAAAGGGCCCCAATCCCTACTCCAACCACATCATTTCCAATATGATCAAAGCCACCAACGAGAAGAAGTACCGGCCCAAAAATCCTATGTTCACAACTGACCCCACCTCGCTCCATCCAGACGCCACTGACTCGAGCCCTCTTGCTTCTCCTACCTCCACGACCGTCCATGACACCTACAGCTACTCAGAGGTATCATTCAAAACCACAGATGCGGAGTTTGACGGATTCGGTGGTGAGGACCAAAAAGTTCCTTCGTTTGATAAGGTTCCCGAAATGTCTTTGTCCTCCAAAATTGAGATGCTTGATAAGAGCCCCAATTTGTCCATTGAACAGTAACAAAACTCTCTTGCTTTCTTAGCTATTCTTTGATGAATGTACGAACTCTAGACCGACAGTAAAAACTTGTGTGGTGGTACTTATGCTGTTGCAGCCATTAGTGAAAAATGCGAACGCAACTAAAATTTTTCAGTTCTGTAGGAAGCCATGTTCAAAGCCATAGCAAAGTACACCGACTTGAGAGTGGTTTCAAGGTCTGCCGTGTGCACAAGATCAATGGGACTGATCCGGTTCAATTCCAGATTGAGCAGTGAGCCTCAGGAGGTCGAGACCAAAATTGCTGACACTTCAGATCCCAACCGGAGCCCATTTTTTCAGTATTCTTGGGGCTCCTGGATGAAAAACGATGCTATAGAAAAGGCCAAGAGGCAAACCCGATTCTCGATTGAGGGAACAACTAGATTGGTTCAGGAGTTGTTGGCACAATCAACAAACCCAGCCAATTTGGACGGAGCTGACTTGAAGGTCCAAGATCCAAAGCCTTTACCCGATGGGTCTGTAGGCTTGATCCAAAACTCCAATTTGGTGGGCTCATCCCCAGAACAGCTTTTGGTTAAATCCATATCTAGTATCCACGAGGGAAAGCACAATAGAATCTATAAAATCACCTTATCAAACTCTAGTGAATTGGTGTTGAGGCTCCCTTACAAATTAGAAAGCGAGTACTCCATTGGTGAAAAGATCAAAAGTGAAGTGGCAACTAGCGACTTCTTGAATCTCAAATTGGGCTTGAAAGTTCCACGGATCTTGAGTTATGGTGTCGATAAACTTAACTTCATTCAAAGTCCTTATATTTTAATGGAGCATATTCCAGGTGATTTACTTATGAAACAATGGGAACCGTTGATAAGCGACGAAATTCCTGATTCCCAGCAGAGACTTGAGGATGTTATCAGTCCCATTTCTGAATTTCAAAATACCACAAACTCCATAGTCTTCAACAAGTTCGGTTCGTTGTACTTTACTCGTGATGTTGAAGGATACTTGCAGAGTGATTTACCGTATGATGGAGAAACTGACCAATCCCTCATCAACAGATGGAGAATCGGCCCCTCCGTAGAGAAGCCATTTTTGAGAAACAAGAGCAAGTTGAGTTCGAAGCAAATCTCCGCTCATAATGGGCCATGGCCAGCTGATCAGCCAGAGGCTGTGATTGAGAGCATTGCCAGAATAGAATTAGAAAATTTGACTCACAGATTAGGACTCTCTGACGCTGACTCTAGCAATAAGATTGAAGACGTGAAATCGTTGAAGAAACTGATGAAGACATTCGAGCACTTGATCAAAATTGCTCCTCAATTGCTCAACAAGAAGTCTAAGAGTATTCCAAATGTAGAAGAGCTATTCAAGCCAAGGCTTTTCATTCCCGACTTGGACCCCTTGAATGTGATCATGAACTCGTCCAGAAACAACGAGTTGTGGTTCACGGACTTTGAGTATTCATCTATCAAACCATTTATTTTGTTCAACTATCCTAAGTTTGTGGGATACTCGGGACATAAGATTTACAATTTACAAGAGGATATTCCAAACTACAACGAGTTGGATGATTTAGAGAAGGAGCAATATCAGTTCATGTACTACAAGACAAGAAATGAGAGGTTATGGGAGCTCGAGTTGAACAATAATAGACACGATTTGATCGCTATCGCCTCTCCTCACATTAAGGTGTTGAAGTCTCCTTATATTCAAGCATTGGAATTCAAGAGCGACAAGGACTATTTGTACGTTGAAGGATCCATTGTCCAATTGAAGGGGCTCTGGGAAGCATATGTTGCCAATGAATTGTGCAACTCTGAGTCGCCCGAATTCCCTATTGACTATACTCCAGAGGCCCTCGAAGAGTTCCAGTCCAACTTGCAAGAGTATCAAGCTGAAATCTCCTCTACTCCATTTGCAGCTACCGGTGGATGGGTTCCACAGGACATGTTCAATCAGATGAAAGAAGGAGGAATTTTGACGGAGACAGTAGACGGTTACAAAATCGAGACCGAAAAGCTTCTCCAACAAGAGCAGTAGTTACCTTAAAAGCTGTCCAACAAGAGTAAGACCATAGTCAATATGTATATAATCAATACCAATACCGAATATCTACAAGATCCAGAACATATACAACCAGTAGCCATTTTATATCAACAGTCACTGTGAGTGTGAACAAGAACCAGTAGCCACTTTGTATCAACAGTCACTGTGTCTGTAAACAATAACCAGTAGCCACTTTGTATCAACAGTCACTGTGTGTAAACAAGAACCAGTAGCCACTTTGTATCAACAGTCACTGTGTCTGTAAACAACACCGAAACCCCCTTCAAAAAGAGCCAGGCGATAACACTATGTACATAGTAACAATATCAAAATCAACGACAGCAATGCACTCCAAGAAGCATTCCAAGTGCAACAGCAACGTGAATCAACACCATACCGAACTACATGCCTTCACATTAGATATGCATTTCTATAAATACTTCTTTGCTAATAGCTTGATCCTCATATCGAAATCTGGCGAGATAATGGCATCGTTCACACAGTAAAATGGATCCATCAATTCTTTCACGTAGAGCTCGTTGGTCTCCATGAAAAACTGCCGAATGGCATTGTCGTCATTCCGCCCATTTCCCCCGTCGTAACATATGATGAACTTGATATTCCCCTGCGTGATAAATGCATTGACCAGCAATCCATAGAACGTGTCGACCTTGCCCAAATAGAACTGGTTGTTAGTCCACTGAGCATCCTCTATTAGATCGATCGATGAGTGGGTTATAAACGGAAGAATCTCCTTGATATTGTTGGGAAACTGCGACTTGCCCGGCACCTGCGACGCCCCTGCACCTCCCATCTTGAACGATGAGAACTCAAGCTCGTATAAAGGACTGTCATTCGTGCCTATGATCGTGAAGTAGTACGAGCTCATCAACGAATGTGAAACATTTCCATGGCCGCGAAATCTGGCAGAAATCTGACAAACTTAAAAGTAAACAAACCCAGTACACCAAAACAAGGGGAAAACCATGAGCCAGGGATTAAGCCTCAAGAGGCATCAGTCGTTCCACTTCCACCCCAATCCCCAGGATCTTGACAAGCCGAATTTCATCTTTTCCTCGGACATTTTGGACAAAGTCAAACGGTTGTGCCAGATATACTGCCAGGTCCGCAAAGGCCCCAGTGACAACCAGCCACTCGACTTGGCTGAACGTTTGGATATCGCGTTCACTGTCAACGTGGAGCTCAACACTCTTATTAACCGAAACAACAGCTTGAAACCGTCCGATCTTATCAAGGACAACCTCATCTTCTTGGCCAAAACAAACAATGACAGCCCCACCACCAACATGGTGAGCTCATTGTTGATGTACGACCGGCAGTCGACTATCAAGAGCAGGGCCTTTGTCAACGATGAGGTGTTCATTGTGACTTTGACCTTGAGACTTCTCAACATGCTAGTAGATGCTGAGGGCACTCTCACGATCGACTTCTTGAAGGACGAAAACTACGGGATATTGCTTCTATGTGACTTCCAGTTCATCCACCAGATCGAGATCTATATCGGGCGGGTGTTTGCCAATGTGCTCTCGTCCTTTGGTGCCAAAATGGCCCAGGTTTCCGATTTGGACGGCATCTACGAAGTGGATTCCTCCGGAGATATCTCCTGTTCTGATGCAGCCCTCGAAGTATCTGACCCCGATGCCAGTAATAGCTACTGTACGCTTGACGACAGTGACATGCTGATGCAGCTGCTACGTATGGACGACGAGGATGATGCAGCCACCTTGGTGGGCAGAAAACCCGGCCACCAGAAGCCGGCACATTCAGTGCAAATGGAGGACGATACGTTTATGGTAGACATGAACAATTTGAGACACAACGACGAAAGGAAGCTCCAACACTCTCTTGATGCTTCAGGGAACATACCGAAGCTTGAATGCTACATCGACCCCCATTATGAAGACGTTGCAAACGACTTTCTGTCCCATACATTTTCTACAGACACTATAAAATCCCCAACATTGCAATCCCCGAACAGGTCGAGAGCGAACACGGCTTCCGTACCTGCCCAAAACTTTCCGACTGTCAAACTTAAGCCGTCTAATCCAATGTTGAATGCTCCTCCTCTTCCGCCTACTCTGGAGACAACCGGTCCCGAAGCAACGTCACTTTCAAGGAAACTGTCACAAAACTTCCCTCGTGCTTCCAAGCCATTGAAGAAACTGACGTCGTTCACCATAGACTTGCATGAATTCGACAACCTCACCCCCGGTGCTGCTTATGTGCAAGGGGACAAGAAATTCAAGTTTATTAAGGTGGGAAAGGTGCAGAAGTTTGTCAGTCTTTTTGAAGAACGGGTCAATGAAGAAACCCGATCGGGGCTCTCTACTCCTAGAAACATGAGTCCCATGCCCACTCGACCAGCAAGTCCCTCTAAAATCTGACCTCTACTTCTTCTTTTGTAATACTATAGGACCTTTCTACCCTTCTCTTAATGATTTAATGTGACATGATGAACATGAACTTCTGTGTTGTAGCTATAGTTTAGGCTGTTTCAAACTTAGTGATTTTGTCAGTTAGCTGGTTGAACTTACTGAATATCTGGTTGACTTCTTCTTGCTCCAACTGCTTATCCTGTACCCGGTTGACTTTTATGCTGTCTAGACACCATGACTCTCTCAAAGACTTGGTTATGCCGAGGAGGTCTTCGCAAAACCGGATAATCGACAAGGCATCGGTTTCCATGGCAAGAGACTCCACAGCCAATAGTTCTTTGGACTTGTCTTGGATTACAGCAACATCGAAAATGTCTTGGAACTTCTGGAGAATTTGCTCCACGTGAGTGTCGATATTCTCTGTTGCTTGTTAGTACACCACCTACTGCCAATTGTTTCGTCTCTCACATACCTAACAATGCTATGGATTTGGGTTGCATCTCTGGATTTTTCACTCAGTTTCTCGCGACTATTTTGTATAGGACTTCGAATTAAAGTTGCAAAAGACTATTTGTGACTCATCTACCTAAACAGCCGTCAAGTGTTAATAAACACTATTGGAAAGCTTCAGCTGAAAACAGAAAGTTTAAAATGGTATCCACAGCTCCTCTGCACGACCCAGAGTTTCTTGCTGAGGAAATAGCTACGAAACGTTCCGGTGAAAAACCATTGGCACCAATGACTAACATACGCAAAATAAGTCAAAGTGAAGTATCCACTCTTAGTTCGGTGGAGTCGGTTATGTCGTCGATTACAGGTCCCAGTTGGGTCTATGGCACCGTTTCTCCCAGGCTGAACGTGTCTGGTTCCGGTTTGCTGTTGACTTCTTTGGGCCATGTGGCAGTTCCTCTGCCCGAGGTGATACAGAACCATTTGTACCCGATCTCTGAGCAGTTGCAACAACAAATACTCGACAACCGGCTTCTTGTTTCGGATTTGATCCAAAGACCTTTGAAAGCTCTTGAAAAGGGTCCCCGTCAGCCATTGTTGGTGATCACTGGGCCAAGTGCGGTGAAGAATTCCAACCAGATAAGGGCCTGCTCTCAATGGATCGGGACGTTATTAGGTAAACATTTCAGGCAACTTCCAACATCCACTTCTTGTTCTGAAGTCAATGCCATTTTCAGCAGTAAGCAAACACCTTCTAATTTGATCTTGTCTATGAGAGCTAATCTCTCCCTGTACACTTCACAGTACTCTGACTTTACTGAAATGGGATCCCTTCATGGGAGTGTATCTACTTATGAAATCACACACGGGATACCCTACTGTCGAGCTTTACTAGATGAATTGTGTGGAATGTGCCCCGTTGTTGCCGATATTAGCGATACTATTACTCCCCAGTACTTTTCCGACTTGTTCAGCTTGGGCCTTGTAAGTTCGACCTTGGTGGAGTCCCAATTACACCGAGAATTGGCTTCTGGTGTTTCGTTTCCTGTGGGGTTCGGCACATCAGACTCGAATCTTGGTTTCGATAAAGACATGTACAAACATAAAATCCAATCTGGCTTGGACTCCATGTTTGCAACCAGCCAGGAACACAAGTTTTTGTCGGTCACAAAGATGGGGACTGTAACGGTTGTCGGAACTACGGGAAATGAGGACACTTTTATAGTGTTGGAGGTCAACTCTGATATGAGCCTCGAAGACGTCAAGAGTTCGATTAATATGGTGTACACCAAAAATAAGTTGTCGTTCAAATCACCAAGAATAATGTTGGACGTAGGAAAGGTCTCTGATGCTGATTATCATCACAAGTGGACAGTTGTAGCTGGACTTTTGACCGACAATGACTACAAGTACAAAATCGTTGGTTTAGTTATCGACAGTGGTGACAATTATGTTCCGGCAGACTACAAAACCGATTTGACTGGAACCGAGCAGCAGGTCCCTCAGCTCCTCCAACACGATGGCAACTTGGAGGAAATGACAAGATACTTTTCCAGAAATAGACTTAATCGCTACGAAAGCGCATCGAGTGAGGCTCTGGTGCACAGTTCATCCTACGAATATTTCGTCAATGCAAATATGTTTATTCTCCAATTAGATAATCTAGGCACCCAACCCGATGCCGTGAATAAAGCCTAGAATAATAAAAACTTAATAACCCTCCAGATTATTTTCAATGCAAACAAAATAGACTTGTAGAAGTTCGCTACCACCCATACAAGCCGTAAGGCTATAACTATAAGATTCTCTAGTATCGTGTATACTAGACGGTAGTTTCCAGACTCCGTCATCGTTATCTTCTGAGTGTTGCTGAGGTGTAGGTTTCCTACAAAATTGGTTCCAAAGAGTGAGTTGTTTAACCTGTCCAACCTCTCGTCGACTTTTCTGAGTTCTAGTGATAAGGAGGTGTTGATTTCACCGATCAAACGATCGCTGTTGGTTAGTAAGTTGTCGATTTTTATGGAATAATCGTCGTTTATAATACTCATCAAGGATCTTATTTCATTTAGTATCGTTGAGCAGAGCAATTCATACGAAGGTATTGTGTCATCATTGATATCAATCATTAGCAGGTTTATTTTGGGTATCGTCAGCGAGGTTAAAATATCAACTTTCGATGCAGTAGAACGGAATATTTGTGGGTAGATGGTGGATAAGAAATGCAATTTGATTATAGTAGAATTCCTAAAGTAAATCTGGTTTTCACTTATACTTCTCAACTGCTTTTCCAACATCTCAATAGCAAGATCAACCTTTGGCTGAGGAGCCTCCTCATCCTCCTCTTTTGCTTCACCATTAAGTTCGATTATTTCCAGGTCGTCGAAGTCGCTTCTTTTAACCTCTGTGGGCCTGATCTTTACGCTACTAATGTTCAAGCCATGAAGGTCAAGTTCACTTTGAGGACTCAGCGACTGCAACCCCAAATCGTCCTTAGATTCCGAATTTAGCTCCTTAGATTCTTCGTCATTCACCTCTGATGTGACCAAACTGAAGTTACCAGCACTCGAGTTTATCGGATCCCTTGTGTCACTTGCAGACTCCGAACCGGATGAAGTATCACTAGAGTTGAGAAGTCTTCTCTTTACTTTAATCTTCAACTTGTCTCTCTTACCGGTTTTGTGTTCCGTCAAAGGAGCTAGCTTCAGGTCTACCAACAACTTCGATTTACCAGACCTACCTGACCTCCCAGAGGTCTCTGATCTGCTTGAGCCTACCGATGTCAAATCAGCTGAGTCATTGTCCTCGTCAACGAATAGCTTATCGTGGAGTCTCTTCTTCAACCTGATATGCTTCCTATTAGCCTTTTGAACCTTTCCTGAATCGATAGAGGAACCAGATGATTTGGGAAACCAAAGCTCGCCACTTTTGGTTCTTAGTTCGTGTATATGGGTAACTCTCCATGAATGATCATCTAGGAGTTCGTTCAACTCCACAGCCCATACGAGCTTCCAGGGCCGACCCTTCTTGTCCACGTTCTTGGAACTAAAGACCGTCGATGCCAATGGCATTGTCTTGAAGGACAACGACCGGGGAGGCTCCCGATACTTCGCCCGCAACCTCCTATTTCGTATCACCTGCAAAGGATTATAAACCCCATCCACCCCGGGGTACTGGTTGTGGACCTGATTCGAATACACTCTATCGATCACCAAGTACTTCAACGATAAGGTGGCCTTGACTCGTTCTGCTCTAATGAAAGTGCTTTTGGAGATGTTAGCCATTGTAGGGTTTTGGTTGGCCTTGCTGTTGGGAGCATCGAATACTTTGTTGGCATCCAAATTTGCATGGTCCAGAAGATAGGCTCGCTTCGTCTCCAAGAGAACCCCAGCAAATTCCCTGGCTTTTTTTAGCTCTCCTTCGTTGTAGTCTCTCGACAGCACCTGCCTCACACTCTCCACGGCCGTGCTCTCCCTTTCGCTGGAATTGGACGATTCAAGCGAAAACACCGTATCAAAATCAAATCCATTAACGTCTGTTTGAGGCATTAATGATTCGTCAAGCTGCTTGGGCAACGCCAACGAGCTATGAGATCGCCTATCACTCGTATGCGACTGTGTAGAGAAGCTCCCAGGACGGGCAAGCCTTCCGGTAGCATCAGAATGAGCAGCTGGAGTGTCTAAACTCATGGTCTCCACACCGTTTATCATCAGAAAACTCTCAGGCCTTTCGCATTTATCAGCAGTGAATTTTTCAGCTAACGGTTTTCACTAAACATGACAGGCATTCAGTTCGTCAAAAATAAGTCTGATTTCGAAGACTATCTCCGCTGCAACAAGTACCTTGTGGCCAACTTCACTGCCTCGTGGTGCGGGCCTTGTCAGGCCATAAAGCCATTGGTGGACGACCTCTATGAGGAGCCGTTGTACAACAAGATAGAGGTGGTGAGAATTGATTTGGACACCAATCAGGAATTGGCGGCCCAGTACCTGGTGACTGCGGTTCCTACGTTTCTCTTCTTTGTAAAAGGAGCTGTGGTGAGTACGGTGAGAGGCGCTTCGGCCCAGTTGAAGGACTCGTTTGAGTCGTTGAGAGCCAAAGCTGATGCCGATTCTAGCTATGCGGGACGTACTGGTAACGGGCACGCTGCCAATGGGACCGGTGCTGCCGGTGGGGCCAACTCAGAAGCCTTGAAGGAGATCGTGAAGTTTATTCCAAAGGGATACCTGGTGTTGAATGAGCACATTCATTTCGGTGACTTCGAAGCCTTAAACACTCGGACTTTGGACTCGAGTGCCCAAGTCAAGGATGTGTTTGATCTCTCGAAGAAGTCGACTCCTGTTTACTCCGATGCCGACAGTCAGATCTTGTTGTACGTCCCATTGACCCACATCTCAAAGGTGTACTCTGTTCTCATCAAGACCAAGAAGTTGACTGAGGTTACCGAACTGGCTACTTTGAATGCAGAGGACGTTGAAGAAACCCAGTTGCCCAATTTGGTCAAAGTTTGGGGCAATAAGCTCAACATATTGGCATTCGAAGATGCTGCCAACGACTCTGCTGCTCCTCACATCGAGAAGTTGGCCTTGTCGGGCGAAGAGCAGTGGTACGAGTGCAAGCTTAAATTTGTCAGGTTCCAAAACGTCCAGAGTTTGAATATCTTCTTCGATGGGGACGATGACGACTTCCACACCGTCATAGAAAAGATCGTTGTGGTGGGTCTTGGAGGTGAAGAGAAGGACCAAAACATCATAGACAAGCTCAGAGGCGAAGAATCACAGTAACTGCTATATACTACTCAATATCTGATACTCCGTGCTTTCTATCGCTACGCCCCCGTGCTAGTGTACTTTCGTGTTTCCACACTCTCGTCCGACTTTCTCTACTCTTGTTTTCTAGCTCTACTATCTCTACCCCGTTGTGGGGCCAGCCTCTACTTCCCTCCCCTGCCACCCTTCTAGCCTTATTGCGTGCGTGCCACGGCTATTGTCGCGCCGAGCCAGCTTTTGCTCGGCTGGCAATGAAAAAAATTCAACCGCATTGTACAGTGAATACTTGAGGCTGACATTGTTAGAGAACTAAATATTTGACCATGATAAAGCAGCTATTATTGAAGAGAGCGTTGCCACAACCCGTGGGATTGGGGCACACCATTTTCAAGAGAGGTTTGTTGACCGCAACATCCTCCGGACCCAGATCCACTGCCGTTCATCACCATTTGGCACGCAACCACCCAATTATTCAAAGTTTCATCCGGATGAATTCTCAAGCTTCTAAGCCCAAAGACGATGGAGGAACTTCTAAGGAGACATCTGTTACCAAAGCCTCTCAAAAGTCCGGTACTGAGGTCGTTGCTGGTCCTGCTAATAAGAAGACTTTGTGGGAAAAAGTCAAGCATGAAGCCCAACATTATTGGGACGGAACCAAGTTATTGGGTTACGAGATCAAAGTGTCCACCAAGTTGTTCATAAAGATGTTCTCTGGTTACGCTCTTTCCAGAAGAGAAAGTAACCAGCTACAAAGAACCTTGGGGGATATGGTAAGATTGGTGCCATTCGCCGCTTTGATTATCATCCCCTTTGCCGAGTTATTAATTCCTGTAATCGTCCGGATTTTCCCCAACTTTTTGCCTTCGACCTACGAGTCCACCAGTGACAGAAAGGCCAAGAACGCCAAGTTGTACAAGGCCAAGGCTGCTGCTTCTCAATATATCAAGCAAACCATGGAAGAAAGTGGTCTCAAGTTGAGTAAAATCAATGACAAGGAAAGAGAGGCTTTCGTGTCGTTTTTTTACATCTTGTCCATGGGTAAACAGCCTTCTAGAGAGCACTTGATTCAAGTTGCCAGATTGTTTAAGAACGATCAAGTTTTAGATAACTTGTCAAGAACCCAATTATTGGCAATGTCCAAATACATGAACATCACCTCATTTGGAACTGACTCGATTCTACGTTACCAAATCAGACACAGGTTGTTGAACATCATCAAGGATGACAAGGCTATTGACTACGAAGGGGTGGAATCTCTTTCGATCCAAGAATTGAAGTACGCTTGTCAACAAAGAGGTATCAGAACTGTGAATGTTTCACCTGCCAGATTGAGAGATGACTTGGCAACCTGGTTGGACTTGAGGTTGAGACAGAAGATTCCATCCACCTTGTTGATTTTGTCGTCCACCTACACTTATGGAGAAAACTCCCATGATATTGAATCGTACTACGACGCTCTTTTAGCTGTTTTGAGTTCGATTCCCGATGAAGTGTATAACGTGGCCAAGTTGGAATTGTCCGACGACTCCAAGTTGAAGTTGGACATCTTGAAGGAACAAGATGAATTGATTCACGAAGAAAATTTGAGAGAGAAGGATACTGTTACCCGTGTCAAGGACGAAATCAAGTTGGATGAATTGGAAGAAGCTGCTGAGGGTGGAATGAAACTGGAACCCGAGAACGTCATTGAAGAAGCTGAAACCAAAGAAGACGATGCCAAGGACCCCGAGCCATCCAAAGAACCAAAGGAATCACAGGAGCCAGAGAAATCAGAGGAATCTAAACTCGAAGCCACTTCTGAGCACACGCCATCCTCGACTCCCCCATCTACAGAGAAGCTGAGATCAACTGCAAGTATGTGAACCCAACATATAAATTTGTAAATAGAAAAGTATTTAACGACGTATAATGTGGAAAAAAAACTTATTTAAATATACATTTATGAATATTGTCTGGCCTACTTGGCACCAAATCCTCCAGTAGATCCAAATCCACCATCGCCTCTATCAGTCACATCTAACTCCTCGGCTGTGATCTCCTTGATATCAGTCAAGAGAATCTTCTCCAACACCAACTGGGCAATTCTGTCTCCTTCGAAGATTTCAAAGTCTCTGTCACTGTGGTTGAAAAGGATCACCTTGATCTCTCCTCTATAATCGGCATCAATGACACCAGCTCCGGTGGAAATCCCGTGCTTGGCTGCCAAGCCGGACCGTGGTGCAACTCTACCGTAGCATCCCACTGGCACAACCACAGAGATGTCGGTTTTGATCATGGCCTGGCCGTGTGCTGGAACAACCCCAGCTTCAGATGAGTAGATGTCGTATCCTGCAGCCAAAACAGATCCCTTGGTGGGGACCTTGGCCTTTTCGGATCTCAAAAACACCTTCAAGATGGGAACTTCTTCCAACTTCTGTTTCTTAGCCACTTGGTCTACGCTGGTAGTCATTTTTATCTACTTCTTGGTAGTGAGTTTTTTTTGCTTTAGCCAGACGCGTTTTTGGAAGTTGCACCCAAAACTGTTCTGGGTGTATGGGTCCATGGGCATGTGGACGGACGAAGGCCGTGGCCATAGTGAGGCTGGATAATGGGCTACTTTTACACGTCGGTATATAATCTCTTCGGAGACAAGCTGTGAACTCTGTTGTTTTTGAAGTACAAGTAGTAGTCGAGATAGTGGCCATGGCTGTATAGTTGGTGTAGGGGGGCCTCTTTTCGCCAATCAAAGTCCGACATGTTCACATCGTATATGTAGTCTAGAACCACCCCGAGTTGCCACTGAGTCCTTGCTAGTCTGTAGAGGAGCTTCAGGTTCTGGACTATCTCGTATTGCATCTTTTCGTCTTCGCTCATTCGCAGCCATATTTCCAGAGCTTGCTTCGATAAGGTGCCGAAAGGTTCGCCATTTTTGTGTTCTTCAATGAACTGGTGGAGGAACTGGTGATACCGATGCCCAATAGGGGCCGGTGGGTTAGCGAGGTAGAAGTTATGCACTTGAATCGCAGCCAATTTATCGTTAGAAACGACCAGTTTAACGTTAGAAACAGCCATATTCCTGCTTATGCTACTTGGATTGCGGAACTTAAAAGCCTCCCTTATTGATACGTCGTAGTAGTCGTGATCGTGAACCTGGGCTTTCTTGTTTCCTCTAGAGGTCAGGAGCTTATCCAATATTATCTCCCACGGCTTCAACCCCAGATAGAAGTACGGGTTCCATTGCTCGTTCAGGTATCGCTTCAAGAACCCCACTATCTCATATCCTTTCCAAATCCTGGTGCTTGTTTCGTACGCCTGTTGGACGTAATCGGGCCGGGAAAAAACTTGCTGTATGCTGGAATCCAAGGTGGCCCATCCGTACACTAGTTTCTGGTCGAAACTCAGATATTGTTGTTTGTATAGTTCTTTTCCCTGGAGCCTCTGGGGCATAGGAGTCGAATATAACTCGCTAATTGCTAGCTCTTTTCCGCTGAGAACGTGCTTGTTGATTCCGAATGCTCGAGAGATGGTGTCTATCTTTTCGCTATTTTTATCATTTTCAAAGAGAACCTGCTGGAGAAACTCGTTCATGATGATGCTTTGCTTTCTAAGAGGATATCCTACTCGCAGTGACTCTTTTGGCCACTTGTTGGCGAGGACACGGAGGGCTGGTTTCATATAGCTTTCACCATAAACATAATAGTTCGTTTTCGCAGTTTTCACATTCCTTTACTAACCAGTGTACAATGATGTTGTAGCTAGCGGCTCAAGCTTGTTTCTCTTTCGTATATCATGACTATTAAATATTTAATGAGTAGGCACCAAAGACCCGTTCACGTCCTCGTGGGCAAAAATGAAGACAAATTGAAAGACTCGTATATTCTGATCTTCAAAGCCACCGGTATGGTTTCGTCAGTTTCGTAAGTAGTGTCTTTAGAAACGCCCCCATCACCCTTTTTCCTCAAGATCTCCACCTCCACTTCACCAAGGTGTCTGCCCAACGGAGAAACTGTGGACTGCTTATAAACTGCTTGGAATATGACTAGTTGAATGAACAAGATAAGCAAGTCAGACAACAATAAACCACCCAATCCTAACCGTAGCAACTTGCTGAAGTAGCCCAACTGGCCCCACTCCTCTATCGGCCGATATTCCCCTATGAAAGACACAAACCACCAGGTGCCATTGGCTAGCAGCACATTGCCTTTATCAAGAATCGGCTTGAGCCAGTAGCACACGAATCCAGTGTGGTAGACAATCGTAAGCACCGCCTTCCAGTAAATCAGTGCACAAACGTGACCAAATATTTTGGCCACAATGAGCTCTCTGCTGGCCTCGTCCACATTGTTGTCTCTATTAAGAGACTCCAAGTCGTTAACGAATTTTAAAAAGTCTCTGGCATCAGACTCAGTGCTTTGTGTGAAGAACTGCTCACAGCTCAATACCTTCTGAATCACTATGTGGGCTATCACTGGCAAAAGACTGGCCAGGTGACAGTACTTGACGAATTGGTACACCACCAAGAAGTACACCAACTTATCGAGGTGATTCATCAAGTGAGTTTGCCTGATGGTCTTCTTCACCACGCTCTGTTTCTGGTAGAAAACGGCGGTATTTTGTTGTTCCACAAACTCGTTAGCTCGAGACGTCAACTCTTCTGCCGTCCCCAAGAACGGCTGTCTACTCTGTTCGCTCGGATCGTCCAGTATGAAAGCCCCGGGCATTTGGTGGCTGTGATTATTCGTCATTAACGTTTACAATTTATGAGTCGCACTGAAGAATTTCAAAATGCTTATATTTAAAACATTATATAGCAGAACCCTGAGTTAAGTCCTCTAAAGTACATGTAGCAAAAGTATTGAATAAACATAAAGCAGTGCAGCCGAAAGACCAACAAATACTTTTAAGCAGACAGACAGACAGACAGACAGAAGAGTGGTCTCTACTTAAGAGAACAAAGCACCAATGTCAGCTGGCAATTCCTCGATTTGAGTGGAGTAGAATCTTTCAATTTCTCTCATCATACCAACATCGTTGTCAGTGACAAAGTTGATGGCAACACCCTTTCTACCAAATCTACCACCTCTACCGATTCTGTGGATGTAGTTTTCCTTGTTGGCAGGTAAGTCGTAGTTAATAACCAACGACACTTGTTGGATATCAATACCTCTGGCCAACAAATCAGTGGCAATCAAGATTCTTGAGGAACCAGATCTGAATTCGTTCATAATGGTATCTCTTTCACTTTGTTGTAATTCGGCGTGAATGGCAGACACGGTAAAGTTTTCGGCTCTCAACTTGTTGGTCAAGTATTCAACCTTAGCTCTGGTGTTACAGAAAATAACGGTTTGGGTAACAGAGATAGAATCGTACAAGTCACACAAACAGTCAAACTTGTATTCTTCCTTTTCGACGTTGATGAAGAATTGCTTGATACCTTCCAAGGTCAATTCGTCCTTCTTAACCAAGATTCTAACTGGGTTTTGCATAAATTTGGTGGTGACTTCCAAAACATCTTGTGGCATGGTGGCGGATAACAACACAACTTGGGTTTCTTTTGGTAACAATCTGAAAATGTTGTAGATTTGTTCAGTGAATCCAGATGACAACATTTCATCGGCTTCATCCAAAATGAACATCTTAATTTTGTCGGTCTTGAAAAATCTTCTTTCAATCATGTCGAAAACTCTACCTGGAGTACCTACAACAATTTGAACACCAGACTTGAAGGCTTCGATATCATCTCTGGTGGAAGTACCACCAATACAGGCGTGAACGGTGACGTTCAAGTATAAACCAATGTGACTGACGACGTTTTGGATTTGCAAGGCCAATTCTCTGGTTGGGGCCAAGATCAAAGCTTGGGTGGTCTTGGAGTTTTCGTCGATTCTTTGTAAAGCAGAGATGGTGAAAGTGGCGGTTTTACCGGTACCAGATTGGGCTTGGGCCAAAACATCCTTACCTTCAGTAATTGGTAAGATGGCTCTCTGTTGGATAGCAGATGGAGCTTCGTAACCGTAACCGAAAATACCTCTAACGATACTTTCTTTCAAGTTCAAATCATCAAAAGAGTAAACGACATTGTCGTAGTTGGTTTCAATCAAGTTGGCGTCGACTTCTTGGATACCTCCGGACATATTGTATAATATGGATAAATAGGTTTCTAGTGGATTGGGAATTTTTCTATCGTGAAAAAAATTTTTTTAGGATTTGAAGGTGCGCTTCCGGGTAACTGACATCCCTATACAACCATATTGAGTAGCTTGATTTGATGGGGTCTTTTAACCGGTAGGGTAGAGGAGCGTGGATTGAGTGTATGGTCTACGTGTGCTGCCATTTGAAGGTGGGAATGGCTTCGTCTACTGTCGTCTACTGTCAACCTGTTCGAGTTAATATTGGCATGTATTAGAAAGAATGCAGGAACATCATGAGAAATCAGCAATAATGGCAAATAATACTATAACAAAAGGAGGGAACGGAACTAAAAGGAGCGAAGTTTTGTAGGCAGCTAACACTTTATACCAGAGGCGAATGCAACAGTTAGCAGATCTATTCGGAGTCTAAACCAAGCCGTTCAAGCTTCTCTGATACCTTGTGCACATTGACTGCGCGAGAGTAGGCGTGGGTCTTGTCAGTAGAGGTGTCACTCTTGGACTTCTTCTTCAACTTAGATACCAGGGGGTGGGTGGGAACGTAGTCATCGGTCTGGTCAAACAGTCTTTCGGCCCGTTGTAATGGGTGGAATCCATATACAGACTGTTTTTCCCGTTCTTTCAACAGAACACCAGACCCAGATACGGTAGCGGCAGTTGCTGAAGGAGCAGCCATTGTGACGTGGCGAAGCAGCGAAGGCTTTGGTGGGCCACTTGGCTGAGGGCTCTTGAGAATTGACTTCTTCTTCTTCACCACTCTCGTTTTGTCGTCATCCCACGTATTGCCGTATTTGGGAATGGGACTAAAGTTACCCGAAGCATTCTTGGGAGGAGACTGCTTACCGGCATCCCACAAAGAGTCCAGAGACGTGTAGTGTTCCTGAGGGTGTCCGTCCACAATTGACATGGCGTTGGTTCCAAAGTACTTATGCCATAAAGTCCACCATTCGGCATGGCTAGCATTATACGGGTACTTCCAAGGCTTGAGAGGCCCGATATAGTGGATCAACTTTACGTGCTTACTGTAGTGGGTCTGCGCCGTGTAGCCGTAGATTCCTGGCGTAGAAGAGATGTTTTCGGCTGGCTGCAACTCGACTTCGGTTTCGGGCTCGGGAGGACCTATGGGACCAGCCACAAATGGGGTCAAAGCGTCTGAAAAATAGCGATAAGCAGGAGCGTACTGGTACTGGGTATTGGGGGTCACGTTGTACAAGAACGGGAGACTAATCCAGTTGGAGCCAGTGCTACGGATGGCTGCCACTTCGGGTTCTTCAGCAACACCAACGTCCAGCAGCTGGGCCGAGTCCACCAAGTGGGCCACCCAGTCCGGGTCACTATTGAAGTACTGGTTCAACAATCCCTGGTCAGCACCATCAAACGAAATGTCTCCTCCCGACTGCACCAACGAAACAAGGTTCTGATAATCCTTCTCGTTGGGCTTAATAACAAACATGCCAGAGTTGAATATATCGGGGAACCCGGAGTCCGGACTGGCAAGGATCTTGCTTTCAGGGAAGTCCAACTTCAACAAGTCCAAGAGATTGGAATGAGGATTGGGCAACGTATCAGCATCCAAATACAACACCTTTTGGTAGTTAAGAGACCATAAATGGATCTTAGAAAACGTCTTGTCCAACTCGGGCCGCTGCAAGTCATGGGCAAGCTTGTCTGTCAAGTGAGTGTCGAGAAACGGGATCTCAATTACTTCGGCATAGATCTCCTGTAACATCCCCAACTGTTCCGAGGTGAATATCAGCTTATCTGTGAGGATAGTCAAGGTAATATCCAAACGGTGCTGGGACACCATGTCCTTCAAAATGGACCCGAGCAAAAGTGCCCCCGGCAAGTAGCTTGTGTCGTACAACAACGTAGCTATAGCAAGCGACATGTCTAACAATGATGACTGGTGCCTGTGTTTAGATTTAGAGTTACTGCAAAACCCCTAAATAATTCGCTGCGCAAGAAAAAAAAACAATGAGGAAAAGTTGGAGCACAAAAGCCCCACGGCACCAAAAGGCATCGAAGTTTCTAATGACATTAATTAACTATACAATTAAATAACTGACTTAACGGGAGTAAGACCAGACGTTCTTCAATAAGCCGTCTTGTTGAGCCAATCTGTTCAAGGAGTCATCAGCTTCACCTCTACCTCTGATGTAGCCGCACAAAGCGTAGGTGGTGACATCACCTGAGATGGCTCTACCTTCTTCATCGACGTTAGCGATGTTGATTTGGACGGAAGCATGGTCCTTAGACTTGATGATTCTGTTGGTGGCAGAACATTTTCTTGGAACGTATAATTCGACCTAGAGTATTGTTAGTAAGGCTGTTGTGTTCGTGGTGTACTGTGGGAGGATTTGCAGAAACTGCTGGGCCTGGGCTCTGCTTGTTGCCTGGAGGGAGCCAAGGGCTTGCTGCGGGGCCTTAAGCTTGGGTCATAGGGTCAAGCGATGATCATCGGGCAAAGACAAGTGTTGAAAGCACGTCATCATCTTCGGACGTGTTTACCACCGAGTGGACAAACGTAGTCTACACGTTATCGTGGCACCATTCTCTAGAACCAGTGATAACACACTGAACTTTGCTCATCTGCCCGTTTCATTCTCTGGTTCTTTCGATATCTCTTTCATTCCTCAATATCTCCTTTCAATCCTCAATACACGTTCATTCAGTTATGGGCTTAACATACTAATTGACCTTTATCGTTTTCCATCTTGATTAATGTGTTTCTTTGAGTTACAAAATTTTTTTCACCTTGAATTTTTTTCATCTGCAACGCTGTGAGAGTTTTAGGGTGCGCACGAAAATTGATCTTTAGGGCTGTAGACCGCAGTCACAACATCTGGCTGCGAAAGTGAATGACAAGTGTGTTATTGATGCTGATTATAGGTGTGGTATATATGCTTAGTGGGGATATCAGAAGCCTTCTCTCAAGCTCAACACTGCCACGCTTTCAACGTGATGTGTTTGAGGGAAAAAATCGAACCCTTTGACACTCAAAACCTCGTAGTGGCTACCGTTTTGTGTGTGGTTAATGAACCATTCTACGTCTCTGGCCTGACTATGAACATTACAACTAATGTAGACAATCTTGGCAGGATGGAAGTCTGACAACTGGTTCAAAAACACATCGTCGCATCCTTTCCGTGGAGGGTCCAAAATCACCGACGTTTTGTCTGCTGGTAAATCGATGTCTTTGAATATCTCTTCTGCTTTTCCAACGATAAACAGAGCATTCTGAATATTGTTCAACTCAGCGTTCAAACGAGCAAACTTGACAGAGTCGGCACTCACTTCGACTCCGATCACTTTTTCGACGTTCGTAGAGCACGTGATCGAAAAGAGCCCCGATCCACAGTATGCGTCCACGAGATAGTTATCGGAACCTGAGGTCAAGTTTAAATTGGACTTGACATAATCTGTTACAGCAGGAAGGATAGAGTTGTTGTTTTGGAAGAACTCCCCAGCAGAGAACTTGAACTTGAAGCCGCTTATGAACTCGTTAACAATGTACCTGGTGTTAGTTACGCATGTTTTGACCTTATCATCGACTTCAAGCTTCGATATCTGTCCATCAAGTTCTGTACTTTCTGAGCTGCTTTCAAACTCAGCAATTGCCTTCTCTTGAGTATGTTCTCTCAACAAAATGGTTGCACCTCTTTTGTATGTATTGAAGTTCTTTTCGAATTTGGCTCTTTCATTCTTCATACCGAAATTTATTATGGGCGTACCGATGGGACAGTCCTCGATATCGACAATGGAGCCATCACCTCCAGCGGTTTCTCTCCACTTTGGTCTACCCTTAGCACCGAAACCTAGGCTGGGCCTTGTGTCCAAAGTTCTGGATTTATCAGTTCTCAAGAAATTGGGAACATTAAAATGTGGAGTCAACTTGGTTCTATAATTGTAAGTCAACGGAGAAGGTTCGGTCTCCTCGACAGCTGGCAAGATTTTGAAGAGCTGAGGTGCAAAGAATTTATATGCGTTCTCGATGACTAATCTCTTGAACTCCAAAGCCTGTGAATATTGAACATTTTGGTACTGGCATCCACTGCATTTTCCAAAGTACTTGCAGCTGATGAGCTCATCGTTCCTGAATTCCGAAGACTCTGTTACCTTTACAAGATCAGATTCAACATACAATGGATGAGACTTGTATATCTTGATCTCCACTAGATCCCCTGGCAATCCAAAAGGAATAACAACAACCTGCTTCTTATCATTGATAACAGGGTGAGATATTATGCTAATACCATCACCATTGGAAGTCAACTTGAGCACCTTAACACCAGCTACATTGACGTGGTAGGTTTTACTTAGCTCAAAGTCGTTCAAAATCGTCTTCATGTCGTTTGTGACATCTTCTCTGGACAAATTATGAGCAGCTAGCAACTCCTCGATCTCGTACTCTAAAACCCCCAAAGGAGAAGTTTTGTCGACCGATTTTGCCTTATATTTTCTCTTGTTTTTGTTGGAAGCTTTCCCACGCTTCACATAGCTCCTGTCATTTTCAGCCACCCTCTTTGTGCCCCTATCGTCCTCGACGTCGACGTTTGAAGGTGCCATGTTGATGATAACTGTTACAGAATTTATTGATTAAATTATTTTTCGCGATGAGCCAAGCACAGCGAATCAATTAATGTTGATTATTAATTACAAGTGATAAGGAGAGGTGTTGTTCATTTGTTTTGTGGTCACCTGTTCCTACGACGCTGGTATTTCGGGGGGATGTTCGAATACAACCAACTGAGTGGTCTCTTTTTGACGGTACCGTTCGAAAAATAGGTACGTGAGTTTTCAAGCTCCTTAATGATATCATTCTCAGCGAACCCAAGCGATTTTCCAGTTTCGATAGCACTATATATCTTCTTTCGTCTGACAAACGTCCTCAGCTCCGTGTCATTTCTCCATTTGGCACTGTACCGAGTTTCCAACTCTTTTAGTGGCGGCTTTCCATTAATACCATATTCGTACTCCTGCCAAATCTCTTCCACGTTTCTAGCACCCTTTTCGAGTTTGAACTGGGGATATTCTAATCCTTGTACCTGAATACTACTAGGGTAATTGCTCGTACTGGCCACACTGGAGCCAGGAGACTTCTTCTCAACCGAATCGTTGGGTTTGGGCGACCTGCGTACTCGTTTCTGTTGGCCACCAGATTCCTCTACCACTGAGTTAGTAGTCTCGTCAATCAACTTGCTGAAATTGACAGCCTCCTGTTCTATATCTGTGACCGAATTTGAAAGATTGTCGGAGCCCATCTGCGATAGAAGCCCCTGCTCTAGTTTCGGCTTGCCCAAAGAATCTTCTAAAGAGTGTGCACCATGCTCCGACATAGTACTGGAAATTATAGCGGGACTTGGCGCAATGGCCGATACGGCCAGGGCGTTGGCAGCATTAGCAGCAGCTAGGTTACTATCTGTAGAAAGTTCCATGGGCCTAGAGCCCATTTCTAGCAGTCGATTAAACGAAAGAGCCCTGTTGATTGGAATAGGATAGTCGAAAGCCAATTGTTTGGAACCAAAAGGAGAACTGGCTCCAGGAGACTGTATTCCTAGGGCCTTGGACCATTGTCGGTTGATATCCATCATCGAGGTGTCAGAGAAGCTGCTGACGTTGTTTAGAAGCGGCCGAGCCATATCCTGTTGTTGTTGTTGGACAGCAGCGTTGCTACCGGCCATAGGCTCGAATGGGTTGGAAGACGTACTGGAGGCAACACTGGTGGCATTGTTGTCCTGGGCTATGGAGTCTCCAGGTACTCCGCCTGGTTGGTTTATCGTATTTACCACCTTATTGCCAGAAGAGCTGGTTGTGGACGAAACCGTTTGAATTGTAGGGCCACCACCTTGTGTAGCACCCACCATGTTTGGAGCACCCACCAGGCTCTCGTTGACCCCAGGAACAGCGGCATTCACAGTGGTGATGTTGTTGTGGATATTGATGGAGCCCGGCCTCGAGCCTTCCCCATTCTCATTACTGTCATTACTACTACTGTTGGAATTCGAGGCCTCTGGCAGAGCCAGCGGGCCCTGTGACTGTGTGGTGGTGCCGTCTCTATTGGTGGTGGTGGTGGTGGTGGTATTCTTGGCCCCCGTGCCAGAAACCATCGTCGTCGATGCCGTCCCCCCTTTGGGGTCCATTTTGGTTATATCGCTGCTCAAGTCGGCCATATGCTTCCCAATCAACTCGATTTTCTTCTGTAAATTACTACTGGCATTGGCCGATGAACCCTTACGAAGGGACTCTAGTTCCTCAGATAGCACCTGGACCCGGCCCTCTAGGGTCAGAATCCGCTCGTTCAATACCCCCAACTGAAACGACGTTCGCACATTGAGACCCTCGATCCGTTTGTCAGTATCAAACTGGTAGCTGTGAATGAGCGACGATAGAGACTCCACCTGTTTGAGGGCCAGCACCTCCTGAAAGCTTTGAGAAAGAATGGTTCCCATCAGAGAATTTGTATTGGGTTGCGATAGAACATGATGAGATGCTCCAGGTTGATTAAAGTCTCCCATTGATCATTATATCTTTAAGGTTCGAATTTTGGCTATCCCTTGATATTTATATTGTAGTCTTGATCGCGCACACTCGGGTTTTTTGAGACATGTGGAACTCCGTATGGAGCCAATGGAAACCCGCGATTCCACCATGGGGATTGTTCTTGGAGGCCACCAACCGGTCTACGCTAGGGAGGTGATACAAAAAATATTTACTGTAGATGAGTGTAGTAGCTAGTAGCTTGTAGGTACAGTGCCCATACATAACTGACAGCCAGCTGTTTTTTAGGGCCCACAGCTCCAACAGATAAGCAACGCCGTGTTCAGAACATCGGCTCTAGTTGTTCAGAGGTTTTTTTCGACGGCCCTCAAAAGTTTTTCCGAAGTTAGGGTTTGGAGCCTGATGGCTTGCCATCGCTTGGAAGCTGATACCGACAATAGAACAATATTACCTACAACTTCACATGCCATTCGCCGATGGATGGTGGAGTGCAGACCTTGAGACATTAGTAATGCGGGATGGAACATGTCGAACCTGATGATATAACCTGGTGTGCATTGGGTGCCTCAATCTAGGCCCAAGGCAGAGTTGGTTAAAGCGTAGCCCCATACACTCATGGTGGAAATTCCGGCATAGATGATCAAACGGCCTATAATTTCCACGTCGTACCGAGACTTAAAAACACCCGCTGTACGGTCGGGAGGCGATTCACCACTGCCAACCATTTCATAGTAGTCAATATCACTTTGGATGCCCACGGCGTCTTTGGCCTGGCCAATAAACTTGGCTTCTTCGGCGTCCAAATTGGAGATCGACGTTTTCCTAATTTGGCGATTGGACTGTGGTGAGAATGCTGTTGCCTGGTAATTTTTACGAGGCAAGTTCACGCCCGCCGCTTTGTAGATGGGTGGAAGAATCGTGAACACTACGGGCTTGGATACAGCCTTCCACGACACCACCAAGATGATACCTACCATCACTCGAAGAAAAGTTTTGATGACTCCGAGCTCGTAAAAGTTGAAAGGCACAATTATTGGGTTGGAAAACACTCCGGGCGTCACAAAGTACTGGGACTTATATGCTACCCAATGGCTCAAATCAAGGCCAATAAGCACTCCAATAAATGCAACTGAATCATCAAAACAGGGGCAATTATCCACTGGTTCGAAGTGGATGTGCACCAATGCGAGATAAGCGGCTATAAGGACCGGGGGAAGAAACCACCCAAGACGATTTGCCGTGTCCAAAACCACAGTATTATCCCACCAGTGGCCGTACCAGTGGCGGAAAAGGAATAATGCCAATCCAACTGCTGCCCCTGTAAATACGTCGAAAAATCCGTGCATACCGCAGTATATTCTACCGAATATCAACAGCACATAGTAAACGGTGATGGCCGCATAGAGCATGAGCATTGTGGTGGGCAAAATATCCATTTGCAGGATTTTCACTGCCATTATCAAGGAAACAGCTGTAGCATTGGCACTGTGACTGGAGGGAAACCCATACTCTTGAGCAGTATAAGAACTGAGTGTTATACGGTGAAGCGGTGGAGACCGTGGCCGAGGCAAACACAAGAAATCCTTGAGATTGCCACTAATGTAGATTCCAAACCCCAATACAAACACTAGATCACGGGCCAAATCAGCAGACCCGAACCAATTAGACAAGGGGAGCATCAACACGTAGAACGTATGTGAGGCGAGGTTGGCCGACCAGGCGAAGTAATAGTCTAGAGCCGGAGTACGGACTTTGGATTGAATATTTGCAAGTACTGGAGTCTCTTTACGGACGATTGGAAGAATTCGATTTCTGAGCCGGAACCGATAGGGAGGGAGCGACGACTGGTAGTGCTTGTTCGAACGATTTCCAGCATCGAGAACAGAAGCCGGAACCTTGAGCCCCACAGGCTTTGCATCCATGATGACAGTGTCTTTGGAAGTGTCGGAAGCCATGTCCATGTTGTGGAAGAATCCTGGAGGTGAAAAATTCATCAACAATGAGTCGCGCTTGGCGGGGCGGCACGGCGGCGGTGAAATTGGCCCTGGGTCCACCGGGCTGGTGCCATGGCGAGGTGAGAGGGCCCCAGACACCGTGTAGCTTTACTTCTCATTATGATTACATGTATTGGTACGGAAGGTCTATCTAATGGTCATGAATCTCGTGATTAAGTGTTATACAGCTGGCCCAAGACAATTTTCTCTCTAAAGAATCGTGCACCGTCTCTTCTTCTGACTATCACGTTTGGCATACTCGAACTCTGGGTGGTTCTCGTAGCGAGCTTCGGAAGTATAAGGATTGGGGGCATAAGGGTTGCGGGGTTGGTCTTCTTCTGCCAAGGGCGTGTGGAACACCGCCAGGTCGATGGAGCTGCTTTTGAAGTGGCCCTTGGACCCGGTGGAACTCCGAGAGGCACCACGAGAGTGGCCCAAGAAACTAAGACGTTTCTTCAGCTGCAGCTGCTCTTTCTCCCATTGTTCGTATTTCTTCAAGAAATGGTCAATAGCAAAGTCAAACACCGTCGACACATTGAACATGGTTTTGGCCGAACATTGTACGTAGCCCACAGCATTGATTTCGTAGGCCAATTGCACTGGCAAGTCTGGGTCAATGGACCCGATTAAATCGGCTTTGGTGCCCACAAGTAGGATTGGAATACCAGGGCAGAAATGGTTCACTTCAGGGAACCAAATGTCCTTGACGTTCTGTAAAGAGGTGACGTTATCAAGTGAAAAACAGATGAGAAGAATGTCGACATCATGGTAACTGAGGGGCCGAAGCCGGTCGTATTCTTCTTGACCAGCAGTGTCCCACAAAGCCAACTCGATGGCACGGCCGCCGGGCGAGTGCACCGTCGCCACGTAGTTTTCAAAGATGGTGGGGACATATATTTCGGGGAATTTCTGCTGGGTATAACTCACAAGTAGACAAGTTTTACCGCACCCACCATCTCCAACAACGACTATTTTGGACGAGCAGGTGGACTTTTTGAAGGTTTCCTGGATGGAATAGTGGGGGATCCGGGGATTATCGTTTATCATCACGGGAGCCGACATCGTGGAGGTGTTCTAGAATCAGAGCCAAAAGAATGGGTGGTTTTTGATTTTAGGTTGAGTGTGAAGGCTTGTTTACGATGTCTAAAAATAGTGGAATGCGACAGGCAATTTAGACGGACACAGTGGAGGCCGCACGGCTGCTGCCACTGGTCTCGTCGGAGGGGTGCTGGAGATCAGTGTGACCGTATAGTTGATCATGCCACTTCAGACTTGGAAAAGTAGCAACGCTGGGGCAGACATTTTGCCTCTTCACCCAAAGAGTAGTTGCTGGTCTTCTTTTCATTGGTTGTGCACGACTTATGTCAACTTTTAGCAGACATCCAACTGAACTACCACCATGAGCAGAAAAGAGAAGCGGATGATCCCCTCGGAGTTGGCACGATAATTGAGTAAACAAAGGGAGGGGGGTGTCTATGATTTTAAATTTTTAAATGTTTGATAAAAATGGTTCTCTACATATGCAAGAGATTTATACTCTTTTCTTCTATCCTTAATATACACCCTAATTCTATCATTCACCCACCGTGTTCTTAGGTTTTAATGGGATTGAGGAAAGTTATTGGCATTGGCCCTCTACCCGCTGAATTGTGAGTAGCTAACCGTAATAGTCATGATTGTATGAGCCTTAACAGCTGCGAGTATTATATGCTTACTTCCCTAACCTTCAAGAATCTGGCGGGTGCACCTGCTTAACTCTGCAAGGGTTTCGATGAAGCCTGTTCTACTGACATCGATTTCAGGTGGATGGAGCGGTCTTATCGACAACCAGGAGCTGAATTCGATAAGGGCCATGCCGTACTCTACAGATATTAGGCATTCCTATTAGCTCCAGGCTACCAGTTGATCCTAATGGTCTGTTATGAATTTGCTCCCAAAAACATCCAATGCCTCCTCTATAAAGTCATTGTGACACCTCCTTCGATCTATTTAATATTCAAAACGAAGCAACCACTGAATAACGATGTACACGCTACTCGGGAATACAGTGTCTCACATCTACTTCCAGCAGTTCAAACCTTAAGGCTTTCCCATAGCACCCAATTATTTTGCAGCTATTTTGAATTACAAATCGACCATAAAAATGAATAGAGAGAAGACTACTTCCAGAAACCCCTCCATCTCATCAATAATCCTGGGTCAATGACGAAAGAGAATGTGCAAGACAACCAGTTTTATAGCTCTACTGCTGCTTGGTTTCCCAGTCACACTCATTCACTTAATCCGTACCCATTGAAGCAAGGTTCAATAGTATGAGTGCTCTCTGAGTGCTCCGGATACTGTCGTCAGAGATCCTGAACTCATGATTAAAGAGGATAAGGGAACCTTTCTGAAAGGTTCTCCAAGAAAATTAGATATGATAGACTGTAAGTAAGCCATTGAAATTTATCAGATCTAAGGTTATTTTATCAATACCTTCAATGCAAATGAAGTTTTGACACCACCACTCACAGAAGACGCACCTTCTGTTCAAATTCCTGCTTCTCCTAGAAACTGCTCAAGGTTTACTAAGAAGGTTGACGATACGTGCAATGCAGCTCTTGAACTTACACAAGATATACTCCCCTGACAGGCTTCGATTCCTACCAATAGATATGTGGACAATAGAATGGGAGCGACTGGCATATGCACCAATCCCAAACAAAGGAGTAAGAATGGTGGAAATGAAGCAAGAATCAAATGATGGAGGGCTCAATGTGTACCCCAGGTTTTATGAGTTGTGTAGTGTTATTTAGTCGTCTTAAGTAGCCTTTTGGTCTTACTGATATGTAAATAGAATGCCGGCTAAGATCAAAGATAAATTCTAGTGCATATTTCACATCGGCTACCATGATAATTAATAGTTCCAGCACCAGCTACTTGATTGGTCTCACGCAGTTAGTAGTCCAGCCGACTACTTATTAAATTTTGGTAGAGTGTTGCCATGTCGTGGCTCCACACATCTCCCACACACACATTGTAGGAGAACGGATAACACAACTGACGGCATCAATCAGATGGTGATCTTTATGCAATACACATGTCTCACTAGGTGAAGCAGGCCTCGGAACTTCGGAGATCTACCCAGTCATCTTGATCCATATTTGAAACGGCACACGCTATATTGCGTCAGTTTGCATCCAACCAATCCAAACAGGACCTCTGGGGCTTTCCAAGATATGCTAATTCTACTCTTTTTGCATTCAAAACGCAACGAGGCGGGCCCTACTAAAGATCTGAATAAACCATATACGCAGACTCAACCTTTGAGCCTTTTGTTGACTGATATTGAGCTTGCAAAAAAGCTAGGTCCCGCTGGAAAACTTCCACAATCATATGGCCTAAAAGCAGCCGTTGTATATGACTAGCAGGTAACTGGCCCGAGGGTTTTCTTTCCTACATAAGCGACCGTTGAGTTTCAAATCGATATTGGGATCTACTACAAAATTGTACAGTGCACTTCCTTCCTCATTCATAACCTGTGCAAGATATAGTCTACTAGAACACATCATTTCGTCATTCGTCTACTCGCACAGCCAGATTAGGATGACAGGTGATGGAAGCCAACGTCCAGCTACTGGCATTTTGAAGAGTATTTTTTAAGTTCATAAATAATATAACTTCAATGGGGCTGGCTCACATCAGCGATCAGAAAAACAATCTCCATAAAATGCAAAATTTACAAAAAACGGCTGGGCATCGATGGAATTTTCAGTGCTCAATATCTTTTTGATCTAGATTTCTTTATATCTGCAAGAGTTCTAGCCTATAAAATTGGTATAGCCTGATCTAAAACCACTCACCTCCAGCTTCACCAACTAGGAGTTGACTGGAAGTGTTCTGGACTTACCGGTGTCAAATAGCGAACCTCTACTAAACTCTAATTTCGGCCAGTAGCGATACCTTGTAATGGTTTAACTCGAAATATCACATATCTAAACTTTAACAGAACTGGACACCACGATCCTCTGTCTGGGGTACTGTGCCTCGGCGGTGACAACAAGAGGTTGTAGCAATAGCACCACAAGGTACCGCAATAAGTTAAAACCCACCGCGCACTATAGTGCCGTTATTAGCACCAGCCCGTCGCTAAGTCGAGAAAGGACGGCTTTTCGATGTTTTGGGCGAAAACACGCATCGCAATATTTATGTTGATTGACGACGCACGCCAAGGGGTATTTCGAAACCGTGTTAGCAACTACCACCCAACAACCAAGCCTCTCCTTCCATGTTTCGGAAGCAGTGTTCGCTCATCCACCCAAAGTCTCTTCAGTATACACATGTCATTTACCATCGACCACCACCAGTGCTATCGTCGTGTAATTCCGTAGCAGCTTGCTGCAGTCCCTCACATTCCTAATCAATCGATTTACCTGCCTATTGGAGCGCCGCAAAAAAATCCGGCGTCCGAGCCTGCACACAACCAGTGAGTGTTTTTTTTTTGCTTTGTTTCAAAGCTGGTTTTGGTTCTTTTCGTCTTGCAATTCTGGCATTTTTAAAAACCACAACATTTGGCACACATTTTCATTTCCTGGATTTTTTCTGAATACTTATATATACAAAGGTCAGTTTCTTTCAAGGTCGATCACGTACATTCCTTTAAGACCTCCTAACTATAGTCATTCCTTAACTGTTACTCTGTTGTTTTAATTCGAGTGTTTATTGTCCTACCAAATAAATAACAACAAAGGTCCAATTCAATAGTATGAAATTATCTGCCTTATACGCCATCGGCTTATACTTAGTGTCCTCCGCTTCTGCTTGGTGTGACTTATCCTCCGACGGTAACTACTACTGCTCCTCCACCAAAAAAGTTACCTATGCTGGTATTGGATACTCCGGTTCTTACAATGAAGTTACCAACATGGACTCCTCGTCAGGCTCCTGTTCCTCCGAACCCTACAGTTTCTCTGGTTCTTTGAGTCCTTTGGATGAAGAGTTATCCTTGCACTTCAGAGGTCCTATCAAGTTGAAGCAGTTTGGTGTTTACTACCCAGCTTCTTCTAACAACAAGAGAGACGAAGATTGTGCTACTACTTTGGTCCACAAGCACCACTTGCACAGAAGAGCTACTCAAGTGGTCGAGGTCACCCAGACCGTCTTTGTGGATGGTAACGGTAACACCCAAACCAGCCTGGCTACTGCCGCTGCTGGAACTCCAAGCCCAGTTGCCGACGCCAATGTTGGAACCACTTCTGCCTCCCCCGTTGGCACCACCACCAGTTCCTCTTCTTCTGCCGCCGCTGCTTCGAGTAGCTCTCCAGAAGCTTCTGCTGGTGACTGGCAAAGAGCTGCTTACTATACTCCAGGCTCTGCCGACGGTTTGACCTTCTTCAACCACCACGGTGGATCTGGATCTGGTGTTTGGGACGGAGCTTTTGGTAACTCTATTTCCTTCGCCAACAGTGACTGTTCCGGTGGTGCTTCCTCTCCTCAAGTCTTGGATGATGTTTTGGTTGGTTCCAACAACGAATTCATCATCATGTCTGACAGCAAATGTTCCGGCAATGACTGTGGATACTACAGAGAAGGTATTCCAGCCTACCACGGATTCGATGGCTCCAAGAAGATGTTTGTGTTTGAATTCCAGATGCCTACTGACACTGGTGCTCAAACCGTGGACAACTACGATATGCCAGCTATCTGGGCTTTGAATGCCAAGATCCCAAGAACTTTACAATACGGTAAGGCTTCTTGTTCTTGTTGGCCAGCATGTGGAGAATTAGACTTGTTCGAGATCTTGTCCCAAGGTTCCAACAAGTTGATTTCCCACTTACACTCAGCCCAAGGTGCTTCTGGTAACTCCCAAATGGGAGGTGGTGGTTCTCAAGACTACTTCGACAGACCAACAGATTCAACTTTGAAGGCTGCTGTGGTGTTCGATGGTACCGATATTACTGTTGTTGAAGTTGATGATGACTTCTCTTCAGTTTTGTCCGGATCCACTGTCGATGGTTGGATCAGCGAAAGTGGTTCCAAGGCCACCATTCAATAATTGGGTTTGTTTCTTGTTTGTAGATTTTAATAAATGTTTTGAAAGGAAATACTATTGTAACGAAATGCCTGCTTGGGACATGGCTTCCATGGACTCTAGGCCGCCTGGGTCAGACTGAATAGTGTGGGAGGCGCTTCAAGCAATATTTCACTGGCCTCATAGGTTTGTAGACCGGAATTTTGTCTTTTCCCTTTTCGGAAGGTGGAATAAGATGTGATAAGACACTTTGCTGCTTTGCTCCCGAGGCTTCATAGGTGAGAATAGCACTATGCTGTTACAGAAGACTCCAGTTGAAGGCCAACAACCACGGCACTCCATTGCCGGTTCAATACTAATAAACTGCTGCGTAAATGTCTTGAGCATATGCGTTATTGTTCGAGTCTGACGTCGATTATCTCATTGAAGATAAAGAAACGGAACTCGGTTTCCCCAATAAAGAAGTTCAAGCCGTTTCTGGTGCGATACTTAAAGAGAATGATATCTCCGTACTTTGCGAAGTGAAGCAAGAAACAATGATGAAGGTCAATGGTATCGAAATGGTACCTGGTACCGTCCATTTGGTGGATATTGAGGGTGACTTGGAAGTGAAAAAGCAGCACGGAAATATCATTTTGAGGCCTCCACCTTCCTCCAACCCTAACGACCCTTTGAGATGGAGTAAAGCAAAGAAGATAAAGCAGTTCTTCTTGCTTTTTTGGTTAGCTACATTCTTAGCTATTACCGTGAACTGGAGCGGGCCTGTTTGGACAATTTACACCATCGAATGGAACTGTTCATACGATGAGTTGAACATTGCGTCTGCGTTATGTTTCCTCTTTTTGGGGGTGGGATGCTTGGTGTTGCAGCCAACGGCAATGAAATTGGGAAGAAGGTTTGTTTACTTATTGTGTACTGTCTTGATGATTGTAGCCAATATAATTTGTGCCAGAGCCCAAAATGTCCAAACATATTACATTGTGAACATTATATCTGGATTTGCTGCTGCACCATGTGATTCGTTGGTAGAGATATCTACAACCGACGTTTTCTTCCAGCACGAAAGAGCCAGTTATCTTTCGTTGTTCATTTTGGCTCTTTACGTTGGTTCTGATATCGGTCCGGCTATTTCTGGTTTTATTGTTAACAGCATTGGTTGGAGATGGTGTAGTTGGTTGCAAGCAATATTGTTTGGGTGTATGCTAGTCATCGAACTCTTTTACATGGAAGACACCACTTTCAGAAGAACTGAAGATGACGATAGTGCCTTGGAAACTGAAATATTGGAACAGATAAAATCTCGAGAATCCAAACTGCCTACGGAAGTCAAGCATCACGAAGTAGACTCAGATGCCACTTCTGTAGATAATACCATTCAGATGAGAACTTACAAAGAAAGAATGGCACTCTACAGCACAATTTACAATGACACACGTTCATGGCTTTGTATTTTCTACCGTCCCTTTTTCATGATTGGGTTTCCCCCCATTATATGGGGTGGATTGGTGTACGGTGCCCAAATGATGTGGTTATCATTGTTGGCCACCACTCAGTCCGAAGTATACTCAGTTGCACCATACTCCTTCTCCGTCTCTTCTACTGGATTGACCAACTTTGCTCCAATGGTAGGATCAATTCTTGGAATGCTTACTGGGCCGGTGGTTGACAAAGTGACTATCTATTTGTCTAATAGAAACCAAGGAGTTATGGAACCCGAGTTTCGGTTGTACATGATGATTTTACCTTTGGTAACTAATGCTGCAGGACTAGTTGCGTACGGAATCGGCTCAGCCAGTGAGCTGCCCTGGCCTATATCTGTTATCATAGGCCAAGGGTTCTTGGGGTTCGCAATGAGCTCAAGTGGTACCATATGTTTGACATATGCCATTGACTGCTACCACAATATGGCCAGTGAGGGTTTGGTGTTGATGTTGTTTGTTAGAAATGTTATAGGAATGGCTTTTACGTTCGCTATTCAGCCATGGTTGACCCGGGATGGATTGGCAAACACAACGTGGATCATGTTCGCCTTGTCGGTAGTCATTAATGGTTCGTTTATCTTGATGATCTTATGTGGAAAGTCCTTCAGAAGGTGGACAACAAACTCTTATCACAGGTTTTCCGACCCAAAGTTCGGAGAGTTGTTCAAATAATTGTCTATGTACTTATTTATGCTTAATGTATGAACTGTTGCAGTACTACTGGTGGTAAATAGAGAAGATCTCGCGAAGATCCAACAAAAATATATCGACACATGAACTTGGGAATAGACATTGGTACAGGCTCGGTAAGATCGTACGGGGACCATGGTTTTACTGCTACGCACGAGATCACCACAGTAAGACATTCGATTCATGTGGTGACACAGCTGTCAGTCGAGATTTTTGATGCTGTGCTAGCAGTACTTCCCTCATCTCCAGTGTCTCGAATATGCTTTGCAGCTACATGCTCTATGGTAGTACGAGAAAAAGTGGTCATTGATGGTCAGTCAGTTCTCATACCTTTCAATTGTGGAACCAGCACCGATGTGAATCAAGACATCATCCTCTGGATGGACTCACGGTCCCAGGATCAATGCTTAGAGATGAACGAGACTTTGGAGGGTTCGTTTATGAAACAGACAATTGGTAAATTCATTCCGGAGTTGGGACTTCCGAAGCTCAAATGGCTTAGTGACAACTCAAAGAAACAGATCTACTGCTTCGAGCTATACGATTGGTTCAACTACGTGTTTCAGATGGGTTACATTGACCGAGACAAGAACTTAGTAAGGTTTCTGCTAGTCGATAGGGACTTCACGTCGGGGAACGGCATTGATGGATCCATAAAGGGCTGGTGCCGAGAGGAGCTTCTGTTCATAGGGGAGCATGTGAGGGTAGGCCGGTCAGAGACGGTGGCTAGTTCAGAGACGGTGGCTAGTTCAGAGCATCCCACACCGCTCCCGGTGCTCGGGGCATGGATAGGACCAGTGCACCACAGCATAGCCCCAGACTGTAGTATTTTCAACGGGTGTATTGATTGCTATGCCGGCTGGGCTCTTTCAGCCGCACCAGGACATATCACCATGGTTGCAGGCACTCTGACATGCTTTATGTTCCAAACCAAGACCCCTGCACCACCAAGACCTTCCGTCTGGGGACCATTCGAGCTAGCTCCCGGGACGGCCGTGTACTCGTTTGGCCAGCCTGCTACGGGTAAGCTCTTCGAAGACTTGTTCGACGAATTCAAAGTGCCACGGGACTCTTTTGCTAGAGTCGAGGCCATCACCAAAGAGTGGGAACTCCAGCACAAGCAGAGTATTATAGAGCTTCTTCGACACTACATATATTACGGCGACAAGTACGGAAACCGGTCTCCCCACCTGGACTTCCGTATGGACCAGTGCTTCATCGACGGAAAGAATGCCAGTCCCTTGGCAGTGTCCGTTTTCTCCCCCACCGAAGCAGCCATGGTGATCCGGTATCATCTAACCCTCGAGTTTCTCTGCTTCCAAACTGCCGAAATGCTTGAGCCGCTTCCCGTAGACACAATCGTGATGAGCGGTTCACAAGTTCACAACCAAAGATTCCTTCGCCTACTCAGCTATGCCACCGGCAAACGGGTGTGCGTCCTCGACGGCAACCACTCGCTTGCAGTAGCACGCGGAGCCCGGCTCCTCTGCAGCCGCCAGAACCCCGTCGCCGGCCCTGACACACCGCAGCAGTTGACGGCGTTCTCGGGCACTCCGGTGTCTCAAGCAGAGGCTCACGTGATGTCTACTAAATACAGACTCTACAAAGATCTCGTGCAGCTTCAATCCAAAGCTCGCCAGCTCCTACCCTAGCTTACACATCCCCATACACGTACCCGTTACATCCGCCATTCTTTCATGTCTCTACCACGTCTCTACCACGTCTCTGCTCCAATGTCGTCATCGTGAATGTTTCCCCAAACCCTTCCCCACCGCGACTTCGCACATTTTCAAGGATTGATTGTTCATCAACATTTCATTACTGTCTGCGTCATCTACAGACAACACCGAATATCAAGTTTTCTTATAATTCCCAGTGCCAGCACTTTCGTGACATAGTCCTTAGTAAGTGGTACTTTTTTCAGCTGTGCATCCCGTAATTGTGATGCTTTCATCGCAGTCCCCACAACCGTTTGGAATGAGTTTTAGACCGGGACAATCAGATTCAGACTTGAACACTTCAACGACAGGAGAGCTTCTGCAACAGGTGTCGACGGGACCAACTACAGAGACAGAAGGCAACAGTGCTCTGCCCGAGTCCAAGGACGAACAGCCCAAGAAGAAGCGTCGGGCGACCGTGAGGGCTTGTGATGCCTGTGCTATACGGAAGGTCAAATGTGAGGTGCAGAGGCCGTGCCACCACTGTGTGGCCAACGGGCTTAACTGTACGCAACTCAGGGTTCGGAAGAAGTCGGGCCCCAAAAATTTGCACCGCAAAACTTTGGACTCCATCAACAGTCTACTGAACCGTGAGGAGGCATTGACGGCAGCGAACCAAAAGTACGATGCCAACTATAAGGGCCCAAACAAACCAGCTGCCCCCCACCCGGAATCTGCTCTCATCGCCCTGAATCACCACCACCATCCTATTGAGCCTCTTCCCGATGGACTCACGGGGTCTCTTGCCGTGAGCGACCCTTCCCATTTGCTGTCTCTGTTCACCACCGAAGACCTCATCTCGGTCATCCGCTTGGTTAACGAGCCGGTGCTTAACACAGTGCTACAGGAGGTCACTGTGCGACTGTTGTTGACCAACCGTGAGAAGTTGATCGCTTTCATCTCCGAAAACATGAAGAATTTGGCGTTGGATTTGATCCTCAACTCAAGTGATCCGATTTATTTGTCAAAAGTGTTGACGCTTTTGTCCTTATGTGTGGTGGTGATAGAGAACGCTATAAACCTATCGTCAGCCAACTTCAAGCATCCGTTCCTCAATAAAATTGAATACTACCAGGAACTCAAGAGAGTAGTGTTATTCAAGATCATCGAGATCTTGCAAATTATCGACAAACTCTTGTTGTATCCATTAAAACCAACCAACCAGTACCAAATCTTTTACAATGAGAGTGTGGCGTCCATCAACTTGTGTAACTACTTCAATCTCACTCGTGATCACGATCCGTTATATCTGAGTCAACAAAAGGTGTTACATTTGCGTAAAGCCATCACCTATTACCAGTTGATAAACCATCACGAAATAGGCGTCAGTAACTCCAAGAGCTTGAACACTTTCCAGTTGAATGAGCTCTTCGAGAAGTTGTTCTTGACTGAACGTTACAACTACTTGACGGCCACAAACTTGATAAATTCAACCAATCTATTCGACTTGAATTTGTCTATGTCATCCAATAATGCTTTATTCAAGATGTTCAAAATCATAAACAACGATAGGTTGATTTTTCACCGGTTGAAATCTCATAACGTGTTAATGAACTTGCATCAACTTTATAAAATCAATCATTATCCGGATACAAACAACTTGTTGACTAAGAACTACCTCAACTTGAAGATGTCCTTGATCAACCTTTCCAAAAATGACTTCTTTTACTCTATATTGAACCAGGTGCTTATATTTAAGGTGTTGATGATCTATTCAAACAACCTAGAAATCAATGTGTTGGAATTGGAACTCATTGAGATTGTCAATAACCTCAATAAGTTGTTGTCTTTCAATGACGCTCTTCATCTTAACTTCTGCAATTTCAACCTTCTTCCTCAGTTGCTACAAATCTTGAAGATCAACATTGACTTTGAGAATAACTTGAATTACCTGACAGAATTGATTGTGTTTACCAAAAAATTAACACCTTTCTTCAGCTCAGTTCGTGATATTGACACTCTTATCAAGTCTAATAAGATCGTCTATGATTGGTTTGAGGAGATGGAGAGATTGACTTCCAACATCAATGAAATACCTAATCTATATTCGTCCAGCTTCAATTCTGTTCCCGTGACTGAACAAGGTTCGTATACCTCACCAAGTGCAATACCAAGGTCAACATCAGATCCACCTCCTGAAGTCCCAGGGGCGCAGATGGACCGTCCTCACAAGCATCGGCACCCACAAGTGGTTCCTTCAGTCGTTGGGTCGAGGCCCGAGACGAACGTTATCCCCCCTCCGCACCAATTACACCATCATCTTAATAAGTTACAACAGAGCCAGATTAGTCTTCAGCAAATTCATAGCCATTCTTCCAATGATTCTCACGACAGGGGTGATTTAAGTGACTTGTTACAAGACTTTGGAAACTCCAAATTGAGTTCGAGTTCATCAACAAACAACAATTCAGCCATGGTAACCAATTGTCCCTCACCAGTTTTGGACGAGCGTAATGCCAGGCATGTATCACAGTTGGCGCAACCGAATCCGCTGATTCTTCAAAACTCCAACTCGACCAGCTACCTGACCATCGTCCAGAACCCAGGGCCTCCTGCGCCACCAGTAATCACCACCACAACTATCAAAAGAGATGATGAAAGTGCTAGTGGGATTGGGTTGAACCTCAATGTCAGCGACAGTACCAAGAACTTGTACAACCTATTCACACAGATGAATGATGACATTCCTCAGAGTCAGAGCAATAGCTTGACGAACTTGTTCCAATTCAACACCTCGTCCAACAATGTGGCCAATTTGAACAACTTGAACAAGATCTCATCCTTGTCGAATTTCAAGTCCAACAATAACTTGAGGCTTTTAAACTCCAACTCGGCATTGAATTTATTCATGACTCCCATCACTCCTATCATGAACAACGAGGAAGAAGAGGAAAAACGCAAGAGCTTAAAAAACAAATTCTTGCTCTGAATGTACTATAGAATAGACTAATACACAATTCACAAGTTAAACTATAAATGTCGGATATGCACTGCCTAAAAATAAATTAACACCAAGACCTTTAAATGGCAGTTTCCTCTTTGATACAGAAGTTGCATGTGTGATATAGCCGCAAAACGTAAGACATCAACTGAATGAAAAAATAACGTCAAGTCGCTCGACATCCACTGGGTGTACCGAATAACCTCAACACCTAGCGAACAAGCCGCATACATGCTATTCCCCGAGACTCATTAAACCAACCATAATGAAGGCGCGCAAGCCCCACCACATCCCATCCAATGTCCCAGTTTTCTTATCATAAAAGGTAGAACCTCCCCGGCAACATGGACCACCTACGGCCAGCCCCATCCTTCGACCCGCACCCCTCCTTAGCTCTTCTTCAAGTTTAGAACTTTTAACCAAAATTAGATGCGGAGAAGCTGCTCTTACTTTTCACACCATCAGACGCAGTTTAACACAAGTCCGGCACAGATTGCTGCAAGTTTCGGCGTAAACGCATTGTTAAGAAGAAAAAAGTGATTTTTCGGGCTCGGCACATGCGAATATCATCGGCTGCGTCTTATGATTTTGATGGCAGTATAAAGGCAGATAAATTTCCAACTGCAACCATAAAGCTGATAGTGTAGGCATTTGCATAGGACAACATGGAATTAGCCGCAGCTGCCGTATTGGGCACCCAACTTTTAGAGGCCAAGTACCAGGTCAAAGGAGACTTTATGCTTGTGCAGAAGATTGTCAAGAGTGCCATTCCTTTCATGTGGAACGTCAAAAGAGGAAGAGCCAGTTACTGGTACTACTACGAGAAAAGTGTCATGAAGCATCCGGATAGAACCTGCATCACTTTCCCCAGACCAAAGGCCAATCCTCCACCTATTAAACTTGATGAGAACGGCTATAAGATCTACGATGATCAGTTTGAGTTGGAGACCTTTACCTACAAGGAATTCTACGATATGGTGTTGAAATTCAGTTATATCTTGAAGAATGATTACGGGGTGACCAGTGACCAAACAATCGCCATTTCTTGTATGAACAAGCCATTGTTCTTGTTGTTGTGGTTGTCGCTTTGGAACATTGGTGCTTTGCCAGCATTTTTGAACTTCAATACCAAAGACAAGCCATTGGTCCACTGCCTCAAGATTGCCAATGTCACCCAAGTTTTTGTTGATCCTGACTGTGCCGAGCCTATGAAGGAAACAGAAGGAATGATCAATTCTGACTTGCCCAAGGTCAAGTTACATTACTTGAACGAAACGGAGTTATTCAAGATTTTGAGGGACCCTTCGAGACCAAAACACAGAGCTGCAGATAACACTAGAAGAGTGAATGACCAAGATTACAATGCGGCTGCATTGATATATACTTCAGGTACCACCGGATTGCCAAAGGCCGGTATTATGTCCTGGAGAAAGGCTTTCATGGCAGCTGCTTTCTTTGGTTATATCATGAAAATCGGAAAGAAGTCCAACGTGTTGACAGCCATGCCGTTATACCATTCTACCGCAGCCATGTTGGCGGTTTGCCCTACGTTGTTGGAGGGAGGGTGTGTGTCGGTCTCACAGAAGTTCTCTGCCACGTCTTTCTGGACCCAGGCCAAGTTGACTGGTGCCACTCACGTGCAGTATGTAGGGGAAACTTGCCGTTACTTATTGAACACCAAGCCTCATCCAGATCAGAAGAAGCACAATGTTAGAATTGCCTACGGAAATGGTTTAAGGCCTGATATCTGGAAGGAGTTCAAGAACCGCTTCAACATCAAGGGAATTGGTGAGTTTTATGCAGCCACCGAGTCTCCTATCGCATTGACAAACTTGCAGTTTGGAGAGTATGGGGTTGGAGCCTGTAGAAAGTATGGTGGTTTGATCAACATGGTGTTGTCATTAGAACAAAGGGTTGTAAAAATGGACCCCGACGACCAAGAAGAGATCTGGAGAAATCCTCAGACCGGCTTATGTGAACTGGCTGCTTGCAACGAACCGGGTGAGTTATTGATGAAGATAATGAACCCCGAAAAGATCGAAGAGAGTTTCCAAGGTTATTATGGAAACAAAGATGCCACAACAAAGAAAGTCATAAGGGATGTGTTCAGGAAAGGCGATGCTTGGTTTAGATCTGGTGACTTATTGAGAATGGATGAGGATCAAATGTTGTATTTCGTCGACAGATTAGGAGACACATTCCGTTGGAGATCTGAAAACGTTTCAGCTAGCGAGGTTGAGAATGAATTGATGGGATCTAAGGCTATCACTCAGAGTGTGGTGGTGGGTGTTCAGATTCCAAACCATGAAGGTAGAGCGGGCTTTGCTGTGGTTGAACCAAAAGAAGGGTTGGATGAGCAGAGCATTTTAGAGAAGATATATAACCATGTATCATCGAGTTTACCCAAGTACGCTGTTCCCCAGTTCATAAAGTTTGGACACATTGAAGCTTCTCATAACAACAAGGTTCCCAAAAACCAATATAAGAAGCAGAAGTTGCCAAAGGGTGAGCTTGGAAATGAAACAGTGTACTGGCTAAACAAGAATAAGTATGAAGAATTGACTGAAGGTGCCTGGGCAAGAATTGCTAACGGTCAAGCCAAATTATAAGATGTATATACATAGACAAGGAAATTCACTAGTAAACATTTTTTTCATTTGATATAAACCTAAATACTATTCGAAATCGTATCTTCTCTAGTTTTTGTCAGAGATAGCAGTAACACCTGGCAATTCCTTACCTTCCAACAATTCTAAGGAGGCACCACCACCGGTAGAAACGTGAGACAACTTCTCAACAACACCGAACTTCTTAGCAACAGTAGCAGTGTCACCACCACCAATGATAACAGTGTTACCAGCTTCAGCAGACTTGACAGCAGCATCCAACAAGGACTTGGTACCACTGGCAAACTTTTCGAATTCGAAAACACCTGGAGGACCGTTCCATACAATGGTCTTAGCCTTTGCAACGGTGGCTTCAAACAATTGCTTGGACTTTGGACCACAATCCAAACCCATCCAGTGGTCTGGAATACCTTCTTCTTGAGTGGCAGTGGAAGTGTTGGCATCCTTATCGAATTTGTCAGCAGTGACGAAATCAACTGGTAAGACCAATTCAACGTTGTTCTTCTTGGCCTTAGCAACCAAGTGTTCAACATTCTTAGCACCAGCTTCATCGAACAAAGAGTCACCAATTGGCATGTTGTCCAACACCTTCTTGAAGGTGAAGGCCATACCACCACCAACGATCAACAAATCGACCTTGTCCAACAAGTTGTCAATCAATTGGATTTTATCACTGACCTTTGCACCTCCCAAAATGGCTAAAAATGGTCTGGTTGGGTTTTCCAAAGCCTTAGCAAAGTATTCTAACTCCTTTGCCATCAAGAAACCAGCAGCCCTTTGAGGCAATTCCAATCCTACCATAGAAGAATGAGCTCTGTGAGCAGTACCAAAGGCATCATTGACATAAACATCAGCCAAAGCAGTCAATTGTTGTCTGAACTTAGCAACGTCTTCCTTAGAAGCCTTCACTTTTTCACCGTCAACCTTCTTGCTTCCTTCTTCCTCAATGTGGAATCTCAAGTTTTCCAACAAGAACACTTGACCATCGGTAGCTTTGTTAACAGCAGCTTCAACATCAGCACCAACACAGTCATCTAAGAACTTGACTGGTTTTTCCAACAATGAAGACAATTCTTCTGCAACTGGGGCCAAAGAGTATTTGTCGGCTCTTTCACCATTTGGTCTTCCCAAATGAGAAGCCAAGATGATGGCCTTTGGTTTCTTTTCCAAAACATACTTGATGGTTGGCAATGCAGCAACAATACGTTGGTTGTTGGTGATCTTTTTACCGTCCAATGGAACGTTGAAATCAACTCTAATGAAGACTCTCTTGTTGGCGACGTCCAAGTCCTTGACACTTAATTTGTTAGATAATGACATTATTACAATACGTTTAATTGAGTAACCTCTGCTGAAAATACCTTGAATTTCTGGTGCTATTTATATGTAGATCTGGGGGGATTTTTCGTCCATCTGGTGAGGTTATGTCGTTTCAAAGGAGGTCGTGCACCACCATCAGCTGGCATTTTTGGTACTCCGGACCCCAAGAATCCGTGGGGCTGCAAATGGGCCATGGGGGATCATTTGGGTGGATATATGGGGCCAATTAGCAAGGTGTATGGGGCTATTGTAGTTGGCCGAGTGTCAAGGTGGGAGACCCTGGTGGTGGCCGTAGGCACTGGAATGAGTGTGGAAGCCTCGGAGCAAAGGGTACTTACTTGCGCAGTCACCTGACTGCGGCATGTGGAAGTCACCGGCCGGTTGATGAGCTGCTGTGGTTGAGGTGACTATTGACGGCTTGTCAATGCTTGTGAGGTGCAGGTAGTGTGTAGAGTGTGTCGCTTGTTGCTTTAGGGTGTAGCCATTAGGTGTACAGATGCTGAAAATGGCAATGGCACGACCATAAAATACTAGAAGTAGAGTTGACTGGTGTATGACGAAGTATGGAATTTGCAGTGGTACATGATTGACAGAGGTTCGGCATTGACAGGATTACTCTTTCAAGCGGAATAAACTGTCCTGCAAGTGTTCGTTCTCGATGCTAGCTTGGGTGTGCTGAAAGACAGAAGTCAAATGAAGACACTACAAGTCTATACCAGAGATCACTCATTATTACAGACAGCTTCCCATTACTCTGGTATCTAGATCGTAGAAGTTGCAGCCATCTTTTAGATTATGGAGTCTAATTATGATAGAGGTAAATGCCTAGAGGATTGCGTTCCATGAAACGGATTTATGCAATGTCCATCGCATCTCTATAGACAAATATAAGTGCCAATTGTTTCTACTGCTAGTCACGAGAGCTTCTTCAGAAGCCAGAAGGCAGCAAATAGTTGCATTGCCATGTGCTTTCAGTCTTGGGTAGTTTCCCGGAGTCGATGAATCAAGTAACCAGGAATTAGTAGTAATTATTTTGCAGTCAACGGAGCTTTTATAAAGCTTGTGGAATTATAGTCCCGTTGTCAAGTACATGAACAGTCGTCCCATCGTCCCAGATTTGCCGTTGTTCAACATAGCTCGCTTCTTTGCTTAGTATCACTTCTCTTTACTACAATATCCCATTGGTGGTCACGTGACCCCGATTCAATTTGTCAATTTGCCTAAAGCTGGCAGTTGCATCACAGTGGCATTGCTGTATATATGCAGCAGTGATGATCGTTTCAAAACAGTCAACCACCTTGTCACGACTATGCCACTGGCCTCTAGTTCCAGTACTCTTCTCGTCGTTTCTAGAATTTTCTCACTTTAGAGGGCCATCGCGATAATCGTATAATAAACTACTCCAAGTACTGAATCATACACAGCAAAATGGATAAATTACTTGCGTGGTCGATTGCCCAGCAATCGGGAGACAAAGAGGCTATGGACAAGATAGGCCAGCCTGACATGAAGGCTTTGAACCAACTTTTTGGAGGAGTGGATGAGCCAGCTTTAATGAAGCAAGCTATACAGGTGGCCGAGAATCCAGATGCTACCACTGAAGATAAGGAGGTTGCGTTGGAGAACTTCGAGATGTTGATCGAGAACTTGGACAATGCCAACAATATCGAGAACTTGAAGTTATGGGTTAGTATTATCAAGTTTCTAGACGAATCGGTTCCTTCAGGAATGAGAGTTTTATCGGCCTCGATCGTAGGAATTGCCGTCCAGAACAACACCACCTCTCAGGAGGATTTCTTGAAGCATGACGGTGGGTTTGCCAGTTTGATAAAGTACTCAGTAGACCCTAACACCACTGTTGAGTTGAAGCTCAAGTTGTTATTTGCTATATCATCACTTATCAGAAACAACGAAAACTCTTTCAAGTTGTTCAACAAACTCAAAGGATGGGAGATTTTGAATTTGTTGAATAACCATGACAACCACAAGATCGACATCAGGGTTTTGTCTGTGCTTTCGTCTATCTTGACCAACGAGACATTATTCAAAGCAGAGATCGAGCCAAAACTTCATGAGTTCGAATTGATCGACAAATTGATCAATACCTTGCTTAATGATAACGTCACATGTATGGAAAAGGCATTGAACATCTTGAGCCAGTTGATCAGGTTGAACTTCAAGTTTGAAGGCGGTGAGTTGAAGTTATTGGCAAAGAACATCAAGCAAATAAGTCATTTGAAAGAAGATTACTCTGAGGATTTCGAACAAATCCACAAGATCACCAAGAATGCTTAATGATCACTGATCGTAGATAACTAGGTTGGGGTCGTTCGATGTGAAAAGAGCTCTCATCCCCTTTTCGGTTGTTTCCGGCACCAATCTTCTGTTATCATCATCAGTACCTAACGAATTACTTATGATGAACTTCTGGTATATCTTATATAGATTGTCGTAATATAAAAACAATCTTTCACACTTCATGACCGGCATCAATTTGAACTTTCGAATTGTCTCAATGTAGGTGCTCTTATAATCATGTCCTGACTTGCCAGAAATTATGTTGGACTCGACACTCCTCTGGAGCCGACTGTATCTGGAGTCCGAAATGGTGTATGTGAAGGTTGCAAGCCAAGAAAGGGCTTCGTCGACGCCTCGAACGGGAAAGACGTTTACTAGCATCTCGAACTCCAATTTAGTCACCATGGCCTCAATCTCTTTGACAGTCACTTCTACACGTTCATCGGTTCGAGTTTCTTTACCCAACACTTTGTTTTTGTATATGCGGTTTTCCAAGTTGCAAATCTTGGAAAGATACTGGTGGTACTTCTCCACCATTATAATCGTATATGGTTGAAGATTGACAAAGTGCCCAGCCACAAGCTTCTCCACAAACTGCTCTGCTTGATAGTACAAAACTTTATTCTTTTCCTCGACCTCCTGAGAATTACATGGGATGAAGATGTCCCTTGACTTGTCGTATATCGAGTTGATCTTTCTCGTCCACCTGATATCACACTCGGATTCGTGAGCAGTAACAGTGGCACCTTCAAACTGCTCGGGAGCCAATTGGTCATAGAGCCTTTGAGGAACATGAATGGCCATTTCTGACATCAATTCCTCTTTCAGCCTTTTCACCTTGTTCACCTCATTGAGCTGCTTCGAGGTATATTTGGACAAGTCTCTTAAAGGCGAAGAAAACATCTGTTTGGTGGCCTCGAATGCGTCTGCTCTTTGCTTTATGTTCTTCACCACTCGAGCTTTCTTGGTGGGTGGCTGGGAGGGAGACGAGAATTGGAAGTCCGACTCCTCCACCGTGTCGTCCAATGAAAGTATGGGGGGCATCTTCGCCATCTGAGACGAGGTGGCTCGAGCCTTGATCTGTGGGGATGTGGACCGAGCCTTGATCTGTGTTGAATCAGACCGAGACTTGAGCTGTGGTGACTCAACCTCAGGCCTGGAACCCGGCGGCTTCGACTCCTCCGGATCCGTGTTCTCCACATCAGAAATAATGAACACATCAGCACCATTGCGGGCGACTTGGCCGGAGTATTTATTGATCAAGCTGTGCAATGGAGAACTACTGGTATTCCTGAACAGTTAGTACTAAAACAGCGGGAAAAATGTCCAAAAACTACATACACGTGCCTTTCATCTAGATAAGATGACTCTGCTACTGAGTGGACCACAACCCCCTCGTCGTGGGAGCTTTCTGAAGAGATCTCGATGATGGATTCCATGTTGCAGCCTCTTTGTTATTTTTCGCGAGATCAAATTGGCCAACAACTTCAATGAGTAGAAGAAGAACCCTCAGTAAGAGCTTCGGGAGCGAGCGACAGCCGGTGGCACTGTCGTCCGACGCACGAGCACCGTCGAATGGAAAGCCCCGAATGAAGGAGTCGATTTTCGAATTGAAAGAAACAATGAACTACATCAAGTACGAGTGGCCCCAGGTGTTGGAGGAAGACGCAAACCCTATAGAGCTTGCGATCTCTTTGCTCGATGATTCGTCGGTGGGGTTATCACACAAGTTGCCTGAATTCGAAGAGGTCAGCGAGAACACTGCCAATGCTTTGAGGCGGGTTGTCAACGACCACTACGACATATTCAACAGCAGCATTGGCTCTTATCACTACTTGTTGACCACCAGTAAAAACAACCAGAAAGATGCCAAACTGATCAAGGAGATGTTGGAGTCCACCACCAAGGAGATTCACGACAAGTCGGACATTCTCCAGGATTTGAACCAGACGTCCACCCGGTACAGTGAGATGATTGAGATCTTGGATGCAATGGAGTACATGAACTCGATTCCTGACAAGATAGACCAGTTGATTATAGACAAGAAGATCCACCAGGTCTACGACATAATATCCCAGGGCTACACCACAGCTGCCAAGTACAATTTGTGGAACTTGAGTGCCATGGCCAGCATCAAAACCTACTTGGATTTACAATCCAACAACTTGTTTGATATGATCATCGATGAATTGCAAAATGAGATCTATCTCAAGAGCCCAGTGGTGGCCAACGAGAAAAACCCATGGGACGTTTTGATTACCTCCAATAACAACCCTAAGTTGTCGAGTTTCAAGACGTTTGTATCGAAGCTGAATCGCTTGGACGAGTTCATATATAACTCAGCTAACTTAGATTTGGCCGAGATCAGTGAATGCTTAAACGAATTGATCAATGAGTTCGTCTCCAATCAACTACCAGAGCTACTTAAATCTACATCCACCAATTTGAACTTGACGTTCGATTTGTCTGGAAGTTTCAAAAACTACCACTATATATATCAGCTATTGATGACTGCACAGAAGTTGAACCGGTTGATGCCAGCACTCATGATTTTGAATCACTCCAGTCAACAGGAGTTCCATGGTTTACTCTACAGAACAATCGAGGAGACTAAGCTGAAAAACTTGCACGAATTAAACAAGTTGAACAAGATCTTGGATTTTGAAACTGAGTTGGACGATGAGTTGGTCAATTTCCACGATTATTCTGTCAAGGTGTTGAAAGACTTGTTCAGTTCCATATTTGTCAAATCCTTGATGGTGCTCCAGAAGCAGAAATTGATTGGCGAAATAGCTTCTAGGTTTGACTTGACATACGACTTCCAAGCTAGTTGGAACGTTTTAAGAAATGAATTGTCAGGTTTGATATTGGGCTACATTTCTACTGAATCGGGCTTGATAGCTCACAAGAAAAAAATGACTGTGAACGAGTTGTTCAAGCTTGAGAACATTACATTTGACAATACTCTGTTGTCGTCCAAATTTCCGAACTTGGTGGAAAGAAACGAAGAGTTCGGCACCTATAGAAATGAATTTTTCATAAAGAGCGAAGCATTCGAATCCAATTTGGAGGTTTTAGTGCCGGTCAACATCTTCAACATGAGAATCATACTTGATTTCTTCTTAATTTTTGTGTCAAGTACGATCAACTTGTTAAGCACTGATCCTTCAAAACCTATCAATAAGACTTCTGTACAGTTCTTTGAAAACTTCATGAAAATATCTTTTTTGCCAAAGTTGAGGGATAACTTTGACTCCAAATTCAACACTATAATGGGAGATGTCGAAGAGGATTTGATGGATGATCTCAACAGTAGCAGAAACCAGGCATTCAAAACTGATTTGATAAATATCAACAACTTGATGATTTATAGGAATGCTTTCGAATTCAAAAACTTTTTCACAACGTTATGCAACACCTTAAACACATCTTTGACATACAGACAAGAATTGAATAGCTTGGCTTTACAATTCTTAAGCAAATTCTACCATTTGTATTCTAACTTCTACAAAGGGTTGATGGGAAACACGACTACCAGGTTGAATAACTGGTTGAGGACGCCCGCTTTAAATGATCTTTCATCATTGATAATGAGTGAATCCGGTGAAGCAAATAACCAATTGATTGAGAAGGAAATCGAGATCATGTTGATGAACGATGAAACATTTGAAGTTACAAAAGATGATTTGCTCGACGGTGAATCTTTGAACCAGTTGTGCTATTTGCTTTTGACTTCCAGTTGGATTTTGGGCTGGTTGCCCAACTTCAGAAAGGAATCCAACTATAACTACGAAGAAGATTTAACATTGATTGAAAAGTTGAAACACGATTGGAATTTCTTGGAGAACGGCAGAAGAGTAATAACCGACGAAGCCCCCAACTCAAACCAGGCAATTATCAACTCAAGCATAGACAACTTGAACATTTATTTGTCTTTGAATGCAGCCAAGTTCAAAGAATTCAATGAGATAATATTGAACTTCGAAAAAATAAAGCTTCATTCATTGATCGTTCTTCGGTACGACTTGAGACTAAAGTCCATTTATTTCATCACGAAATCATTCAAGTTGACTGACTGGGTTTTAAACAGTGAACCAGGCGATTCTGATCAATTCATATCCAGATATAACAAGGAAATATTTGCCTTGGAAAACAGACTTCATAACTTTTTAAGCGATACGGAAATGTCAAGAATCTTTGTGGGGATGTCTGGTTTCTTAAACGAGCTCTTGATAAAGGGCTCCAAGTTGATTCATAAGATAAACAACAATGGTATCAAAAAGCTTTTGGTGAACATTTTCACCTTGCTGCAGATGCTCAAAAATTTGAACAAGAGCAACTTGGATATCGACTTTAAGAGATCTTCTTATTACTTTGAACTATTCACCGTCAATGAAAATCAATTCCCCAGCAAACTTTCAGCATACAGCAGCTCTGAAAGAGAAAATCTAGTCAGATTGTTATACAGTAAAAAGTTGGCTGATGGGAACGGCTCGTCGTTCAATATTTCCAAGTATAATGATCTCTTAGCCAAGGTTAAATAGCTGTCAGCATTTGTAAATTAAATCATTATGTACGTTTTACTCTAGATAGACCGTTATCCGTGATGTGCCAACGTTCCAATTGGGATGATGTGCATTCTAGCACTTATCCTTTCGAAGATGAACTTTCCTATTGTCAAACCTGAGACTACAGCAAAGAAATAAACCAACGAAAACGACATCACCACCAACATCAAGGCGAAGCCGAACATTTCTGGCAAGAAAATAAGCACTATTCTAATGGCATTTCTAAGAAGCATTGCAGGAATGTTGGAGCCCGAGGACCCTGGAGCCACGATGGTGGTTTCCGCAACTGGCGAACCCTTTGCATCACTCTCCGAGTCGGAGTACATTGAATGTGCAGTGGTAGCTACCCACACCTTTTGCTCCATATAGCTTCTGGCAAACTCAAGAAACTTGGTGAAAACTCCCACAAAAAAAATCAACAAGAAGATCCCAAAAGCTTCACCACCGTTCTTAGCCTTCAAAGTCTCGAACAAAACCGGGTATCCTTTGTAGGCACTTGTAAAAAACATGTTCATGGACATCATATCTCCCTGCATATCCATGGCAGTCGATGAGGCCATACTCATAGCAGTCGAGGTAGCCATATCCATGGCTGTGGACGAGGGCATATCCATGTTCATGTGCCTTTTCATCATGAAGTCAAACAACTACTTAAAACACTTGTAAAAATTCATTGGTGGGAATGTCTCCAGATTTTAAATCAAAAGCCGAACTTTTCAAAGGGAAAACTAATTTGCTCAATCAAAATAAATGTCGCAAAACCAAGAAAACTTAATGCAATGAGACATATGGTATCATATATTCGTAGAATCTAGATATAGCGTGAGAAAATAAACATTATTTGGTACAGAGGACAACTTTTTCGAAGCAACACACCAGTAAACTAATTCAGTGGGGATTTGGGTCTCCAGTGGCATACCGACATTTCAATTTATCATCGGTGGTCAATACATGATTGTCAAGCCAAACCAGGGCTTTACATCTGTAGTTACAAGCTTTGCAGTTCCCCATAAGGGGCAATTTATCTGTCAAATTGTTGGCAGTTTTTCCCGATTTGTCATCGAACTCAAAGTGGAAATGGAGTAGGTGTTTCTTGTAGTCGTACGGCCTGTTGAATTTACCGGTTTTATGACTACATTGAGACGGGAAAACACATCTGAAACGGCCGAGTTCATCGTGGATACGAAGGTGACGGGACAAATCACGGGAAATGTACTTTCCACAGATGTTACATGCGGCACCTTTGGGTCCTTTAGGCAACTTTTTCTTCTTTGGCTTGTCCTTGTTCGAAGATGTTGAGTTCATGGATGATATACTCTGATTGGAAGCGGTCTTGAAGAGAGTCGGTGACTTGGACTCCAGGCTGTTGGATATGGGGGTGGTGGGTGATTTGTTGAATGAGTCAGATACCTCGTGTGCGTCTGGATGAAGCGAGTCTCGTACAATGTCTTCGTTGTGGAGGTGTGAAGGATCAAACCCATGATAGTGGCAATTGTAGTTGGTGTGGACGTGAGTATGTGGATCGGAATAAGTGTCTGGGGCCTCGTGGAATCGGCGAGTTTCTTTGTATTCACTGGAGTCGTCTGCAGTGTAATCGTGGTCGTTAAAGTCGTGAAGATCATTGTTATCGTCGTCTTGTTTATGGTAGTACTCTTTGTCGTATAAGTCAAAATTTAACCCACCCAACTCGTTGCCATTGGGCTGGGTCAAGCTCGGATCTCCCGCTGCTCCCAAGCCACTCGGGCCATCGAAATTCGAAGGCATCAAAAAGTCGTCAAAGTAATCGTTTTCGTTGGTTCCGGGTGGCTTCATTCCTGGGGTAATTGTTTCGAGTTCCCTGTCGAGATTTAGATCGTAGTCATTGATGGCTAGGTGATGGTTGGAATAGCCGGCACTTAAAGTAGGTGTCACCGAGTGATTGGAATCAAAAGACGACACGGAAGAATTCTTGAGGTGGTCTAAATTGAGATGGAAGTTTGGTTTCTTGGTGGTGGCTGACACCGATCTCTGGGCCGAAGCGGCGGCAGGAATGTTGTTCAACGAGGTGGTGCTTCCTGTGGTGTTTAGGGGCTTGTGGCTGCCAGAGCCGGCCACAGATATGTTCTTGCTCGGCTGGGTGTATGAGTAAGACTTGTTCAAGGTGGGCCGGCCCTTACGCTTGATGGTGGGATTGGAGTTTTGTCGCCCCGGATTGACAGGACGCACCGCAACTCCCATATCCTTCATATACTTGGATCCCTCTTCGTTTGATAACCTTCTCTTGAACGCGGACTCTGCCAAGTTGTGGGAAAAGAGCGAAGACGGCCCCATGGGCACAAAGCTAGCGGGACCCAGGACCATATCAGGAGACGCTGCAGCTACCGCAGCCACCGCGTGACGCTTGACATCGCTCTGGGGTTCACCCGAAATCAATTGGAGTTTGTGTGGATGTGAAAAATGGGATTGAGACCCGTCCGCCGAGTATGATTGCTGTTGATGGAGATCGAATCTCGACACATCTGGGGAGCCGTTGGCCACGGGTTGCGGGCTTCTCTGCAACGTTAGATAGTCGTAGTATTGAGGATTGTAGAAATGCTGGTCATAGATCTTGCTGAAATCGCTGTCGAAATCGTTGTGTTGATAATCTCCCATGGTTCGTTCATTAAAACCCCCAGAGCTTAGCGAGTGCGACTTTTTACATCTAATCAAACAAAAGATGGAGGAGATCGGTTGCGGCACGAGGCCTCACGGCACCAACTTATGGGTGTAGGGGTGGTTCCAGTGGGACTTGGGTGAAGGGGTTCTGGGTTGTGGTCAATGCTGTTTCAGTATTATGGAAGTTGTGCATTGAGCCACATTGGCGAAATATGAATTTATGGATGAACTGTAATTGATAGAGATGAACGCAAATTTTAGGATACGTTTATAGATGAAAGTGGGCAATAAAGATAGCTTCTGGAGCATTTGGAGGTTCAGTAGTGCGTTTGCTTACCTAAAGCTTTAAGTCTATTAACGTCTTACATTTGAACCGTCTCGAGGGAGGCTTTGGGACGTCATATGTGGGGTAGGTGAATATACTTGTAGTAGAAAAAATCTTTAGACAGCGAAGATCTGGTAAAGTTAATTTCGAAGAGGAATTTGAAATGTGTCAAATATTCGGAAAAGTGGTGCAGGGTTCAGCGGGTCGTGGATGGAATTCTGTTAGGAGATATACACATCTTGACTCATTTTTGAACCCGTTTCACTCGGGATTTCAGTTAATTTCAGTGTGGGTTTTGAGAATTTTTCTTCTGCAGTAATTACACACTTGTTAGGATACGAGGCATCTAGTGTTGATCTCGATAAATTGGGGTGAAATTTCAGTTGAATTTATCATCGAATAACCCCAGCAGTCTCAAAGGGCACAACCTCCTTTATATAAAACTATTACCTATATAGCACTTTACGAGATTCCAGCATTCCAGGCAACCCTTGTATGATTGTCGCTGGATACCAATAAATCTTGGGCCAAAACGAACGGTGAAAATCTTTTCGTACAATCATGTATAGTATCCTTTTTACGATGATCAGGCCATTGGATACGTACCCCTTTAACTCCTTTTCTTTTTTTTGTTATTGCTGTGTTGTTGTCTCGCAAATAAAAGAAAAAAAACAATGAAATTCTTTCAAAATAATCGCAATTACCAACTGAAGGATTCTTACTAAATATTATGAGTTTTAGTCACTTGTTTCAGTCTAAAAGAACAATTCGAATTCCTGTAACATAATTCTTTTTGTGTTCTTTCAACCATAATTACACGGGAATAAGTATTTTTTACTGAAAATCTGCGGAGTGAAAATTTATCTGAGACCCATACCCCTAGTGACGTGGTCTTTTGGGGTCAAATAAGTAGTGATTTTATGATTATACAATATTTTAAATTCTTCCCCCTACATCGGAGGAAATAAATGAAAAAAGAAACCCCCCCATCTCTGAATGGTGAAAAAAAAAACAAAGAGGAAGCTCTTACTAATTATCGGAGTAAACAGATTCAGATTAATTAATTCCAGTTAAGAGAGGTATACATTAGAGAAGCCCATCTAAATGGATGAGCGATCCTTTGATAATCAAACACAATATTGTTTTTTATTAGAAAAATGATGCGGCATTGACTTCTTGTTGAATGAAATGGCCAACAATAGCATATTCTAGTTAAGGCTTTCTAGTCGGGTATCGCAGTGAGTTACTCATCCGCGGTGATGACATTACCGCTTCAGGAAATTATTTATACTTTCAACCTCTAAGTGTTTTCATTTGATCTCTTTGTGAGATTAAGCAGTTGTGAACTAACAGAAAGAATTGTTTTGTACTGTAATGCTTTGAAGTGGTCAATGGAAAGCCTGCTCAACAAATGTGAAAGACAATTCAGGAACCTCGTTCGAACAGTAGCTATAACCTTCTATTAACGTTTTTATTATACTTTGTACGTTCATGAAACTTCCTGTGGGACGTAATTTTATGTGCGGTCTTTTGCATACGTGGAACTAGTTAGAGAATGATCTATCCGAAGTTATGACCCTTAAATTTCTTCAAGATTTACATTTTCTTTATTTTTGTGAGTGTTTTCATTAAGTCAGAAACTATATACTTAACTACCTATGAATTTCGTAGTAAGGGACAAAGTTCCTTAGGGTTTGTTGTGAGAATGTGTTTATCTAGCCATTCATTAGACAAAAATCGCTTCCCACAAGGACAAGTGCCCCACTTATTCAATTTAGTTGATAAGTTCTGTGTTTTTTTGGCTTTATTGTCGTCGAAATAGAAGTGCTTGTTCAACAAGTGTTTCTTGTAATCATATGGCCTATTAAATTTCTGAGATCTATGATCACATTCACCTCTAGGAAAGACACATCTAAACCGTGAACCTGGATGATGTGAACGCATATGTCTTCGCATGTCCCGATATACTTTCTTACCACACACCAGGCATGTTGTTGGGTCCACGAACTGGGCTTCCACCTTTGGTAGCACCATTTCTGTGTTAGAATTGGCCAAAGAGGTGAGTCCTGTAAATGTTGGAAAGCCTGTTCCAGGAATGCAGGGAGTGGCCGTAGATAATGGACCAGGTAAAACAGACGAAGCTGACGACAACGATCCAGGAGCAGAGACGCTTCCTTGAACTGTAGATATAGTTGATGCTATTGAACCGGGTGCAGATATCCTCCCAGGTGCAGAGGAAACGGACGAAGGAAAACTTAGCCCGCGTGAAGGGGCAGCAGCTGGTAGACTAGGTATGGGAGAAGCAGGTGAAGGGGCCGAGGAGACTGTTGCGGAATAGGCAGAAGAGGCAATGGGCCGGTAAGGTGGTGGTTCATTTTGTAGTTCAACTGGCGAAGATCTGTAAACAGCTTGATGGGAGAGAGGATGGGAAGGTATTTGACCTTCAGATAGTGATTGAGGTGTTGATTGTGGCGGGTGTGGATGTTGAAGGTATGGTGGTTGATGGCCATAATACTGAGGATGCGGTGTCCAGTAATTAGCAGCCGCCAGTATAGATTCTGGGCGACGGTTCTCGTATTGTCTATAAGCTTCATGGTTCGAGAGACGTGAAGATTCTTCTGGCAAAGACACCAATTGATGTGGGTCTGAGGCTTGTTGATCGAACATCTGTTCTATGTTCCATTCAAAGTACTCCTCTTCATTCTTCTCGAGCTTGAGGTACTCCTCTTCATGCTTCATAATTTTCGTACCGTAGACGCTCAATTTGGAAATACGACAGCTTTAAAGATTTACAAACCGAAGTAAGTACAGTTGTTGAAATACAGTGTAGGGGTGCTACGCTCCAAAATTAATTGCACAACAATGAGGTTGTATACGTATATATATGAAGGGCATTTATTTTTTTTTTAAAAATTCCGAGTATTTTGTTTTATCAAGTTTATGTACGATTTAGTCAAGCATCTTGATTTTTTTTTAAAAAAAAATCTAAAATAAGCATCCCTTCATTAACTGGAATAATTCGCATTTGAAATTTTCTCGCATAGACGAATGGACATTTCGATGTAGTAGAAAAAGTGAGATTGTTTCTGTTGCATATATTATACAACAAGTTGGGTACAGGGGCCCTAACTGCAGATCAACGACAAGGAAAGTTTAACATCAAAAGTGGACACCTATAGAGCTAAGTAAAGGTAGCGAGGTTGTCCTGTTGAGGCACCATAATGTTTAGATCAGAATCCTTTAGTTGTCAAGAAACATCAAATGAATTAAGAGCCCAATCCTTACGTCAGATTTTCTGCCAATATTCCTGTTATTGAACTGCGCAAAATCGGCACCCCATAACTCACCGCTACCGGACATAATAAGAAGTCTGTTCCCCGATTCTAGAAATACGCACAATGGGTAAAATTACTCGATTAATTATTAAAATAATATTAACAATTTATGACTTCTGGTGACATGTATTTTAATAGGGCACACGAGGCGAGACAGCCAAATGCAGATATCCGGATAACGGTATTCGATGTTAAAGTTCGATTTTTTTGGTGGGGGGAGGGAACAAAAATCTCGAAGGACTTGGCAGCCTAATCAGCTGCAGCCAACGTTTAATTATACTCCGGCGAGTGGGGTTAAGAGCAGTTTTCGAAAGTTAAGTGAAACGGGAGTTGAGTTCACTTGGCAACTTCCCCATTTACCCTGTTCCCATATGGAACAATGACTCGCTACAGACTACTTTGTTAATAGTGAAAACAGAAATTATTCCGTGAAGTACCTGTGGACTTTGAAAACCTAATCTGTCAAAGCTGCATTTCAAATGGCATCGCTCTCAAAACCTTAACTCAATTTCTTTTCCCTAGATATAAGAGCCACTTATGCATGTTTCATGAGAATGATGCGCTTTTATGCGTTTAAATACCCCCAACTGGGGTTGATGCATTCAGTGGTTGTTCTTTGCATTTGTTGGGTAGTCAGGGATTCTAGTAGTGAAACATCCCTATCTTACAGCTCCAGGGGCCTATTTTCTCGGCGGAGGAAGGATCTTTGGTCCGGCCCGTACAAGGCTTCAAACTTGGGATGGATGTAGTCTCAAAAATACAGCGTCGCGCGTATGTTTCAGCACACTCACCGGAGAGAAAAATAAGAGGATTGGGTAAGTGCACGTAAAAAAATCGATGCTCGAGTCTCAAAAGATTTAGCTGAAAAATTTTTCATTCTATAACTTCAAAACACATTAACCATGGGTGCCTACAAATACTTAGAAGAATTGCAAAGAAAGAAGCAATCCGATGTCATGAGATTCTTGTACAGAGTCAGATGTTGGGAATTCAGACAAAAGAATGTCATCCACAGAGCTTCCAAGCCATCTAGACCAGAAAAGGCCAGAAAGTTAGGTTACAAGGCCAAGCAAGGTTTCGTCATCTTCAGAATCAGAGTCAGAAGAGGTAACAGAAAGAGACCAGTCAGAAAGGGTGCTACTTACGGTAAGCCAACCAACGAAGGTGTTTCCCAATTGAAATACCAAAGATCTTTGAGAACCATCGCTGAAGACAGAGTTGGTAGAAAGGCTGCTAACTTGAGAGTGTTGAACTCCTACTGGGTTAACCAAGACTCCACCTACAAGTATTTTGAAGTCATTTTGGTCGACCCTCAACACAAGGCCATCAGAAGAGACGCCAGATACAACTGGATTGCCAACCCAGTGCACAAGCACAGAGAAGCCAGAGGTCTTACTTCTGCTGGTAAGAAATCCAGAGGTATCAACAAGGGTCACTTGTACAACAAGACCAAGGCCGGTAGATACCACACCTGGAAGAAGCACAACACTTTGTCCTTGTGGAGATACAGAAAGTAAATCTAATGGGGTTTTTTTTCCTATACACACATCTACCATGTTTGCAATGGAGTTTATAAGTAAGATTATAATATTGAATATAAAAGTTGCGAGCTGAACGTGAGTCGTAGTCCCTGGGCTTTCCTACACCGTCTGCCGTACTGTAGCACACGGTTTCCGGTGGCCAAATCCCCCGCCCATCCCCAGTGGTTGTATTATCGGTTATCTATTTTGACTCTTCTGACTCTAATTAATTTTTCAGATTCGCTCCCTGAGTATAAAAATTGCATTAATCAGTAATTTTTTTCTCCAACTAATACAAATGAGTTACAACAAAACCGCTATTTTATCCGTCTATGACAAGACTGGCTTGTTGGACTTGGCCAAGGGTTTGGTAGCTGCCAACGTCAGAATCTTGGCCTCCGGGGGCACCGCCAAATTGGTCAGAGAAGCCGGGTTCCCGGTTGAAGATGTCTCAACTATCACACATGCTCCAGAAATGTTGGGAGGAAGAGTCAAGACGTTGCATCCAGCTGTCCACGGGGGAATCTTGGCCAGAGACTTGGAGAGTGATGAGCACGACTTGAAGTTGCAGGGAATTGAAAAGGTGGACTTTGTGGTGTGCAACTTGTACCCATTCAAGGAAACCGTTTCTAAGGTGGCTGTTACTATCGAAGAGGCCGTCGAGGAAATTGACATCGGTGGTGTTACGCTTTTGAGAGCCGCTGCCAAGAACCACAAGAGAGTCACCATCTTGTCCGACCCCAACGACTACGCCGGATTCTTGCAAGAAATCAAGGCCGGTGAGATCTCAGCTGACACTAGAAACAGATTGGCTTTGAAGGCTTTCGAACACACAGCTGACTACGACGTGGCCATCTCTGATTTCTTCAGAAAGCAGTACTCCGAAAACGTCAGTCAATTGCCTTTGAGATACGGTGCCAACCCTCACCAAAAGCCTGCCCAAGCCTTTGTTAGTCAAGGCGAATTGCCATTTAAGGTGTTGGCAGGTTCCCCCGGTTACATCAACTTGTTGGACGCCTTGAACTCGTGGCCTTTGGTCAAGGAGTTGTCGGCCTCGTTGAACTTGCCAGCTGCTGCTTCGTTCAAGCACGTTTCTCCAGCGGGTGCTGCTGTTGGTTTGCCATTAAGTGACGTTGAAAAGAAGATCTACTTTGTCGAAGACATCGAAAACTTATCTCCTTTGGCTAATGCTTATGCCAGAGCCAGAGGTGCTGATAGAATGTCCTCCTTTGGAGATTTTATTGCTTTGTCCAACATTGTCGACTTGCCAACTGCTCAAATCATCTCTAAAGAAGTCAGTGATGGTGTGATTGCCCCTGGCTACGAAAAGGAAGCCCTTGAAATCTTGAAGAAAAAGAAAGGTGGTAAGTACTGTATCTTACAGATTGACCCTAACTTCACTCCTGATACTTTGGAGTCTAGACAAGTTTACGGTATTACTTTACAACAAAAGAGAAACGATGCCATCATTAAAGGCTCGTCTTTCAAGGAAATCGTGTCTGCCAACAAGGATTTGACCGAACAAGGTGTCATTGACTTGACGGTTGCTACCATTGCCTTGAAATACACCCAATCCAACTCTGTTTGTTACGCCAAAAACGGTATGGTTATTGGCTTGGGAGCTGGCCAACAATCCAGAATCCACTGTACCAGATTGGCTGGTGATAAGGCCGACAACTGGTGGTTGAGACAACACCCAAGAGTGTTGGGCTTCAAATGGGCCAAGGGTGTTAAGAGACCAGAGAAGTCTAATGCCATCGACTTGTACGTCACCGGCCAGATCCCCACCACAGAGCCAGAAAAGTCCGAGTTCGAGTCTAAATTCGCCGAGTTACCAAATCCTTTGACTGTCGAAGAAAGAGCTGACTGGATATCCAAAAACACCAACGTTGCTTTGTCTTCTGATGCATTTTTCCCATTCCCAGACAATGTCTATAGAGCTGCCAGATCGGGTGTCAAGTTTGTGGCTGCTCCTTCTGGTTCCGTCATGGATAAGGCTGTTCTCGCCGCTGGAGACTCCCATGGCATCGTCTACGTCGAGAACCCCATCCGTTTATTCCACCACTAGTTCCTCTCTTATATAATTCTTAGTCTTAGGCTCTAATTTAACAATGAAGTCGATACCAGCGATGTCAGCGAGTGGTTCTCAAGACACATTTCTCCACTAAGTAGTTCAAACCTCCGTCATCAACACATTTGTCACCAAGTCAGCTGGGCACAAAACAGTTGAAGGAAGATGTTGTGTAAAACCTTTCATGTGGAAACTCTATGACCACTACTTCTGCCTTCTATCGCCATCAACGTCTTACTCGCTCAGATGAACAATTGGTCTTTTTGTTTGACAACAGTTTTATTAACAACTTTCCTGTTCTAATCTCGGCCTACCTTGTCTTACTAGTTGCAGCTAATCCAGTCCATAATCTTATTTACTTGTCTATACTGGGCCAGACGAACACTTGGTCTTTTTGTTTGACAACAGTTTCAATAACAACTTTCCTGTTCTAATCTCGGCCTACCTTGTCTTACTAGTTGCAGCTAATCCAGTCCATAATCTTATTTACTTGTCCATGTCTTAGCTCTATAATTTTATTTACTTGTCTATGTCTTAGCTCTATCTAACAATTTGTCTTACTCAGCTTGGCCTGATCTTCTGGTGGTGACTTCGAACTTCCATTCAATTCGGAACTTCTCCACTTCGCCACCACAGTTACATAGCTCCTCCAACTAACGACATCCTCAGCTACTTTAAAACTTAGGTTGCTTGCCGATATCGCGACATTTCGCTTCCAAAACTTTTCATCTTCAACACGTCAACGACTGGAAAACACCATGGCTTCCGAATATATCTACGACGAAGAAGGCGAAGTGTGGCCCTACTTTGTATTGGCCGTACTCACGTTCATTCTTGTTCCGCTAACCGTGAGATATGTCTCTCGAATCGTCTCCAAGAACGACCCATTATCCTACAACCGGCAGGTGAAAGGATCCATCCAGGAAAACCACGACACGTTGCAATTGAACCACAACAACATGCACAAGTTCCAGCAGTCACAGACCAGTGGTAAGATCTTTAACAGAACCTTGGTGTTGTTGGTGATCGGGTGGGTTGCTGTGTTTTACGTGGCCTTCAACATGACCAAACTTGCAGAGGCCACCAGTATTTTTGATCCGTACGAGATTTTGGGCATCAGTGCCTCGGCCTCCGAGAAGGAGATCAAGAGTCACTACAGAAAGTTGACTTTGAAGTTCCATCCCGATAAGATGCCGAAGGATCTCGATGACGTTGCCAAGGAGGCCTTTGAGCAAGCTTATATCAGATTAAACAAGGCTTACAAGGCCTTAACAGATGAGGTCACCAGGGAGAACTTCTTGAAGTTTGGCCATCCTGATGGAAGACAGGACACTACCCATGGAATTGCTTTGCCTAAGTTCTTGGTGGAGGGCAAGTTCTCTCCATTTATGATTTTATTCTACTTTATTTTGATCGGGGTGGTGTTGCCGTACGTCGTGGGCTCTTGGTGGGGCAACGTGAAGGCACACACTGCCAAGGGGTTACATGTCGATACCGCTGCGTTGTATGTGAAGTTCTTGACTGACAAGAACCCTGCTAAAGTCATTACGCCATTCGACTTATTGAACTTGCTTTGTGAAGCCCACGAGATCAAACACGACTTCAAGCACTTGTCGTTGAATCAAATCAAAGACTTGGTTGCCGAGTACATGAAGCGTGAGATACACTCAGACTCCAAGTTGGAGGTCGATAAGTTGAGGATAGTTTCTCTCTTCCCCAAGTTGATCGAAGGATTCGTGGACATTGCCGTTGTGTTCAGACAGCCAGATGTTATTTTGGCCGCTTTGGACTTGCAAAAGTCGATTATTCAAGCTGTCAAGCCAAGTGGTAAATACAAGGAATTGTTACAGTTGCCGTATGTTGATGTGGCAGTGGTTGAGCAACAACCAGTGAAGAAGTTAGGTAAGTTATTCACTAAAGATGTCGATGGAGCCAAAGTCTTGGGAATCAAAGACGAAAAGAAATTGAACAAGGCTAAGGAGGTGGCCAAGAAGATTGCCTCTTTAAGGGTCATTGAAAGTGAATTCAAGGTCCCTGGTGAAGACGTTGTTCCTCCAATGTCCAAAGCACATTTGTCGTTGAAGTTCTTGGTCAAATCTCCAGCTTTGAAATCATGCCCAGAAATCGAGAAGGACTTGTTGAAGGACGACGAAAGTATCGAATTCATGAAGGATCCTACATCCGTCAATGTGGCCCAGCCCGAGCTACCATTCAGTTACAGTCCATATTTTCCAAACGACATTGTGAATAGTTGGTCTGGTTTCTTGATTAACCAAAGAGACAACAAGTTAGTAGAAGGTAGCAGTATCGTCAAGTTAACCAACGCAGACTTGAGCAATATTGAACTCGATCAGGATGCCTGGATTAAAGGTGAAAAGGTTGTTGTTGGAACGTTGAACGTTCCGTTGCCCCAACCAACTCCTCAATCCGTGGGTTCGTACCCTTACAGATTGATCTTGAAAAGCAATGCTTATTTCGGAGTTGACGTGGACATTCCATTGAGTTTGGATGTCAAAACCCCAACTCCAAAAGCCCTTGATAAGGAAAAACTCATGGGAAAGAAGAAGAAGGACGAAGAAGATAGTGACGAGGATTCAGATTCAGATATTTCTGACCCAGAGGAGGATTCGTTGGCTGGTGCTTTAGCTGCATTGAGAGGTGCTCCAGTCAAGGCCAAGATTGAAGAGATCAACGAGGAGGATGAAGAGGATGATGATGACGATGAAAGTATATTCACCGATATAAATACCGATACTGAGGACGAAGAGGAGCCAGCTGAAAAATGATTATGTTAATGTAAAGGGTTCAACTTCTATAGATACATACACAAATATAATATTCAAGCTTGGTCTACATGTAAAGAGCAAGGCCATCAGGTTACTATTCGGCCTCCAACAAACACAGATGCTACTGATGTTTCGAGCAAATACAAATGGAAAATATCTAGTATCTTTACAATATAAATGACAATATCTAGCGAATTAACTCTATACTGGAGCTATAATGGAAATACAACAACGCATCGGGGACTCTACACCTTCAAATGAAGCGACAACGCATCCGGTGGACTCAAGCCCTGAAGCTTATAGTAGCCCGGAACCAGCAGCTTTTCCTCAAACCCATAGTTCTTGTACCACTCAATGGCTTTGGTATTACCCACGTGAACATGAAGACAGATTTCGTGGACGAATTTCTGCTTGGTCTGCTCTACCAAATAGTCCAAAAGCTCTTTCCCAATTCCCAAATTCCGGTAGCTTTCCAACACAGCAAACGTCTCAATATATACCACGTTCGGCACCATCTTCGACACAAGCTTGGCCCCAGTTATAGCTTCAAATGTGGTCAACTCCCCCGATATGTTGAGCAACTTGGCCTTCACGGCACCCACTGGCAACTCTGAAAAGTAGGCTAGTTTGACAATCTGGTCCGTATTGAGGGCCTCTTTGTACCAGGCTTCCAGATACGTGGTGGGCAAACATACCTGGTTGATCTTTTTGAACGTTCCCAAGTTATTGACCGTTAGGTCGTCCAATGTGGTGATCGATCTTCCCATCGTTAGCAGCTTCGAATTTTTCACAGTCGCACCAAATTGAATCATCAGATGCAATTTCCACAACTGCAACAACAGGTGGAAGCTCATTAAAAAGGATCATATTTAAGCAGCAACGGCGTCAATTCCATAATGTGGACAACCATTATCATTGTGTTGGTTATTCTTTACTTTTTGAAGGATCTTTTCCACGATATCAAAAGTGCCAATCCGCTCGACTCCGCATCTCAAGAAGCTCCGGTGGTGGAAGGAAAGTTCACCCCCAAAACCCTCGCCAAGTACAACGGCTCGGACGATCCCAAGATCTTCATGGCTGTAAAGGGACGGGTGTTTGACGTCAGCCAGGGTGCTACTTTCTATGGGCCTGGGGGCCCCTACGAGAACTTTGCTGGCAGAGATGCTTCTAGAGGGTTGGCCAAAAATTCGTTCGAGCTCGACTTGCTCACTTCCTTGGACCAGCCCATCGATACATTGAAGGACTTGTCTCCTGAAGACTTTGAGAGTTTGGACTCCTGGGAAGAGCACTTTGAAAACAAGTACAAGATCATCGGCACTCTCCACAACGAGAGCGAGCTCGAGTGAACTCATTGACACCTGCTCCTTCTTGCCTGTCCCTCTGCAGTTTCAGCCTCTACAGCCTCACCTCTCTTCTAGCCGGGTGTGGCTCTTATATATTTAATTTATGCCGCGTGCCCGTACCGTTGTCCTATAACTTCGCAAAATCCACGGTGAAAAAAACCAATAGAGAACCAGTTAACAGTGATGAGTTATCGTGGAAGAGGAAGAGGAGGCTTCTATAACAACAACAACCGTGGGGGCTTCGGACAGAACCAGGGCCAAACCCACGGGAATGCCAATCAGCCGCCAGCTCAGCAGAACATCAACCAATTTATCTCCAATAACTCTGTGCCTGTGGATATCTTGGGCTGGAATGGAGCTTCAATGGAGGACTGTGTCAAGTTCATATCGAGAAAGTGCCACATAGTGGTGCTGAATGCTTCTGTGGATCCACAAACCGGGGTGATGAAGGGATACGTCAAGTCACAGAAAGATGCCAATGACTTGTGCAACTGGTCTGGAGTGAAATTTGCTGGTCAATCTTTAAAGATCACTAAAAGCTTGGGGACTTCGCCAGGAGCCTCGGGTACCTCCACCATTGAGACAATCACAGAGTTTTTGAAGTCCCGGTATCTGGCGGAAATGAAGTTGTTGAACTTGAGTGGAGTCCAACAGGATCCTAATTTATCAGCCAAAGGGTTCTTCGCTACCATATCCACAACCTCGAAGTTTTTCCCGGCGTTGATGAAGGTGGCAAACGAGTTGAAAATAGAGGTTGAAAGCATCGACTTGTCGGGCAACAATTTGACCGACTTAACCACCATATCCACTCTATCCACAACCTTTCCTAATTTGAAAAATTTGTCTTTGCTGAACAATGCCATCTCTAGAATCAAGGTGTTTGAAACATGGAGACACAAATTGAATTTCTTGAGAGAGTTGATATTAGCTGGCAATCCGATCTTGAATCAAGTGAATCCCAACGAAATCAAGTTGGAATTAATGAAGTCTTTCCCTAGGTTAATCATATTCAATGGTGAAGCCCTTAGAAATGAGAACATGTTGAATTCAATTCTAGCATTCCCATTCCCTGACCCTCAGCAAATGTTCTTCCAGGACAATGACATTCAGGGAATGTCCACCAACTTTGTAACAAACTTCTTTGGACTCTGGGATACAAACAGAAGAGACTTGATACAATTATATCAGAACGAATCGCAGTTCTCTCTTCTGGTAGATTTGAGTCACCCCAACTCTTTAGACAACAGCAACACCATCGATTTTGGCTACTATCTTCCGTTTTCTAGAAATTTGACTAAAATCAGCGGTGCCAAATCGAAAATGTCCCGGGTTTCTCTTGGGCCAGACCAAATCTTCAAAGCTTTCACACAATTGCCAAAATCCAAGCACGATCTAATGACACAACCCAGCTTATTTGCAATGGAAACATACAGATATCCCCAAGTCAATGGTATCATCATTAACTTACACGGAACATTCGAAGAAACTGCAGCACCAGAAAATTTAGAAGGGTTCAATAGTGCTGCCAGTCACAATAGAAACCGATATCCTAACAACAGGAACAAAAAAATCATATTGAGTAACAAGAGTTTCGACAGATCTTTTGTGGTAATCCCCGGCCCCAATGGTAGCATGATTCTTGCCAGCGACTCTCTCGTAATCAGAAACCCTAGTGGCTCTGACTCGTGGAACAAGCAAAAGAAGTTGCAAACACCTCCACCTCAAGCGGCTCCACACACACCGCCACCCAACGGTGCTGTAGCCCCACATGCCGTGCCTCCCCATGTGGTGCCCGGCACAGGTGCTGCTCACCCAATGGCAAGCGAGTTGCCTGCCGATGTCAAGTCCATGTTGAATGCGTCACAACAGGAGATCCTCGTCAAAGTGCTCTTGGAAACTCGCTTGAACCTCCAGTATGGAATGATGTTGTGCCAGCAAAGCAACTGGGACTACCAACAATGCATTGTCAATTTCAAAAACTCGGAGGCTTCTTTGCCCAGAGATGCCTTTGCCTCATAAGCTTCTACTTTGTATATATGTAGTTAATACACACCAAATACGGTTCTCGTGTGAAGAGAGCCGACTATCTACTGTTACAATCGCCTGTAGTTTCGTGTCACATGTTGCTGTCACTCTACCACGTCTACCGTCACTCTGCCACCCTCTGTCGTCGTCCTGCCACGCCCTGCACCCAGCCCATCGCATCTCTCGTTGCAGCCAATTCGCATCGGAAATTTGTTGATCCAAAGAACACATGGCAAGATGGGCCACAATATAGCGATGGTAACCGACTTCTTCTACCCCCAGCCGGGTGGTGTAGAGTTCCACGTGTACCATCTTTCTCAGAAGCTCATCGACCTCGGCCATTCGGTCGTCATCATCACCCACGACTACGGAAACAGAAATGGCATTCGAGTGCTCACCAATGGCTTGAAGGTGTACTACGTTCCTCAATGGGTGTTCTACCGGAGTGCTACTTTCCCCACGGTGTTTCTGAACTTCCCCATCATCAGAAACATCTTCATACGGGAGCAGATCGACATAGTCCACGGCCACGGGTCGATGTCGTCTTTGGGCCTGGAGTCGATTTTTCACGCAAGAACCATGGGGCTAAAAACAGTGTTTACGGACCACTCCTTGTACGGGTTTGCCGACCTCACGTCGATATTGGGCAACAAGCTCTTGAAGTTCACCTTAAGTGATATCGGCCATGTCATTTGTGTGTCCCATACTTGCAAAGAGAACACGGTGCTTCGAGCGTCTTTGAACCCATTGAGTGTATCTGTGATTCCCAACGCAGTGTTGTCAGAAGATTTCGCTCCGAAAAGCTTCGGAAGACCACAAATCTCTGAAGATGGCACCGTCACCATTGTGGTGATATCTCGGTTGTTCCCCAACAAAGGTGCTGACTTGCTCACAGCTATCATTCCCCGGATTTGTAGTGCCAACAAGAAAGTACAGTTCTTGATTGCCGGTGACGGCCCAAAGTTTTTGGACTTGGAGCAAATGAGAGAGAAATACTTTCTCCAAGAGCGGGTAAAGTTGATAGGGGGAGTCAAACATGAGGAAGTTAGAGACATAATGATCCAGGGCCAAATATATCTACATCCGTCATTGACAGAGGCATTTGGAACTGTGATCGTGGAAGCTGCTTCCTGTGGGTTGTTTGTGGTTACGACGAAAGTGGGTGGAATCCCCGAGGTGTTGCCGAATCACATGATGCAGTTTGCTGAGCCCGATGAAGATTCGTTGGTGCTGGTCACCTTGAAAGCCATCGAGCAGTACAACTCAGGCAATATCAACACGTCGACGTTCCACAAGGAGGTTTCTAAAATGTACAGCTGGGAGGACGTGGCAAAGCGTACCGAAAACGTTTACAACTCTTTAGACTTACTGAAGCTTAACCAGCCATTAACCAAACGGTTTCAGAAATACTACTGTTGTGGTGCAATCGCTGGGAAGTTGTTTGTTCTAATAGTGGCAATCGATATATTTATCTACATGATCTTAGAGTTTGCATATCCTCGCGATAGCATAGACAAGGCCACCAAGTGGCCCCAAAAAATCAAGAAACGTAATTAACTAATTCAACAATATTTCATTTCGTTCTTTCTCGTACTTGTGCAATTGTTCACGAATGAGAGCCACTATAAACTTGGGATTTGCCAGTTTGGGCCTCCATTCGCCCCGTGCTTGAAATCTTAGAACTTCGACTGAGTTGGATATCTTTTGAAGTCGAGGTGAGATACTTTGGAGACCGACACATTTGTTTTGTCCGACTTCTTTCAATGGACGTCTAGGTTTCAACCATTCGACATCAGAAGCTGTCCCTCTATCCACAAGACCTCTTAAGTACATGATTTCTTGAACAAGACTCATGTTATCTACAAAGGCTCTTTCAGATTCTGTATCATTGAAACGGCCTTGAAGATACTCGACATCGAAAAACTTCCCAGAGCTAAGCAACCTTTCCATATCTGCCTCCAAATTCTTATTACGAGCTTCTAAGTCTTTGAAGTCGTTACTGAGCACATCGTATCGATTCTTTAAGAAGTCAAGCTTTTCCTGGAGACTTCCAAGCTTCTTTTTGTTACCAGAACTTAAAGTAGACATATTGGTTTTCAATAACTTGATTGTTAGTTCTAAATCTCTGATCTTGTTATCTCTTTCTTGAAGGTCGTCTTTTAAGGTATCTGTAGATTGTAATGGAAGCTCCGTTCTGACACTCTGGTTGTAGTTGAATGTCTTTTCAAGTTCCTGGTCGTAATATTTGAGCCTTCGAATAATGCTATCAACTAGCTTCTCGTATTCAGGCAGTTCAACCCTTTCTTGCAAATCTACCTCATAGCTACCAAAATATTGGTTCAAGTCCTCCACCAAAGGAGTTTCGAAACTGACACCATATTTCCCGTCTGCCTCATCTTCAAATGTTAAAGAGCTAACCTTTGAATATATGGACTCGATAAGAGATTTCATCTCAGGTACTTGCTCAACTTGCCTCAACAGCCCTATTATAGAGAGGAACGAGTCAACTATAGTGCATTCAAATGTGATGAAGTGGACGCAATTTCTGTTGAAAGCAACGTTCTTCTTACTGCAGCTCATAATCTTGTTGACTACTCGCTCGACACTGGAAAGCGGCAACCCAGTCAAGGTTTCATTCTCAATTCCGAAGAGTATTTGGTTTAAAAGGTCTTCCATTGATTTGACACAGTCCCAGTTGGCAGGTGCATTTTCACCCACCAGATATAGGTAGGTGACAGCAGCTACCATATGGCTAAACTTAATCCTAGACACCAAGGTGTCAGCCTTGTCGATCTGCCTTCGACAAAAGTCTATCACAGGCACCAACGAGGTTATCTGTAGTTTGAAAGATGTCGACTCATCGACCTCAAATGCTCTGTATATGTCAAGCTTTCTCTGAGCGATCTGGTAGACGATTTGGGAGAAAAAGAGCTCACGATTCTTGGTGGCCAACTGCATTTGTAAGTCTTGTAGAGCCTTTGTGGATCCTCCAGAAGGTTTCTCGCCATCTTGGTTACCAATCTGTTCTAGATTCATGATTTTGTTTGTTAGGTCCTGAGTAGCAGCCTCCAACTCTGCAGCTTTCTTGGTTTTAACAGACAACTCCTTCTGCAAATCAGCTACTTTCGTACGTAGAACGTCCTCGATCTCTGTCTGGTACTTCTCCATACTACTGTCCAACTCCTGAAGAGCCAACAACTCCTCTAGCTGCCCCTTCAATTCGGTGAGCTCGGAGTTGAGCTGGTCATTCTCAGTCACCAACCGATCTACAATCGAGTCCACCTCCTGCAAAGACTCCAATTGACTCTTCAAGTCGCTTATGGTGTCTTCTGCAGCTTTCAACTTCACATTGAGCTCGTCAAGCACTTCCTGCTTCAACCCTTTACTGACTTCGAGCTTCAAGCTCTGGACCTGCTCCACCAAAACCTGCTCCCTTGCACTCGAAACACCTTTGTAGTTGGCAAACGCAACCTCAAGACGCTTGTTCTTCTGTACCAACGATTCCACGTCCTCTTCTCCAGTTGAGATCAAACGAAACTCGTCCTCGAGCTGCTTGTTCAACTCCACTTCCTCTTGCACGGCAGCTAGCTCTTTGGCTAAGGCCTCGTACTTCTCCTTCAACACAGCCAACTCGGCCTCAAGACGCACGTTTCCGGACTCATAGAAGTCCCGGTCCACACTCAACTGCTCCAACTGCATCTCGAGATTCTCATACCTCTGTATCTGGCTGTTGAAGTCGTCAATTTGAGCCTTGTACCTCTTCACATCCGTCACAGCGTCCTTTAACTTCGACTGCAAACGTTCAATAATCAAGAGCTCCCGCTGCTTGGTGTCTTTGTTGTCCCTCGGCACCACGATGGACGGCGATGCAAAAAGACCAAAGTTTCCTGGGGCACTGCACTTGAAATACTCGACTCCATTGATGGAACCGTCATTTTTGCCAGCCGGCTCGTCTAATTCCACGCCTACCCACACACCAGGTGCAAACTGGGTCCGCCCCACAAACCGCACCACCCCGTGCTTGTCTTTAACAGTTACAGCCGCCCCAATTGATAGGCCGTTGATAGCAGACTCCATCCATTAACACTTCACAACGTCGCGCACAATTTTTCAATTTGACAGTTTATCACCAAGTTGTTTTGAGGTGAAGATCGAGCGAATTGGAATCACCACAGCGACCTACACGATGTCATCGGGAACCGGCGGAGCAGCCGGCCAGAAGCGTTTGGGCAACTTGAAAGCCGAGTTGTTGAACGAGCAGAAGCAGGAAATCAGAGAGGCTTTCTCGTTGTTTGATATGAACAACGATGGGTGCTTGGACTACCACGAATTGAAGGTGGCGTTTCGGGCCCTCGGGTTCGATCTTTCCAAGCGACAGGTGTTGGACATCATCCACGAGTACGACACCGACGATCGCAACTTGATCACCTACGAGAACTTCTTCCAGGCGGTGGGGGAAATGATAGTGAATCGGGATCCATTGGAGGAGATCCGCAGAGCGTTCCGGCTTTTTGATGACGACAACACCGGTAAAATAACCTTGCGGAACTTGAGACGTGTGGCCAAGGAGCTCGGGGAGAATTTGACCGACGACGAGTTGAGAGCCATGATCGATGAATTCGACCTAGATGAGGACGGAGAAAGTACGTATTTTTTAGGCCGCCTTGTTTGCATCCCAACCTTTACTAACACCTCTAGTCAACGAACAGGAGTTCATCAACATCTGTACCGAATAGTGTACGATAGCAGTAACTGTATAATTAATGTAAATGGTTTAAATGGAAGTCGTGCACGCCTATGCTCTCGCACCACCTCAAAAATTTTTCACTTGGTTGTAGCAGCACCGTGAGATGTCTGCCAACGGGATAAGAAGAAGAGTGCACAAGGATGTGTCGAAGCTCAACAAGGCTTTGAGAGCCCAGGAGACCAAGCGAAACAACCGGTTTGTTCTCCCGTACTTTGAGCAGGACTTCAATATGGTTCCAAAGCACGAAAGAAAGGAGCACTTCACTGAGGTCGGGTTGACTGAGGGAGACTTGGTGTACATCACCAAGGGCGAACACAAGGGAAAGATTTCCACCTTGTTCCGTTACACCCCGGAGTTTGACACCGTCTATTTGTCGGACGTCAGCGAGAAGAAGGTGATTCCTCCCACCCAATGGTTCGACCAGCAGGAGAGCCATTTGCTCGATTACCCCAAGCAGATCCCCAGAGACCACGTCAAGTTGGCTGCCAAGGATTTGGACAGCAAGGGAAGCACCTACTATATTGTTGCCGATGAGGTGGTGTACAAGGAGAAGTACTATGATGACAGGTACAAGAAGTGGCTTCCCAAGAGATTCATCAAGCATCACGAGAACATCGAAGTGCCATGGCCGGGTCCTCCACAAGAAGTCCGGGACGGGCCCTTATCCACAGACGAGCAAGTTGTGTTGGATAAGACGTACGAAGTGCAAAGTATTGCCATTCCTCCTGTGCCCACCGGTGCTTTGAGTCAGTTGAGAAACCCCCACTCCAAGTTCAAGTCCAAGATATTAACGGAGATGGACGTCAGAAGATTGGCTCCTCCAGAGATGCCATTGAGCAAAGAACAAAAGATCTATTTGGCCAAGAAGGCACAACAAGACAAACCTCCAGTCGAGGACTTGACTGAAGAAATCAAGGATTTCATTGGTGAGAAGATAGCTGCACACATAAACAACATAAAGAACCCATACATGAAGATACACTTGGATGCGTTGTCCAAGAGCACCACTCCCGAGTTTGAAAAAACCATGAGGTTAATTAAGGAAACCCAACAGTTGGATAGAACCGAGTCAGAGAAATGAAGGAGCTGTTGATGTACTTGTAAATAATACTATATTCTTAAAACTATATATATAGAAACGGGATTGTTCATAACTTTTCGTAATCGATCTTACCTTCAAGCTTCTTAACATCGGCGACTTTTCTTACCGCTTTCATCAAGTCGTTCTGAACAATGTAATCTCTTTCATCTCTTATAGCAAAGAAACCTGCTTCAGTTACAACGTTTCTAATATCGGCACCATTGAATCCATCACTCATTCTTACAGCAGCTTCAAAGTCGAATTCCCCTTGTTTGGAGATCTTGGAAGTGTGAATCTTGAAGATCTCCAATCTTCCCGCCTCGTTGGGCAAGCCTATTTCGATTTTTCTATCCAATCTACCGGCTCTTAATAATGCAGGATCCAAAGTGTCGGGTCTGTTGGTGGCCATGATGACCTTTGTCTGACCCAAGGTGTCGAACCCATCCATCTGATTCAACAACTCCATCAAGGTTCTTTGGATTTCTCTATCGGCTGAAGTACCTTCACTGAACCTACGACCTCCAATGGCATCGATTTCATCCATGAAAATAATGCAGGGCGAATGCTCTTTGGCATAAGCAAACATTTCTCTGATCAACCGGGCCGACTCCCCGATATACTTGTCGACTATGGCCGAAGCAGGCGAGAATATAAAGTTGGCACCAATAGTAGCAGCCACAGCCTTGGCCAACAAGGTCTTACCGGTCCCCGGAGGCCCGTACAACAACACACCCTTGGGAGGCTTGATTCCCACCCTCAAGAACAACTCGGGGTTCTTCAATGGCAACTCAATCACCTCTCTCAACTCTCTAACTTGCTCCGTCAACCCTCCAATTCCATTAAACGAGATCTCCCCCGGCTCAAAGCTGGTCATGTTGTACACCAAGGGGTCCACCTCCCGAGGCAAGATTCTCATGATCGTCAAGGTGGTCATGTCCAACGACACTCTCACGCCGTTCCTCAAGTTCTCCTTCTTGATGGTATTTCTACAACCAACAATGTACCGTGGCCCTGAGGACGCCTTGACGATGAACCGTTCGTCATCCAACTGCTTCAACACCTCGCCCACAATCTGCCCCACTGACTGCAACGCCTTGATGTCGTTCTCGGTCTTGTCGTAGTCTCGGTCGAGATCTCGTATGCTCAATCTGAGGTCCTTCAAGCGGGCGTCCCAGTTTCTGTGCTCGGTCAACTTGTCCTTAAAGCGGCCCAACGCCCGGTCTCTTTCGGGGTCCCTAGATTCCTCGCCAGCCGACGTATCGCCAGCCACCTCTTCGTTCAAAGCCTCGAGCAATGGATCGTTTTCTTCACTCATGTTATGTATCAGTGGCAAAGTTGGTGATAGTTTTTGTCAAGTTCGCGGACTCAAATGGGCGATTCGCTGCACGACCGATTTTAAAACTTTTCAGTACCATGGAGTTTCATGCCTTTATACTTTGCGGGCCGGGCAAAGGGTTGTCGCCATTCTCGCAGCTGAGGATGTCGGGAAAGCCCAAGGCGTTGTTGCCGGTGGCCAATCGTCCCATGATCCACAAGGTTTTGGACTGGTGCGAGATGGCCTTTTTCCCCAGGGTGACGCTTATTGTCAATGACGACTCCCACCACGAAATCCAGGTGGCTTTGGACGACTACAAGCAGAAGTTGGCAGCTGTCAACAAGGCCAAACAGGACAGCGCCGACATCGCCCCTTACACCACCGACATCTCGCTAATGACGGTGGACTCCGACTTCAGTGGGGCCGTGTTGTACCGGTTGTACAAGGATGGCATCGATTACAAGCACTTTGTGATTTTGCCGTGTGACTTCATCACCAACTTGCCGCCACAAGTGTTGATCGAGGCGTACCGAAACAAAAGCGACTCGGACGTGGGATTGTTGGTGCACTATCGGAATCAGTTGGACATCGAGGACAAGAAGACCAAGATCTTTCCCACCAACTACACGTTTTACAGCGAGCTGAACGACGACAACGCCAAGTTCTTGGACAGGTACTCGGCGGAGGACGTCGAGTTCCACAAGACGTTGAACATCCGGACCCAGATGACCTGGAGGTATCCCAACACCATCATCAGCAAGAAGTTGTTGGACAGCTCGATATTCTTTGGATCCCAGGACATGCTCTCGGTGTTTGATTCGAATCCCGACAAGTACAACGAGGCGTACTTCAGCTGTAGGCCGGTGATCAAGATCATCAGAGACGTTGCCAGACGGTCCTGGAAACACTCCAAGACCCAGGAGAACATAGCATTTTTGATCATCCCCGAAATCGCCACTTTCTACCGAATCAACAACCCTCCGGTGTTGATGGAGGCCAATAGAAGCATCATGCAACAGCAGGCTGCACAGAAGGCCCAGTCGGGGGCCACCAATGCTCCTCGAGAAAAGGGAGCTGCCAATGTGGGTATGGACTCGTTAATCGGTGAAAACACCGTTTTGGGCGAGAGAACCAACGTCAAGTTGTCGGTGGTGGGTCGAAACTGTAGAATCGGCAAGCGGGTGAGGTTGACGGGGAATTTGATAATGGATAACGTGGTAATTGAAGACGATGTGCAGTTGGAAAACTGTTTAATAGGCTCTGATGTGGTTATTCATTCCAAGCTGAGGTTGACCAACTGTAATGTCGAAGCCACTCACGAGATCCAGAGCGGCAGCCACTTCAAGGGGGAGACCTTGTTGAGTCTCTCGTTGGAGGGCATCGTGGAAGACACCCTTTCCTCGAGCTCATCTGACTCGTCCTCGTCAGGAACTGAAGGATCCGACGATTTTGATGAAGATATTGAGTACGACAACAACTCCGACGGGTTGTTTGACTATTAAATAATATATTAATGCTAAATATAGAGATCATTCGTACGAGAAATCATTCTTACGAGTGGAATGACCTGAGTCGTTAGGTGTAGGTCGTAATGGTATAATGGCTGAGGTGTCTAGGGCTTTGGTCCGACAACATCTTCTCAGCCGTGATAGTATGGGCGTCAAGGATGACTCTCCTCTGCCTCCTCTTTCCTCCTTCTCTTTGCCTTCTCTGACTTGAGGTGGCTCTTGCGCTTTCTGCCCTCGTCACTGTCCTTTTCCTCCACAACCTCAGGCTTCTTTCTCAAAGCCTCCTTCTCCTTCTTCAACTGCAACCAGTTGGTTCTCTGTCTCTGGGAGTGCAACACCGACAACGGAGGGTAGCTAGGCCTGAACTGATGAGGAGCTGTCAACTCGGGAGCCATCGAAAACACATGATCCTGGGGTATCTCCAAAGACTCCACCACCTCCAAAGCGTCCGGGCTCTCCTCCTCCAACTGCTTGACCTTCTGCTCCTCGGACTCTCTACAGTTTTGTTCGTCAATCTCCTTAAGCTTCCCTTCAAACGAGCACTTCTGCTCCTCAAAACACCTGTGTTTGTTAGTGATTTCAGCCGTCTTGGTCAAGGCCCAGTTCTCTATATCTCCGTCGTCACTGATAACCGCAAGCAAGTCCTTCAAGCAACTAAGATATCCGTTGTAGTGGTTCAAGCTATTAGAGGTCTTGCTGAGGCGATACAACGATGCCACCGACTTGGCAGCCTCGGCGAACTGGCAGTTCTGGTGGGTTGGCGATGCGTCCTTGAGCTTCAAGTTGTAGAGCGAAGTGACCAGATTGGCGGCGGCTTTGAATTGGCTGGCGAGTTCCCGGTTCATGTCGTCCACCGACTCCTGGTCGATGGGCCTTGTGGCCGGAAGGTTCGACAAGAGGTTCGATAAATCCATGCTTGTCTTGTGATGGGATTCCCTAAAAAAGTTTCAGTTCGCACCGTTGAATTATTAACAGCTGTCTTGTAGCAATGGTGAAGTCGACGTTGATATATAGATACGATGGTATGTGGTGAAGCACCGGTGGATGATACAATTGATACTAACAGTTTAGCCCTTCCGTTGTGTGGGTCGGTTGACGACAATAACGATCCTGCCTTGACGGAGCAGAAGAAGAAGTGCAAGATCATCATCAGCAGAATCACCCCCAATTCTGAGCCTCAGGCCACCATTGAGTCGGGGGCTTTCAGTATCCACTACTTGATTTCCGACTCTATCATATACATGTGCATTTGTGACAAGAGCTACCCCCGAAAGTTGGCTTTTTCCTACTTGGCAGAAATCTCCCACGAGTTCTACAACAGCCATGGGAAAACCGCTTTGAGCCAATCGGCCCGGCCCTACGGGTTCAGTTCGTTCGACAACTTCTTGGGCAAGACAAAGAAGATTTACCAGGATCAACGGGCCCAGTCGAATTTGGATAAGTTGAACGACGAGTTGGCCGATGTTAAAAAGGTTATGACGAAGAATATCGAGGATTTGTTGTACAGAGGAGATTCTTTGGATAAGATGAGCGATTTGTCGAACACCTTGAGAAACGACTCGCTCAAGTACCGGAAGAAGGCCCAGCAGATCAACTTTGAGGCAATGTTAAGGCAATACGCACCGATTGCCGGGGTGGGTTTGTTTCTTGTGTTTTTGATTTGGTACATGTTTATTCGGAGGTGAGCACAAATACACGTACGGTGTACATGATACACGTAGAATACACGTGGATACACGTGGAATACACGAATACAAGAGGTAATGGATTTTTGCGTAGCTCTACATCTGGTCGTCCTTGGGACCCATTCGCTGGTCTCCCCATTCTCACCCAAACAGGCGGACCCATTTTCGACCTACCGCGCACCAGCTCGGTACGCTCTCGCACCAGCTCTCTTCGCTCTCGCACCAGCTCTCCCCATCTCGAACCGCTTTAATCGTCTCCATTTCTCTTCACCATGTCGTTGCAACCCCCGGCACTAAACACCAGACACTCGACCCAAGCCGTGTCTGGAGCCACCGTGGTCGCAGAACCTCCTTCTCCGCTCCATGTTGCCACAGACGGGGCCCAGGTCGACAAATTGAGTATAGGGCCCATTAACTCCAATGGTGAACAATTTCTGGTTCAACGAGAAAGAACCTCAAACCTAGACACTATTCATCTGAATGGAAGTGAGTCTACAGACATGGAGGGAGATGATGCTAACCTCCAAAACCTTCTCGTAGGCCTAATACGACAAGAAGAACTGTCAACTGGTGTACAATCTTCGTCTTCCTCGGGGTCTCCAGCCTTATCATACTTGGAATTAGGAGTATTTCCCCTACCAAAAGACGACTACAAATTGGATGAACAGTCTTACTACGAACAAATGATCAAGGCCAACAAAGACACAAGCGAGAGCGAGTTTCACCAGAAACTCAAGCATTTCTTTGTGTTTTCAGTCTCAGGAAAGCCCATTTACTCGCTCAATGGAGGTAATGATTTGACCATGGGCTACACGGGTCTTATCACGACTATAATTTCTCTGTTCGAGCTGATTCTCTCTCAGGAAGTAAGGTGCATCGAACTTGACGACTTGAAGGTCATGTTTCTAAGCAAAAGTCCGCTTGTATTGGTTTCAGTCACCAGAATCAAGTACGAGATGATGTTGAACCAGAACACCAACGAGAACTCGCTACTTGTCAACCAGTTGAATGTTCTCTACGAATACTTGGTTTCGATATTGTCCAAGCCGGTGATATCGAGGTTGTTCCACAACCGCATGAACTACGATCTCACCAAGAGCTTGACTCCCTTGGATTTCCATAATTTGGACCGACTAGCCATGAAATTGACCTATGGGCTCGACGATTATGACTTGAAGAAAAGCGGTCTAGATAGCTACCTAAGTGCGTTGATGGATAATAGCACTCAAACTGTTCATATCACCAATGCCACCAGATCTAAGTTGAATTCGGCTTTGCTTCTGCTGAGGGACAAAGAATGCAACCAGGATTATTTATTTGGCCTTATCACTCTTGGTGACCGCGTTATCAGCTTGATGCAACCCAAGACACACAAATTATGTAATAAGGACTTGAACACACTTAGGTTGATCATATCCAATAGCCAACACCTGAATGTAACGGAAGACCTTTGGATACCAATCTGCATGCCCAATTTCAACGCCAACGGGTTTTTATACTGCTTGGTCAAGACATTCGATATAAGTAAGTACTTGAAGGTTGACGGGAAGTTCAATGACTCCTTACTTCTTAATTTGTTGCTTCTTAGCACCGACAAGAACAACTTCTTTAAGATGCAAAGTGTGGCAGACAAATTGATCGAACAAATAATCGAAACGGAGAGTTTCCGTAACTCCCTCTACAACGAGTTAGTGGCTTGTAATGACTTCATAACTAGACCCACCATGATTCACTACGTATACAAAGACAAAATAAAAGGCCAGTTCATATCAAGTCCCTTGCAGTTGACCGACAAGTTTTTACTATTCAAGTATGTCCACTATTACACCAATTTATTCAACTCCAAAACCACCACCATTAAATCTTTGACGAGTGACAAAATAGACAAGAAACTCACCTACTTGAAGTTCGATAATCATGTGGGCTTCATGCTATCTGATCAAAGCTACGAATTTTATTGCATTTCTAATGAAGGGAGGTTGACCACTTTGATAAATGATGCCTTGATGGTGATCAAGTGGTGCAAGCAATCGCATAAACGGTTATATAACAACACCGTCGAGTTTTAATTGTAATCGTTGAAGTCTATGCCTGAAATGTCATTGACCCATGATCTAAATCGAATGAGCCCTTGAAAACTGCATCAGGTTGTTCAGTTTAGAAAGTTTCAAGGGAGACGAATTGGCCCTTGATGCAACCAGGAAGTATTCTGGAGCTGTAGACAGCTTGCAATTCGTATTTGATGCTGTTTTAGAACCTGCTCTGAACAAGTCAGGAGCATTTCCAGAGGAGTAGTTCTGTAACTTGGGAAGAATTGATTTCGGCAACTACCAGGTTTGATGAAATCTTTCCTTCTATGAATTGGCATCATATTTGAGTAGTACTGCCAAACTTCAAGTTCTGTGATCACCTTGGAGTTGATGCTTCCTGGAGTGAGGCACAATTCCTAGCTATAAAGGTGTTTATTTTGTATGTCTCGAACCTACGCCTCTGAAAGTGAGTTTCACCTTGGTCATCTAACTAAAAAGAAGAGGGGAAACGATTAGTTTCTTTTAATGCATTTCGTCTATCTAAATAACACTATCTAAGGATCACTTTTTCAGTGTTCTTGAAGGAAGTAGATAACTCATCCAAGTACCTTTTATGCAAATTTTCAAAATCCTTCATTACCTTCATATCACTGTCTGATTTCTTGTTAAGAGATTTGAGCTTGTGCTTGAATTCAGACCTCACCGAATTAAGGGAGTTTGAATTGTTGTTCTTGAATTTCTCATACACAAGTTTCAATGCTTTGGCATTTTCTTGCTTGGTTTCGGTTGTTACTGGAGGTAACGGAACCTTCAAACCCCCTAACGTTTGATCTACTACGGGATTCATATTGAGGCCCGATCCTAGAATAGCATTTATTATGTTCTGTGTGTGCTCTTGGTTAAACACTGTAATTAAAATGTTTCTTCCCTTGATGGAAGCTTGAGCGATCGAGCTGAATTTGGAGGTTTGGTTTTCCACCTCCACGTCCAAGTTATCAAATATGTTTGGATTGATTTTGCCTAGCTTTACTTCGTTCGCCTTCTTATTGAACTTCTCGAGAACCTTTTCAAATTTAGACTTGGCTTCGTCCAAGTCAATCAATTCTTCAGCTGATGCAGACACTTCTTTTGTTTCGGGCTTAGCTTTTTTTGACTCTTTCTTAGCCTTTTTTCCACCTTTTGCTAGAAAAACTGGGGAAACATGGAGTCTTCGACAGGAGATTATGTGTGCCAGGCGAGCAGCCACTAGCGGATAACTGTATAAAGGAGCTCTTAAAAGCCTTGGTAAGCTTCTGATCATTGTGTTGAGGTGAAATTTTTTCACTGCGAACCAAAAGAGAAAAGTTGCAGCCATGAGAGTTGAGCTGTGGAGAGACCCAAGAGCATAGAGGAGCATTGGATTGGCAAGCTGTGGCAGTATTGAGATAGACGAAATGGAGGATACGGTTGATTTCGAGTGGAGTGGTGACTTTGAGAACCAAGCACGGTTCTGCCAAAAGCACAGTTCTGCCAAAAGCACAGTTCTGCCAAAAGCACAGTTCCTTCACCAAGCGTACAGTGACTTCCGATACCCACGGTATAGAGTTACATTTGTAGTAGTAGGATAATTAGGCGGTTCTATACGTAACTCGGTTCTATGCACATCTCTAGAGAAGTCGAACTACACAATCTATCCAAGTCTCTTTATAACCGTTATCTACTCGCGTTCGATTGATTCCTCCATAAGGTGACGCACCAGCAAATCTCAGACGTTGCAACGTACCCGGACTCTGCGGGCCCTAGCAGGTTTCAGAAGCGTGGCTTTACCTCCAAGAAGCACCGCAACAAGTGTCCCAGCTAACCTCCCAGCTGCTGCACATAAGTCCGCTTTCGTCAAGACATGGCCCCACCTAATCCGTAACCACAGTGGTGCGCGCACACAGGGGGTGCAACCATAACCAGAGGTGTTGAGGCAGAATGTAGCCGAATACGGTAAACCTGGAGACGGCTCTTGTTATCGAAGCTACTCGGCTATACATATGAGCCAACTCCTCCAAGCTCACCCCGTAACTCCAGTACAAAATCCTGTCGAGCACTACAACCACAACCCATGGTTCTTCTCCTGGTGATTTATTTTTTATCCGATCATAACCCCAGTATCTAATCTGCAAAATCGAAATCGCCCACTGTCTCGGATGTTGGTAATCGCACAATTACCACCACTTCTATCAGCAGTATCTCTATTTGCGAGTGCGGCCTTGACCCCAGTTTAAGGCCTGAAACCCCCCGGAAACTCCCCTGGTGGTCACAGAACTCGCCTCTCTCCATCCCCCAGGCCCGACCCAGCTTCCTCCCAAACCTCCCTCGTCTGAGGTGACAGCCTCCATATGTAGTCCTGTACATACTCCAATTTTCACCACACATTTTTTACAGATAAAGTGACCCATTCTGTGCGAGTCAAAAAAAGTTATCCGATTTTTATAATAAAAAACTTATAATTACTAAAAGTTGTAACCACTGAAGGTTTAGTTTTTCGGCCACTTCAAAAGCACATTCAACAACATTGCCGGTGCTCAATAGTCTTGTTTGCCACTCTACCTCCCCGTGTATTTCCTCGTGCCTGCAACCTTTGTCGCAATTCCCCAGCACCGCCTGTCTTATCACCCGTCTAATCAGTAGCCTCAATTCCCAGTGCCTGAATGTCGAACATATTGGAAGATCCACAATTGGATTTGAATATCTCGTCCAACATCAACAACGACCACATGACGTTGCTAGATCCGACTCTCGACTACCTTGAAGCCAACCCATTTGACGGACCTGCCTCGTTGCAAGACTACAACGATAACACCTTGACGGACTCCAATATCACCTCCAACACAACCCCCGAGTTCAATTCGCCCAACGACGCAAACTACGTCGTCAACTACAACTACCGGACCTCCCAGGGCCCTGGCAACTACTACGACTATGCTAACTTCAATGGGTTCAAGAGCCATGTGAAATCCCTGAGCTTCAGTCTTCCCGACAAGTTGAACTTGCTTTCTCTACAGAACGTCAGCCAGGACAGCTCCAAATCGCCCAGCCCCGAGTTCATCTACCACAATGCCAAAGACGACCACGACGACCGGACAATCAACCCAAAGCAGTTGTTCACGGTGACGTCTTCTAAGGCCAGTAGCACCATCAGCACTGCCCCGGTTTCGGCCAATACCTCCAGCATTAAGAACAACAAGAGAAAGAGCGTGGACCACGAAGAGACGCTAGTTTTCGACAACTTAAGTCTGCCGGCCTACAAGCCCACAGAGGCCACCAAGAGAGACGACAAGCGGGACTATATCTTACCGTCCTCGTCCTCCTCGCCCAACTTGTCGACGTTCTTCAGCCAATACAACCAGAGAGGTTTCGATGTGGATTTCAAGATGAACAACGAGTGTTTCAATGCCATTAAAATGTGGCTTAACAACAACGATCTCAGCAACGAGGTCAACAACGAGATTCTCATCAATCCCACCGGGATAATTAAGAACAACATAGCGGCATCAAAGAGAAGAAACTCCATTCAGGCCATGAATCCGGTTCTGGCCCCAGTGACTCCTGCTGTTGAAAGACGTAAGAGACGAAAGTCGACCAACTCGAACTCCAGTGTGTCTGAGTTCAAAAACTCTCTCTTCAGCTTGGAAGATACCGAGTTTTCTCACGAACCTGAGCTGGCTTCGAGGTTGTCGCCCCAGCAGAAGCCGTCTGCGGAAATGCCCCAACAACCATCGAACGGCAGCAACTCATCTTTCACCAATCAACCCGGCAGTGCAGGCACTGAAGAAGAAGGAGGCAAGCCGTTTCCTTGCCCTGAGTGTAACAAGCAATTCAAGAGATCCGAACATCTCAAACGTCATATCCGCTCGGTGCATTCCAATATCAGGCCGTTCCACTGTAAGTACTGTGAGAAGCAGTTCAGCCGGTCGGACAATTTGGCCCAACATCTCAAGACTCACTACAAGTTGAATCCTAACGGAACCACTTCCATTATCTACGGAAATCCTAATCTTCATAGTCGTGGTGGTCGTAGAAAGAATAGCTCCAGTTCCAATGGGGTTTCGGGAAGCATGGCCTCTCAATTGAATGGGTCTGCTTCTTCTCCGTCTGGGTCCAGTACTGGTACTGCCAGATAGGAGATACTCTTTTACGAATGTATAGTGAATGCATATGATCTTTGTATATTTTCATGCATTGTTTGATGTCTACTCTGTCGCTTGGCTCTGTAGTAAGTGAATGGTCCAGGAAACTACTACTGGTACCACAGTACAGATACGTGAAGGTACTACCTGGCAGAGCTGCCCAAAACGCTAGCAATGAGCTGAAGTCCCCCAGCTGTTCTTTACACTTTGGTTCCTTATACTTTGGTTCCTTATACTCTCGTTCCTTATACTTTGGGGTTCTTGGTCTGAGTTGTTGGAGGTGTTTGTTGTCAACTTCAAGGAAAATTGGGTAGCACGAAACGTGTTGTTTGAATTAATATTTAGAAGGCTCTGTTGCATCTAGATTGTAAAGTAATTGAAGTATAAATAATTAGACTACGGTACTGATGAAAACGTGACCGTGAGGACTGGAGGATTTCGGGGCCGTCCAATTGTCGAGAAAAAGCCGTGGTAAGATCAGCTTTAGTAGAAAGCAAGTTGATGATATAGACGACCACAATCACAACCTCGGGACTATGTAAGTAAGCACTGCGTACTATCAAAAATGAAAGAACTATGGGTCTCAGCCATTGAAGGGTTTCGACGGTGCAAGAATTTCCATAGAAGCTGCACTGCCGGCCAGTAGGCTACGTGCAAGCAAAGTACCTGAACCATCATAAGTCTTCAGAGCATTCTACCACGGTTGACTAGTTCTTATTTAAAGTTTGTAGTTTTGCAGTTGTGTTCAGCAATACGAATGAACATGATCAAATTCCAATACAATGAAGCTGGCTTTTACAATTCTCTACTTCATCCAACGCCACACCAACAATACTTGTGCCTGGTTAAATGCTAACCAATCGTGGTAGCAGACCAGTTGCATTCTCGGGTATCATCTCCTGCACATAATGCTCTAAACTAAAATTGCCTATCAAGATAAGGGTCGTGCACGGCCCTGCTACTATTGGACCAGTATGGGTCCCGTACTGCAACGTCAGAGGTACTGTGGTCCCCGGGGCATGGCACTGTGTGCCTTGCGCTCCCTGAACCACACTACTGCTCTAGAATCGGTATCTGCGCAATGACATCACATGTTTGCAACTGTTTGGTCAGTTTGCTAATGTTTAGGTTGCAAGCAAACGTAAAACGCATCACCCAATCACATAATTGAAATTCCACAGAAGCCACTTTGAAGGAAACAATCTCAAGTTACGTGACCCCCCAACCTTCTACAGCCGTTCAAGGGTCCTTTAGTCCAATTATTCTCGAGAATACGTTCCCAGTGTCCCACACCGTCAATGTGGCCCCATATGGTTACCGCATCCGACTACAACCTCCACCCTCTCGTACCCAACTCTCAAATTACCACCTACTCGCCCCGAACCTCTCTCGACTGCTTGCCCCCTACATCCACGCTGTTCATCACCACAAGCTTTATAGCAAACCTGCAGCCGGACCAGTGCTTGCTGTCTCAATAGTTTGTGGTTGGTGCACGATAACCTCTCGCTCACTTTTAATTTTGATGATGAAATTTCAATCCCCCAAATTGCTGTTCTGCTTGTACTTAAAGTTCCAGTTAACACTAACACAGCAACAGGTACATTTCCCACGTCCACAGACCGCTTCCTTGGACTATCAATTATCCGTGTACGCCATCAATTCCCCCAATTCGCTACTCTTCAATTGAAGGAAATATCCCCCATTTCAAGTGTTTCCCCCTGCTAAGAACCAGTACGAGCATTAAATATGTCCCATTCTATTTACCAGACAAATGGTAAGCCGTTGTCCCAGCAGGCTATCTACCAGCAGAAGTTGAAGCAAGGTATCTATAACTCCCCTGGAGTTCCTAGCATTGGTGTCAACTCCAATGCTTCCGATACAGCTGCTTTGTTGGCAGCATCCTCTGACTTGACTGTCAAACCAAGTTACGAGAGAACGGTTGCTCCAGAAGCTCAAGAGGCCGCTTTGGCCGCCAAGTTGGAAAAAATATACCAATGGTCCAGAAACGTCGACAGCAATGCGGCTTCAGCTGCTTCGGCTGGCTTGAATGACTATTCCAAAAGACTGAACACCGTTTCTTCCACCACTACCTATCAAAGTAGCAGTTCTCAGTTGGGAGTTTCAAGCACCTTAAAGGGTAGTTCTATTTACAAGGCTGCCAACGAGAACTCGGCCTCCACCATGACATCGAGAACTGATCCAGATAAGAACCATAGGCACGGGTTATTGCCTAAAGGTGCTAGTGGCCAGTTCAACATAGACAAACTTAGTTCATTGGCCAACGCCAACTCTACCAAAACTATGGATTCTAGAATCAACCCTACTTTGAACGTAAGTAGGAGTGGCTTGGCAAGAGATGAAACCAAGTCTTTCAAGGCTGGTGATATTAGTGGTCAATATTTATTGAGTGCTGCCAATGAAAAGGCCCAAATCAGATTGAACAGTTTGTCGGCCATAAGAGATCCTCAAAATTTCAAGTCCCAAGCCCAAGCTTATGCCAATGCTTTGACTATTGCTCAGCAAAGAAGTAATGAAAGAATTGCTCAAAACAAGAAAGGGCTTATTGACTTGGGTGGTGGTTTAACCGTGACCCGAGCTGAATTAGACGCTATGGCTTCATTGATTGTGCAACCTGTCTTGTCGGACATTGACTCCAAAGCTAAGTTGCAGAGAAACAACGACAAGATCAACAAAGAAAAGAAAATCGAAGCTATCAAGGCCCACGATAGGGCTAAACGGGAGGACTATGCTGCCAAGCAGAAAGAAAAGGCTGACTTAGAACAGGCTAGGAAAGAGAGAGTAGAAGCCAATGAAAAGGAAAAGGTCATCAAAGACACCGATTTCGAAGAATATCAAAAGGAGGAACAGAAGAAAATTGATGCCAAATTGGCCGAATTGAAGGAACAAGAGGAAAAACATGCTGCAGCAAAAGAGGAATTATTGACGCAAAAGCAGGCTAACCAAGACCAGATTGATAACGAAGAACAAGAATTGATCAGTTCTAGAAAGAAGGTCTTAGATGATATGCAAGCTGAAAGGGACGAAGAAATAGCTCCACTCTTAGAAGAGTTGAAGGTGGAAACTGGAAAGTTGACTGAGTTGACTGACGCCAAAACCGAATTGGATGAAGAGGTGTCCAAGTTAGCTTCGTTGAACGAAGAGTACACCAACAAAATCAAGGAATTGGAACAACAATTGCAAGAGGTTGAAGAAGACATCGAAGTGAACACTAAGAATTTGGAAGAGTCTACTAACAGGTTGGAAGAAACCGATAAGGAAGTTAAAGAATTGCACCAGTCTACTGAAACTGAGCTCAGCCAAATCGATGAAGAGCACAAGAAGTTGGATGAGGACCTTGAAAGCTTATCTAAGACCAAGAAGCAACACTTGGCTGACAAGACAAAACAAAAGTCAGAAATCAAAGAGCAGCTTGCCACTAGAGTAGAGGAAGAGCACAAGATCAACAAGGAATTGCCAGAGCATTTAAGAAAGGACGTCAACGAAAAGAAGTTAGTCGACACCTCATCGATATTTTCTGACGAGCCAGCTCCTGAACCTGAAGTGAAGGCTGAAAAGAAGGTCGAAAAGCCGTCTGCCGTTTCTGTCTCTCCTAAGAAGAAAGACAAAACCTCTAGAATCAAGAGACTTTCCAACCTCTTCAAATCCAAGCCATCCCCATCTCCAAACAGATCCCCTATGAAGGATCTGGATATCAAGAAGCCAGAAGCTTCTAAAGCGTCAGTAAAGAAGGATCCAACCGATGTCAAGTCCCAAAAGACCACGCATAGCTACGATGGATATGAAGAAGAGGTTCCCGAAAAACAAGGAGGCTTGTTCAAGGAAGAGATCTAACATGTCTCTGACTAGCCCTCAGCCTCAATGTCAATCAATCGCTACTTAACTTCTACATTCCCTTTTTTTATATTTGTTGTTTTTTAATACTGTTTCGAAATGTTTTGAACACCAAAGAGTTCCAGGTGATTTCAAGTGTACTTTGACCAACTACCACTCTGCGGTAGTACTCATTTTGAAAAGTTGTTTTATTCTACTGTGTATGTTTTATTATTTTGTATAGATAAATATTCGCACCAAAATTCTGTGAAGAACTCACTCTAGTACAGTTTATGATGTTGGCTTCGGGCTTTAGCAGCTTCAAGATAAATGGAGCCAGTGAGGAATACAAGCAGAGACGTAGAAAGCAAATGGTACTCTTTTTTTCGGCTGCCGGAGTGACCATATTGGCGTCCAGGTTCGCCTACAAGTCGACCATCACCAGGCAGTTTCTTCCCACATTTTTCCAAGGAAACCACTCGCCCCCCACGGGCTATAACTTCACGGCAGATGCTGCGGTTGCTGTGGGAACAGGGACTTTGTTGGCCAGCTCCGTATCTTCGATGTTGATATTCGGTACATGTTGGATTATCGATGTGAGCACATTCAAAGAGTTCGGGTGGAAAATGAAGAGTTTAATGGGAGGTGATGAGAAAATGAGGCAGTTGGCTCTCCAGCCCATGGACGAAGAGAGTGCCACCATTCAGGACGGACTTAACGACCTTTTAGAGGGCAAATATGACGACCTTGACGAACAGCCATCGCAGTAACTATCACCACGTTTGGAGCAACACACCCTCAACCCCAACCCCCAACCCCCAACATACACGTACCACCACACATAGAGATCTGCCTCCTTATCCACCGTCTTATACTTGTAAATACACAAACACCTAAACTATCGTAGCCCAGTTAGTTTTCAAGTGAAAAGTCCTGCATAATGTCTCACCATCTTCTCGTCGCTGCTGGCTGAAATCGAAAAGGTTACCAAAGGGATATTTCAGTTGAAACTGGAAAACTGTGATAATTGCTGATCTGACACTCGGAATGTCTACATCACATCTGAGCTTTTCTGGGGGCATACCACGAAGCTTGGCGGATAGATCACGGGTGCCTGGGGCTCGAAGTTCCCGGCCTCAATCCAGAAGACAATCGTCGTTGCACTCTGGGGCCGTGTCCAGAGATGAGCCTGGGGATGCTTTACATTTGCCCAGAGCAACCGTGACAAAGAGAAGGTTCAAGCCTGGAACCAAGGCCATAAGAGACATTCGAAAGTTTCAGAAGAGTACAGACTTATTGATAAGAAAGCTTCCGTTTGCTCGGTTGGTGAAGGAGATTGCCGAAAACTTTATCGGCACCAATTATGGTATCAGATGGCAGAGTAATGCGGTTCTAGCGTTGCAGGAAGCATGTGAGGCATATCTTGTGCACTTGTTGGAAGACACCAACTTGTGTGCTATTCATGCCAAAAGAGTCACAATTATGCAGAAGGACATCCAATTGGCGAGGAGAATTAGAGGCCACATATAATGTGTTACGAAGGAAAAGTTTAACAGAATAAAGCCATATTCTGTGATGTAATATTAGCTACTTTGCACGAGGACAGCTCGGTTTATTTTATAGTTCTATTTGTATATGTAACTTCAATAGAAAGTCTGAATGTTGAGTGTAAATGCGCCTACTAAAAAACTTCCCACGGCCAGGGGCTGTATTAGGGCCAGAAATTGAGGCACCGGGCTCAACTAAGTCCGTAACACGGCCAATCAGCTTATCGTAGCTTGTTTGGTGTCCCAGTGCTTCACAATGCCCTGTGCACAAATAGGCAGGCTCTGATTCACGCAAGAAGAGATTCACACACACACACAGCCAAGAAGGTGTGCCCTTACCTACACTGTTCTAGGGTAACTCAAGAGACGCTTACCATCCATTTTTAGTTACTTGAAGACTCTAATTAGTGTAGTATCAAATATATTAGCCAGCACAAAGGCAATCTCAGCTTATAATTTCGCTCCCCCGCTGTGCCACCGCATCACATCAGACCAGCAACTGCCCATCCACATCCCTCAAGACAATATGACATTCTCTCCGAGTAAGGTATGCAAGTAATTAATGTTACAATTTCCTCATTGGGAAAAATAAAAAACACTCTTATTAGGAGAAACAATAACCACGAACAGAGACAATAGGATAGATATTGCCATTGGTTGACGAAAATGTTACCGTCATCTACACTAGAGTGTTTTTTTCACATTGGAGCTGTTTGAAAAGTTACGTTTATTACTATCGATTTAAAAGGCTACCTTTATCGCCAAAAACTTTCTACACGAAAGCACCGTCGTTACTATCACAACCATTTGCGTGTCGTGGCGTAATTACAAATTGTTAACTTCCTTTATTACTCTCTAATTAAGGGATCATGACAGCTGTGGCCACCAAGAAGAAGTTGGTGTACAAACAAGATCCCGATGGGGTGTTCCGCCTAAAGAAATTGGGTGAAGACGACAGGCTTTCCACGAAATCCGACAAAAGAACCGTTGACGATTACTTGAATGATTTGATCACTTGCACTTATCAGGTAGTCGACCCCCATAAGCCTGTATCTCCAGCCCAGCCTGAACATATCCTGTCCCAAGATGACCTCGTTGCTCAAGAACGTCCCGAACTCAGACCCATTAACACCAACACTCCAGCTCCCAGAAATGCTCATAATGTGAACAGTAAAGCTGCTGCTGCTGCCGCTTACTCTTCTCCAGAAATATCGCCTGTCAAGGAGAAGTCACCTACCAAAGATGTCACTCTCGGCTTGAACATAGCCTTTCCTTCATCACCTGAATTGCATACTGGACAGCATCTGGTACAGTCACCAACAGCCCACTCCAAAACACCATTTAGTCTCCCATTCACCGTATCATCCTTCCCCCACTCCAGTATGTTCCATGTACCCAGTTTTGCATTGGGGCTAGTAGTCGCCATAGTCGTGAACAGAACCTCCACCTACATTCTCCAGTACTCCAAAGTAGCCTTTGACTACGCCAAGATCGGCCTTATTTGGGGTGTTATTTTGGGTGCCATTGGCTGGTACGCAGGAGTCGTCAAAGTCCAAGAATTGGCTGCTTTGAAGTCAACTTTCGCTTCTTTCACAGGAAGATTGAAAGGGTCAGGGCCTCCACCTGCATTTCCCACTGCTGACGCTTCGATGGAACTCCCAGAGCCTGGCTATTTTGCTGAGCACAGCCATGATATGGGCCATCACACCATTGATGACTACATAGAAGACTCCCCTCCTCCAGTTCAAAGACCACACTCAAATAAATCAAGGTCTAGGTCTAAAACTCGGCCTGAGGCCAGAGATAGCAGGAGAAGTACCGTAACCAACATAACTCCTTACAAGCCCCAAGCAAGGCCGGAATATGCTGGAGAAAGATCTCCCAGCGTACCCACTTTACCCAGCTACGACCGTCTGGCCGCTCCTAAAATCAACCGTTTGAACTCAGCGGCCGACCCCAAATCAAACTACTCCCGATTCGTCGACAGAACCAGAAAGAGCTACCATAAAAACTCCCATTCCCTTGACTCTTTTGATTCTGCCAACTTGAGGAACTCCCCAATTGCATACGCCCATGCCAATGTTCCCTTGCCCTCTTTGCCTGACGAAGACTTGCCGTTTGTAAATGAAGTCAAACTCATGTCCAGACACGGTGAAGAACATGCAGACGAAGAGTACGACGAAATTCCCGAGTTGCCAGGGTTTGGTATCAAGAGACAAAACACTACTGCATCCAAGAAATCCGTCCTCGGCACCAGAGCAAACTACAGTAAGTTCTTGGAGAATGCCGAATACTCGGACTACGACTAACCTTAATACGATCATCCCAACCTCTCTTCATATATAATGTACAGATTTTGCAGCAATTCCAAAGGTGTGCGTTTGTCAAGTTAATTTTTCAACTCGCACTTTGAGTTTTTTCAGTTCGATAAACAATTGTTTTAAACCTCCAAATGCCATTATATAGAGAAGACAACTTCTTGGTGGTTCACGCGGGAAGTGAACATACATTGTTCCTGTTTGGCTTGCAAGATTCTTTGAGCCCACCAGAGTACAAGATTCCCTCGGTGGTGTATCAGAACCCGGTGACAAAAGAGTACAAGGCCAAGAGAGACCCCCAATCTATTGAAGAGTTGACGGAGATTCACCCCATAAAAGGAGGTAAAATCGTGGACTTCGAAGCCTTCAAGAGCTTGCTCAAGATCGTGCTACACAGCATCATTGCCAGTAACCCTATTGTCACCATTAACCAGATTCCTTTGTTGTTGATTGTTCCCTCGTTGAGCTGGTCAAGATTGCAGATAGAGTCGGTCACCAAATACGTGGTGGAGTCGTTGGAGTTTTCTGCGTTCAATATCTTGGACTTGGCCATTGCAGCCAACTTTGGTACCGGCAGTGGAACCAGTTCCTTGGTGGTCAATCTTGGCAAAGATGCCACTCAAGTGTCTGCTATTGTGAACTGCCAGAATATCAAATTTGCCAGCAGGTCCTTGGATGTGGGCGGCGACCTCATCAACCAAGAGTTGGCCAAGCTATTGCCAGATCTTAGTGCTAAGCAAATTGAGGCTTTGAAGACATCGGATATCTTTGAAGTGGTGGTTAATGACGACGAGTCATTCTACTCCAGAAGTGACTTAAAACAGCCAGAAGACGATACCTTCGATGTTGCTAAGATAGTGGTGGAAGGAGAAAACGGGGCTGTGGACACCAAAGCTGAAGAAGAGTCAGAAGAAAATAAGCTTCCAAATCAGCGGTTAGAAAAGAACTCTTTTGTCGACCCAGATACAAATGAAAAAATCGTCATTGGTAAAGAAAGATTCCAGGGTACAGAGAAGTTGGTAGGTATATTGTCCCAGACAATCTACAAAGTGTTGGAAGAAATCCCCGACTTGGAAAAAAAACAAGAATGCTACAACAACTTGATTTTCGTGGGCTCTACGTTCAAGATTCCCGGCTTCAAGGACGCCTTACTCACAAAACTCTACGAAGATGTGTTGATTAGAACCCCCAGTCAACAAGCTGCTAACGAGGCCAGCGGAGTCAACTCTGCCATTGCGGCCTACCAGCAAGCCGAAGAAGTGGCAGAGGCTGCAGAAGGCGAGTTTGTGATAGCTCAAGTCCCCACCTCCATAAGACCCGCCAAACACCCCGAATACTTCCCAGAGTGGAAGAAACCCAAAGAATTGGGAGGTTCCTGGGAAAACGTCTTCTTCTTGGGTGGACAAATCTATGCCAAACAGATTTTTGGAGGTAACACAAACTCCAACGGTGAGTTCTTTGTGGACTCCTCCGTCTACGCCGAGTCCGGCCCCCAGGCCATCTGGAACGCCGCTATCTAGAATGTATAATTAAATATCCAAAACTATCCTGATAACCAAAACGCGAATAATTTTCAGTCGCGTGAAGAACTTCTGTATGCTTAGAGTTCTCTCGAGTCTAAGGTACAGAATAACAGCAAGAAGTCTCATAATGGCGCAGCAGCAATCAATAGCGAAGTTCTTCTCGTCCAAAGCAGACTTGGGGAAAAAGGTCGTTCTGCCCGTGGAGAAGAGATCTCTTTCTCCGGCAGCAGACTCCAACCCCAAGAGAAGCAAAACTGATGATGCGACCTCTAGCGATAACACGGATCCCATGAGCGAAGGGGAACTGAAGGCCAGCGTGAAGGTGGAGGCAGAGAAGCTAATTGAGCTTTCCAAGAAGGAGCATGCTGAACACAAGAACGACAAGGTAGTGGCTCAGAATGGGTCCTCCAAATTGCCCTATGCAAAGTTATCGTCGGTATTTGAGGAAATCGAGGCTGAATCTGGAAGACTCAAGATGATATCGATCATCTCCGAATTCTATCTTGAAGTGTTGGAGCAGTCCACGGTAGATAAGTTGGTTAAGATCGTGTACTTGTCTATCAATAGGTTGGGTCCAGACTACGAGCCTGACTTGGAGCTTGGGTTGGGCGAGACTTTGTTGATCAAGGCCATCAGCGAGTGTTACGGGCGATCTGCCAGCAAGATCAAGCAGGACTACAAAACTTTTGGAGACTTGGGTTTAGTGGCTCAACAGTCAAGGTCTGGCCAGCCAACTATGTTCAAGCCCCAGTCTCTAGATATCGATCTTGTATTTGACAGTTTGTCGAAAATTGCAAAATCTACTGGCAAGGACTCACAAACGAAGAAAATAGGCCTCATAAATAAGTTGTTAACGGCCTGTGAAAGAAAGACCAATGAAGCCAAATTCTTAATAAGGTCCTTAGAGGGTAAACTTAGAATAGGGTTGGCTGAGAAAACGGTGTTGATTGGGTTGGCACAAGCTTTCTTGAACTACGAGAAGGTCAGCATGAATCCTGAAAACGTCACCAAAGCAGAGGATATTATTAGAGAGGCGTTCTCATTGATACCAAATTACGAGATCATAATAAAAACTGCTTACGAACATGGTATCTTCAATTTGTTGGAGCACATCCATTTGACGCCTGGTATTCCCTTGAAGCCTATGTTGGCCAAACCAACCAAGTCCATATCAGAGGTCTTGGATAGATTCCAGGGCGAGGAATTCACTTGTGAGTATAAGTATGATGGAGAGAGAGCCCAAATCCATTTGTTAGAAGATGGCTCCGTGAGAATATACTCTCGTAACTCGGAAGATATGTCTCAAAGGTATCCAGATTTGATTACTATTATTAAGGATTTTATTAAGGTTCAAGAAGACTCTGATGCAATACAAATAAAACTGTTAATTCTTGATTGTGAAGCCGTGGCCTGGGATAGACTGTCAAACAAAATTTTACCGTTCCAAATATTATCTACTAGGAAGAGAAAGGATGTCGATGAGAAGGATATCAAAGTTCACATTTGTTTGTTTGCTTTCGATGTCTTGTACTTCAATGGAGAATCAGTTGTAAATAAGACGTTATCTGAAAGGAGAGAAATCATGTTCAAGAATTTGAAGTTGATTGACGGTAAGTTCAACTTTGCAACTTACAGGAACTCCTCAAATCTTGACGAATTACAGCTGTTTTTGGATCAGTCAGTGAAGGACAGTTGTGAAGGATTAATGGTCAAAATGTTGAATACCAAGGAATCTTATTACGAGCCATCGAAGAGATCAAGAAATTGGCTTAAGTTAAAGAAAGACTATTTGGCAGGTGTTGGAGATTCATTAGACTTGGTTGTTGTAGGGGCTTATAATGGAAGAGGTAAGAGAACTGGTAATTATGGTGGGTTTCTCTTGGCTAGTTACAATGATGATACTGGCGAATTTGAAACTACCTGTAAGATTGGTACTGGATTCTCTGATGAAGATTTATCGAATCTTTACAACAAATTGAAGCCTACCGAAATTTCACAACCCAAGAGTTCATACGTGTTTGACTCAAGCGCTTTACCGGATGTATGGTTTGAACCAACTACTTTGTTTGAAGTTTTAACCGCTGACTTATCGTTGAGTCCTATCTATAAAGCTGGACATCAGGAATACTCCAAAGGTATCTCATTAAGATTCCCGAGATTCTTGAGAGTCAGAGACGACAAAGGAGTCGAAGATGCCACTACCTCTGAACAAGTCATTGAATTTTACTCTAAACAAGCCAATGTTCAATCTTGATCATTTTCCAGAGAATAAGAGGGTTATCACAATTTTGTGGTATTTAATGATATTCATAATAAGTTAATAATGCATACATATTATAATGCAAAGTCAATCGAGCTTTTCCTTCTCATCCCACTTTTCTCTCATCTTTAATCTGATCTTGTTGGTTAATGTTTGATGCAAATCTGAGGGTGTTCTCTTGTGACCAAAATTCAACTCCAACTGGCTTGATGCTCTGGATATGGCATAATCATCTGAGTCCACACTGGGGGTCATAATAGAGTTCTGATTCTCGTGAAGTTGATAGTCACTAAACATTGGAATATTTGTCAAAGAATGTTCAGAATTCAATAACGATACACCATCAGAAATTGATGAGGACGATGAGAATTGGGAACTCAAGGAAGTTGAGGAGTTGGAGTTGGAATTGGACGAGGAATCTTTTTTTTGTTTCTTACGATTCTTCAATTTCATCGTTAATTTGTCCTCTTCTTCATCATTCATTTCCAATAAGTTGAAATCCTGTGGGAACAACTTCCATCCGAATTCATCAACAATCTCTGTGATTTCTTCAGTCAATTCGGTTCTGAGATCCCTTAATTCTCTGATTGATGATCCATCAGTTAACGAGAGGTACAAAGGTCTTAAACTCTTGAAAATGTCCAAACCTTGTTCACCAGTTAACAAAGCTGCGTATGTGATCATGACGTTAAAGCAGTACAATATAACCCACAATTTGAAGGTACCAAAGTTAAGTAACAGGTACTTTCTGGTAAGGAAGACACCCACTGTGGCATAGAAACTGTAGAATATTGGGGCAATCACCAAACTAACCAATATCTTCCACGTTGCGACGACATCGTTTCCTTTGATTTTGACCATTGAGTTAGCCAATGCAGCTTGCTGTTTCTGTTTTGAAATAATTTTAGCAATCAAAAACACTGGAGAAAATAGTATTGCTCCAGGCAACGCCAATACGAAGAGGAATACCAACTTCAACGACCTATAAATCAAAATTCCTAGACTTCTGAACTTACTCTTTTCGTCGAAATTTTCAAGAAGATGGTCAGGCAAATGTATCTGGTCCAATCTTTTATTGTATTCCAAGATTTTGACCTTCAAATTCTGTATCCTTGGTTCATGTTCATACGTCTTATAACCATACACTAATCTTCTGTTCATCTCTATAACCAAAGGAAGCGGTAACCTGGCGGCAAAGTGGTTGGCATACAATCTTCTGGCGGCTTGCACAACCATCAAAGTTTCGAAAGAGTCACAGGTAACAGTGACTGCTCGCAACCCGTCAGTAATTACATCCAACAACTCTTTAACGGCTGCCCTGTTGGTTTCTGGATTTTGGTACCTCTGGACCAAATCTTTGGAAATCTCTATGGGATTACCGTATTCAATCACAGCTCTACTTCTGAACTTATGAGCATTGAAATAGTTCATCCCACATGGAACAATTTTCACATCGCAGTCGGGATAGTTGGACATGGCACCCAATGCCATGATAGCAACACCAGCCTTGATAGGCAACAAGTCTGTTCGATCATGCGACCCTCCCTCAGGGTAAATACCAATACAATTGCCGTGAGACAAATGGCTAAATACTTTTTGGTAAACTTCGTTCTGGTCAACTTTGTGTGCATACTTGAATTCGGCACCATGTCTCAATAAGTTCACTATCTTCTCAGTGTCCTTGAAGGGTTTTCTGATAACTATGTGGTCATCGTCGATAACTTCAAGGACCTCTGATGCTCCTAGGGAACGTGGTAACGCCAAAAGACTCTTGGGCACTAAGTACTGGGTGAAGTAGGTATTTCTGCCTGTCACCAAGCAAGCATCTTTCTGGAAATCAACAAATATTTTGCCCTTGCCAGGGATCAAATTATCCTGTGGTCTTTCCACGGGTATAGATAGTTGACACTTGGACATCATGCCGATGATTTTCAATCGGTAAGACTTCGCTGCTATAAGAAAACTGATCCGCCTCCCACTAACTTTTTTAACTTGATTCATCAAGATCACTGGATCAACAAATTGATTTGCATGGGGAGCTCCCACGAAAATCACCGGACCAGTTCTTGGGATTTTGAACGCACCCCTTGATCTGATTTCCCGAAAGAAACAGTCAAAAGTTACATTCAACACCCAGAGCAAGGTATCGTAAATTACCAATCTCCACCATGGAAACTGGCTATACTCAGACATCTCTTAAAACACGATACGGAAACACAATGAGAACTGACAATGTTAGGAGCAGTACTTTCGTCGTTGTAGAAAGAACAATTTGTCGATCTCTGTCGAGGTGCTTCTGGAAAACGATGCAGTTGTTGGTTGGGTTAAAGGAACCTCGATAAAAAATTGAGGAAACTTGAACGCCCAATCGGGCAAGTTAGAGATGCGCTCTCCACCACACACCCGGATTGAGAAGTGAGTTGTTAGGTTAACTATGTACATACAGAATTACGCAACAGACGTTGTGGTCCCGGCTGGAGTTTAGTTTAAATCTTGAGGTTCTTTGTACCTTCCTCGACCCGGGAATTTCTTCTTCTTTCGACGTCCCAGTTGTACAATCGAGCAGTATTGACTTCCATGGTGGTGATATTCTCTTTCAAGAACACCAAGTCCTCCTTGATGATACTCACCTGCTCCTTGTTATTTTTCAATCTCTCCTCCAACAATTGCACCGCTTCGTCCAAGGGGTATTCCAACATCACCTCGGCTCCAAGCCATAAATAAACAGAATCCAATTTCTCTGTGTCTATGGTGGCTTTGGTGTATAACGTGTCGTTCAATTCGTAGTTTGTCTGTATGGTCTTACCATCGTCGTCGTCGTCGTCAAGATCATCGTCATTGGCACTCTTCTTCTGTTCTATGAACTTTATAATGTCCAAATTCTTTTCAATGTCGGGAATCTTCACGTTCAAATCATTCAATTGGTTTCTCTTGGAGAGTTCCATGTACTTATATTGCTGTAAACGGTCTTGAAATGCTTGCATCACCTTTTCGAAATCGGTTTCAACATCCTTAACAAAATTTTCCACCTTATCGATAAAGGGTGCCTCAGGGATTCCCCGGGGATTGGCCTTGTCGGTCCTAAACAAGCAGGTTAGTTGATTCGTTTTGTGGGACGATGTGCCTGGTATGTGCACCCCTGAAGTGTGCTGTGTTTGTACTTACTTTAGTATTTCCATAGTGATGCTTGGTCGACAAAAGTTTTGATAGAGAGAATCGCGATTTTCACAGAATGTTGTACTTGGAATGCCATGATCAAGTTGCTGATGTTTATGAAAGATTATAATGCGCAGATGTCTATTTACTTTTCTCACTAAAACCCATGAAGTATCTTTCTCTAAAGTTCTTAATATGGTTTTCTTTCAACCCGTTTCTGGTGACACCCACGTACTCATCATCTCTCTTAACGTACACCAATAACCTCCTGGACCATTTATGAAACTCTTGCTCCAAGTTGTACAACAATTCAAGGTTTTGGTGTTGAGGTATTTGGTTGATTTCAAAGTCGTCGTTTGCAGTTGGCATCCAGAATGCAAGTCTACCTCCAACTGGTAACCTGTTAGCAGAGAAGTGGAGTAGATCATCAAGTAAGTTGGACAATTCGTAGGGTTTTTTAGGAGGAATAAAATCTCGCCTCAAATGTGCCTTTTCACCATCTATGACGACGTTTTCTCTTCCGGCAGCCTTTTCTTCGTTCTTGGCCCCGCAGACTTTCAAGCCTTCTCTGACACCGTAGGGAGGATCGCAAACTATGGTGTCTATGGGGAAGTCTGTCCGTAAAGCATTATTAGTGAAGTCCATGGTTAGTGTATCAATGAAGTTGGTGGATGTTCCATATTGCTTGAAGTTCAGTTTAAGGTTACACTTGTCACCTTTTCCCCTCAATATACGAACGTCTATATCGGATCCAATGGTCAACCCACCAAAATTGGCGGCTGCCACCAAAAACGACCCAGTGCCGGTAAAAGGGTCATACACCATCTTATTTTTGTCGACCTCTGCTATATTACAAGATACCAATGCCAACTCTGCGTCAAATGAAGTGGTCCCAATGAACTTTCTTCTCCGCAAATCGTATTTATCCAATACATTGTTGGTTCTAGCACTCAATTGGATTTGTCTTCCCAACCATAATCTCTTGGGCTCGGTAGCTTTTTCCATCCCCGTCACTTCGTACTCCTCAAGGATCGTATATATTTGGTCGGGGTTCTTCATGCGCACAGGGCCTTCGAAGGCCATAAATGCAAACGACTCTATGATTTCGAATCTCTCGGGGTTTTCTCTTCTCCCCATGTACCCTTCAAATTCGAACTTGAAAGTGCCTTTTTTGAATGTCTCAAACTTATCAGACGACTTCTGTTTGACATTTTCACGCATCTCATCTAGCGTGGTACCCATTCCCCATAATTCGTAGATTCCCTTACTCAATACTGCTCTTTCAAGCACTTGTCTGGCTTGGTCGTCATTCTCTAACAGCACAATAAGAAACGGAGTGGAGGGATCGTGGTGCAGGAGATCGAGACTAATCCCATGGAGGTGGGCGAGGGACTCCAACTCGGCTTTACGAAACTCGGGGTATGCTTGTGCAAAGTAAATCAAGTATTCCTTCATGCTTATTGAAAATTTATCGAGATGATGAGATTGACTGCAAAAAAAAATATGCTCCACATGAATTCGAGAAAGTAGCATAAATGGTGGTCCGAAAAAGAAGGCACCAAATACTTCACTGTTGATAAAATCGACCATACGATTATTCCCCAAGCCACTACTGCCCATGTACTGCTACCCTGGCCTGCTGAAGCATGCCCTTGCTCCCCTAGCTGCTCATCTTCACAAGAGTTTGGACGGACACGACCGCGCACAACTTCTGGCTCTTCGTCGACTGGAAATAATAACGTTTTAGACAACCCAAGTTCAACTAAAATAAAACTAGCATCAACAACCATCCTTGAAAAGGTGTATTTGTGATAATAATTTTATTCTTCCATCCAACCCAACAGCCAAGTTTGATAAATTATCGTTGTTCCGGTGATTGATCGACTTTTTTGTTTTTCCCAAGTCAGAATATTTACTATACCTACAACTTATACTAATTCCCTAGTATAAAAAGCATACGGAGTCTGTATTGCTACATAGGTATATCATCGTACATATTCCATATACTAAATACACTCACGGTCAGGTAAAGAGTACTAGCATTATACGTTTAGATTCAAACGTTACTTTCTATTTATATTGATTTTAGTCAGTTGCCCCAATAGTTACAATAACAAACCACACAGAAAAAATGTCTTCCATTGATGATGATGAAGCTCTTTTTGAGGATATCTATGGAGAAGATGAAGAAGAACCAAAGCCAACCACTGAAAAAGAAGAACTGAGGGCTACTTCGGAGTCTGCCCCAGCTTCGGATGCCAAACCAGAGGAGACAACTCTGGCTGCACTCGCTTCAGAGACTGTCACCTCAACAGAAAACGCTAACAACGGTGCCCCACCTCCACCCCCTGCTGTCAGTGCTGCCCCTATGGCTCCACCACCCCAGATGCCTCCTGTGCCTCAAATGGATTCCGCAAATGGAGGAGCTCCAGGCATGCCGGCTCCTCCAGCAGGCATGCCAGACTTCAACCAATTGCAACAACACTTTGGAGCACAAGGTTCAGGTGGAGTCCCCCCTCCTTCCGGCTCCCAATCCCAAATGATGGCTCCATCAAGTATGGGTAAGGACAGTGGAAAGATGTTTATCGGAGGTCTTAATTGGGACACCACAGAACAGGGTTTGGTTGACTACTTCTCCAAGTTTGGTGAAGTCATCGACTATACCATCATGAGAGACTCATCAACTGGAAGATCCAGAGGATTCGGTTTCTTGACTTTCAAGGACCCCAGATCTGTGGATGAGGTTGTCAAAACTGTTCATGAATTAGATGGTAAGTTGATCGATCCAAAACGTGCCATTGCAAGAGAAGAGCAAGATAAGGTTGGTAAGATCTTCGTGGGTGGTATCGATGCTATGGTGACCGAGCAAGAATTCAGCGACTTCTTTTCCCAATATGGTCATATTATTGATGCTCAATTGATGATTGATAAAGATACCGGGAGATCGAGAGGTTTTGGTTTCATCACCTATGATTCCCCTGATGCTGTTGACAGAGTTTGTGTAAACAAGTACGTCAGCTTGAAAGGAAAGTCCATGGAGGTTAAAAGAGCAGCACCAAGAGGTCAACAACAACCGGCTCAGCAACAACAAGCCCAACAACCATATGGATACAATCCTTACAATCAGTATGGCCAGTTGCAACAGCAGTATGGCCAATATGGGCAAATGGCTAACATGACACCTGAAATGGTTGACTACTGGCAAAGAATGCAACAGTGGTATATGTACCAACAACAGCAAGGTGGTGCTGAAGGTGGAGACCAATCTGAACAGCCTGGTCAACCTTTGAATCCCCAAGCTCAAGATGAGGCTAAAGAGGAAGAACAGCAACAACCTCAACAACAACAACCACAACAGCAACAACAGCTGCAACAATCTCAGTATGATGATTACTCTTATGACCAAAGAAGAAGCAGAGGCTCAGGAAATGGTGGAAGAGATGCTAATCGTTTCCCAAGAGGTCCACGGAGGGGAGGCGCTCCCTCTGGTCCTAGAGGAGGCTCAGGTGGTTCGAGAGGAAGAGGCGGTTACAACAGAAACAGAGGATATCACCCTTATAGTAGAGGTGGGGGTCAAAGTGGCAGAAGGTCATAAACTTAAAATCTAAAAGCAAAAAAATAGATATGAATTGTTCGAGCTACAAAGTGTTTATAAATACATATTTCTCACGAAACGTTATCAACGTCTCTTAGACGGCCTGGCGTTTTTGGCCCTCTTCTTGTCTTTCATCATTCTTTCTTTCCTGATTTGTGCAGTAGATTTGATTTCTTGCTGGGTTCCTGCCTTGTTGTAACCCTTGACAGACTTACCACCTTCTATAGCCTTCTCAACCTTTTGGACTTGTTTCTGGTAGTCGTCTCTGAACTTATCGGGTAACCTAGGTGCCTTATTCTGTTTGTGTTTGAATTTCTTGTTACCCAAGTTGTTCATGGAATCATCAGAGCCGCGTGTTGGGTTCAGTTTCTTCCACTCTTCGAATCTACCCGACTTATAAGTAGCAGGTATTCTTTGACCAGATTCGCTGATAATGTACTTTTTATCGGTAGACCTAGAGTTAACGTATTTACCCTTCTTTCCGTCCCATTTGTAGACTTGTGAATTGACTTGAGTTCTGTCGTCGTTGTCCAAATCAAATGTAGCACTAGAAGCGTTGTTAGCGAAACTATTACCTAAGGCCAATTGCTTGTCTTGGAGATCTGATGCTGAAGCATAGTGACTCATATAGAAGGTTGGATCCTTAAAAGATTTCTTAGGTTTCAACTTCTCACCCAAAACTTTATCACCATCTTCGAAGAATTCAAGATCTTCTTCATTGGGTCCATCTTCATTGCTTTTCTTATTTAAAATCTCGTCTTCAATATTATGACTTAAACCTGCTATCTTTTCTTTTTCTAACAAATCTCTCCTTTCTTTGGCCTTTCTCTGAATTGGAGCAATTTGACGTCTTCTCTTATTCATGAACTCGGCCAAACTATTTTCAGCCTTTTCCTTTTCTTTCTTGTTGAACTCGAAGACTGTTTCCTTCACATTTCTGTGGGTCAACTTCTCTAAGAAATCTTCCTTTTCCTTTTCCAAGTTTGGTCCAAACAACAAATGTTGTTCGTCCCACAATTGATGTTCAACCAAATTCTTAGATCTCTTCACGGACTCGACAGAAGCCGCTTGTCTGGTCCTATAAAACAACTTTTCACCCTTTATAGAGACATCTCTGATAAGGTTTAAATCATAATTATGCTTGAGTAAACCCTCGTAGATTTCTTGACAATTCTCCAACTCGGGTCTGGGGGCAGAACCAAGAACGAGTCTGTCGGTATAAGACACCTTTGGTTCTTGATACTGATCTCCCATTCTTTCTTTGAGAAGATTTACTTTACTTTCATGCATAGATGTGGTCAAGATCTTTTTACCGAGAAACAATTCCAAATCCAAGAGATAGGGTAATTCCTTCTCATTGACGATGGAGTATGCCCAACCCTTGTTACCCGCTCTCGCAGTTCTACCAACTCTGTGGATGAAAATCTTGGAAGAAGATGGTAAGGTGAAATTGATAACATTAGCCAAGATGGGGATATCAATACCACGAGCAGCGACATCAGTAACTACCATTATGGTGGACAATCCAATTCTGAACTGGTACAATTGCTGTTTTCTTGCTGTTTGGTCTAAGGTACCATAAATGTAAGATACCAAATAACCATAAGATCTCAATAAATTGGTGATGTATTCAACATGATGTCTCGTTGGGACAAAGACAATGGTGGAGAATTTAGATGGCAACAAATTAGCTGGAGGTAACCTCTCCTTCTTAAACTTCTTTCTTCCTTTTTTAGAGTCTTTAGATTCATTTTCATTGTCAGACTCATCAGATTCGTCGTTTCTTTTATTCATATCTTTCATTTTTTTGATCTCTTCTTGAGTTGGTAATGGCATTTGAATCACATCTTGTAGTAAATACAACAAGTTAGCCTCCCTTTCGTTTCTTTTGGTGGTTATGAAGGCCATTTCTAATTGATCTGAAACCTTGGCTTCGGCGTCCAATCGGACCAAAGTTGGGTTGGATAAACCAGCCTTAGCAAATTCGACCAAGGACTTTGGTAATGTCGCTGAAAATAACAAGGTTTGCCTCGAGGTTGGCAAACCCGCTATCAACTCGTTTAACTGCTCAGCAAACCCCAACTCAAACAATCTATCGGCTTCATCGAAAACAATATATTCGACTGACTTTAAGTTCAAATCCATTTCGATCTTTAAATGCATGAATCTACCAGGAGTAGCAATGATTACATCGGGATTTGACATCATGGCACTGAACTGGTCGTCCAAAGAATCTCCTCCAACAAGCAATGTGATTCTCAAGTCGGTTTTGTGACTAAACTCTTTGACTTGTTTGAAGGTTTGCAATGCCAATTCTCTGGAAGGAGACAAAATAATAGCTCTTGAGCCAGCCCTGGCCGAATGAGCCTTTAATTTTTCCACCATGGGTAACGTGAAAGCAGCTGTCTTACCTGAACCTGTTCTGGCCATACCCACCACATCTCTGTTATCCATAATCAAAGGAATGGCTTTTCTTTGAATTGGTGTAGGCTGTTTGAAGCCTTTTTTAATGATGTTACCAATCAAGAACTTCGAAAAACCAAAAGACTGGAAAGTCCCGCTTTTAGCTTTCTTTGCAGTAGGATTGTTACTGGTAAAATACGACGATATGGCGTCGGCATCGTCCCTTTTATCGATCTCATGCTCATCGTCTGAGAGCTCTAAGCTCGGAAATGCTTCCTGAGTGTTAGTTTTTATTTTTTTGGCAGCCCTCTTTTCCTTGACAACCGGAGTTTCGTCGTCGCTTCCGCTCTCGTCGGAGCTCTCCAAGTTGAGGCCTAGCGATTTGGTGATATCAAATTCGTCGTCAGACATTCCGCTAATTTATCTGAGCGTGAGATGAGATGGAGATGAGGTTGATTTTTTTCTGCTAACAAATGTAAACGCATTCTACGAGGCATTTTACGCGCGACTTGAGTTTGGCTGTCCTTTCTTAACTGTGATATTGCTGTGAAGTGTCGGGCGAAGCTAAAATTGTGAAATATGGCGTTACGGCGAAAAAAAGTGCAGGTGATGGTGCTACTGGTGTTATTCATTGTTGCTATGGTGACAATTATCTCGCATGCAGTAAATTTCGACGAGTTTGAGGTGGAAATCAAGTCCAGTTTGATCAGGGAACAAAGCAGATTTTCCAATTACTTTCTACCAAAGACAAAGCCATTTCTGGAGACAGAGGCAGCCCGGAAAGCCGAGCTTAATGCCAATATGAACATTTTTTCCTCCTTGGAAGACGATAAAAAGTACCGTTTGGTTGAAGAATTGTCAGGACCCTTCAGCCCTGAAAAGTTCCAATTTTTGAGTGACATCTTCAACAACATCTACAGGTTTCAGCCCACGGTTCCTGCATTGACGAACTATAGGAGTGACGAAAGAATATACCACGCCAGATACAATTCCAAGCATGACGACAGCGAAGATAATCGGATTGTGTTCAACGAAGAGTACTTATCTCGTTTTTTGCAATTAAATGCCATTGAGTTCGGAGCAATGCAAAAGTCACACGCAAGAGTCATGAGAACTCTTCCCAAGCCGGATGATATTCCAGATGGTATGTATAAGGGAGACGGGATTGTGTTCGTAGGAGGAGGAAAATTCAACTTTTTAACGTTGTTGTCCGTAAAATCCATACGAGACTTGGGCAGTGAGTTGCCTATAGAGATCTTGATTCCTACTTTGGAAGAGTTTGAGTCAAATCTTTGTTTCAAGGTGTTTCCCCAGTACAATGCTAAATGTATCTTGCTTCCTCAGGTTTTGAAACAATATCAATTGAAAGATAATAACATCTTCAAGAAGTTTGAATTCAAGGGCTATCAGTACAAGGTCTTGGCCTTATTACTTTCGAGTTTCGAGCGAATACTTTTCTTGGACAGTGATAATACTCCTACTCGGAACCCCGACCAATTGTTCCAGTCAAGTCCATTCGAAGAAAACGGCTTGATAGTTTGGCCAGATTTCTGGAAGAGAGCTACTTCACCGTTATACTACAGCATAGCTGGAATTAAGGTGAACCAGCAACAGTTTTTACCCAGATACAATGAGTTGCTCAATGTCTATGAAGACATCGACTATTCTAAGTTTCCAAAAAGCGACATACCCTTCCACCAATTCAAAGGAGCAATTCCTGACCCAACCAGTGAATCAGGGCAGATCATGATCAACAAAAAGACACACTTGAATGTATTGGTTTTAGCATTATACTACAACATATATGGGCCTACCCACTTCTATCCCTTGTTCTCTCAGGGAAGTGATGGGGAAGGAGACAAAGAAACATTCCTCGCATCATGCGTTGCGTTGGGTTGCAAATTCTATCAGGTTAAGAAGTTCTTGAAAGCCATGGGATACTTCGACTCCCTGCTGAGCTTCATAGGCACCGGTATGGGTCAGTTCAACCCAATCAATGACTATGAGAATCAAGAACCAGACTTGTTATTTATACACTCGAATTTTCCCAAGTTGAACCCCTGGGAATTACGGGTAAAAGAGAAAATATTCGACAATGGTAACAGAATCAGATTATATGGTAACGTGGTTAAAAAAGACATTAAGTTTGACTTCGAGTTGCACCAATGGAAGAACATGCACTTTTTCATCTGCGAGTCAAATATCCAAATGGACATTTTCAGTCATGTGGATCACGATGAGTTGTGCTCGGAAATCGAGCAGCAATTACAGTTTTTGCAGGACACCACCCACTTAACCAAAGATGCTTTCTGACTTCTCTCTCCTCGTCTACCCTATGTAAACTAGCACTATCTAATGGAAATGCATACGTTACGTCAAATCGCGCTTTGAAAAATATCAACATATATCAGTACCTCACTTATCATCAAAATGGCCATCAAGTTCATGTTCTTGTTGTCCAGGCAGGGCAAGGTGCGGTTGACGAAGTGGTATGAGACCATCAGCCAAAAGGAAAAGAGTCGAATCATGAAAGAGTTGACTGCCATAATATTGACCCGTCGAGCCAAAATGTGCAACATCTTGGAGTATAAAGATATCAAAGTCGTATACAGAAGATACGCCTCGTTGTTTTTCATCATGGGCATTCAAAGTGACGACAATGAGTTAATTGGCTTGGAGATTGTCCATCGGTTCGTTGAGCAAATGGACAAAATGTACGGGAACGTATGTGAGTTGGACATCATCTTTGGCTTCAACAAAGCCTACCACATCCTTGACGAGTTGTTGTTGGACGGATATATTCAGGAAAGTAGCAAACGAGAGGTTCTCAAGAGGGTTTCACAGCAAGATGAGTTGGAGGGTTTGGACGACGTAGATGTCTTAGTTGGTCTGTATTGAGATCCATCTCGAAGGAAAAGATCATAGGTACAACGTCATATTAATACACATAAATACCAAAATACTAGTAGGAGATCGAAGTGGCTAAACTAGCCTCGACTAGAACCCAGTGTGCGTCTTTTTGTATTAATAAGTGTCTTTTCTATAGATGTGTCTCTAAATGTTTGAATGTATGGATGGAAGCGGTCATGAAATGTTGTTTGCGTTTTCGTCAGAAGAGATCACATTGAAGAAGTGAGGTGTGCAGCTCTGATACGTATAGGTGAAGTCATAAGCCGGGTCACAAGCACACTTGTTGTTCAATCTGATGTGCTCGTCTTGAGGGCATTGAGCGTAAGGAGCATGGTAGTACCCAAAGTCGTGAAGGTATAAAATCTCCAGCTTCTTCAAGTATAAGCTGATGTACATGGTATGCACCGGGGCATCGCCCCACCGTTCATAATAGAATCCCCCTGAACGGTCTAGGAAGTTGAAGAAGTCCTGATACGTGGGGGATCTGAAAATGTTAAAGCTGGCGATCTCGAAGTTCGACCAGAAGTGGCACAAGTTGTACGACTGCCATTCGTCGTCGTTCTGAACTAAGCCAAGCAGATCTCCCTTTATGGGGTGAGTTCTTGCATATTCTTTGGCACGATCCCAGAGCGAAGGAATGGTGTCTGCATACTCGAACATCGTCAAGGTAAATGCGTACTTCTTATTATTGTCATGCATACGTTTGAAAACGTCGTAGTTAACATCACAAAGAAGTTTGATCCCCGGCTCAATCCTCCAGAAGAAATCATAGTCTTGAAGGAGCTCGTGCTGGTAGAAGAATCCCGAGTAGTATCGGCACATATGCCGGTAACTCTCTGACCCCCCGTATACAATATCAGCTTGCTCCATGTTTTTCCTCACAGCAGCTGCTTTGTCGAGGTCTACCCAGTCGGGATAGGACCAGTGCTCCTTTGGTACCGTCCCGAACTGAGTGTTGGTTCCTGGGAGGAAATTTTTCACCGTTCTTATGAATTCCTCAGTGAACGGTTTATCATTCAAGAAGACATAGTCGTAGTTGTATTTGCTATTGAACCGATCCTGAACCGACTGGATTGTCTCGAGCAAGTCATACAACTCGTAGTTGCGGCACAACACCAAAAACGTGGCCGAAAAATCCGGGGTCTCGAGAGAACTGTTAGTGCCATGTGTTAGTAAGCCCTCATCGCTTGCTGAGTCCCCGTGCACACCGCCCTGAACGCCAAACCCCCACCATGCAGAACCACCCAAGCCAAATATCTTGTCCAAGAAGCTCCCCCTCACCTGCGGAATGACGAATAGCCCCACCAACCATGCCAAAATTAAACCCATTGCAGCCCTACTCATTTTAAGGTTGGTTTAGCACCTGCACGTTTTAGGAAGATCTTCATCAGGTAAACGAAGCGCATCAGGAAAAAACTAAATTTTGAGAAACAACACACACAATCATGGCAACTGAACACAGTCAGCCCGGTTCGTTTACGGCATCTAGCACCACGTCGTCGACGGCAAATATACAAGTGGACCACAGCAAGAACGGGCTTCGCAAGTTCATCGAGACCAGCACCGCTCGAGTCATTGAAAGTCACTGTGAGGCTATTGAGTGCAATGCGACCGAGCTCAAATTAACCAAATTCAATAAGATTGGTGGGCACAGTATCATTTACAAGTACGACAAATACATCATCAAGGAGATTACAGAAGAGAACCTTATGTACGAAAAAATCATATGTCAGTATCCTCAGTTGAACCAGTACTTGCCGCATTACTTGGGAACTGTTAAATTGCAGCTAAACCACGAGGTGAAGGATTATATTGTGTTGGAGGATTTGACCAATAAACTAGCAGAGCCGTTTGTGATGGACTTGAAGATGGGCACGCGGCAGTACGGAATCAAGTCGCCTGCTGAGAAGATTAGAAGCCAAAAACTCAAGTGTAAGAATCTGACGTCATTGAGTTTGGGCATCCGCTTGTGTGGACTTCAAATCATCAACAAGAAAGGCAATTTTGAATTATATGATAAGTACTACGGGCGGCAGCTAAATAGCAGAGAGTTTTTGAATAATCTCCTTCGTTTTTTGAATAATAAGACTCGATACAATTTACTCATCAAGTGCTTAAAGGTCATCGAACATTTGAAGCACATCAACAAGTTAATTAGCGAGTTGGATTACTTCCGTCTATATGGTTCTTCTATTTTAATCATTTATGATAACAAGGATGATTTCAATGTGATTATCAAGTTGATTGATTTCAGTAAAAGCTTCTTCTATCTGAAAGAAGAATTTAACCAATTGCTGTTAAAAAGAGCAAAGGATTATGGGTACTTAAAGGGTTTGTTCAATTTAATTGAGCTGTTCAAGGTGATTTTCAAGGCTGCCAGCGGAATGGTAATTGAGAACGATAACGAAAAACACTTAATGGAGGTTATTGAGAGGAATAAGAGTGACTATAAGGATACATGGAATGAAGAATTGGAATTCCAGCCTATTCCTTACGAATATGACGATTTGACTAGTGATTGAAAGGCTTCACGATCTGGTTAAAAGTTTGCATTGGCATTTATTCAAAGCATAGCATAAACAAGTCATCTGGCGGCTGCTAGACGACTTTATATATCTTTTTTACACTAAAATTAGATTAATAATGAACATAATTTACTAAAGGATTTACATGACTAAGTATAGGCTTGCATTGGCAAGTCGTGAAATACCACCATAAAAAGAACTGAATATCTACCACTTATAACGAAAGTTGGGATTGTCAATATCGGTCAAATCATGAAAATCCGTATCCCTATTCTCAACCTCTGCTTCTCCATAAAGGGCATCCCTTCTCTTGTTTTCTCTCCAGCATAACACCATATAAAGTGCAACGGCAAGAATAGTAAGCCCATATGCTCCGAAAATAGCAGCTACCCCTAACGAATATGTTGGAGCTTGTCTGGTCAAGAAAAATTGTGGAGCTATTAAGTTACTCACAGCATAAGTCAAGAAATAAATGGCATTGGCAGTGACTTTTCTTGTGAATCCGGCATGGTTAGCAGCGATAAGATTTAGAGAAATAATATATGACCCCAAGTAGAAGAATCCGAAGTAGAGGGACACAAGTCTACTCGTGTACCACGTTAAAGGAAGTTTGTACAAGCATCCAGTGCCGACAAAAGCAGGAACTAAATAAAAACAAAGAACTGCTCCCCTAAAGTGTTTCTTGGGGAAGGCTTTCTCCAAAAGTGCTAAAGTACCACTGGCCATATAAACAGAAACTGTTTGCATTATACCAGTTGGCATGGTTAATAAAGTACTATCCCTGGGACTCCATCCCAATCCATGAACAATCAAGTTAGTGAAATTAGTAAGGCCTCCATTGGGAATTGAGATGAACAACTGGATAGCCACCATAACCCATACTTTCGGATCTTTGAAAGTCTCAAAAAATTGTTCCTTCTTGAACTTGGAATTCTTGACTCCAGTTTGATTTTTTCTTACTCTGTCAATTATGATAGCTTTCTCTCTTTCATTCAAATAACGACAATTAACAGGTGAATCAGGCAAAATTAAAAACTGTAAAATACCGTAAACACACGATAATGCCCCAATGATCCAAATAAAGTATCTCCATGGAGAATATGGTACGTTAGTGTACCCTCCAACTGCGTACCCTATAGTCCCCGTAAATAATGTTGATAAGCCCGTGTAAAAAAGGCCTAAACGAACAGACTGCTCAGGCCCTTTTTTGTACCAAGTACTCAACATAATAAGGTTGAGGGGTACAATTGGAGCTTCAGCAATCCCTAATAAAACCCTACAAGCAACCATAGTCTCAAAATTTTTTGAAAACCCAGATCCAATCAAGATAATACCCCAAACGAAGAAACAGGCCCCAGCAACCTTTGCCACTGGCAACTTTTGGAGAATAAGACCACTGGGGAAACACCAGAACAAATAACCAAAGTAGAATGCAGAACCAAGCCAACTGTATTGGTTTCCAACCAATTTGAGATCCTCTTGCATACCGTAAATAGATGCCGTACCAGTTGAAACTTTGTCCATAGCAGCGAATGTAACATTCAACCAGAGAAATGGAATAATGAACATATCACATTTCCACAAAATTTTCTTCTCTTCAGCTTTTGAATAACCGTCTTTTAATAAATCAGCGTATTTAGCAGCAATATCCTGACCTTTGCTATAAATGGAGTTATTATCCTCGAGATCCCCACTGTTAACTTGGCTCACTCCTACGAGCAGCTTATCTTTTTTCATTATGTCCGAGTTTTGGCTACTTACTGACATCCCCACGGTTACTTCTGCTCAAACTTCAAGCACTTGGGTTTGTTTTTATATTCTAACAAGCTGAACGGAAAGAAATGATTATTCCGACACCTGATAGCAATATCTCATACATCAGTTTTATATCCTGCATTGTAGGGTATAATAAATTCAGATGTGGCAAGTTTTTTACTTCCTATTGGGCAATGGGCCCTATCCTTGAAAAGCTCTATCCCTATTGAAATATGCGGATTTTACGGAAAAATGCTCACATTCCGCTTTGTAGAAAGATTGGCAATTAGGAGTGGCCACCAGACTCCAGTCCATTTCGGTGGCTTTTGAAATCTGGGGAACCACGAACGGAAAGAGTCGGAAATTCCGAAACACGCCCGTTTTTAACCCACAAATGTGTCTGAACCGAGAAAGTCCCCACTTATCAACGGAATAGTATCTAGCAATCTTGTTGCTACCCAAATCTCGAAAATAGCTATAATTTCCAGAATAACCTAACTATCGAACGGTAAGGTTTATCTGTCAACATTGAGTAAGTGTTTTCCGCATTACGAAAATCTTTCGCTTATCTTTGCATTTCTTATCTTATCGGAGACGCATCGAGAAGCGCATTGAATAACCGTTTTTCACTCAAGTCAATATTGCTACTGCCTTCTGGCAGGGAAATATGTCGTCCAGAAATCCTAGGAGAGAAAATCATCCAAAAGGACACCAACAAATGGATACCAAAAGAAAGAGGGCCTTTTTCAGCTGTGATAGGTGCAAAACAAGAAAGCTAGCTTGTGTTCGAGTGAACGAAAATCTAAGCGTTTATGAGCCATGTACGGCATGCCAATCACTCAAATTGGAATGTACGACTACAATTCGAAGGAAGAGACGACGCTTGGACGTCAAAGCTCTATCTCTTATCAATAAAGAGTATATGGCGAAGATCTTGGAGTCATTGTATCCACAGGTAGACTTTAATGACACCGAATCTCTTAAAAGTTTGTACGAGAACACTAGAAGAGAAGAGAATGATCTTGAAAAGATCCCACCTAGATTCTCCGAGGATGAGCAAAGTTTAGCAGATGATAAAGAGGTTCAATGTGTGATGTACAGCGGTAAGAGCGTTAATGGGGGGATATCATCCAGCTCGGCTTCTTTTGGTCTGCAGCTGGGAGCATTCGATAGGGTCATATATGATAATGACGGAAGGTCCCATTTCATGGGCTCTTTTGGTTTCACGGGGAGCCTTACTATTCTTTTAAGTACCTTCATAAGGATAACTGCTCATGAGGACATAAATTCCCTCAAATTTATCGATGTAATGAACAAGAGGGGTTCTGTAATATCGTCCTTCTCAGAAGCAACAGAGCCAGTAATATTCAGAAATATCAACACAACCAGGTATCCTCTTGTTTGTTACTTTTCTCAGAAAGAGGCTGATTTCTATGTTGATAAATTCTATCAGTGCCATCAAGTTCTTCTTTCAGGAATGAATAAGCAAAGCTTTGCTAAAATCTATGAGACCTTTTGGAAAATTAACGCTGGAGATCTCCCACCCCATACTTTGTCTATACCACAATACTGTTGTATTTATGTTGTGTGGATAACGGGGGTGGGAATGGAGTTGTACCCTGGAGCTTCGATGCAAGAAACTTATGAGTTGGTTAATAGATACATGAATTTGATCAAAATCTTGTTCTCAGATGTCTTCCTAGTACCTTCCGCTGACGGTATTTTGAGTCTTCTTCTTTTGTCACATTTCTTCGAAAGAAATATGCAGGTTGAAACGTCCTATATCTTGGCCCAAACGGCTGTGTGCCATGCAATGTCGTGTGGTTTTCATAGAGAGTCTATTGCAACCAACGAAACTTGCTACTTATGGTGGTCGTTATTTGATAGAGAGATAAAACTAGGTTTCTATTTTGGAAGGAGTCTGACAATTCCATTGGAACAAGTCGATTTGAATAGCCAGGGAAGGTTCAAAGCCCTTGATGATGAACAACTGGAACTGTACTACCTTTTGACTGAGATGAACAAGTTGGCTTACATGTTTCTCAATCATAAGAGCAAACTCCCGACCCTCTCCCGCAAGCTTACAACTGCACATTTGGATGCATCACTAGAATTTGAACGGCTACTCAAAGACTTTTATATCAAATTGCCAGATTCGTTCAAAAACTTTGAGAATGTGCTGGCACAAGAAGCTGAAATCTTGAACCTGTATTTCCTAACATCAGTAAACTCGGGATTTCCCTACATTCTTTATCCATTAGAGCGTACACCGATTTTATTCCTCCACAGGATAAAGGACATTGTTTACTTAATTGAACGATGTGTGGAAAGCTGCATTAGCCATATCAAGCTTTCGGCTGTCGTCCAAAGACGAGAATTTTATCCCAGCTTCGAGTTCATCAATACAACTACTTCGTGTTGTGTGATGGTGGGCTTGGTTGCTGGTGCCCTTTTCTATAAAGTCACGGTACACAAATTACCCGAGCAGTACAGGCCTCAAAATATAGACAAAAGACTCAAAGATATCACAAGATATTCCAAGATACTTCGAGCATTAAATCAACAAAAAGCTATGGATGCTACTGGCACACTGAGAATCAGGCGATACTGGGTGGAGATATTGAACGAAGACTTGAGTCTCCTTCTAGCAGATGATGACAATGAACCAAAAACTCAGACGTTTAAAGCAATGATTCTAGAGGACATAGATTCACACAATGATTTCAATAGATCTCTGTTAGATTTGGGAAATCATGAAGAACCAAACCCCATAGGCTTAAGTAACTCAAGTAGCACAGCGAGCTACATCAGTTCTGTGTCTATACCAAACCTCCTCGATATGAACAACTTCTTTGATGGTTACGTTCCTCAAGAAAGTTGGATGTCTGGTATTTTGAATGATTTAAGAGTGGGCAGGCTAGGTTAAAATTGTATATTCATGTATCAGCTATCACTATCAGTTTCTTGTACCTCAATGCAAGAGGTTACAGCACTTTCAGAAATATCCTTGTAAACATCAAATCTTGTTTGGGTTCTGATTGGAATATTTTGTCTGAAAGTGCTGATTTTTTCCGGTTCCAATGTATGGTAAAGTATCTCTTCTCCATCTCCACCCTCGACAACTATTTTTCCGCTTGGTTCTACAATAAGAGAGTGACCGTATACTGGGTAACTGTAATCAGGATTCCTTCCTGGAGAACACATTATCACATAAACTTGATTGTCAACTGCTCTCGACCGGGCTAAAAGAGACCAGTGAAGTGGGCCAGTTGTAGTGTTGAAAGCACTAGGATAAACCATGCAGAAAGCCCCTTTTCTTGCGGCAATAGTGGCGAGTTCAGGAAATCTAATATCGTAGCAGATACCTTCTCCAACAATCCCGAAATTGGGAATTTTTATCAAGGTAGCAGTCGATCCTCCAGTGAAGGTCTCACTTTCTTTTGCAGTAATCTTATTTGGAATATCAATATCAAACATATGAACTTTTCTGTGAAGACCAATCAACGTACCTGTCGTATCAAAAGACAATGACGTGTTATAGAGCTTTCCCAGGTACTTCTCAGGAAATGACCCTCCAATTATATTGACGTTAAAGCTTTTTGCAAGCTCACTTAAGAGTTCGTATCTTGGCCCTGGAATCTCTTCTGCAAATTGGAGATAATATTCTTTACCAAGAGGGGTGGTGAAATGTTCACCGAAAACAATCAATTCTGTCTCTGGCTTTTCTTTCATTGCCTTGTTAACTAACTCTTTGACTCTTTCCATGTTTTTGTCGAGGTCAGTGGTTGGCAAGGTTTGAATCAAAGCCACATTCATTGATTTAGCTAATACCATCTTTTTTCGATAAGCTGCTTCTGTGTAGATTTTTTGGTCCCAGTGAATGGCACCATTTCTTCATCTTTTATACTATTCTTTATCTCTATTTTTCATGGAATATGGATAAAGACCTTATTTCCATGGAAAAACCAAGATCGGAATTGAAGGTTTTTTCCGTTTTTCGCAGCCAATAAATTTCGATAAGAAAGAACTTAAATAGCTGTTTGTCCAGTAGTTCATTAGATAACAGAACAAAATGGGAGAATTAGAAGAAACCTACCAGAGAGATATTGCTGAGATTAAACAGTGGTGGTCATTGGATCACAAAAAGCATTTGAAAAGACCTTATTCAGCTGAAGAAGTTGCTCAATACAGGAACAGCTTCAAGATTGATTACTTTTCCTCCATTCAAGCAAGGAAATTGTGGAAATTGTTGAACGATAATAGGGTGAGAAAAGAGCCAACAATGACGGTTGGTTGTGTTGAGCCATTGATTGCTTCCCAGATATCCAGAGCGGGTTTGGAATGCGTGTATGTATCTGGTGGTGTTAGCGGTCTCACTCAAGTTGAGGAACCAGGTGTGGACCATGCTGACTACCCGTGGGACACTTTACCAAGAGTGGTCAATAGAGTAGTGAAGTCCCAAATGTGGAGAGATCGTACTCAAAGACAATATCTTCTTTCTTTGCCAGAAAAAGAGAGAGAATCTTTTCCTCAGTTCGATTTCCTACTCCCCGTGATTGCTGATGGAGACATGGGATTCGGAGGGGTTACAACCATTGGGAAGTGTACTAAACTCTTTGTGGAATCTGGAGTTGCCATGTTTCACCTAGATGATTTAGCTATTGGTATGAAAAAATTCACCCAAGGTATTGGTAGAACAATTATCCCAACCAGTGAATACTTGAAACGTCTCACAGCAGCTAGATTTCAAATTGACGTTATGGGGGCAGACACTTTATTGATGTCCCGTATCGATAGTTATCATGGTGGATTTATTACCTCTACTTTTGATGCAAGAGACCACAAGTATGTAATGGGATCTACTAGCCCAGACGTCACTCCCTTAATTAAGGTTTTGGCCGATACTAGACTCAAGGGTGAAGATATCGGAGCTGCAAAATTAAAGTGGTTTAATGATGCTGATGTGATGACATTCGATGAAGCTGTCGAAAAGATGTTGACCTCTGAAGAGTATGAACAATACAAGAAGATGTTGGAGGAAGACGAATTTGCCAGTTTGACGAAAAGGAGAAAGTATGCTAAAGAAGCTGCACCGGAGAAAACAGTATTTTTTGATTGGGATGCCGGCAGAAACTCTTATGGACACTATTTGTTTAAGCAGTGTGTTGAATCTGTTATTGACAGAGCCATTGCTGCTTTGCCATTAACAGATACTACTTGGGGCCGTATTGACACTCCAAAGCCTAGTGAAGTCGAAAAGTTTCACAACGAACTTAGAAAAGTATCTCCTGATCGTGTATTTGGATTTGGATACGTTGGTGCCTATGACTTCATTGGTGCAGGCTACACACCAGAGCAAGTCAAAAACTTCCATACAGATCTTGCCAAAATGGGGGCAGTCTGGCAAGTCCAGCCAATTTTTGCTGTTCAAGGTGTCAATATGTTTACTCATGAATTCCTTAATATGTGGAAGAAAGAAGGTATTAATGGATATGCCAGAGACATTACGAAGAAAGCAAACGACCCTGCACCTTTCAAGCCTGGAACTTTTGCATCTTGGACAGGAGGGTACTTGGCTGATGGATTTGTTGATATCACGGATGCCAATGACCACCAAATTTCAATCGAGTAGCAGAATTGTTTCTAATCAAACTCTATACTAAAATGAACATCAGATTGTAAGATTTTATGTATGTCATTCTCTACAGTAGATTTCACTACAGGTCTCTCTGACTTCGAATACATGTCAAAGTTAGCCCAATGGTTCATCAAGGCCTTTTTACCATAAAGCTAGAATATACGCAGATTTTGTAAAAACGATCAAAGTAGTACATTTCGTAGCAAACTAAAAGTTCAAGATTCAAGGGCAGAGGAAGACCCTTACTATGAACAATTGTTCTCAAGGATAGCAAAGTGTCTGAAGATCAATGTTGAAGAAATATAGGGATGGGTAAAAGATATCAAAGACTAGTTTCTGTGGCATCTAATAGAACATTCTATACTGAATGCTTGTTCTAATACTTGGTAATACACTACAATGTTCGATACCCAATGTTCATGTGAATGCTTGCTAACATATCACCAGCCATTTGTGTTCATGTCTTATACTCATGATTGCTAGTACATTTGTAACAACCCTCCCAGAGTATAAGTCCGTGTTTTTTATTGCAAGATTTACCCTGGCAGACATAAAAGTAACTTTGCTAAAAATAAACTATATTATAGTGTATACAATACAATTCGATGATGACCTTTGGATGGCCCAGATTCTCTGATACAGCAAATTACTAGCCATAAACAGCATTGCTTACTATTTAGCCACCCCTCAAAGAAAGCTATTATAGGGATTTCCCTAAAGCACTACTACACGCTCGGAAAATGTTCCCCTGCTACTCCTTGAGTTCTATTGCTAAAGTGCGTGTCCCTGCGTCATATTTCATCAAAAAACAATCACTTGACATTCTGAGGTTTAAGCAAGCATAAGCTTTCGCAGGTACCACTAGTAAAATCCTAACAGACTAAGCCCAGCAAGTTAAAAACAATAAAATCTACTAAGGGGTCTACGTCACAATCTCAATCGAGGGCTGAGCTTGCTCGTTTAGGGCAAGGTGTTTGTTCCCCGTATTGCTTAAAACGATTGCAATCTACAACTTAGGGCATCTCAAACTATGATGCAATCGTCAGGTGGCCGACTCGCTAAAATTACCGTATTGAGTATGACCAAAGTGCGTGCCGATAATTACCCAAGGCCAGTAGTGTACGAGTCGTAGGTCATCACAACACCACAAATAAGCACCAGTGGTAAAGTGAAAACTTGAGGTATTTTGTTGGTTTTTGATTCACTATAACTTGAAGAACTGTGTTTCTAATAAATACACCCCTTTTCCTGGTTCAAAAACTCCTTCTCTTCGGCCTCTATCCCCATTTCCAATCCATCCAATGCTGGTGCGGACTGAATTTTACCACTGAGGGATTTAATTTTTATTTCCTTTTTGTCTTATTGTCCGGGGCTTTTATAGCATGAAAAAAATTCTCGAGCCAGGCACATCTTTGTGACTTTGTTTAATTGCAATAATATAAATATCCTCAAATTTTTACAGCAATAAAATTTGTTAGATTTCATTAATTGAAGTTAGAGGTTTCAAGTCTTAGCTTTTTGTTTAAAGTTCGTGACTAGTTTCGGCTTTTATTCGTCTCACCAGTGTTTATTGAGCTTTGTCATAAAGTTTGATAGGTGCTAATATATATACATCTTTCACCAGATATATATATACCCACAAAAACAACAAAAGCATAACAAGCACCCACCATCAGTTCTTGTTTGTTTGGAATATCCACTTTTCAAAACACCCTTTGAACTCGAGATACAACAGAGCTTTCTGTCTAGTTTCAAGTCCAGTTTTTTTTTCATTTTTGCATCTGTGTTGTTGAGTTTTGAATTCATTATGTATTGATTGAGGTTCTGCCAAAAGAGATAACCAATTAATACAACTATAAGGAACAACAAAACATATTCACACCATAACCGTCACTCATTATTATCATGTCATTGATCAAATTGAACAAGAAGAAGTCCACCTCGAGTACTTCGAGTGCTTCTTCTGCTTCTAGTGGAGACTGTTACTACGCTCCACACACTAAAAGTTTTACGAAGTTTGATGAAAAGAAGGATTACTTCAAAAGGTGTAACAAGAAATGTGAGAAGAGATGTCCTACTTCTGTAAGTTTTTGTTTAAGTAAGTAAGTTATTTAACTTATTTGTATAATATAATTTGTACTATTATGTTCATGATTTTTCAATCTTGAATGTTTTAACTGAATCGGAAAGGAGGTAGAGGTCTCGAGAAAACGTATTGAACAAAGCGGGGGAGTTACGAGATGAGACTTGCGGGTCGGGCTCACTATCATATGTGGTTGTACTTAGAGAGTGGTGTTAGGTTGTAGGTCTTCATGGGTTCTCTTAATTTAATTTGTAAACTTAAAATCCCCAGTTACAGTGACACCCGGCAAGTCGGAATCTCCAGGCGTGTTGGGTCTACGGGGTCCGTTGATCCCTTTCTTCCTTTGCTTTTTATCGTTGCGTGATTGTTGGCTATCCGGGTATGGTTAATCCAACAGAAAATTCCAGTAGTGCTTTTTTGCCAGTACAATTTCTGGCAACTCCTTAGGAGGAAGGTTTAAGGGATTTTGGGATGTAGTTGCTTGGCTAACACCAATGTCACCTGCGGAGTAGAGATGACGGGGCATCGGTGGTAGGCCACAGTATCTGAGAGCAAACCAGTCATGGGCACTTTACTATTAGTGCATCAAGATTGGGTCCTGATTTAATATGTTAGCCCTCTAGTTTGTAATGTCCTCTAAATTTCACATAACTCTTATAGGGACAAGAGAGTAACTACACTCGGATTCTTGCTATATTCCCAGACGACTTCCTTCCTGTTCGTGGACTCTTCATTCGAAGATGGTTCCTTTCGAAAGTTGCGAACTTCAGCCGTTCTATTGAAGATCCTATAGACCAATAGTTGTTATTGGGAGTAAAAAGCTTGTTCAAAGACAACTGCGTTTGCCCACAGGCCGTCTTTTCTTCTTTGATGGTTCCTTCATCGTTCGGCAATGGCCATCGGCCTAATGCTCAAGATGACCTCATGGTGAATACTTACACTTGCGATCTGCAGAAATACCTACGTCAGATTCACCGTCTCTTTCTACAGCTCATTCACTTGCAGCGAAGTGTCTCTCTCTTTCGAGGTAACACCCCGCCAGCCCTCTACCCAACGCTACAGGCCCATGACTCAAATGAGTCGTTTTAATGAGTCGTCAATGACTCGTCCCAATGAGTCGCCGCGCAGTGAAATATTTCTGTCGATAATAAACAACACCATGAGCGACTTCGAGAAGTATAGGGACACGTTGATCCAGGAGATCAGTAACTCTATCAACTCCATTGTGTTGAACCTCAATACTTTAAACCGTTCCTTGCATAATTCCATTCAAGTGAGCAAGGATTTCGACAATGTGAGTGACTTATGGGCCAACTTTTACAACGGCTTGAAGAAGGACCAGGACCTGACACAGCACGGTCTGGAGCAGCACTCGGAGGGAGAAGAACATGATCAAGAACCAGATGTAAACGAAGGGCATGAGCAGGCTCTAGAGGAGGCTCTATGAGTCATTGTGTATAAATAATGCTATGTAGTTATGTCTTCCTAATGGTATGTAATGAATCTATCTTGTGCCTCTTGTTGAGCCCAATCTTGTACCGTGGATTGGGGTTTATCTTGTTGAGAATATCCGAGAGTTTGGCAGTCTTCTGCACTCTGAATCGCGACGACGAGACAGTGGGTTTCAAAGGACATGCCAAGACTCTTGGGGGACAAACAGTCAAGGCTCTCTTCGGAGAAATCGGCCGAATTCCATCCAAACACTCGGGTTTTTTGACTGGCGAAGTGGAAACAGAAGTCTGGGATGTTACGGGGGTCGTGGAGATCATTTGAGTGGTTCGTTGCGTTGGCTGTGAATCGTGATGGTCGTTGAGTTCGTGCACTGGAGCCTCTTCAAGGGTCTGCAGATTTTGTAGAATATGTGGTTTCGTCTCTGGTTCATTATGTAGCTTTTTTTCGGGCTGTACTTTCTCGTGCCGTAGCGCAGCTATCTTCTCTTCAATTACTCCATCTTCAGTCTTGAGGTGCTTATCGCACCCACTGAGTAGCAAAGTCCACTCAGGTTCACTGTTTTCCACCTCATCGTCGCTATCGTCCACAGTGGAACATCCTATTTCACCCTGGTGTCGCCCGTACGACACCAGGCTCTGCCATTGCAACATTATGTCGTCTAAAGGCACACTTCGTCGGTCCATATGTGTGTGTTGATAAACAGTTGAACTTCGCGTGTATGGAAAATATAAATTTTCAAGTTCAATTCACACGATTAATGGCAATTCAAACCAAACTCCAGTCTCTTGAAATCATTGGCCCACTCCCCACAGGTCTCCAACTGATGTAGTGGATGTAAGTCCACAAATGGCCCGTTTTTGCGGGTTTCTCCACTAGTAGGTCTTATAAGTTTGGACCCATACACCCACCCAAGTTATGTCTATTTGCATTTTCTCATAGCTGGTGGACACGATTGTTGTTTTGACACCAAAGTAGAAAGCCAACTCCATTCACAAAAGCTTTACAAACGTGGAGGCGGGTTTCCGGCCCCTTTGGTGATTTACAATTGTGGAAACCAGCTCCCCCCAGCCAGTGACTCTTATGAGTTTTCTCTGTAAGCTTCACTTATACTAGCCAAAAGACCAGTTGGAGGTAGCCTCTATGAGGTCTACAGTACCCAGACACGGTGCGCTTTATTCTGTGGTGTTTAGCTGGTGATGATGCTCGTGGGTTTGGTATTCCATTAATCGGAATTGAATGGTATGTGACTACGTGCTTTTTGGCCTTAATTATTCTCTTCTACTAACGCGTTCGAACACTGGCAAAGACTGGCAATGGAGGGAAGCTCTACCTTCAATTATCAATTAACCATTACATAATTACACACTTGGAACAAGTGGAAGTCGACTCAGGAGTGGCTGGTTTCAGCTGAGCTTTTCTCTTTTCGGCGGCCTTGGCAATTGGAGCAGCTTTCTCTTCTGTCTTTTCCGCAGGTGTGACGGTAGTCGACTCTTCGAAATCGCTTCCGAAGTTCTTGACCTTGTTGTAGAAAGTTTTACCTTGGATTTCAGCAACGTCCAATTCTAGCTTACTTGGCTTTCTGGAACCATCACCCCCAGCGAAAGTACCGGATCCCCATGGCGAACCACCGTGGATTTCGTCCAAGTTGGTCAATAATGGGAAAGCTTCGCCGTATCCCAAAGGAACGTAGACCATTCCATGATGGATGAACGAAGACAATGAGTTTCTGGCGGTGGCCTCTTGTCCGCCTCCGGGGCCACCAGTAGAAATAAAGAGACCAAATGGTTTACCTACTAAAGCGCCTTTGGCCCATAATCCTCCAGTTTGGTCCAAGAAAGCCTTCCATTGGGTAGGAATGTTACCATATCTGGTAGGGAATCCAAACAAAAATGCATCGTACTCTTCTAAGGTGGCTGTAGTTGCGATAGGAATGTCGGACTTGGGTGGGGCATGCATTTTCTCTAACACTTCCTCTGACAAAGTCTCTTCAATTTGGAACAAATCAGCCTTTCCACCAGCAGTTTCTATACCAGCCTTGATGGTCTTGGCCAATGTCTCGACGTGCGAGTAGACGGAGTAGTATATAATTGCAATCTTCATTCCGTATGTATATGTCTATCAATTGACTCTCAAAACTAAGGATTCTTCAGCTTTATAACAAACTGTTTTGTCAAGCTTACTAAAATATTATTTCCAGCATTTGTACGTAAGCTTAATAATTGATTAGTAAAAAGCGTAAACCCGGTCGCACGAGAACCGAGGGACTGGCCGAGGGTGTCTGGCGACAACTGGTTGGGTATTATAGAAGCGTATCAAGCGAATCAGTTGTTGTAATGAGATAACGAGTGGTTAGAAGTGATTTTTATGTACTTGCAGTGAAGGGATCCGTGGGGCTTTTTCTGGGAACTTCTCCGTGTCGTCCTTACGTGGAGGTGGTGGAACTTGGGACTCTTTACTGGCAAATACCGGCCGGAATTAGAAGCATGCTGGGAACGGCTTGATAATCTGAAAAATTAGTTCAACAGAGAAAGGCTCAGAGACTGGAGCTATGAAGGTATGTGATTGAAAGTGAGGATTACAGCGGGGGATTTGTGAAGACAAGTCGACTACATTGGCTTGGTGTATTACCGACGCTTTAGCTGAGCCCAGTATTCATCTTGAGTTCTAAGCAACCGGATGTCCACGAATTTTCCTCGAGCCCTTCTACTAGCTGCAAATCAATAAGTTTCCCCATTTATACATTTTGGCGGCAGGTTCTGTCTACTTCCTCTTATATCAGTCGTTGGAGGAAGTAGATGTCCACCTGTTAGTCAGTCGCCAAACGGTTCTTTTCGATTTTGTTGTTTTTCCTGACGGTAACTATCTTGAGTACCTGCTTAAAGGAATAATTTTGAAACGTTAACCATAGTGCCAGTAGGGCTTCTTTCATGGTGTGACCGTGCAATGGGGGACGGGAATAAATGTATTGAGATTGAGCACAGCAATCAGAGCAAAGCCTCGCTCGGCTCCGGAGTTTTTGGACCGTTGGAAAAAGTTACTCTTATATATCTAGACAACCCCTCTATATATAATTCTCTCTTCTTTTTCATAAACCAAAAGGCCTCAAGGAAGCTATGGTCCAAAATCTACTAACGATGAGAGCTTAATCCAAATTTTGCATTAACCTACAAAATAGACACTTTCATTATAATAATCAATTCGTCACTGCTTCGCCATTAAGGAACTTTTACGCTTATTCGTCGTCTTCCTTATCTTCGGAATAACGGTGATCACCGTCCTCAATGAATTCTTCGGTAGGCTTTTCATCGAGGTATCTCAAAGTACCCTTAGAATAGTCCATCTTGTTGATTTCGGAATGATCTGGACATAATGTGGCACCTCTTCTACCAATTAAATACCATGGTAAGTTGAATATCTCTTCCATACTTTCTAAAGATCTACCTGAAACTTCAGGGATAAAGAACCAAGCCCAAGCTAAGGAAATGATGTTGATACCAACAAAGAAAAAGAACGTACCGTAAGGTTTCAAGCCCAACAACATCTTGCCTACTGCTTCTGAATTACCATATTGGTTAGCAAAATGCAAGACCATGATCAAGGCTTGGGCAAAGGTTCTAATATTCAATGGGAAAATTTCAGATCCAATCAAATATTGTAAAGAGTTGAATCCAATCACCCATCCAACACCACCTAAGTATATAGCTGCCATTGCTCCTTGAGATGCTCTGTATTGACTTGAGGTTAAGACGGTATCTTCATTTGCAGCTCCAGGGACAAAAGTCAAGAATAATGCAAAGTATAAAAGCGAAAGCCCTTGGATGATGATACCCACATACATGGTTCTTCTTCTACCAACAAAATCTATGACGAAGAAGGCGCCGAGGTAAGCACCTATAAACTTGACAACACCCAAAACAGCAGTCATTTTCAACTGGTCTTTTCCTTTGATTCCACTAAACTCGAACAATTCAGAAGAGTAAATGGTAATTGAGTTAGCTCCTGACCATTGGCCCAAAATTTGAACCATACACCCCAAAGCAAAGAATCTGTATCTCAAAGACTTTTTCCTAAACAACTTCATGAACAATCCAAGAAAACTGTTGTACTTTTTAGCTTCCAATTCTTGGTGTACGCTTTCAGTAATATCGGTGATTTCACCAATAATGAATGGATGGCTTTCAGACAACTGTCTAAGACGGGCCAAAGCTGCTAAAGCTTCTTCGTTCTTTCCAATCTTAATGAGCCATCTGGGAGATTCCACTGAGAAAAGAGAACCTACCAAGATTAATCCTGGTACAACAATCTTAACACACAAAGGTGTGATCCATTGAAGTTGACTATCGTCTGGAATATTAATGGCACAGCCATAAACAGCAAAATAACTGAGCATAATACCAAAATAAACAGCACCTGCAAAGATGCATCCAGCCATACCTCTAACGGCCTTAGGAGTTACTTCAGACATGTATGTGGGACCAATGGCTACGGTGAAACCCACCGATAAAGCACCCTCCAAAAATCTACCAGCATATAATTGGCCAATGTTTTTGGCACTCATTTGAATGGCTGTGGTGACCAACATAAAAGAGCAAGCCAACTGAAGGGATCTGACACGGCCCAACTTATCCACAGTGTAGGAGGAAATCATAGCACCCAAAATGGAACCTAATTGTACCATGGACTTGATGTTGGATGTCAAATTTGCAAGAGAACCAGGAGACAAGTCGGGGTTATCTAAGTCAAATTTGGATCTAAAAGAAGGCAAGGTGGTGGCGGCCGTATTACCTTCATCCAAACCACGCATTGCACCCATTACTCCGAACACTGTTATACAAAGATACAATCTCCAGTTGTAAATTTCAGGAGGTGAATGGGTATCGACAACTCTCCATTTGAATTTGGCTTTAGGTGTTTCTTCTTCTACAACAACCTTAGGCTGAACTTTGTCCTCACTAATTTCTGTCATAACAAAAACGTTGTATTTCTTTTTCCCGGTCCTTGTTTCTTGGCGAATATGTCAAAACTATAAATTTAGTACTGCCAAGCCAAGTGAAAAGTTGCACTCCGTGTTTATGGAAAATAATCTGGCAGATGTCCAGGCTTATAAATGCCCAGCTATTTTTGCTCCGAGAAATTCCTTCTTGTACGTCTTGAGCGTTATACACAGAAACAACTGGGGTAACCATACATGTACACCTTAACTGGGAGAATAATTGGTCAGATACAGATACAACTTCCAACAATGTCTTCTTTAGCCAATCATAAGTCCGGAGATTTGCTTAGTTTTTCTACCCCACTATCCAAAAGTCCGGTATTCCTTCATATAGAAAAAAGATGAGCGGAAACTTTTCAAGTCTTCCCGGCTTCATTGAGGGTTTGTAGACGATTTCACTTATCGCCCCCACCTAGACCCCTCACTTACACTAATACGATGAGAATGATGAGAATGCCTAGTGCATTGTGAGTCCAACCTATGACTGATGAGTTATGATATGGCCCGTTCAACGTTATGTGTCGCAATGGTAGCCCTTTTAAGTCAATACCTAAAATTTGCATCCTGTTCTGTCTCCTGTCGGAGGATGATCCGGTTGCTAATATCCCGGGATCACAGCCCCAAATTTTTTAGGTTTCTGCACCCCTCTAAATCCTAAACAAGCTGTCCTAAACGATACCTCCTTCATTTGCAAGGTATTCTGATGTCATACAAAATAAAGGGATCCTGGAGATCCATCATTTTCCTGTACACTCGTAATATCCCTCTCCATGCGGTTGGAAACGGGTTGCATGGGACATACACCTAGCGAAATTTGCTCCGTAACTCCTACCTAACTTGTCCAATGGCAAAAGGTGAAACATAGCACAGCTGTGATAGTTTGGAGCCACTTCAGAAGTATGGTTCAAAACTCGACTAATTGGTGAAGTTCTACTGTACAGAGAGGCTCTGGGATTCATTGTGTTTCAAAGAAGTCCGGAGTAGAAGAGTTGCACATCTTTATGGCTGCATCAAAAATTCAAAAGATAACGTCTCTTCACCAAACGCCTCGCCTCCGGAGAACTGCAACGACTGAAAAGGTTTAGGCTTATGATACAACTTCAATCATTGGTATGGCAATGAATATCGCCCAGAAGGTGCCATTGTGAAGTTGATTGCTCATTTTCGAGCATATAGCATGCGGTGGCCGGGGCATGACATGGTCCTGGTCTTCAAAAGGTCACAAATTGATTTTAGTCCGTCTTTTACAGAGACAAATTCTCTTTTATCTTTCGAGAAATGAGACGAAGGTGAATGGGATGAAACATGGGAATGTAAAGAAGCACTAAGTAAAGAGAACTCTGGTTGAGTCACGAGGTTCGAGACTTTATTTATTCTTTCAAAAATCGAAAACTATCTACAAATCAATCGGCACTTCTTCAATACCCTGTTTCCTAAGGTTCAAGATCGCCTTAGTGCTAGCTAAAATTCTTTTCATTTTGACTACGGGCACCATTATCCTTCTTTCGACACGCTCTCCTTCATATTTATCGAACAAGAAGCCCTCTTCCAAAGCTTGATCTTCAATCATCTTGTACAAATTGTTGATATATTCAAATTCTTTGGGAAGCTTCAAGCTGTGGAGCAGGGCTCCTTTCTCTGAAAGCTCCTTGCCACAGATTTCCTTCATTTCTTTGTGACTAGGTAACTTAAGTCTACCACTGTAATACCTAGCGATAATACTTCCTTGTGCTTCAGCAAGCGGGAAGGGGCTGACTTCTTTACCTAGTCCAACGAATGTTAAACTTGGGTCTTCCATGTAGAATATTTGCTCGTATAAGTTCTTGACATACATACCTGCACAGATATCCAACTTCAAAAATGGAAGGTCGTACAAGTATCCAGTGCAAAAAATTACATCGTCAATACCTAAGATCTTTCTATCTCCCATTGTGACTGATCTTGCCTCGATATTATACTCATCAACTCTCGGGACAAGCTCGATATAAGGATCATCGACACTAGTCAAAACAGTGGCTTCGTCACATGATACATACACTTTGCTGGCAGTGAGACTACATTGTAGGGCTACGTCACTACCACTAGCAATGCCTCCTACAACCAAGACTGTTTTGTCCTTGTACTTTGCTGGAGTGTCGTAAAACTTGGCATGGGTAATGGAATCTGGATCTTTTGCCTTCCATTCTCCAAGCCCTTTCACCTCTGGGATTCTTGGGGTCTCGAAATGACCATTGGCTACTATTACAGCATCGTAGTACTTAGTCGATAGTTCTTCAGTTACAACGTTTTTGCTGACCACTTCCCAAGTCTCACCTTTGGAAACGGAAATGACTCTTGTGTTTAGGTATTGGTTGTATGGACCGACGGTTTCAGCATATCTCGTTAAGTAGTCCAATACTTCTGTCCTAAATGGAAAATCATCGGTGCCTTCAGGGAAAGGAAAGTTAGTGAACTCCATGGCTTTGTGAAGTATGTTAGTTTCTAACCTTTTATACATTGGCGAATGGTTGTACTCCTTATTCGCAACAAGCTGCTTATCATCATTGTAGACTGACTTGGATGTCAAGTAATTCCATATTCCGCCTAGCTTTGATCGAGACTCATACAAATCAATGTCAAATTCGGAAGGTTCCGTATTCAAAGTTTTTACCAGTGCCAATCCACTTGGTCCACCGCCTATCACTGCGATTTTTTGAAAGGCTGCAACAGTCATAGGACAATGAAGTCTCAGCGAATTTCGACTCTCTTTAAATAACCTTATCGGAGCTCGCGAATCAAAAAACGTAAGATTTCGTATTGTTCCTTTTAGGAAAGTGTGGTCCGCAAACCGTGAGCCATCTTCACCAGGTAATAGCACGTGAATATAGGAGGGAAAGACCATCAGCAGCTTTCATGCCAAGTGTTATAGACATTCGGTGAGATCTTGGATGCAAATCTTGAGGATGCACTCTTGATGAAAAAGCCAACAGTTCTCCTGTGCTTGCGATCGGAACTACAAAGATGCGTAGTGACTCGATAATATGATCCACCACCACTAAGAAAACTACACTCCCGCTATGCATGCTCCTGAATTAAATCTTGAGTTATCATTCTATGAAAGCCAACTTACCGATTATAGTCCAATTTGGTTAGGATTTGGAAACCCGCTAAGAGGAGGTTTCAAAGTGAAAACGTTGTACCATCGTTTTTAGCGGGCACACACATATGGTTGCGTATAATGACTTTCCAACACCCAAAAGTTTTACCCTGTTAGATTCAAATATAGCCGACGAGGTGCTATTCAGGAGGTTTTTGGGCACTTGTAACAACATCGCATTGAAAGATATGAACAGATCGATCGCAAGCATGTGCTCGAACAGAAACAGGCCATAAGTTGTGGACCATGAAAACTTGCACTTATCAGATCAGCTTACATATCGTCGCAGATTTTTTTGCAGACGTATTAGTTGTTGGCTGGCCAATTCATATTTTGACTCCGACACAGTTTTAATTTATACACGTAATGAATCACTGGAAGGCTTTGCAACCACAAGCATTGGCTCAAGGCAGGGATGCAGGGAGACTCAACGTTCCGGTTTTTTTTTCATCTTACGCAGCCCTTCCTCGCACAGTATAGGACACAATGATTGCAAAAAGCTGTCTTAGTAGGCTTGATTATCCTCTTTGGAGGCGTTAATGACTTTTGCAAAAGCGACGGTTGGTTGTGTACGGTACTTTACAGAAATTACATTTGGATGCTTGAAGGGGTCTAGTAGGACAAATATAGGACTATATGAAACGAAATGGCTTAAACAGCAGAAATGTCTGAAACTTGCGAAGAGGCTCAGCAGAACTTCAATGGGGCAGATATTACCTTTTGTGTCCAAAATGTTGGTAGCCAGGGTCTGGAATTGATCTAATGAAATGTATCCAAAGCACAGGTGAATGGCCCGGCTACCCAGCGGACGTAAACAGTAGCTTGGCGACTCTTCTCCCTCACATCCTTAATGTAGAGAAATTTGATTCTATGCATCTCCTGCACATCTCGTACATGAAGGTCAATCATATTTCAGTCTAAATAAAACGATTTTAGCCATAGTAGGGACGGAGATAGCTCCATCTCCGAGTATATGTAATGTATAAGGTTAGTCGTTAAAAACTCTTCACGAGTTATAACGACGCCAAGCATGTGTCTTGGCAAGGGAATACGGTGAACAACTAAAAGCGTTTTTCCACAGTTATTGGAGCTTCCGTTTTTAAGGGTATTTTTCCTTAAGAGTTTTGAAGAGGTCTTGCAAATTGAAGAGTTTCACCACTATGAATGATATCAAGAATCTTGGAAAAAAGGATAATATGTGAACGGTTCCAGCACCTTTTCCTCTGTAGGAGTTCAACACTCCAACAGAAGCATTCTCGAAATCGCTAACCACCTCTTTAGCATGCTTCTGAGGGGAGGCGCCTGCAACCAACATTTTTTCTACTGAAGATAGGAAATCTTCAATCCCTTTTTCATTATAAATTGTTGTTTTGAAACCCACATGGTCGACTATTCCGGTATTAACCCCTCCTGTAATAAAGTTGACTACTTTGACTCCAAAGGGGGCCAACTCAAACGCCAAAGTTGACGCATAAGCATGAATAGCAGCTTTAGAACTTGCGTAAATTGAATGAAAGGGGATCAATCCTATGCCGGCAGTAGATCCAGTGAATCCAATTGTTCCTTTAGTCTTGATCACAAACGGTGCCAATTCTCTGGTAACCCTGACCTGTCCCGTGAAGTTTACTTCCATACAATTTGTGACTCTTTCATCTGAAGCTTCAATAGCTGCCACCGAACAAGCTTGGCCTGCATTATTGAGCAAGAACTTTATTTCTCCATTATACTCGGATTCAATTAAGTTCTTTAATTTCTCAACTGATTTGGGAGAAGTTACATCTAATTCTACTATCTTGACATTGTAGTCTTCTAATTCTTTCAAAGAAGACAACCTTCTTGCACCAGCAATAACATTGTATCCTTTGGATGAAAATTCTTTGGCGACAGCAAACCCAATACCTGACGAAGCTCCTGTAATTACAACTGTTTTGTTTGTAGACATTCTTGAGAAAACCTTATGTTTAGCTTTTTCGTATTTTTTAGCTACTAAGTTTTGAGGGGCGAAAATACCCTCCCCTTGAATGCGCTATTTAATAATTTTCCAATTAGTCGCTGTGTTTATCGCACAAAATCGATATTGAATACAATCAGGTTTGATCTTGACTAGCCGAAAAGGCGTAGCTTCCTTACAACTTGCCATTTGGTTTTCAGGGGTATCAATATTCAAAATTGTCGTGGAATAACAGAAAGGATTAATTTCAATTCGTTGCGTTCACGCCGATTCTGAAATTTAACTTCGTGATAGTCTCTCACAGAAGGATTCTCGCACATGGTGGTTCGGAATTTGACTCATTTGAGGTGTGTTTGTAGATGAGGAGTGACCTTGTTCGGGGTTATTGCCATTTTGTTGTGAAGTAATTGTAATGGAAGCTTTTTCTCTAACCAAGATCTCTAGGCTAGTTATATGAGGTATCTTTAGTGACTTTACAACTGGAACGGTGGCTGGTGAATAGCATATCTCATTTCTGGCCCTTCAATGGGAAAAATCTTCTCAATGAAAACACTGTACTTTATCTGAAAACACAGTCGTGTATATAGTTTTTTGTTATATTTAAAGTTACATTTAAATATTCACAGCCCCAGACTATGTTGGAAAATAAATATTCAGTTCTTTAATTTGCTGTCGTAATAATTTCATTCATTGGTGTTCAATTCTGGACTGGCCCTTTTTTCTCTAACTGTCCAGGAATGTAGGCGAATATCCAGGTACACAGGTGGCAAACTTGTTGAAAACCTGGGCCATAAAACACCAATCTACAGCTTTGAGGGGAAACATCCTCTTTTGGTAGCGGATTTTTGTTAGAGGTCCTCGTGAATACTTCCAAGTTATTTACACAACTTCGATCCGTGTATGAATACCTAAGTTGCGCTTTTTTATCTTCACCATATCGCACTTTAAAGACCCTCAGTGATTTATGGAAATCGGTATGCGCATTCCTGAGTTTGATTGTCTGGATCCGGAACCGATTGGATACTACACACTTTAGTCACTAATAATAGACGTCGCACTTTAAAAAGCGCTAGCAACGTGAACGACATTTTTCTGTTACGCGCACGCCCTGCAACTGTCTCACCGTCTATGGAGGGCCAACCACCAACACAAACCTGTATAGAATCCAAGGCTTTGTGCTGGCCGAACCAAATTCAAGAATTACAAAGCTTGAAGTAGGGCATTGTCCGCTGTGAGATGCAGGGTACGATCTGGCTTACTTTAGACATCAGAAGTGTTCACATGAGGAGGTCTATGAGGAGATCAAATGTAGACTTTCCTACCTCTTCGAAAGAAGTTCAAACGGCTTCACACAGTAAATAATAAGCAGGAATCTTCCAATTAATAAAGGTTCGAGCACGCATGCCTCTCAGCGTCAAACATGAGGAAGCGAAATGGTCTAAGCTACAGAAAACAATAACGCTCTAAAACATTATTTCATTCCACTTCATCCAGCAATAAACGTCCGTTGTAGATTCTTTATTAGTAGGCAAAGCACACTAAAGAATTTTCTGCATAAACAATTTATAAGCACATTCATGCTAGAATCGTAGCACAACTGAATAAAGTGGTCAGGTATATGAAAGGAGACAGGTTTGAGAAGACTGTAGTTTTTTAAAGGATGAGCAGAAAGGTTTATTGATAGGAAAGCGAAGAGGATTAAGTGGTACTATGAAAAACAAAATTTGCGAGATTTATTTTTTCTGTATGATTTATTTTGTTTAGTGTGTGAGTAAAATTTAAGAGCAGCTAAGGGGAACAGCAAGTAAAAAGAAAGCAGTCGTCGTTTCAGAAACAATATGTACTGAACATTGATCTTATTGTGTGCTTGTATTTTTCGCTATTTTTTTGGTTGTTTTTTTGCCATTCCCTTTTAGGCAAGTTTGTGCAATCGTCAAAGTTCTCTGGCAGCTTATGTTCCCTTGTATCGTTCTTCAGATTTGATATTATGATCCATTTGATTTAGTTGACTCAGTCGGGGGAAACCTTTTTAGTTATTTCGACAGGCAGCGAATCCCTTTTTGGCTTATGATGTTCTCTACTATGCTTTCTTAATTTCTTTCAAAAAAGTTTCATATTCATCACCACACTCTTCGTTTTTGAAAAAGCCCATTAGGTGTATAGAGACGATCCTTGGTTGCATTATCTATCTTCTAATAAATTGTCTTTGCCAACTGTTACTATCCTCTACAATATCCCATTAATATTATTTTAGTGTCTTTACCAAAGGTTACTAAATTTGTATCAAATCTGATTTGTATTTGTTTTATTTCTGAACTTTGGTGGGCGTATGGGTCCAAAATATGGGTCTATTTCAGACTGTCTTCCTTCATTTGGGGGTTTTAAAACCTTCTTTGGGGTTATAAAAGTCTCTGTTTTGGAACTGATAGTGAACAGAAAGGTGCTGTGGAGAAATTCCCAAGTCTGCCATCATTGCCTCATGAATTAGTACTTCTACTACTTCTACTGAATAATAACAATCTACT